>CM067515.1:10159162-10780030 GCA_034509495.1 Acestrorhynchus altus
GACTGGCTACTGAATTACTGAAAAAAAAATCCTATTTTAACCCATTTTCTTGGCTGCACATGTATCACCACTCAGCTGTGAAATGCAGACTGGAGTGTTTTACGATGCACAGCGTTAGACAAAACCTCCTGCACATAGCATGCAGATTTGAAGAGCATTTATCTGTTAGACACCTTGTCAGCGTAAACTCCCCTCTGGAGAGACTGGAGGAGTGTTGTGTCAAGAAGTCAAGATCAAGGCTGTGTGTGTGTGTGTGTGTGTGTGTGTGTGTGTGTGTGTGTGTGTGTAAATGTGTCTACAGTGAGTAAAGCTCTTCTCAGAGCTCTGTTGGCTGGGCCATGTGCTTACCAGAATGTTCCTCACTATGGAATGTAGGATCTGACTGATGTGCTGAAAGCAGTGATATCAGATACTAAATGAACTGACTTAGATACTACTGGTTTGGCCTAATTGCTACGATAGAAAGACCTCGGAAGATTTTGTTTAATTGTTTTTCACTCATGGCTCATTATGTAATCATAATTTTATTCACAATTAATCCTTTTAGGTAATTATATATAATTAATTATATTCTGTGAAGTGAATCTATAACACAATGACAGTAATATCACTAGAAGTTAAGTTACAATATCTGAATCAGTCACATTTAACTGATTTCTTATCTGAAAATATGGATTAATGATGGACCAAACCAATATGGTGACTAATGCCAGTGTCCAATATTTACATTTTTACATCTGATTGTACTGATAATTAAATGTAGTAAACTGTTTAAATCGGGGGGGAAAACAGCCATGTGGATATTTGAGATTTGAGAAAAAGTTACAAATGAACTAAAATGAGTAAAATGCACATTTTATTAGATTTAGTCTGATATCATATGAATATTCTGCTCTTCTGGAGTTCAGTAAATGTTGAATAATTAAGAATTTACACTGATAAGGGCAATATTTATTGTTCTACAAATAAATATTTTGTGGTTGTGGGCAAATACTTGTAGTGGTTCCTAATGGTGTCCTGTGATAATCCATCCAACGCAACTTAAATATTCTCACTCAGTTCCTGCAGATTGTGCTGATAGTTGATAGTGAGTCCAATAGCATCCCACACATCTTCAGTTAGGTATAGGTCTGGTGAGGTAACTGGCTATGGCATTGCTGCTTCTTTGTAAACATTTCTTATACTTAAGGACACTACTTTATTAGACTGGTTCTTCGCCCCAACATTTCCACCCAAGAGAAACACTGTGGACAGGAACTGGCCACTTGCTCACTGATGAAGAACCCATTCTGAATTTCTGGTGGACCCACAAGATATGAAGAGGCCATTTAGTGTTAGATCCTTGTTTAAAGCTCACTACTACTAAAAACACCTTTTCAATATGATTGTCCACAGTCTACATGGTCAGTACATGAGAACGTTATTCCCACCTCAATGTTGGTGACTGAGGTGTTTTCCAGTGCCTTCTTTGAAACAGCACATCCAAACCTATCTCTTCTGAAGGCATGTGCACTGCTGGAGTGCGACTGTTTCATGCTTTCATAAGGATCTGATCAAAAACAAATAACTTTTCTTTGAATCCATATTTTGGAATGCAGCCAGAAGGAGCTGGGGTTTTGTATACAGGCTTTCATTTTGAGGAGCTAAAGAAGCCACTTGTGGTTGGACGTTAGAAAAAGACGGGCTGCCTTCTTTCTGCGGTAGCCAATAAATAAGGGGAGTGGGTATAATAAAACTGCTCCCCTCCCTTACAAATTCAGCACGGAGCACTCCCAGCAGGGAATTCTGTAGAGGTTTCTGGAAGGAAAGTTTGCCAGTGGGATAGACCTGGATTTCTTATTTGTGTCAAATGAGAGACGACCATTACGTGACATCAGCTGACCTCTGTCCTCCTCCCAATTCCCACCTGGCCAATAAATATCATTCCAGGAGTTTCAGAGGTTAATTTGGAGACTATTAGTATGTTTACTTTAAGGGGCTTGAACTGATAAGTGTTTCAACACATGGAATTGGGGTGAAGGTAGGGGAAGAGAGACAGGGAGAGAACGTCAGAGAGCAAGAGAGTACAAGTGAAACTGTATCTTCAAAGTGTGTTTTAAAAAAGGAATATTTATGGTTGGGCTGGGAAAGGTGTAACTTCATCGTGGGAAGAGTCTCCTCAAACTCATTGAAAAAAAAAGAAGCATCTCCACTTTCCTTCACTCCTGGACTCCTCTGGTATTGAATGTTTTCTTTGCTTCCCACTTCTGCCTCCTTTCTGAGCTGTATGACCAGGTGGCCTGTCATATTTGTTCTCCATGGTGTTGGGGGTACGGATGTGTTTCCTGCTGTTCAAACAGAAAACGGACCCACATTCCCATCAGCTCAGAGGCCTTGTGGTGTGAGGCCGTGTGGTCAGCCATGAAAAACACCAAGTTCTCGTGGTTTCAACGTTCACACTTGTAGGTGGTGTGCTCAGTGATGATGTTCTTCATCAGGAAGAAGAAGAGTTGAAACAGTGAAACAGTTCTGAGCTGTTTGGTGTCAAGTTACTTCATTTGATGGGTGATCTTAGGGACTCAACCTAAAGGACCCATGTGTCTATTATTTTCTGCAGTGTCAGGGAAGATCCAATTTTGGTCTTCTTTAGAGAATCTTTTTACAGAAATGTGCTTTCACTCATTAATTTCTTTATATTTTACACTTTCTTATGTCAGTGGGGTTAAGAGAGTAAGACACTGAAGGTGGGCTTACATACATGCTCTCTAATGGGTGAATCCTTCTGCAGCCTTAATGAGTTTGTAAATGTAATTGTGTTTTTGATTGTGACATCTCAGATTGTATATATGTATTGAGGAGTGAAACTACATAAAAATCATGTCTTTCCTGTTTTCCATTGTTCTTTCCATGTTAATTAATTATGCTCTCTCACCTCCCTGTGCCTCCCATTCTAAACCTGCACTAGGCAGTCATGAAAAAACATACATTATTACACAATTTGTGTTTCTCAACAGATCTCTTTCCCAAACAATTCCATGTTTCTCTTCACTGTGATCTTTTGGCCCCTGTAACCTCATAAATGTCCCACTGATTCCACATCTTAAATGTTGCTGTCTTCACAGGGACCTCAGGAACAACTTGATCAGCACCATAATTCCTGGAGCCTTCCAGAATCTGACAGCACTGCGGAAACTGTGAGTGATATTTCAGTCAATCTGACAGCCTTATTCCCCTCAATCCAACAAAGAAATCAGAACCTTTACTATCAGCAGTTGTAATGCATGTGTGTGTGCAGGTCAGTTACTGGGAACACTAAAGGGTCTAAATACTGCGAGTTGGGTTCATATCCAGAGATTAGAAGGGTGGTGGTAGTGGTTTTTGATTAGTGAGGAACTGTAATTATTAATTCTAGAACTTCAGTTAAGGCCATAAATAACATCATTCGCCGTGGTATGATGGAGCTGAGCTACCATGGATTAGTGCAACAAAATGTATGTTACTGTGAATAGTTACAGGACCAGATGATGAACCAGATAGTTTAAGATTAATTATGAAACTTTCTTAGCATTTTATGTTGTACAGTAAGTTGTACAGTATTGTACAATATTTAGTCACCCCAAAATATGTGAGCCCTTAAATAACTCACTAACCTTTTTAAACTTCCAGTCAACTGGATGGAGTGAAACACTTACTTGGAGAAAAAACATGAGTATGTTCCTTATCTAGAACTCCTTCTAAGACCCACCCACCCTAGAAAACTGTCAGAACTCAGAAGTAAAAAAACGTTATCAACACGAAAACAAAAGATGAAAGCCAAAACGGGCAAAATCCTAATGAAAATGTAAGCAAAAAGTAATAAAGTAACCAAGTATCTCTAAAAATATATAGGTTTGATATATATTAGTGCATCTCAAAAAATTTGAATATCATTAAAAAGCTCATTCTTGATGACAATTTAATTCAGAAACTCATTTTATATTCATTACATTTATACAAATTCATACAAGTTATATTTCAAGCCTTTTTTATTTTACTGATTGTTAGTATGACTTATAGGTCTTGAAAACCAGAAATCCAGAAACTCAAAATATTAGAATACTCAAATTTAAATATATTTTGCAGTTCCCAGAAATCATTAGGCCTTTTTGAAGGCCTAGAAGGCCCCTGGGGTCCCCAGTTGTTTTCTATCTATTGTCCTATCAGCTCTTTCAATGGACTTCATACAAAACAAAAATAAGACATTGCACCAAGTGTTATTTTAATAATCCCTGAGCTGTTTCCAGTTATTTCCATATAAACTGGGATGGGGTTCTTTATTCACAGACGGCTCTGGACTCATTTTCACAGGCCGTCAGAGACACATTAAGTTATGTTATTAGAACACAGTGCGTGTTCTTTACATTACACATGGGTCCAATTTAAAACTCTGTAACTTGGACTAGGATTAGGATTAAAGTCATTATTATGATTGAATTTTAGGACTAAACTAAGAGGACTAAATGCACGACTGTTATGGTGAGGCAGAAGCTCCAGCCTGTTGTTGTGGGGACCACAGGGCCCTGCGGAGGTCTCCTAGGGTGGTGCTGGAAGTGACAGTGGGGTGGTTGCTAACCGCATGCCGGCCTTTCATTGTGTTTTAGAGCGGCTGTGAGCCATGGTCACAATGTGGTCTGTCCTTATGAGCATCCCGAAAGGGAGGTTTTTAAGTGATGAGGTTCAGTGATGGGAATTTGAATGGTTATGTGATGATAAAAGATGGCAGTGTTAGCCTTATAAAAAGTGTTCAGCAAGAAATTGTCCCCTGGAAGATATAAGGAGACAAAATATCATTTATTGTAAGTCACCCTCACAACAGATTGCCCAGGAGTGGCAAGGCTACTGTACCTGTTATACCTATTTCTGAATCACTTTCTTCAGCCTGTGTTGAGCTGTTAAGTCATCTCAGATGTACTTGCTAATGTCTTTAATGAAACTGTATCACATTTCTCAATAAAAATGCATGTTGCTAACAACAATAGTAGATGTTATACAGCTTTGGAAACAATTAAGAGACCACATTACCAGTTTCTCTTGTTTTACTATTTACAGGCCTGTGTTTTAGTAAAATAAACATATTATTTTATCTTATTCTATAAAGCTTTGACAACATTTCTCATAAATTCCAATTAAAATACTACCTTTTCTAATCCCATGACTGAAGTGTCGTTGAGCACGGCACTGAACTCCCCCACTGCTCCGGACACATGTGCTCACTGCCTCCTAGTGTGTGTAGCCATTCTACACAGCACCAGAGTTTCAAAGTTTCTGCCTAGGTGTTGTAATTGAATGTAGACAATGTGAAATGGTTAATTGTGGAGAAACCGAACAACACTACAGTGGTGGTACACAGACAGAAAGTCTACATCATAGAGTTATTTTATTTACAATCTAAAGCTACCAGCAAACTCTTAAGAGTTTTATGTATTGTGTTGTAAAATAGCAGCAAACCCGATATTAAAAGACACATTTTATTCGGAGAACAAAAATTAGGTGCACATACCCTTCTGCCAAGAACGAATAACAAAAAAATACATTTGAAGATAAAACTTTAATGATTAATCTTACATCACTTCTCTGATGTAGTTTTTAAAGATGTTTGTTTTCCACTGTAAGAAATCTGACCACCTGATATGACCTTACATCTCTCCTCCTGCCTTTCCCTCTGTCCCTTTCTATCATTCTCTCAACAGTGTTTAGTCAGAGATGGATCAGTGGGCTTGGCTAAATAAACACAGTGATAGGGCCATGCTCGGGGTAGATCAGTTAAAATAGCAGCAAATGGACAGAAGGACATGAGTGTAAGCTGTACCGAGTCAAAGCAGAGGCTGTCACAAAGCGCCCCTCTCCAGTATTCTTTAATGGGGTCCTGTCTCATCTTGTTTGGGTTATTTTATGATGAGTTTATAGTATCTTGTATATCTTACATATTGCTTTTTAGTCTATGCTTTTTAGAGGATGTTTCCAGTGTGTGCTTTCAAGTATGCTAATGCTGACTGCCAAACTGGAATGCTGTTGGCTGTTGGCGAACGTGGTGGCTCTGTGCAGAGGTGCAACTGACTGCACAGCTGTACTAACTTGCTAAGTGTGTTCCATTTGTTGGTGTTTTACAGTGACCTGTCCAACAACCGGATTGGCTGCCTGACTTCAGACATGTTCCAGGGACTGACTAACCTCACCAAATTGTACGTTTTTGTGACATTGCTGCATATGAGATCTTGCATTTCAGAAATTGTAGCTTTCTCGTACAAGAATGTTTGTAATTTAACATCTGGACCTTTAAAATCAATCCTGAGAGTATTTTTAAACCATTTCTGTTCTATTCTATTCTATTTGGCCCATTATAAGGCTGCAGTGACCACCACAACACCGCAACACCACAACACTGTAACCACAGCTATGCAGAGGGAAGCACATTGTGTCAAGCAGCAACAAAGCAACAAGCAGCAATGGAGCAGCAACTGCTGTGCTTCTGCAATGCACTTAAAGTCTTTTAAACCAGACACACTTTTAGGCAGTTGCTAAACAATTCTTTCCAGTTTGCCTAATTCAAAGATGCATTATATGGACAAAAGTATAGGGACACCTCATTCATTCATTGTTTCTGTCAAAACCAAAGGCATAACAGAGGGGTTTATCCTGCTTCTGTTGTAATTGTCTCTGCTGTCCAGGGAAGGCATTGTACTAGAATTTGGAGCATTGCTGTGAGGGTTTGATTGCATTCTGTGACAAGAGCATCGGAGAGGTCAGCATAAATACCGCTACAGGGATTAGACAAGTGTGTTTTTTTCACATCTGTTTCAGCAGTGGGCACAACTTAAAGTAACTGAATGCATTCATTAGATGGGATGTCCTCAAACATTTGACCAAATTATATATGTTTATATAGAGCTGCCCCCCCCTCCGATTTTCACCCGATATAGTCATGCTCATCACAAGATGCTTACACAACTAAGATTACTAAGACAACTAAGAGGGTGAAAACTACGTTGTGCTTTCTTAGAGACGTGAAAAGTACCACAACATCAGTGAAGACCTAAACACACTCTGACAAGAACATTAAGACATTTTTTTTATCTAACAGATGTTGACAGATTAGGATAAAGGGAGGGCAACCATAGCCATTTGGAGAGAGTGATTCTTGTTATGCTAATGTGCTTTCACTTATGGATGGCTGTGGCATCACAATTTTGTAGCATTGTGGTGCTGCTGAGCTTTAAAGAAAGTATTTGCAGGTTTCTCATGACAGCAATAAAATCTACAAACCTAAACAGTTGGACTGTAGTGGGCTACAAGTCACATGATTCTGATGATGTCATATCCCAGACTAATCCACTGATGCTATTTGTTCCCTGGATGTGTCTTTTTTCTTCTTGTACCTCTCAGGAATATCTCAGGCAACATCTTCTCCTCTTTGGAGCCAAACATCTTTCAGGAGCTTCCCTCTTTAAAGCTGGTGTGAGTACAAGTGAATACCATTCAAAGCTTTTCTACCACAATCCTTTGCCCACCCAGATAAAACGTTAGTCCCATCACATACAATTTTTCCTCTCTAATATTTGTTTATGTGTATTCTAGCATGGATAACAATAACAGTCCAGTCAGGTAATAATTAAGCCAGTTCCACAGACATTTTTGGAAAACAGCAGCAGGTGAAATCCAGTTTTCAATAAAATGTTTGTGTGTTAAAATGGTTGTAGGTAAAAAAAGCGTTTTCTTGGTAGGCTTACAGTTCTATGGAAAATCTGGACAATCCTGTTCAAATGGCATGTTAGATTGACTTTCCACTGGCAGATGACTAACAGTATAATGCCTGCACTATAAGTGCTATTACAGATTATAACAATATTTGACTTGGGTTGTAACCCTTATCTTTCTAGGGGTGTAGAGGTACAGATTTTACTGTGGTACAGAGAATACATGCGTGCAAAGATTGGTGAATATAATGCAGAACTGGATTTATTGGCAACCTTAAGCTTAAAGGGTTATACCAGGTTAAACTGAGCTCAAGATAACTACAGCAAGTGTAAATGACAAAAAATGTTTATCCCCGTCTTTCCTCCAGGAGGGTTGGCCTTAAGCTTTGACTGTTTAACATAGACTAAGTGGAGAAAACAGAAACACTTCTTTATAATAAGTATAATAATAATATAATAATAAATAATATAAATATAAATAATAATATTTTGTACCTTTATTATGTACAAGATGCTTTTCTCTTTTGTAGCCAATTGTGAACAATTGACCTAATTTATAATTTTTTAAATCAGTGCTAATAATGACATAAATAATTAATAAAAAATTCATTGACCTGTGTGAGAGAGTGTGTATTTACATTTTAGTGCTTAACATGGTTCAGACTTTCTCAGCTACCAAAATAGGGACCAAATATAAATGGCCTCTGCTATCTAGTCTTAGATTGATGAGTTTGTTGCTTTTTTGTTGTAGCAAACTTGTACCGTGACATACTCGTTTTCCATGATGTCCCAATGGGTCTTTATTCCTTTGCACGTGGCACCACGTTCAAGTTTTAACTTTATTGTGCTGATCTCAGGTCAGCTTCCCTTGTGTGAATAAGCTATTTGTTTAAGTGCAAACTCCAGTGCTGGATTAGTTCCTCGCTCCGAGACGTCTGATAAATATGTTGGATAATACGTTCACGTGTCTGATCCATGATGTTAATTCCCAGCTGTGGTTTGACTCATATAAGAGAAAAACTGGTTCTTTGTCAGGTATGACGGGTTAATCCCGTAATGTGACTATGGAGGATATGGCTGAAATCTGGCCCAGTCTCCTGAGCCATTAGAGTGAAAGTGTACTCTCTGCTTAGGGACCATGAGCATGATGCATTATCCTGGAATCTCGTTTGTAGCCAGAAGGTCACCAAAGACCAGTGGTGAAACTCCCAGAGATGAATTCATCATGAGTTTATATATGTTTATTCCGTATATTTTTGTCTTGTGTTAGGAAGGAAGTAATGAGAAGGAATTTTTAATCAGCCTCCTTTTTTAACCTGTTTATACAGAACATTTAGAACCAATAAAGGGAATGTCTTCAAAGGACATCTTTAGCTTGTCTTTTTCTTTAAATCCCATAGACATCAAAAACATTACTGATACTTAATATATATTTTATGTTTGTAAAGAGATAAACAAAAGGGTATGTTTGTGGGTATTTCCATCAGCCACCATTGTAGCATTAATTAAATGGAAAATTATGTTTTAGATGGTACAGATGGTCAAAATGGTACATTTGTGATCTGTCAGAAGTACCACCAGACCACCAGACAGCAAATATGGCCAATCCCAGCCATTCCGAGCCTTAGGGAAATCTTGAGGCTGGGTACCCTCCTCACGTAAATTAATAGTTTGGTAAAAAAAAAAAAAGTGATGAATGAATCAGATGCAGTCTATTAACCAAGACAGCTTTGATATATGACATTGGCCTGTTTAGTTTACAATAGGAGATGCTAAGGTTGCTAGCACTGGATTTGGACTGTCATCTTATCTGTGTAAATGCATGGTCAAAATGTTTCAAACAAATCAACACTAATCCAGACCTTTGTGGTTAATGTGGTTAAGAACACAGTATGACTTACTTTACTCTATAATTATATATCCATGATATTTTACTTGTATTCTCTTTCTCCTGGATACATCCTTTTTTGCATTTACATTTAATTGCATTAAATGTCCCGGATTTTGCATTGATATCTACAGTCTGTGTGCAGATTTTTGCAGCTTTAAATGCATGAACTGAAGATATGAAACAGAATAAGTATTTACCAATTATATATTAATGCAGTTTAAATGCAGAAAAATGCTGCTAACTGTGCAGACGAGATCAGTTAATGAATCTGGTGGTATTTTTTATTATGTATTTACAGGTTCTAAATGATGTAAATGTTTTAACACATACTTTTAAAGAAATAAATAACATGATAGCTTTGCTGTTTGCTCATCTCGCAGGATGAAGCTGAAATTCCACCTTAAACAGTGCCTCTGTCTCCTGTAGGTTCTGCACCATTTAAGGTGGAATGTCTAATTCCAATCACAAAACAGGAGAATAAATCCAGCCTTGTTGGTGTAGCTTTGTTTGTGGAAATGTTAAATGCACAACAATGTTTTAGTGAATAATGAGGGGAAGACATCACAGGAGTGCATAATGAACACAGAGCTTTGGCTAGCTCAGATCTTTCAGATCTTGCATACACACACCCTTAATTCCCACTATAATCCAGTAGTTGATGCCACTTTTTTATAACACAGAGCTGACTTTTTCTATCTGCCCCCAACAGCAACTTTGACTCAGAGTTTTTGTCCTGTGATTGTGGCCTGCAATGGGTGCCGGGTTTCTTCCGCTCCACTTTGGCCCGGCTCGGAGATGAGACTCTCTGCGCATATCCGAGAAGGTTCCAGAACAGGCCACTTCGAGATCTGCGAGAAAGTGACCTGAGCTGTGGTGAGAAAAGGATACATACAAGTGAAATGTACTGTACATACATGCACATAGGCTAAAAAGGACATTATACACTATATACTGTACAAACAAAAGCTCACCCAAGATAAACAAGAGAAATATGCTTGGGTCCACATGTTGAGTGTGTGCTGCAGACCACCGGAAGAAGGAGGGAAGATCAAATCCTGAGAAAGTGTCGATTTACCAAAATGAAAGCTCCCAGATTCTGAAACTTCAAGGAAATAAATATCAAATTCCTGCGTTGCTTTGAAAATTTGCCTGCTTTTTTCTGTAAATGTACCCCCTCCCTCAAATGTCTGTGGTGTTTTGGCTGCTGGGCGGAATTCCATTGGAGCTCAGTTCAAATGCCATCCATCCCAATGCAAACATCTTCCATTTTCCTTGCTCATCATTCCACGCTCCGTCTTCTGTCGCTGGGGGTCAGATTCCGTCTCCCTGTGGCTGATAGTCAGACCTCGTCTGATCCCGCTGCAGGATATATGCTGGTGCTGTTTTTTCTCCAAGCGGCGTCTCGGGGCCTCAAACCAGACTCCCCGTTGCTGTTTCAATATCAGCTCATGTCACCATTTCTTCCTCCGTGATTCTTAAAACATATTTGTGTTGGCAAGCGGCAGATAGAGCCGACTGTCTATGAGTAATTCCATTGCGGTTCTGCTGTTATGAATAAAGGGTCCCTGCCAATATCCAAAAAGCCGCTAAACGTCTCTGATTCAGCCCGGCTCCCTCTCTCTCGCAGCTAATCTGATGAGGCCCAAATGATGACAGAGAAATGAAACACCCAAAGAAAATGACTGCATCTCACCCCCTACTACTAGTGCAAGAGAGTGAATGGAATCAAATTTACTTGGGTTATTACTGCTCAGTTAGGATTTTGTAAGGCCTGCAGTGTTTCATATGTTCTGGACAAAGGATATCACCAGGGTGTTATCCTCATACGGCAGCTAGCATATCAGTGTGCAATGTTGACTGAATAAAACCATCTGCATTTAGCCCGGTTACATGTGTTCATATAAGCAATGTAACAAATAAAAAAGTGACTGCACACTGTTTATCAAAATGCTCCCACATTTATTAAGTGACCTCTAGAGAGCCAATGGGAGCTTTTTGTTAAACAGTTTGCAGACAGTCTTTTTTTGAAGTACTTAAGTATGACTTAAGATCTAAATAAATATGATGAATTATAACTGTTAAATCAAAGAGTAAAACTTAGTTTTTAAGAAACCGCAAAATGGCAAAAGTGATTTCAGAGAGTCAAAAACATATAAACACAAATACTAGTGCATCTTAAAGTTTGAATATAATTTCATAATTTCATACATATTCTTTACATGTAAAGTGATAGTGACATATTTCATATTTTTTTTTTGTTTCACTGTTGATCTCAAATAACTTTGAGAAGCTCTTACTAAGAAAGGGAATAAAATCAAACTTCTGATGCTGCTGGCGTTCTCAGAACAAAGGGCTGACCACCCCGGAATACCTCAACATCACTGAATGTATCCAGACCTCAGGATCATTGAAAATGTGTGAGATTACTTGGAAATCTGACTGTTACAGAGTTCCGGACATACATAATTGATGTATAATTCATAATTATTTATGTATCATTATTTAATTTTAATGCAATTCTTTTAATGAAGCAATATGTCATAACATTTGTACATGAACTGTCCATTTTATCAGCTCTGTTTAACATACAGGTGCACTTTAGTTAAAAACTGTCTGTAGTCCAGTTGCTCTGCTTACTTTGTTATCCTCCTTTCGCCCTGTTCTTCAATGGTCAGGATCCTACAGCACCACCACAGAGCAACTATTATTTGGTTTATTCTCAGCACTGCAGTGGCATTAATACAGTGGTGGTGTGGATTAGACACAGCAGTGATGCTGGAGTTTCTAAACACTGTGTCCACTTATGGTCCACTCTATTGGACAGCCCTACCTAGTTGTTCCACCTTTTAGATATAAAGTTAGAGACAGTCTGTAATTGTACACCTATTGCGTGGTAAGTGGCGTTGATAAAATGGAAAATGTGTAAAATATGGAGGTGGTATTAATGTTACAGCTGATCAGTATATGGACAAAATGTTGTTGTTACTCAATGAGTAATGGATACATCAGTACTACATCAGTTCTGCAGTAATAATAACTGATAGTGTGTATTTTTGTTTCCCAGATGGCCCTTTGGAGCTGCACACACTATCTTTGTTGCCCTCACTGCGTCAAGTAGTGTTTAAAGGTGACAGGCTGCCTTTCCACTGTACAGCCGCCCTGGTGGATAAAATAACCACTCTGCACTGGTTCCATAAAGGCAGACTGGTCACCAATGACCCTGAGAATGGGGTTTATTTAGAAGAAAGCGTGCTACATGACTGCACCTTTATCACCAGGTAACAATCTGCTGGAGTACAGGTTTGTTCTTTAGTAAAGTAAATGAGGCTTCACTCGTAAAAATACACCTGATTGGCTAGGACTTGCACTCTGATCCGCAAGTTCAAATCCCGGGTCATGCTGCTCGCCACCGCCAAATGGATTCTGAGAAAGCAAATTTGGCCTTGCTCTCTCTCCACATCACACTTCCAAATTGGAGGATAAAATTGGGCTAAAAAAACAAACAAAACAAAAAAAAACAACAACAGTAAGATAAATATACAGGTACAAGTTCTTTGAGTGATGCCATAGAAGAACCACTTTTGGTCCCATGAAGAACCATGTTTATAATAGAGATGTTTAAAGGCTTAAAGAGACTCTTTGACCAGTTTACTTTGCACATCTCCGCTACAAACATTCTTTATCGTTCGTTTGTAGCCTTCGTGATTAAGAGTACAACACTAATACTCTTATGCTTTTTCTGCAGTGAGCTTATTCTATCAAACATGAACATTGAGGCCAGCGGTGAGTGGGAGTGTGTGGTATCTACGGGCCGAGGGAATGCCTCGCGTAGTGTGGAAATTGTGGTTTTGGAGAATAGTGCGACCTTCTGCCCTGAACAGAGAGTGACCAATAACAGAGGAGAGTTCAGGTTAGAAGAAGGAGACCAGTGCCGGTCATGTACTAATGATTACTATATATAGTACTGGCCTGGACATCTGATGGTGAAGCTGTCTTCTTTTTGTCTAGGTGGCCAAGAACTCTGGCTGGAATTACTTCTTATCAGTACTGCCTGCAGCTGCGTTATCCACCTGTGACTGCAGGGGGTGGCATGGAACAGAAAAGGGCATCTCGTTACTGTGATCGTTCTGGCCGATGGGAGGAAGGAGACTATTCTCAGTGCCTCTACACCAATGACATTACCAATGTTCTCCATACCTTTATACTGGTAATGTATCATAAAATGTATTTGTACAGTTGCAACCAAAATTATTCAACCCCCATTGCAAATAAGGTTTTTTAGCAACAGTTACAAATTTCCTGAATTATACAACCCCTGAACAGAATCCTTCATAACAGCACACTTTTGCAAATTGGGTGTTCAAATAATGAAAGGCTTCATTAGTTGCATCGGGTGGGCTTGAGATAAAAAACATCAAATACGTAGACTTGCTTGGGGTTTGTTAAGTGTGGATTTTGACTGCATGTAAGAAATATTGCAAATTCAAGAAAGCTATATAAAAAGTTCATAGAAGAGATTATTGCCTTGCACAAACAAGGAAAAGGATACAGAAAGACAGCAAAGCCACTGAATGTTCTTAAAAATACAGTTGGAAGCATAATTTGCAAGTTTATAGTTAAAGGCAAACTGACTTTTCTACCTGGACATGGCAGAAAGAGGTAACTATCACTGACTACCACCAGATTCCTGAGGAGGCAAATGGTCAAAAACCCTTGAATGACTGCAAAAGGCCTGCAACAGGATTTGGTGGCAGCAGACATTGAGCTTTCACGTTGTACAGTAAGGCACATACTAAACTAAAGAGTTAAACAAGGCGGTTGCAGCATGGAAACCCAAAAAATAGTGAACTGGAGACTGTTGCCCATGAGGAATGGGCTAAGATTCCTCAGGAACACAGCCAGGACCTTCTGTCTGTTTGCATCATGTTTGCAAAGGTCAAACAAAGGTCTACTAAATACTAAGGACTCTTATCATGAAGGAATTGAATGATTCTGAAACATTATTTGCCATTAAAATTGGCATTTCTGAGCTACTGTAAACTGATGTTGTTTGACTGGTTTAATGCAAAGAGTTGAACGTTTGTAAATTTTGCTATTAAACCTAATTTCTCATGGGGGTTGAATAGCTTTCATTGTAACTGTACCTTCATAGTGGCAATGCATCATGAATGTTCTTCATACCTTCATGCTGGTCAAACACCACAGTTGTTCTCTTGTTTTTTTTGACTGGACTTTCCTGAGTTTGGACCATCCCTTCAGCACATGATTGTAGTGTAAAAGAGACTGCTTGACTATAAAAGGGCTGTGAACTCTGTGTCAGTTGGGAGTTGTGGGCAGCTTCTGTTTTAAGATAGTAGGCCTGGTTGCATAAAACCCCTTAAGTGAAATTTCCCCTTAAGATTGCCCTTTAACATCTCTTATCTTTAAGTGTGTTGCAGAAAGAAATCCCTTAAGTGTTGCCTAAGGGCGTTCTTAAGGAAACTGTAATACATCCTTAAATTTTTCCATTAAGTATCAAAATAAAATGTGCTATTTATACTCGAAGCACTTCCATTAATGATTCAAGTCCAGCAAAAGTGCAAGTGGACATGTACGGTAGTGGAGTATGTACTGTTCAGGCTAGATTTATTACAGTATTATAACATCCTTGATGTCCTTACGTTCATACTGGTGGTCTTACCTTTTTTATTACAGGAAAATTCCAGAACTCAGCTGCTTTAATTGCGATCAAATGACTTTAATCAAGTTTTGGTCATGCTCATTTCTAGTTTAAAAAAGGTTTTATAGCCGTGTAATATGTTTTATTACACTCTAATCAAACGTATAAAAACAGCTCAAAGGTTAATGCTGACCTGACCATTAAATGCACCCTTGATTAGACTGGGAGACTGGCTGAAAGCATTTTCAGTAAATTTGAAAAAGATCTGTTCACTGACTGCTCTGTGTTTATGCTGCTGTGCTGCAGATGCCTATCAATGTCTCCAATGCAGTGACGCTAGCGCATCAAGTGAGATCATACACACTGGAAGCAACAGGCTTCACAGATACAGTGGATGTTCTCTATGTGGCGCAGATGATGCAGAAGTTCATGGACTATGTCAAACAGCTACGTGAGGTAGAGTCTTGTACATTCAACTTCATCTGGCAAAATATTCAATGTTTTCCTGAGTATAGTATACCTGTAAAACATGGTACAGCAGTTATATTGTGATATATCTTGCAATATATTATTATAGCACTAATGAACCAGTAATGGGATAAGGTTGAGGAACACCTTGCATTATTTTGCCCAAAATAACTATAAATATTGAATTTTTTTATTGGATTGCAACTTGATTCATCAGAACACCCTCAGAAACTTGGAAGTGTGAGCCTTCTTCTTTGTCGACATAATTTTTTACTACAATATTTTTTTATATGATATATACAGTATATTTATGGTGTTCATCAAACTTTATCATGCAAATACCTATTTATGTTTTTTTTAATGCCACAAAATATTTTCCCAAAATCTGAATGATTAATAGAAATAAGATCAATAGAAAGGCCCCAATTTTTACATTGAATTCCATTGATAGTTTATATATAAAACCTTTATTGTACAAAATTGTAGTCACTCCTCATACATAAGCTGACAGAAGCTGTTTTATATTAATGCTACATGCAATTTAATTTTTAGGAAAGACAGAGGGTGTAGCAATATACCAACTATTTTTATATATCAACATTGCAGAAGTCATGATAACAATTAACAAAAAAATATATTGTGCAGCTGTTGAGAAGACGTATTCCAACAAATACAACTTTGTAAGACTTTACTTGTATTTTAGCTCTCAGAAGTACTGGTAGAGATGGGCAGCAACCTGATGCAGGTGGATGATCAGATATTGTCCCGGGCTCAGAGGGAGGAGAGAGCCTGTAGCTCCATCGTCCACTCTCTGGAGACTTTGGCCTGGCCACAACTTCACCCCAATGCCCAGGACCTCTCCATGGTAGGCTTTACTGAAGTCCCAATGTGGATAAGGACAGAATAATAGTGACCAGTTAGAATTATGATAACCTGCCTCTTTCCTTCAGTATCAGTAGTCGTAGCATTTTGACAAACTGAAAAAATCTTTTAGCAACAAGAAGCTGGTGCCCAGAACACAACCAGCTGATTTTTTTGCTGTTGATCAGCAATGCTATTCTGTGTTTTTCAACCTCTGGCCTGAAACTTCTGAAATGTCCAGGACCCATCCAGTGTTTTGTAGCTTTAGGGTTAAACTCATGCTCAATAAACAATTGTAGCATTCAGTAGCTACACACTCTGTGTGGGGGGGCTAGAAGAGATCCCCACTTTTCATATTTGCTTTGCTGTAGGGCAAGATCTGCCACAGTAAGTCAAACATAAGCTAGATTCATCATACAAAAGAAATAATATTGTGAAAGAATGTGTGACATTTGGATTTTCACAGTTATCAATATTGATGTGCACTTTATACTTTTGGGTTAGTCATGCTGCGTTTATTTAGTCTTGTGTTTATGAACGTCACAGAAATGAAAACAGTCTATTGACAAAGACAGTATTTTATATGGAAACTGATATACTTGCTCATGATGTCTGCTGTGGTTTAAAGGGTCTTGTTTTTCTTGCAGATGTCTCGAAACATTGTGATGGAAGCTCACTTGATACGGCCAGCTCAGTTCACTGGCATGAGCTGCACTGCCTATCAGAGAAGAGAAAGCTCTGGAGCCAGTTCCGGCTTGGACACGACAGACCCCATCCATGAGCAGCAGCTACGCTTCCGTTGTACCACAGGAACACACAACACTACACTAAATGCTTTCCCATTGAAGGTGAATAAAGAGTAATGAAAGCAATGATATCATTTATCTGGAATGTTCATGAGTGGAAAACAAATGCTAACAGAGCAGCACAACTCTGACAACAAAGGCACCAATGAAAGCAAGCAAGCAAGCCAGCTAACGTGCTCCTATGTCAATGTATTTTTTATTATCAGTGATGTCAGCATTTTTATGATTCTTGAATGAGTCTTTAATGCACCATCATTTATAATGTGCAGAATCTAACACAGTAGCTGTGAACATCCTGGGAATGGGCTTCCCAGAGAGAAGAGAGTGGACTCATAAATACTTGGGTATTCAATAAACTGGACTGGTCAGTTAAGTGCAGTTAAAGTTAACTGCACTTTACAAAAAAGGCCAGAGCAGAATCCACCGACTGGAGGTCCTGAGGACCCTTTTTAAACACATTGTTGGCATCTGCCATCAGTCTACTGGGGCATCAGTAGCTTGACAACAGGCAGGAAGAGACTGAACAAACTCATAAAGAGGGTTGGCTCTGTCCTGGGAAGCCTCTTAGACCCAGGGCAGACAGAAGATGACAGAAGGATGTTAACCAAGCTGGTATCCTAGAGAATGACTCCCACCCCATCCATAGGACTCTACAACCAGCACCACTCTCAGCAGAACATGGACATACATTTAACTTACTTACTTATTATTTATTATGCTTATTTATCTATTTTTATACTGATTCCCTTTCTAG
The DNA here is from genome assembly GCA_034509495.1 of Acestrorhynchus altus. Classification (NCBI taxonomy): domain Eukaryota; kingdom Metazoa; phylum Chordata; class Actinopteri; order Characiformes; family Acestrorhynchidae; genus Acestrorhynchus; species Acestrorhynchus altus. The sequence continues at coordinate 10,177,314 of CM067515.1, forward strand.
ACCATTACTACTGTCACAGTGAATTTCCCCTCTGGGGGAATAAAAAATGATTATCTTATCTCTAATTTTAATTTCAACTCATTGTCTGTCTTTTCTTTTTACAGAATGCCATAGCACTTGCATCCATCTCTCTTCCACCATCCCTCTTTCCTCCAGCTGCTCCTGTGGACTGTAAACTCCAGTTTGTGGCTTTCCGCACTGGAAGATTCTTCCCATTTGCTGGAAATTCCAGTGGCCCTTTGGACCTCACTCGAAGACGCAGTGTGAACACACCAGTCATTTATGTAGGCTTAGGTGAGATAGCTAAACATCCATGAGGTGACAATTCACATATACAGTGAACAGCTGTGGCTAAATACTTAAGAATTTGGAGTAAATTAAAATAAAATAAATCATTTGTCCAAGAATATTCAAGTTAAGATGATACATTACACTTCAGCTATTCCAAATGTGACTAGTACACCTGGGGAGATGGAAAATTAAGCTCTTCTGTGTCAGTAACTCTGACTTGATTTTGAAATATAGAGTATTTTTCGCTCTATTACATCTCATTAGCTCTTTTCTACACTTAAAAAAGTAGTACAAAATGTTCTTTGAGAATTGCTGGATTTCTTTAATAAACCTTTTTGTAATAGAGATGTGAGTTTGGAGCACCTTTATGTTTACTTTGACATCTTTAAACCTTTAAAAAGTTCATCAGACATCCATCAGACATGGAAAATTGGTTCTTCAATGACATCACTCAAAGAACACTCAAAAGATACAAATTAGCACTTTTATTATTAAGAGTGGACCCTTCCTGCTTCTCAGAAACTAAGCCCCCTGTCTGCACACTTGTGCATTTTAATGTGCTTATACGGGAGGTGCAGGGGGTAAATATTTAGGGTCATCTCTTTAAAGCTTAAAAAATGTACAAGAACAGTGTATAAGCAGAAGAGCTTCACAGTCAGCATGGCTGTTTCACACAGTCTAGTTTACTAGGCTGGAAAGAATGTAAAAAAGTGCTGGAAAAAAATGTAAAAGGCAAAACCTGACAGTGACATCATTCTTCCCTGTAGTCAACAACTCTGTAACTAAATTTAGTAAATTCAATCATCAAAACCTTCAGAAAATCCTTCACAGCTGATAGGCCTCAAATGATCCCGATCTCTTTCTCGATGAAACAGGTGCCATTTTCACCAAGAAGACTTTTTTCCCCACACAATAAAATATATTGTTGCTGTCCGATGAAAAACATGTATCTCCAAAATGGCAATGTTACAAGAGAAGGCCAACATGCTCTTAACTTTGAATGGAAGTTAATGCAAAATAAAAGGACTTATAGAGCATTTCTATTGATCTATTCATTCAGAATAACTGACACAGAGTACAGAGCAGCTACAGGGTTCAGACCATGAAGAAAACTAAAAAATGAGAAAAAGGGAAATACATGGTTTCCATTGTCAGCAGTGGTGTTAATGAAACATATTTCCCACTTCATAAAATCACAATTTCATGATTAATATTATACATTTGATATTGGCGCAATAGTGACAGTAAAGATGGTAGATTTTATTGTAGTTCTCCATAGTTTTCCTTGTGCCAAGTTACTTTGCATTGAAAAGTTAAAACCATTTGTTTTTCTGTTTTGCATGACTGGGTGTTTGGGTTAAAATTGATAAAACGTGTCTAACAAATATATAGGATAAATAAATAATGTATAAAAACATGCTTTTTGTGTTTCTGGTTGCAAAGGTTCAAATGATGTCACCTGATTTAGACATGTATTATAAATGTTTGTTTCTAATGTATTTTGAATAAAGATAATCTTATTTAAACAGGTACACACATATAATCCTGAAAATAATAAAACCAATCCTATGAAAACTGGTGGCATTTTAGATTCAAATGTCACGTTGGTCAATGTGAGTGGTCATTTACTAATGACACCCATCTTTCTGTCTCTCTTAGATGGATGCACCATGTGGAATCAGTCCGCTCCCATCATTGTGTCACTGCGACACTTGTCACCTGGTAGTGACCCCTTGGCTGCCCATTGGAGTCTGCAGGCACTCAAACATCGCGGGAGTTGGAGTTCAGAAGGCTGTCAGTTAGCCCGCAGCGACTCCATCACCTCTACTTTACGCTGCACTGTGCTCAGCAACTATGCTGTCCTTCAGGTAAAGCTAAGAGGACTAATGTTTCTATTCATACAGACAAGAGAATATGAAAAAACATACAGTTGGGAAAATAAGTATTTAGTCAGTCACCAATTGTGCAAGTTCTCCCACTTAAAAAGATGAGAGAGGCCGTTAATTGACATCATAGGTAGACCTCAACTATGAGAGACAAAATGCAAAAAAAAAATTGAGAAAATCATTTTGTCTGACTTTTAAAGAATTTATTTGCAAATAATGGTGGAAAATAAGTATTTGGTCAATAACAAAAGTTCATCTCAATACTTTGTTGTATATCCTCTGTTGGCAATGACAGAGGTCAAACGTTTTCTGTAAGTCTTCACAAGGTTGGCACACACTGTTGCTGGTATGTTGGCCCATTCCTCCATGCAGATCTCCTCTAGAGCAGTGATGTTTTGGGGCTGTCGGTGGGCAACACGGACTTTTAACTCCCTCCAAAGGTTTTCGATGGGGTTGAGATCGGGAGACTGGCTAGGCCACTCCAGGACTTTGAAATGTTTCTTACGAAGCCACTCCTTTGTTGCCCTGGCAGTGTGCTTGGGATCATTGTCATGCTGAAAGACCCAGCCACGTTTCATCTTCATTGCCCTTGCTGATGGAAGGAGGATTCTCCCAATACTCTTCTGGAACATCCAAATGCTCTCTAGCAAACTTCAGACGTGCCTGGATATGGACTGGCACTGCAAGATCTGAGTCCCTGGCGTCGTAGTGTGTTGCTGATGGTAGCCTTTGTAACGTTGGTCCCAGCTTTCTGCAGGTCATTCACTAGATCCCCCCTTGTGGTTCTGGGATTTTTCCTCACCGTTCTTGTGATCATTTTGACCCCACGGGCTGAGATCTTGCGTGGAGCACCAGATCGAGGGAGATTAGTAGTGGTCTTGTAGGTCTTCCATTTTCTAATTATTGCTCCCACAGTAGACGTCTTCACACCAAGCTGCTTGCCTATTGCAGATTCAGTCTTCCCAGCCTGGTGCAGGTCTACAATTTGGTTTCTGGTGTCCTCCGACAGCTCTTTCGTCTTCACCATAGTGGAGTTTGGAGTGTGACTGTTTGAGGTTGTGGGCAGGTGTCTTTTATACTGTTAACAACTTCAAACAGGTGCCATTAATACAGGTAATGAGTGGGGGAAAGAGGAGCCTCTTAAAAAAGAAGTTACAGGTCTGTGACAGCCAGAAATCTTGCTTGTTTGTAGGTGACCAAATACTTATTTGCAAATAAATTCTTTAAAAGTCAGACAAAATGATTTTCTCAATTTTTTTTTCACATTTTGTCTCTCATAGTTGAGGTCTACCTATGATGTCAATTACAGGCCTCTCTCATCTTTTTAAGTGGGAGAACTTGCACAATTGGTGACTGACTAAATACTTATTTTCCCCACTGTATCTTACAAATTGGCTTATTCTTTGAGTTCATGCACTCAAGAAATAATTACATCACAGTGGTCCATCCTCTATCCATCTCTTAGAACTGTTTTTGTTACTGTGCCTTTAAGACTTAAAATTGTGTCTATAAGTGAACGATTTGTGCTCCGACTGGTTTGCTCATTTTGTGACTCATTCAAAAAGCAGTCCATTATTTTTGTACAGTACAGATTACTTATTTAACAGGACAAACTGGCTATATAACTGGCTAAAATGCATACACAGTATGTCCAAATGTTTGTGGACAACTCTTCTATTGAATACATTTAGGTATTTTCAGTAAGTAAGCACCCAATGCTATCTAGTCCCAGTAGACATGTATTGCAGACAGAAAAGGTGTCCAAAGGTTGGAGGTTGATGAAAGCCCAATGTTGTTTTCTGACATGTGATTTTGATATTCAACTGAAATTCAATGTCTGTCCAATGTTAGAGTCCAGTGTCTCTTTTTAAGACTAAAGAGTTTAATGTCCTGCATGAATGAGGTTTTAAGCCATATAGTTAAAACAGAGGCAGCTTAGTAGACCTGAGTATCAATCCCACATCCATGTGAAAAATACTGCACTCTGACCACTGGACCACTACTCTCTTGGCTTCCTTTACAGTTGAGAAGTTGAAATTATGCTTTGAACTGCCACTAAAAGACTTGCTTTACACATGAATTTTACAAGTTTAGAGATACAGAGCCACCAGTGAAAGTGAAAGAAGCATGTGGACTGAGGTAGTAGAATCATTTTACAGGATTTTATACAAATATGGGTTAGGCAGTGTTATGTAGTTGGAACTTTTCCTTCCTGCTTCACCAGAGTGAGCAGCATGTTGAGCCTGGAGTATCAACAATAGCAGTGCTGTTATCCTTATGTGGAGCAAAAATTTTGACGCTGTTATTTTAAGGTAAAAATGCTTTAAACTTTATAAACAAAAATAAAATCAGCTATAAATGACTAGTCGTGATTGGTGCAACCCTGGTCTATTGCATTGTTCATCCCACTCACACTTGCATGCAGAACAGCTCATAGCAGCGTAAGACAGCTGCAGATTGATTGTTATTCCATGGTGAGTCTTATCTGGCTAATGAGCTCCCCTGCCCTGCCTGCCCCATCATAGCAGTAGTCATTATTTTACATGGGGAGGACACATCTCTCATTACTAACAGACATTTAACACTACATACCTTTCCTCCTGACATGGGGCAAGCCATATTAAAGTTACACCAGGCCTTACATGACTCTGTTACTTGGGCTGACATTGATGGTGGAGTCTTAATCATAACTGTTTACTTCTTGGCACAAATCTTAACTTCTAATATTACTCATGTCATATCTCAAAATATAGCATAATTCTGATTGATGTTCAGGTTTAATTAGAGCATGAGTTTCATGTAGGATTTGGCTAAGTAGTGGTCAAGGAATGTGCTCCTCAACTTTGGTTAGCACATAGCAAAGAGGAGAATAATGCAATTAGTCTGTCAATGTGAATGAATAGTATGTGGCTTTGGTAATGCTTCTCTCTCTGTCTCTCTCTCTGTCTCACTCACACACACACACACACACACACACACACACACACACACACACACACAGGAGGTACCTGATTTCCCAGGTGCGTCTCCAGCTCCTGTGGAGATGCTCCACCCTGTGGTCTACACCTGCACTGCAGTACTCCTCCTCTGCCTGTTCACCATCATCTTTACATACATACTGCACCACAGGTAATGAATGTAATGTACACTCAACACCCACCATATTACCAGGATACTAGTAGTATTCAGGCATAGCATCATTCACACATGCAGTACTTAAAGGAATAGTTTGGTGAAAAATCAAATTCAGATGATAAATCGCTTACTTCAGATGTAGTCAATCACCAAGACACGGTAATATATGGTGTGTGCTTCTTTAGTTTAGAATGATTGATGCTAGGTTAGCATCACTAAAAGCACTAGTCACTAATGTCTATTAAAATCGACTGTTATTTTTTATAAGCTTCATGTTGTATTTGATCACCTTTATTTCTCTTCTGTCTTCAGCTCCATCAGAATTACTAGGAAGAGTTGGCACACCCTCCTCAACACCTGTTTCCACATCGCTATGATGACTGCGGTGTTTACTGGGGGTATCACCCTGACCAGCTACCCAATCGTGTGCCAGGCGGTAAGCATCCTCTGACAATGAAGATCATTTTAGTTCTGGATGAATGAGCAAAAAGTGCAACGGTATGTATATTTCGGCTCCTGTCTTCTATTTTAGGTGGGAATTGTCCTGCATTACTCATCTTTGTCCACTCTCCTGTGGATCGGTGTTAGTGCACGTGTGCTCTATAAGGAGGCCTTATTGCGGGTCCCACGGCAACCGGAGGGTGAGGCTGCTGTGCCGCCCACCCAGCGACCCATGCTCAGGTTAGTGATGCCATTATGGCAGGGATGTAAAATGTGCATAGAAATCAGAAACAAAAAAGGCAATAACCTCACTGTGGCTGCATCCAAAATTACAATCTACTACTGCTACACTATATACACTGGAATATATTAGTGATTAATGCACTAATGATGGTGGTGTATTATTTTGACATACCACTATAATATGTAGTCTTAAATTAAAGGGGCTACAAAGGTATCTTTGAGTGATGTCATAGGAAAACATTTTTATGAAGGAGTTACATGAGAGAGTGTCAAAAACCTTTACATGCACTTCTTTAAATGTTTAAAAGGCTTTCTCAGTTTACCCCATACTTGTCAACATAGTGTATAAAGACACATTTAAAATAGTTCTATATAACACCAGACCCAAGAGTTACTAGAGAGAAGAACAGACATTTATGTATTCAAATGGTTTTTGAGTCATCATAGTTCAGTATTAGTAAAGGTCTCTGGAAGAACCGTTTCTGGAGACTGTAGCTATGGTCTTCACCAGTGCTTAATTTGTAAAGTATCAGGTGAGGATGATTCAGGAAGTAAGCAGTGATGGAAAAGGTCCTGGAATGCATAGATGCAATTGTGCTTTAAGTGTCCCCTAACATAGTTGCCTTCTATGCAATAAGATAAACCTAGATTCAAAGATTGTACAATAAGGAGCAGCAACCATAAAATCTCAGAAATGCCACTAAAGGAATAGTTTTTCCTTGGAAATGGTGTCCTCCAAATTAACCATTTAGAACGAACTTTGCATTTTGCCCAAATAAACAATAATGCAGGTAGAAAAAATCTATTGAAAATACTGTCTAGCCTTCTATTTATCCAAATTCCTACAAAAACTTGTAGATTCATCTAGTATGATGCTCATTTTGGGAGCACAAAGTACAATTCTTTCAAATAATTTGTTCTGAATCTCCAAAGAAAAGTGTTGCTCTATATTTGAACAAGCAACATGAGAATGGAGAATTCTCTCCTTGTCGAGTCCTTTGAGTTCCTGACACTTGATTTCTTGTTCAAAGCCACATGCTATTCTAAAATCCCAGGCTTTAGTTGCGATCTGTTCAGAGTGACTCTAAACTATCATTTGTTCACAAGTGTTTTCTTTACACTTAGATATAGGATGTTTGCTGCTGCTATATGGGCTTTGGTTTGAGCATGTTCTGAGGCAGTTGACACTACTGTGCATAACACCGGTTCTCATGCCTATCATTTTTCTGGTTCCAACCTTTTTGCGAGTTGTGCAGTCTAGGTTTGAACCCGTCAGGTCAAGCCAGGTGTAGTAGGTTGGCTTCATTTTGAACTTCTGTAGGCATGTTTCTACTGTCTCCTCTCCAAACTCCTGCTCTTCTCCTTTCTCTCTGACTCCATCATGCAGGGTGCCGCCACTAGCCGTTGTTGGCACCGGTGTTAAACGAGCAACATTAACATTGCTGGGTTTACTATTGCCATCTATTCCAGTCTCCCTCGCTTTTTTGGTATCTTGTTCTTCCGAATCATTTTTCCTTTTCCACCATGATCTGATTCAAAGCACACACTAGACAAAGACAAGCTCAAACACAAGGAGTATAAATACACAAAAACAGACAAGGAACACCTGGGGGGGGATAATAAAAAGTCAGGGTTAAAGAAGAAGCACAGGTGGGACACGGTGGCGATAAGGAACAGAAACAAAACAAAGCCACATGAACATTGCAGAACAAAACATACCAGAGAAAACGGGAAACTCTGACCCATTAGGGCACGGACTCCACAAGACCTCTAAAGATGTCATACGGTATCTGGCACCAAGATGATAGAAGCAGATCCTTTAAGTCTTGTAAATTGTGTGTGTCACTGGGTGTGTCACTGGTTCACTTCCTTGAAGCACTTTTCGTAGGTACTGACCACTGTACCAGAAAAACCCCACAAGACCTGCCTGGTGTTTTGGAGATGTTCTGACCCAGGTTTGACCCGTCACATTTTGGTTCTCGTAAAAGTGGCTCTCCTTGTTTTCCTCTTCATATTTTTTGCTGTAATGAAAAGCACAGAATACTGCACCATACTGAAAGTCTGAATTTCACTTCTAGAACTAAACATTATTCTGATAACTATACATTCTTGTTTCTTAGACAATGATGCTGCTGTTCTCGTACATATGGCTTCCTGTTCTGGGCTGCTATGAGAAAAGGCTTTGGGTTGAGACTGTGAGAGAGAATGGATGGAGGTGGACATGACAGATTCGACCATATAAAGCACTGTTTACAGACAAGCATGCAAGTGCAACGACCACCACCATACAAAACCTGACTAGTCAAAGACGCTCATTGTTCCTTGCAGAACCAAGAGCCATCTGTTAGTATTGAGAGCAAGTAAGAGAGAATAAGAGGAAAAGACTAAAAGAGGGGAATGTAAGGAGAATGGATTACATAGAAGTGCAGAGGAAGGCCATAAATCTAATAATGGAAAATGTTAGCTGTCAGTCACGCATGCAGACGCACACACACTTCGGACATAGATACAACCCTGTTCCCGTCCAGTTCTGGTTCTCACACTGTAACTCTGACCCCTCGACTTTTTGCCACTGACCTCCATGCTACCCACCCACCCGGCAGGGTTTCCTCAGACACAGGGCCTGCTCCCAGGGATAAATCATTCCCCTGTTCCCCCTCTCTCTCTCTCTCTCCCACATATAGAAGCTCTTCTCAAGCCTCTTTTCCGAGGCAACAGAGCCAAATAATGCATATCAGACAAACGCTACGTACAATTATTATTTTTTATATTTTTATTACACAATTATATTTTATGTATTCATTTATTATTATATTTAGATTTTTCAGTTGATATGACACATAGCGGTAACAGTCAGCTTGAGCCATGTGATTAAGTGCATAAGTAAAGGAATAGTTTGGTGAAAAATCAAATGACCATTTATAGATGGAGTCAATCAGCCAAGACACGTGAGTTTTGCTTCTGTAGTTTAGAAAGGGAGCTGCTAAGCTAACGTTGAAAACACTGGACTTGGATTGTAACCAACCACATCTGTAAATACAGGCCAAAATCTTAATTTGTTTGTTCAGAAATTCAGTCTTGCAGAGAACTTAATAGGCTAATTCACATCATATTCTGAACCACATTGATGTGTCTGTGTGAATCTGAGGTGTGTATTTGCAGAAATTAGATTGGTGACTGTCTAGTATCTGCTTCTCCAAACCGAGGCAGATGTCTGTTAATGGAACTTTATATTAGACTAGATTTCCCATATACTGTACATCCAAAATATGCCTACAAGGGCGGAACCCCTGCACTTCCATGTACAGGTATGGCTGTACATCTGTGTATACAGTTTTCCATATAATGAATTAAAGTATGAGGGTGGAAACCAGGTGAGAAAGCATATTTTAGCTTGTGCACCTTTCGCGTCTTTTTATTGCACGTATTCTGTGGATTGTTGCCATTCATCTGTTTTTCCATCTCTGTTGCTCTCCATAGGTTTTATTTGATAGCTGGAGGTGTTCCCCTCATCATATGTGGAATCACTGCAGCTGTCAACATCAACAACTATGGCGATAACATTCCCTAGTAAGCTTAAATATAATTCTTGTGCATTCTCCTTATTGCATTCAGCGGGTTCTTATTAAATCTAAGCTTAAAGAGATTTCTAATGGAGTCTAATGGGTTTATTATATTGGTAACATAAAGAACAAAATCTTGCATCTCCAAATCTCTAAAGATTTTTACCCTGTAATGTATGTTAATGTACCAAGAATTACTTGAAACTCATTTTGACCGATTTCTATTGGCATATTCATCAGGAAATGTTCAAATAAAATAAAAAAAACAGCTCATAGTTCAGAATTATGGCAAAATTTAACAATAAAAGACTTGTTCCAACAGTGAAAATATGCTGGTATTTTTATTATTATATCCATATATTTTCGTTTTCCATTTTACACTGACTCCTTGACTCTCATTATAACAGCCTTAAATTTATTACGTTCCGACAAAAGCATTTTAACAAGGGTCTTTTTAAAAACAGAGCTGCTTTTGTATTTCTGCCATTTGAGTAATTCATTGCTTTTGCCCTCTTTGACCTTTTTTACTGCCTCTGACCCCTCTGCAGCTGCTGGCTGGTATGGCAACCCAGTATTGGCGCTTTCTATGTTCCGGCTGGTCTGGTGATTGTGGTGACCTGGATCTACTTCCTGTGCACTGTGGTTCGCTTGAGGTGCCGCAACTCCCAGACGGCCAAAGACCCTCCATGCTCTGCCCCTGGCTCCACTGCCCTGCCTGAGGTCCAACCAGCTCTTAGTGGCAGCACTAGCTTGCTTTCAACAGACTCTGTGGTTGGCCAAATACATCCTGGAATTGCAGTGGAGGACCAGTACTCTCTGAAGGTTCAGTTCCTGGCGCTGGTGGCGACTCAGTTTGTGTTCTTGCTTCTGTGGTGCTGCGGTGCCATGGCAATGTGGCACACAGATAGAGAGAAGAAAGTTTTCAGCTGTTTGTATGGAGGAACAGCCACCGGGCTGGGGATCTTCTTGGTTTTACATCACTGCTTCAAGCGCTTGGATGTCCAGGCAGCCTGGCTAGGGTGTTGTCCAGGGTACCATCGCTCACAGCCAATACCTGCTTACAGCCACCCCTGCACTGCCACCACTGGGGTTCAGAGCACCTCAGATAGGGGATCGCAGCTTTTCATGGGATGTCATCCTCTGGCAGAGCCCAACAACTACTCTTCCTCCGCCAGATCGTCATCTACACCTAGTGGCACCAGCAGCATTGCCACTGGCCCCTGCAAGTTAACTAACCTCTTGCAGGTGACACAAGACAATGGCAACAATGCTGCCTGCACTCTGGCAGGCACCAACACAAATACCAACACTAGCACAAGCACAGAGAACACCAACAGTAAGCCTGCTAACAACCTGCTTCCCAATGTTAGCACCACGCTGCCTACTCAGCAGCAACAGAGGAGGAAGACTAACAGTAGAACTAAGGCAGGGAATACTCAGTACCACCATCGAGGGGAGGGCCGAGGACACTATCGGCTCAAAGCCCTACGGGGAGCTGGGGGTGGTGGCAGTGTGGGTGCCCTGGTCCCACCTGGAATTGACCAAGTCAGTATCCATCATCTTCACAGGCACGCTTCCAGCGAGAACGGAAGCCTCCGGAACAGTCATAACGAGAGCCAGAATGGACCGCTGACCAATGGGAGGCATCGCGGAGAAGGGCTAGCGACAAGCCCTTCAGAAGGAAGTGACGGTGGCAGCAGTGGAAGCAGGAAGCCCTTTCCACTTTTGCCCTCGGTGGCAAGCCGGGTTGCTTTGCAGCAGAACGCGCAGAGGCGATGTGCTAGTAGGGACAACCTCAAACTGGCCGCTGCAGCAGACAGGGACTCAAAGCGGAGCTCGTTCCCATCAAACATTGCCACAGCAACAGGGACTGGGATGGTTACAGGAACATCATTGTTGACAACAGCTGCTGCGCCAAATGGAACACTGAAAGGATCTGTAATTGAACTTGACACAAGTGGAACAGACCAGTCACAGGGATCAGTGGGAATGAGAGGTGGGATATGGAAGAGTGAGACTACAGTGTGATGCCAGGAAACAACAGTGATCTTTGGTTTTGGGGAGGTATCCCATAATGCAATGGGAGCCAGAAACCTCAATTGCGTGCCACAAGTCAAACATCTGGCTCCATCTGTGATTAACCTCCTGTTCATTTTATTTTCCCAAATGCTCAGCGAGCTTTGGACAGTCTGTACCTTCCTGAATTGTACCAGAAGGTTTGCCAGATAATGAATTGAAGTTTCGGTTGAGGCTTTGTGAGGGGGTCTCTGATGTTTCAGGCACAGGTGCAGAACAACTGAACAGCTTGTTTTGTTTTGTTGAATAAGTGAAGGGATGTTTATGCAAAAGTTGACCCCTCTAATCCAGTATTTTGTGAAGAAATGTGCAACAGTATTGTTTTGTTTGTTATGTGTCTGTCGTTTATTACAGTATTATCTAAAGGAGTTTTTAAAGCTATAGAAAGTGTTTTGAGTTTTTAAGGTGTCTTTAAGCTTAAATTTGATCTTTTTGATTCTATGCATACCGAGCTGCATTCCAAGTTCATTTTCAGAGAGCTATTCATTGTTTCGCATGTACATCCTTTTTTATACTTAGTGTGTTTGTCTTGCTTTTTGTCTGTTATTTAGAGACTGTGTGACTGAATGTATGTATGTATGACTGTACGGATGTATCAACTGACCATAACAGTATTTAAGTCCATTCAAACTCCAGCACTGATACCTCTTGGCCTTCTCTAATCGTTCCAACATTAATGCTGTAAAAAGGAGGACTCGTGGCAGATTTGTGGTTTGTAAGCTACGTGGTTGGTCTTTTTCTGCTGATAGCAGTCTGTTCCAAAGCAGGAAGTAACCCATTCAGTTCCATCACTGTCCCCCTTTTGTGAGGAAGGCCAAATGCATGTTGACAAATCATGGGTATATACTGCCCCCTGGTGTATCCTTCATGCCATTTGTCCAACCATCTAGCAAAAGCTCTTGTTTGGACAAAAGCAGACGTCAACATATTCTAACTACCAAAAATGGAGATTCTGTTGTTACTTTATTGAAAACTTTGTGTGGAAAAGTATAGTTTGTATTATTACAATCATGTAAGACATGGTTTTCCCCATAGCACTTGAAAATGCCCCTCCCCTGTGTATTCTCACACCATGTTATGGTAGTGGCCCAATGAAGACAAAGAAATAACCTTTTTACATAGAAATCTATGTCAGTATTATCAGATTCAGGGTCTTATTTTGTTTCAGGCTTGTTATTGGTTTGTAATTTATATTCTATATTACCACTGTTGATCTGTTGCTTTGTTCACTGTTAACTTTTCCACAAGAATCAGTGAAAATACTATTTTGAAGGGGTGTTTTGGAGAAGCTTATTATGAAGGGACAGATTGAGATCTTTTAGACAAAGATGAAGTCTGACGAAAAATATATACTTGGGGATGCACAATGATCAGTATTGTTTCAAACTCATATTTGATTGTGCATTTATTGTGCTCTGGAAGGAATATTTAGGATAACTTGGTTTCTGCACCTAAAAATCATCATTGTATTAATTTCATTGTATTTGTAACCCTGAAAAATTACTGAGGAATTATGTACTTGTTGTAATAGTAAATTTGGATTTTCTCAGTGTATGGAAAACTGGCCCAATGGGTACATCTAGAACATCCTGAAAAAGGATCCTCATAAACCTTGTTAAAACTTGTTTTCTTGTATGAGTAAAGAAACAATACCCTCATTTCAAAGGGGGAAACAGTCTTAGGCACAAGACAATCATTTCAATTACAGCTCCTGCACTATGCTAACAAGTAGCCTATATTGTTATTTATGATGCCATATGCAATGTCAACTTTCAGCAGTGTTATCAGAAGGACAAGCTTTTAAGAACATGCTGTTTATTCACACTTTACATCTCCAGTCTGTCCTAGATTAGAACTGCTGGCTTGTCTTTAATTCATATGTTCAGGGATTTTAATGCCAAAGAAGCTTTGTGTTTAACACCTCCTTGTCAGTATTTGCAGATAAGTTTCTTTGTCTCTGTTTGTCTCTCCTTACATGTCAGAAATCTCCCAAACCCCCCCGTTCACACTGTTTACACACATCTGGGTTGATCTGGTCATTTTGGGGTCCTATCACTCAAACAACCTTCAGAAGTGGTCACACGTACAAAATATGACAACATACCATTTATTGTGTCAATAAGACATTTTATCAACATGTGCCTGATGGCAATGAAGGCCTCCCTGATCCTACCACCTGTTTGTTTAACAGTCCACGCAATCTAAACATTTATAACAGTCCATACATTTACATGAACAAAAGACTTTGGTGTGGCAATGAATGCATCAAAAACCGATGTAGTAAATGTACATGGTACTCTTATTAACTCATAATGATGCCAGTATTTCTAACAAATAACATCATATGCAGTGTAGCTGTGGTTCCAGTATATTACATTAGTAAATTGGGAGTATTTTAACAACAGAAATACTCCTTCACACTCACTGAGATCCACAAAGAATAGAAATTTGATGTCCAAAAGTGCCCCAAACTAATTCTACAACACATTTATGTTTGCATTGCAATAAGTATTTTACATTGCTTTTTTCATACCACAGGTTCAAAGGCCATTCTGGTCAGTATAAAGTCAGTAGACCATTTAACTAAGTCCTTCTGTCATATCAAAGATCTAAAAAAAGGGAGATTTCATGTGTATTTATATGTGTCACATTGCATTGATTCATTGACTATGGAAATGAAAACCCTTTTATTCTGTTTCAGTAATATATTTGCTGTTACGTTTGTGCCTTAATAAAAATCTGATGCAAATTAAGAGAATAAAAGTCAAATTAGCACTGAATCCAGCTTTCTTTGATTGTTTTGGATGTAGAAAAAGATGTTGCTGGACCTTGAAGAAAGCAAAGCAATAAAACGCTACTATTATATTTCTGTGTACATTTTTCTATTACAAACTATGTTTTATCACAGAGATGGAAACAAAGTAATTTAGAGTGTTTTGAAGTGAAGTAGTTAATTGTACATACATGCTGATTTCTTCACAGTGGCAGTGAATAGAAGCATGAGTCACCATGTGTACAGTGAAAATGTAGCTAGGCTAGACACTTTATTTTTAAGGTATCTGTAAATGTGCTCATAGACCCACTGTGCTTGCACCTGCATTTAACCCATCCACACACAGTGAAACACACATATATACACTAGTGAATTAAGCCTGCAGTTCACACTTGGGGGCAGCGAAAACACATACCCGGAACGGTGGGCAGCCCTATCCACAGCGCCCAGGGAGCATTCGGGGAGTAAAGTGCCTTGCTTAAGGGCACATTAGTCATTCCCTGCAAGTTCAGGGATTCGCACCACCAGCCTTCCAGTCACAAGGCTGGTTCCCTAACCACTAGGCTGCCCTAGTGGTTATCTTTGCTTATATTTCCTATCCAAATCTGTTCACCATTAAAAATTATGTTTGTTAAGTTTCATATCTCAGGGTCATCATAACCTACAGACATAATGCTCATAACAAGTTACAATACCTCATCGTGGTGGTCTTGTCAGTGAGTAATCCAACTGAATTAAAACCCAGTTTAAATGCTGAAGGAGCTTCCAGTGCATGTTTATTGCTCTGTCCACATGTACACTCTATGCAATTTGCACACAGACTCTGACTTATCAGGGATAGGGGCGGGGCTACTGACGTCCCTGCCCCAGATATTGGGTTACAGAGGAAAATGAGAAGGGACTGTGCTCTCTTTTTTTGTTCACATAGTGTTCAAATTTCAAAATAAAAGCCCTGAGCTGGGATAAGGATAAATACTGGATAAGGACATTCAGGTTGCTTATTTTTCAGACTACTGTCAACTTATTTTCAACTTAAGTATCCTCGTCAAAATAATCACTATAAATAACTCATCAAAATTGTATTGTTAAACAGCATTTCTGAGATATAAAGTTTTTTGTTTTTTTTAGTAATTATAAGCAAAAATAACCCTCAGTCATCTCATCTGGCACATGCGACTGCCTCCTATAAACACTTCTTAATGTTTCGCTGAATAAAAGTCCGTCTAACCACGAAAACGTCCGCAAACTAAGCCCGCAGCTCTGATGGTTCACGTTTGACTCACGGAGACGCCGCGGTTACGGTTACCTCGCGGAGCGTCAACAGCCGCTCTAAGCCAATGGTAAAGGAGCTAGTGTTGACTGATAGCAGGGCCGTCCAATAGAATCACGGGAAGCTCGTTTGGGGCGGGGCTTTAATCACAGAGCGCTGAGAGGGCTGTGAAACCCTGTGTGTGAAATAAAAGGCGTTCGGGACATTGTTTTGAGTTAAAGACAGAGTTACCTGTATTAAAAAAGTTCAGTTCAGCAGGTTTATCCCCATTTTCGTCACTATCTCACCTGCAGATCGGCTCGGCACGCTCACTGGGGCGGGGGTGTGGCCTGCGGCGAAGGGCGAGAAGTGTGTGAAGGGGCGTGGTCTAAACACAGGGGCGGGAAGTTAGTTTATTGATGAGACGTGGTCTATGCTGAGGGGGCGTGGATATGGTGGGAGGTAAGCCTGTTGGGGCGTGGCCCGAGCGGGAGGTCAGTGTGGTGGTGGGCGTGGTCTGTGCGGGGGGCGCGGCCCGGGTGGGAGGTCACTGTATGGAGGCGGTAGAGAAGGCCGCCGGGAGAGGAGCAGGAGGCACTTGCCGCTCTCCTCTCTGCAGCAGCATGTCTCTGGCAGAACAGAGTGAGCGCTGGTTCCCCAGCCGCCTTCAGGTAACGGTGCTGGAGGCGCGAAACCTGCGGCCCAAAGGGAAGAATGGTACCAACGACGCGTACGCCATCATGCAGGTGGCCAAGGAGAAGTTCTCCACCTCGGTGGCGGAGAAGAGCGCCGCGCCCGTCTGGAAGGAAGAGGCCACCTTCGACCTGCCGCTGTTCCCCCGTGGGGACGCCGACCGGCCCGCTCTGTGTGTCCTCATCATGCACCGAGCTCCGGTGGGTCTGGACAAGCTTCTGGGACAGGCCGTCATCAACCTGCTGGAGCTCCAGGAGAACAAGAGCCGGAAAAGAACTGAGTGAGTAGAACCTCTACAGCAGCAGAACTGTTACAGCACACCTTCATGGGGATGGTAGAGATGGGTGGATGGATAGATCTGTCATTGTTTGCTTCCTTTATGTTGCCAATTGAGATGGATGGGTGAATGGATAAATTGATGGATGGATGGATGGACAGATGAATATATAAATGGAAGGAAAGATGATGGATGGATGGACTGATGAATATATAAATGGAAGGAAAGATGATGGATGGATGGACTGATGAATATATAAATGGAAGGAAAGATGATGGATGCATGGACTGATGAATATATAAATGGAAGGAAAGATGATGGATGCATGGACAGATGAATATATAAATGGAAGGATGGATGACAGATGAATATATAAATGGAAGGATTTATGGATGGACAGATGAATATATAAATGGATGGATGGAGAGTGGAATATATAAATGGATGGATGGATGAATATAAAAATGGAACTTATGGTAAAATACAATAAATAAAGGTGTAAATTCTATATATATTCAGATGTAGAAACTAGACACAGAGGAAACATATACAAATGATACTGAACAGCACAATGGACTTGGAGCACAATGATCACTAAGTTCACGCCTGTGACGACGTGAAGTCTTTAACTGGATGATTCTCTGTGCAGAGTCATAAAGTGATGCAGTGATCAGTCATGTGCACAGTATCTGAACAAACACACACACACACACATACACACACGTATTAATGAATAATGACTGTCTGATCAGGTGTCTTGCTCCCCTCAAGCAGAATTAAAAGTCTGACGGCTGTTGGAACAAGTGATCTCCAGAGTCAGTCAGTCGAGCAGTATCACCATAGATCCTTCTGAAGTGACTTAAAAGGGAATTTAGACATAATTCTCTCACTTTGTGAACAAACTCATTCATTGTAGTTTCAACTGAAAGGTTTTTATTGCAGAGAAACATTCGGCGTTCTTTACACTGGTAGTAAATAAAGTAATATTTACATATCTACAGCACAACTATATTCATTACATTTATTGTCTGTCTGTCTACCAGTGTAACCAGTGAGTTTATTTCATGTAAATAATGGAAACAATTCAATGGGTAGATTTGTTCATGGGTTTCTCAGTGTTTGCTCCTCATATTGATGCTCACCAGGATCCCTGATTGGACCAGAATTGATTAAACATGGGCCCATCTGGGTTGTACACTGCACACTAGGCCTACATGGGATCAGTGTGAGATTAAGGTGGGGCTCTTTTGGGAAGCCTAGTGGGGTCCCAGTAACAGTACATTAACAAACCCACTCACCTGGAATCCGTCCAGGCCTTGTTCGACTGTTTTGATGCACGATTATTTGAATGTGACGTAAGCGTAGTGCAGTGAAACCCGTCTGAATGGCTTTGTTTATGTCTTATAAATATAACGATGCAGAAATTGATGGATTTATCGCTGGAGTTCCCCTTAAAACACTGTGTTCCTCATGACACTGTCATAGTTTAAGTGAAGTTTCAGTTCATGTCCGTACATGAATTTATCGTTTGCAGGCAGGTTTATATTGGCCTCCTAATCTGTCTTTGTCACCTCAGGCCTCTCTAAAGCCATCAGTTCATTACGTAGGCATTATTTTGGTTCCTCTTTTGTGCTCAGTCATGGTAAAAAATTTCCCCTCAACTCTGTTAACCATCATCTGACTGTGGTAATGAGGAACATCCCATAGCACAGTTTCAGTGGTTTTATACTGGGCTTCTATCTATCCTGTGCTCCAGCGCAGTGTTTCCCAACTCCGAGTGTGTGCAGGCCCCACCTGCATGGCACAGTTCTGTGTTTTTCCATACACTGAGTCATAGCATTAGGTCATGATCCAGTTAGTTGTGATTCAAAACAGTTGGAGGAGGACAACCTGAAACTCACCGTGCCTTTATTTGTCCACGGGTTAATAAACTAGGACACCCAGCGTATGTGCCCATGTTATATGTGGAAAGTGTTCCTTTGTTAACTATCAGGAAGTCTGTAGACCTGGCCTGTAGAACTGAAGTTCAGCTCATTCTGTTTGGATGTGATTTACTGAAGTCATGATTGAATATGGATGTAGTGAAGGTGGACATGGTTGGTGTAACAACAGTGATGGAGGCAGATGATTTGCTGTGGCGACCCCTGGAGGGAGCAGCCGAAAGAAGATGATGATTTGAATAATTGCTGAGGATTCGTTTAATGAATGACTAATAGATGTGTAGGCATTAACCGGGTTTCTGCACTTGTGCTGAAAATGTGACATTAGGCTGATTAGGCTAAAAATGAATGTTCTCTATAGAGGCCTTCTCTCCAGTGGTTTGATATCTTGGTGGGTCACAGATCAAATCAGGTCTTCTGGAGTCAGGATCTCACTAAATGAGATGTGCTTTGAGAGGGGTACCAAGCCTTTTGGATAGAATATTTACATTTGTAAGTTGCTCTGGATAAGGGCGTCTGCTAAATGCCGTAAATGTAAATGTAAATGAATAACATCTTCCATTGGTCAGCTTTTGACCAAATGCTTCTGACACTTCATTACCAAAACAATAACCTGAGCCTGCTTCTTAATCAGCAGTTCCATAGTTTGCTGTAAAGGTTCTACAGAGTAACTTGCTGTATAATCCAAATGACAATGAAGTGTCGTTCAGACCCAAATTTAACGTCCATCCATCTTCCTCCGCTTATTCGGGGCCGGGTCTTGGGGGCAGCAGTCTAAGCAGGGATGCCCAGACTTCCCTCTTCCCCGACACCTCAGCCAGCTCCCCGGGAGGGACCCCCAGGGGCGTTCCTAGGCCATCTGAGAGACATAGTCCCTCCAGCGTGTCCTGGGTCTACCCTGCGGCCTCCTCCTGGTGGGGTGTGCCTGGAACACCTCCCCGGGGAGACGTCCAGGGGGCATTCGAAAAAGGTACCCGAGCAACCTCAGCTGGTTCCGCTCGGTGTAGAGGAGCAGAGGCTCTACACCGAGCTCTTCCCGGGTGACCGAGGATCTCACCCTATCTTTAAGGACAAAACTCATTTTGGCTGCTTGTATCCATGATCTTGTCCTTTCGGCCACAGCTCATGACCATAGCTGAGGGTAGGAACATAGATTGACCATAGATTTCACTTACACATGGCTTTTGATCTTATTTGGTCAAAAAAAGCAGAAAACATAAACACTTCGTTATAAACATGTGCCTTTCTGTCTGTTCCAGCACACATCTGTTGCTCTGGTCTGTCTGAAGGGCAGGAATGTGGATTTTCAGAGCCCAGCTGGGTCCTCAGTTCTGCTTCATAAACATTGCCATTGAGCAAAGTCAGTTGGTACAGATTGTTCTTTTAGTGAAGACCAGCATACCAGAAGAAGCCAAACGTAACGAAGGCTCTCTGTTGCAGAGTCGGGTCAATTAGCCACTGACTGCTGTTCTGAAAATATGGACTTTAGGTCAAATACAGGTAGTGCTGTCGGCACATACCATTGCTGAAACACTGCTATTCAGTGGTCTGTTTTAAAACAACAGCAAGCAGCCATCTCTTTAATGAGCAAAGAGTTCACTTATAGAAACTGCCAATGTCAATGTCATCAGCTGCTCACTGTTTGAACTGGTAAAGTTGAAATGCTTTAAAAAATTAAGTTTGATTATCATGGAAAAGGATGAGTGAGACTAAAGAATTTTGAAGCTCTGAATATATGAAGATGTTCATGTTATTAAAAAAATGCCAGTTTGAGAAACTGTTGAGTCAATTATATCATTCAGAAATCTGTTTCAATTGCTTTTCTTAAGTTTTAGGAGCAAGATCTCACCAGCGCACCTGATTTAACGTCACTAAGCACTGATTTACCAAACCAGGTGTTAACCAAGACACCAACTACAGATAATAGGAGACTTCCGCAAGAAGTGTCTGAGAGGTTTTAATGAACATAGTGATGTTTTTGTACAATGGTTTCTGTGTGTTTATTCTAACTCAGCAAATTGAATCTGTCTAATTCTAATTTTCAAAAGTGCATAAAACGGTTCCACAGGATTGTGCATCAATAATGGACTGATGTTCAGATTCCACAGATACTTCAGCAAAATGTGTAGGTGATGTTTGACTACTGCACTAAAATATTTACAATATTTTAATTGGAAATTATTTACAATCATCTACAAATAAATGTTACATTTCTCAGTTGTATTTTTGCTCTCTGTTCAGTCTCTCGTAACCACGTTTGAATAGATTGAAATATATAGACCAAACATTTTTTATATAAACCAAAGTTTGGAATTGGATATATTTGGACATATGGTACATGTAGTATGAATGTATATACTGTATTTGATCTAGACTTTGACCAAAATATGGGTGCATCCCTCACACTTACAGTGAAATTAGAACTTTAAAATGTATGTGGCTATTTTTAGAAGGTTTAGGTTACCGTGTCTAATATATGTGACTTTTTTTCATAATTAAAGTGATTATCTAGGGATCATGCCCAGACAAAAGCTATTAAACAGGTATTTTAAGGCCTGCCCGCACAATGCCACAAGAGACATCATTCCAGTTCATCTGACAGGGCCAGGAAAAGAACTGTGCACAATCATTTCTGTTTTGATACGGTTGGAAGGAAATGTCTTCACCTCTCTTGCTGTCTTGGTGTATTAGTGTAGCTATTAGCTGTATCAGGCATTGCTTCCAGTTTAGTGTTTGCATTTTGCTTTTTGCTGATTGTGTCGTTGAGCCAGACTTCTTGGTCAAGCTCACATTCAGATTTACCCAGTGTCAGCAGCGCTGCACCATCTTACTGCAGTGCCCCGTCTTGTTTGAGTTTCACTTAATCAAGATAGAGAGCAGTGGAATCAATAAATCAACCAGCATGCTGTTCTTCATGGTTAAAGTGCACAGCGGTGACATCATTTGTTTGCACTCTCAGCAGACCTTCTGTCTCAGTGCAGACTCACCAGCATATTTTAGTTATAGTTCAAGTCATATGATCCCAAAGGCCACGGGCATCTCCGAATTAATGTACGCTGGAAAATGATCCAGGAATGCCTGGCTTTCCCTCTTCTGTTTCTGTTTCTCTTCTGTTCTGTTCTTTATTGAAGGCAGCGGGGTTCTCATTTACATCCCTGAGGCCTGGTCTTTGAGTAATTATCAAGACCAGAAAGTACACTGTGTACACAGTTTATCTTCATTTGCAATTAGCGCTAAATAATGTATGGAATAAATATATATATATATATATATTATTTAATAATTATGAGTAACACTGTGTAGAAGTACATCTCAGAAAATTAGAATATTGTTCATAATTGTATTTAAAAAGAAAACCTGTGATGTTTTATATTCCTTACATTTAAAGTGACATATTTGAAGCCATTTGTTTGAATGTTGAAGACATTACTGATGTATGATTAGTAATGTCTTCACACTTGAAATTAAATATTTGAATAATCTGAGAATCTGGATTTGTGATTTTCATGAGCTGAAAGCCATACTCATCAAAATTAACACAATAAAAGTTTGTCAATGTTCATTTCATTAATTTAACATATGACAGTTTAACTTTTTGGATGAAATTATGAACACAATTATTTTTGTTTTGACTGTAATGTTTGGGGCTGAACTATTTTCATATCTCTCCTGAAAGGAAGGCCAGTGTATACAGTTTCCATTTAACACCAAATTTAACTGTTCAGTCTAGTGGTGAGTCGTATGGTACAATGTTACCTTTTCACCGTACAGTGTTTATCGTGGTACTTTGATGGTACACAATGCATCAGTTTTAGCGAATGGTTAAAACTTG
The DNA here is from genome assembly GCA_034509495.1 of Acestrorhynchus altus. Taxonomy (NCBI): domain Eukaryota; kingdom Metazoa; phylum Chordata; class Actinopteri; order Characiformes; family Acestrorhynchidae; genus Acestrorhynchus; species Acestrorhynchus altus. Next base: position 10,199,713 of record CM067515.1, read on the forward strand.
CAACCCAAATATGATCTCAAATGCAGTCGGTACAATTCAACTGGATGGATTGCACTAATGAAATGTGCCGCTGTTCAGTTCTCTTTACACACAGACAAACCACAATATGCTCAGGAAGTATGTTGTGTATCACAGTAATGATGTGTTTAAGAGAAAAGGTGACATATGGTACAGTATAATGAAAATCTTAACAAAGTAGAATGTTAAAGCGAGCACACGCTGTATATTTAAATAGTAACGGTATTAAAGTAATGCTTCTGTGACAACAGAACTAGTGTCATCGCACTGGAAACCATTTCCACACAAATGACCCCCTTATGTTCTTTTGTGAAATTAAATAATACAGAGATGGTGACCTGCATAACGGATACGATATTGTGATATAGTAATTTTTTATATCTTGTACCAAATTTACAACTTTACTGCTGTAAATTGTTCTAAGATCTTAAAAAGATGCAATAGAATTCATGTATTGAAGGTATTATTTGATGTATAAATAGTAAATGTGTGACTTTGGTTTGGGGTAAAAAATGCTCACATGCAGTTTTAGATCCTTTTGCCTCCCGGATTTTGCTATTCTTTATTTCATTGGGGGGCGAACACACTTTTGTAATCAGTCTAACATTTGCTTATAATTAGAGATATCCTGGTCCAGTTATTTTGCCCCCTGCTCTGATCCAAGTCTCTTAACGCTGAGTATTAGCTGATACCAATCCGATCCAAAAATATCTCGATTCCCGTGCATCTTGATACGGTCCCCTTTCCTTCCCAGTGCAGTGATGGTTGCACCAGTTGGCCCATCTCCAGTCAACCTAGCATCTCAGCTTTTCTGACCTTGCTTCTGTATTCTCCAGAAGTAGTCCTTGTGTTAGCCTTGAAAGGCCTTTGTGCTGTGTGTGCTGGATACACACAAAAAGGCTTTGTAAATATAACAGTTAAAAAAATAAAACTGTTGCGTGTCTGTTTTGGGGGTTTGGATCTGGTTTGTTTTTTCTTTGTATGAGCAGGCAATAGTATTTGAGAACTGTATGTCACTACCATCTACTGAGCTTTCATTTTTCTGCTGGTCAAAGTCAAGATAAATACAGCACTGAAGCGGCGTCACAAATGATTAAAATCATGCACGATTCTCACACGTCCCGCCACACAAATTTAAGATCATAGCATAGGGTCAGCTGACATGGCGCTCTCGGAAAGTGTTGGTGTTGAAGTCTTAAGGATCTTGCTCAAGTCCACTGTGGTGGTTCACTGGCAGTGTGTGTGCTGAATCATCTGTGATTCAGTCACACCTCCTGCAGCCATGTTACCAAAGCTGTGTGCCTGCTTCCCTTATAAACAGCAACAGTAGAAGATTGAAGTTCAGCCTTGTAGATGTCATTTTTGAATCATTTCCCTGAAGAACTCGCTTTAGACTACCTTGTTAGTTATTTGACAACTTTTATTGGTATTCTGCGTCCACGTCCTGTTAATAAGGAAGTTCAGCTCTGTAGTAAGGTGTGTGCAGTTGATACTGTGCTTTACCTGGAAGTGAACCAGTGTTGCTCTTTATGCAAAAAGAGAAGTGGGTGAGTTTCTCCTTATTTGCCTGTCAGATCATGAATATTTCTGGCTGTCTTTCAAGTTCCAGTGAGAATGGGCGACATGTCTGGTCACACAAAAACCTTGTGTCTCTACATTTTTGTGTCCATCTGCCAGGTGTTCTTGATAAAAATGAAAGAATGGATTAATAAGACTGTTCAGACTGATTTTGGAATTCAGTCTTTAATTGAAAGTTAAGAAGGGCTTTTCCATCTCCTGTAGATTTGCCATGTTGGAGATACAAGGTTTTTGCATGACAGCAGCAGTGTGCTGTGGTTAACGCTGTAGATTATGTCAGTTAAGCAATTTAGCAGTCAGCTATGAATAGTATATACACGAAATCTCGAGAACCCGTGAACAGCAATCACCACATTTGCATGTGTGTGCACATGTTAACTGTCATGATCACCAGTTTTTATTGCTAATATTGTTCCAAGAATAATTGGGATAAATGATAATATTGTCATTTTATGACCATTTTACCACCGATATGATATAATAGATCAGTTGCTTCCGTTTTTGTAGGCACTGACCACTGCTGACTGGGAACACATCATAAGACATGCCTGATTTTAGAGATGTTCTGACCCAGTTGTCTAGCCATCACATTGGTTCTTGTGAAAGTAGCTCTGATTCTTTTGCTTGATCATTTTTTCTGCTTCAACACATCAACTTCATGAACTGACTGCTTACTGCGTAAAATGTCGAAGCCATCTGATGACAGATGCAAGTGTATCTATTAGTGGTGTTAATGTTATGGCTCGTTGGTACATTCTGATGAGGATGTTTTTACCTCCTCTTCTTTCTTACTTAATATCTTTGAATGAGTTTTGCTGTTAATACCCCACCCTTTGGAACCCTCCCTGCTCAGATGTTCCTGAGCAGAGGTGGGGATACCTGTCAGTCAGCTTTGGGTTAACCCTGTTTACGCTGCTCGTTTTTAAGAATAGCGTGAGAGTTATTCTAATTGCAGAAACATTTTCTGAACCGTTTGGGTGTAGCCTTTTTCACTTTTAAACAGGCTTGACATTTGTCAGCTTAAATAGAACAGAACACAAGAGGACTGAATGTTACATAATGAGATGACGTCCCTGTTTAATGTCAATGTTCAGTTCTATTCACTGTGGGACAAGAACGAGTTTCCATCACGCTCAGTCCACGTTACGAGAAGGTGTCCCTGCCCATTTTTGCTGTAGGTAGTATCAAGCCTGGGTTGTGTTTACAGCACATTATTAATCTATGGTGTTATCTTCTGCAGAGGCCTGTCTTGCTGAATGTGATGTCTTATCATTTGGCAGGCTGTTGTAAGGTTCAGAGGGCAGTTTTGTCTCGTTCTTGTCTTTCACATGATTAGAGAGGGTATTGAATTCTGCTGCTGCTTTTTCTTGGGGCTCATGGGTATTGGGTTACTGCCCTACTTCAATGTAATGTTGATAGGGCAGCATTTGACATTGATCAGCTTGGTTTTCAAGGGTGTCCTTATCACTTGTGAAGGGGGTTTACCTTTGATATGGGACAGAGCTTCTGAAATATTGACCTACTACGCTTGGGCAATATATCGTATATAAAATTATTTTATACAAGATTTTAAAAATGACCAAATTCATAATCGCACCAACCACAGGTGCTTAATAATTGCTACCATTGCAACTAAATTCAGTCACGTGACTCCTCTGCTGCGTTCCCTTCTTTGGCTCCCTGTAGCTGAACATCAGATTCAAAACCTTGATGCTGACCTACAAAGCCAAAAATGGACCAGCCACTCCATACACGATGGCAACGGTCAAAACACGAGCTGTATCAAGAACCCTTCGAGCTTCAAGTACAGCTCTGTTTGACCCACCATCCCTCAGAATGCAAGGAAAACATGTGTCCAGACTCTTTTCTGTTCTGGCACCTAAAAGGTGGAATGAACTTGCCCTGGGGGTCCAAACAGCCGAGTCCCTCACTGTCTTCAAACGCAGACTGAAGACTCATCTGTTTCAGGAGTATTTAACTCCATAAAGACATTTGTTTCAACAGGATCTAAGTGTGAGGAATCTCTAGATTCCAGCCTTGTCTACTAGCTAAGGATATTCTAAGTGAACAGCAAAGCACTTTTGTAAGTCACTCTGGAAAAGGGCGTCTGCTAAATGCCGCAAATGTAAATGTAATTGTTATATAATTCCATAATTTGAGGATATGAGCATAAGGATATGAGATCCTTAATGGAAATGAAGATATATGATATGAAAACTTAGCAAAGTGTCATGTTAAAGTACTGGTATTTATTAATAACACCAGAACACTGCATGCTGTATATTTGAATAGTAAATATCTAGTTGTGTATCTGAGTAATAATAAGCAATAGACAGTTGCATTGTTTGTGGTGTTTCACTGACTGATGTTGTTTGAGATGGTGAAAAAGTCATTTTGCTCCCTTTACTTATGTTTATATGGCATAATTTGCACAAGACTGTGCGCTGTTGAGTGTCATCCCTATGGAAACCGAGCCATTTCCACACAAACAACCCACTCAATCTTTTTTGTAATGAAATTGTACACAGATAGTAATGTGTGTAGCAGGTGTGATACTATATGATCTTTTTTTTATACCTGTAAATTGAACAGGTTTGAAATAGATGTCTTTATAAGATCTATTGCTCCACCCTGCCTTGAGTTTCTTTGAGTGATGCTATAGAAAACCACTTTTGTATCCATAAATGATAGATTGGCTCAATCGACTGTGTAATGGTATTAGACAATTTTCAACCCAAACCAGTGTTGAGTGCTGAATATTGCCAGTCTGGTGACCGTAAGTGACTCAAATACATACATTTGTAGAATGTGTGAAACTAATGCAGTTGGGGGAAGCAGAGCAAAGACTTTTAACAGCACTCACTGGATACCTGAGGGAAAACATCACTCAGCCCTGTACTCTGAATATCAGCAGAGCTGACACTGAGGTACACGGTGCTATTCTGCCTGGGAATTCACGGATTTCTGCAGCGAGTGCTTAGAGATGTTTAATGTGTTTGATTCCAGAAGGTACACTTTTAGTAACAAATACTACATTTCATATTCAGAGACCATGCCTGCAATACGTCTGAATCACATGATGATGATGATGATGATGATGCTGCTTTACCAAGTAATGCCTGGAAATGTTAATGTGGTGTCCAGCCTCGCCCTTGATCGGTTTCAGCTCCCAAAACCCTGATCGTTCACTGATCTCTAATAAAGAGCCTTATTTTTAAAAGAGATGTTCACTTTACAAATGGTTCTGTAAAGGTTCTTCACTCTCACAAGGTTCTGTCACAAACATGGTTTTTCTGTGTATAATATCCAAGATTGAGCCTTATTTGGCATCACTCAAAGAACCGTTTGACGCACCTTCAGCTTTAAGGTATAAGGTTTTTTCACAGTTGTGCAGTAACCTGTACATTGTATTTATTCACTCCTTTTTGCTCCTGTGAGGTTTGCTCTTCCACTGCACTGTTAAAAAATTAAGATGCTACAAAAGGATCTTTGATGGGTCGTTTCCACCAAAAGAACCAAAAGGTGGCTTGGCAAGTGCCAGACAACAATTGAAAGATCTTGAACTGGTTCTGAGCATTTGTGTTGTTACAGATGTTTCTTTTTCTCCAAAAAGTAAGACATAGAAGACTACACAGTGTGAAACTGATTACTCCTTGTTCCTGTACAACTAGACACACCCATAACCGTTTGAGCTAATCTTTGGTTCCCACTGCAAGCAAACTTTTCAGGTTTTGAAATCTATTTCAAATTATGGAACCACTTTTGTTTCCATAATAAATAAATTTGGAAAGGAGCTTGTGAGTGTGAAGAACCTTTAAATGGACCTCCTCCTTTTCTATAGGTTCTTCACACATTGCGTTAACAAAAATGTGTCTCAGTGGAACCAAAATGACTCACATAGGTTACGTTGTAATCTTCTGCCTCTTGTGATTACTGAAATTTAAACCATGTTTGGTCCATGTTTTGCTTTTTTGGAGAAAAACAAATGTCTTTAACAACACAAATGCTCACAGGTAGTCTATCCAATTGTAATCTGTCTTAAAGATGGATGGTTTCACAGCGGGTTCACGTCACCAGTGTCATTGAATATTGCATTTCAGCCCCTTTGAGAATTCAGCTCTTTAACCTCTTTAAATAAAATAGCTGACCAGACTGGATCGACCGGTTCAGTGGTTAAAGATCCATGTGGATGGAGACTTTTGTTCATTGTTTTCTTTGTCAACATGGATTTTTTTTTTTTTTTAAAGCACGAGACCCTGGGATCCAAATGTAGTCAGTTCCCATAGTAACCTCTTACACTAGATGGTTTAGACTTCAGAAAACAATGTTAAGATATGGAGGAACCATTCTCTGTACTTTCACTGGACTGTAAACGTCGCAACAGTATACATTTCGGTTCAAATGGAGTTTCATTTCCGTACATGGTGTTTGGTTGTTTGTCTTGGCTTCGCCAGTTGATAAGGCCCTGGCAGTAATGGTCGCACAGTCTGTTTTTATGACCTCCCTCAGTGGACTCATTCCCCACCCCCACGCTGACCTGGGACCACTTGTCTGGAATGCAGGCTCTGGGTTCTCATTTCCTGGTGGCATTTGCAAAACCATTTTTATTCTTCCACCTTTATTTCTCTGGTCGTTTTAGAAGGACCAGTAACCATTTAACCATAAATCATCAGACATACATCAGGTCTCCACCTTCTTTCAAAAAGTGCAAGTTACCTATTTACTGAATAGATTGTAGCAGTTACTCATTAATCTATGGTAATTAGCAGTTACTCTGTGTATAAATTTTACTGTATATATATTAATTTTCCAAATAATGAACACATACTCAATTAATTATTAACACGTTCCTGATTAATTCATAGTAGTCATGGAATATTTTATTGTGGATAGTAAATAGCAGTAGTTACCAAATAATTTGTAGTCATTACTAACTCATTAATAATGGCTGAGTATTTTATATTAATTACCAAATAATCATCTGTTACTGGATCCTTTATAGTAGCAATGGAATAATTTATTCCAGATACTGAATAATTAGTAGTAGTTACCAGATAAGTGATGGTAATTGTTACTAAATAATTTTAGTAGTTATAGTATAGGATGTGTTTCTCGTCAAAACTAAAATATTCAGAATTTAACTCCTGAAAACAGGAGGAAATCTATGCCAGTTGAGAGTCTCAGTTTGTCAGTGTTCTGGAAGCATTGCTATAACCTCGATATGCTCAGAAAGGATTGCAGTGTTAACAATATACTAGTGCATTTTACCAAATTAATATTGTGGAAGGTTTTTTTATTCATATTTCAAATGTTCTTGTTTTAATGTCGATGCTGCCTGATTAGAAATGTATTCAAATGAAATTAAATAATAACTTGACTAACCAGATTTATAATTTTCACAAGTTATATGCCATACTGAAAAACAAGAAGGCTAAATTTCACTTCTCATGTAATGAATGACTTTTTTTTTTTTTTTTTTTTAACAATATTTTCATTTTTGAGATGCAGGCCTGTGCCAGGTGACGGATACATCAGTAACATTAGTACACTAGCGACAGTTAAATGTCCATTGCTGCCTGTTTTGTTTATTTCTTTGTGTCTAAACCATAGAGAGACACTGGTATTCCTACTCAGGAGCTGAACCTTTTAAAATGTTTGCTGATGTGATTTCCTGAATATATGAAATAAGGCTATTTTAGAAACTGGTTTGTGTTTTAGGCAGATATTATAACTGAACAAAAGGGCCAAATATTTGCTGACCAAATGTATGCCGGAGAAGAAAAAGTTGGAAATAGAGGTCCTGTTTTGGCCATTTAGCATGGTCGTTTCCCCCACAGGTAGCTGAATAAGAAGAATCTGTGCCAGCACAGACCTATAATGGTATCATATTGCCATATCACCCATTACTACTGCTGTCTCTTGTGTTACAAAGATTCTTCAGATACTGTTGGAATGAAAATAATATCCTAGTGGAGCTTACTATGCAAGGTCATGTGCTAAAAGCTGCTGGTAAGCCACATTTGTACTTTCAGCTGTCCAGCAGATAAGCAACTTCACAGGTTTATCTCTAGGTCAGATAATGTTGGTCTGTTTGATAAACAGTTTCCACGCAGTCATCATTGTATAACAGTTTTTCAACGGGATATGATTTAAACCTGACTGTAATCTATAGCTTAGTGTTGAGAAATGCATGGTCTTCTCATATAAAACCTTTCCGTCAGTATCTCATCTGTATTGTGGCTTCCTGAGGGGCTTTCGGAGTCACGGATCCCTGACTGTTCTTCATTAACAGTGTGGTTTAGGCCAGAGCACTTATGCCCTTCACCTTCAGGGAAGGAACATGTCCCTTAGGAAGCTTTTGTGGCTTGTTTCCATTGGCTACAGTGTGTTCCTGCTGTCATGCACCGATGCTTTCATGAGTATGGAACATAACATTTGGTTCTCTATCACTGCTCTTGTCAACGCCCCTCTCTTAACTTTGATGATGTTACTGCTTAAGTGTCCTAGCTGACGTGACCCACGATTTGGAGACTAAATGCTCATTTCTACCTTGATAAAGTATTTAGTTTGTTCTCATACTGATTCTCAACTGAAACTTGGAGTTCATCCAGACAAGCTGCAGCAGAACAGATTGGCTTGTTCCTTAAGTTTATCTTAAAGAGAACTGCCTTATCGAAATCCAAAAGCTGACATCACCAGTACATTCCATGAGCTTTGGTGGTCTTGCCCTGTTGACTGACTTTTTTTTTTTTTTTTTTTTTTTTTTTTTCCCTGTTACTTCTCCCACACTGAAGTATGAGTCTTCTGGTATGTAGGGTACAAGTACACCAACCATTTGGGTTTATAATGCTGTAAATACATCTGTGTTAATAGAATCTACTTTTGCATAATATGGTGCAGAAGAATTTTGAATAGCTAATGTTGCCATGTAATTGAAAATTGTGCTTTGGTGAATCTATGTATAGGCCTGTACAACAAGCCTAATAAGACTTTCCCTGCTGATGTATGTTTAGCTTCTGTTTGATTTATCTGAGGTACGTCAGTTTGTTTTTGATAGAGCAAAGAAGGATACTAGAGAACAGAATCAGCTAGTGTAGAACAAATCCTTGTTTTCCCCCAGCTTTCACTTCATTGCATGTCAAGATTGATGTGGCCTTCTGTGGATACTAGCACAAGAAAAGAGGCCTGGTTCATGTTGTAACCTGTTTTCCCAAAACTAGCAGATTCTGAGGAAGATCAGCTACACAGTATACTTACACTTACCTGGCAGGGGTGATACCATGATTATGAAGGTCGTTTGCTCAAGTTGAGGCTCAGCCATTGCACTCTGGTTGTGCTGCCCCTTGCAAATTCCTCAAATGTGGGGATCTCAACTGCATAACTTCTGGTAGTGGCGGACTGCGTTCCCCTGACCTTTTAGGGAGCAGCCGTGGTCTGGTCGGTTTGAATCCCTGAACTGGCAGGGCATGACTGAAATGCCTTTGAGCAAGGCACTGAACAGCATAGGGCTGCCCACCGCTCAGGGCATGTGTGTTAACTGCCCCCTGGTGTGTGAAGTCACTATGTGTAAGTGTGTATCAATGTGTGAGGATGGATTAATTCCCATGTGTGCACAACACAGTGGGTTAAAAAAGTATAATTACTAATTACTATTACAGTATTCCTCTGAAGTCACCATCTCGATTCACCGTTTTGCCATCTTTGACTAGGTCTTCCTTTGGTGGTCTGAGTTTATGTAAAAATAATGAATCAAGACAGCTGTATAACACTTTCACTGTTTTGGTTTTGCTGGATTTTCTTATTTTCTTAATTGAGGGCCACACACAAAATGTTATTGTTTTAAATAATGAAATAATGAAGCCAAAATGTATTTTTGCTTCCACAATATCAAGTCAAGGTTGTTCCTTGGAATGTTGGAATTGGACTCACCCTCTGAGTCTCCGCTACAGTTAATTTTGCCTGACTGTGGGAGTCGCTCTGTGGCCTCCCAGCCCTGTTGCAACTTAGCAGTTATAAAAAAGTGTATTATGTCAACACTGTGGCTGGATAAAGACATGTTTTTCTACTTATCAAGAGGGCTCTCCAGAACACTCCTATCTACCCATTGTGTTGAATACAGGCTAATCCCCATACAGAGAAGAGCAGTCAAGCACAAAGACATAATTGTCTCTTTATCATTGGCCAGCTGCCTTTCATGACCTGTGATTTGCTGGAGCTGGCAGTTGAGTTCAGGAGAGTCACAAAAGCCTTCTTTTATTTTCATACTTAGTTTACCAGTTGGGTGCGTCAAGGAGAAGTAATTTTTCTAAATGAACTAATATGTTTCTGACCCAAATTCCAGCTTGAAAACCGTGTTTAATTGAAGCTCTCAAGTGATGTAAGTTTAACACAAAAACTTGTTTTGTCTGTTTTCAGTTGGTACAAGCTGGTGGATAAGAATGGAAAAGCTGATAAAGAGAGAGGCGAGGTTCTCCTGGATATCCAGTTCCTGAGAAACAACATGACGGCCAGCATGTTCGACCTTTCCATGCAGGACAAGCCTCGGTCTCGCATCTCCAAGCTCAAAGACAAGGTTCGCGGCAAGAAGAAGGATGGACTGTCTGACTCTGCCTCTGCCATTGTGCCTTCTACAGTTAGCCAAGTCCTGACAGACAGCGAAGGGGAAGGAGAGGCTAATGTAGACTCCCCAAAGAGCAAGAAGTCATCAAAGTTGAAGTCTCTTTTTGCACCAAAATCTAATCTTCATAGGGGTGTGTCGCAGTCCATGTCTACACTTGGCACACTGCCTGAGAAGAACAGCCCACTAAGCAGTAGCCGCTCCTCAGGCCTAAATGTGGAGTCTCCTGAAGGTAAATTCAGACATTATGTAAATGCTTAACATAGTACAAAAGATCTCTGCCCCCTTAGTATGGCACCTATAAAATGAATAATGCTCTCTCTCTTTCTCTCTCTCTTCTCTTGTCTCTTGTCTCTAACTCACAGTGAAGAACAAATTCAAATTTCTAGGCCACAAGCGAACCAGTAGCACTGACAGCAAACTATCTCTGGGCCCTTTCTCGCTACTGAATCGCTCTAAACAGAATATCCCCGAGCAGAACAACCTGTGTATCAATGGCAGCCATGTTTATGCTGAGGAACATGAGCCCAAGCCGAATTCTGGATCTTCTCTCAGTCTGAGCAGCTCTGCAAGGGGCTCTGTAGAAGACTTGAGGAAATACCATGAGCGAAATGCATCTGATGTCTCCGCTGACTCTTTCAAAGGCCTCAGTATCCCTACCTACAAGCCTGAGCCAGCGGAGAAAGCCTTACATGTCCCACAGCACCCTCAAGAGGATGAAGAGAAGAAGCACAAGAAAGAAGGACGTCTGCAGGAGCTTCTGGAGAGGCAGGAGGAACAGGAGAGAAAGAGACAACAGGAGCGAGAGGAAAGAATCAGAAAACAAGAGGAAGAAGAAAAAAAGAAAAGGTTGGAGGTTGAAGAGAGACTGCAACGAGAGGAGGAAGAGCGTCAAAGAAAGAGGCGTGAAGAAGAGGCCAAGAAAGCAGAGGAGCAGAGGCGCCAGGAGGAGTCCAGAGTAGCTGAAAGGTTGACTTCTCTTTTTGGGCTGGGCAAGAAGAAAGAGGAGCCTAGTCCTCCAGCCGTGGAGAATCCCAAACACGTGGAAGTGCCTGCCTCTACAAACCGTTTTGAGGAAATTCCTCTCAGCCCAGACACCACAAATCCTTTCTTGGAGAAGAGCCAGGTAGACTCCCAAAAGGAAGTGCGAAGTACCTTGACTCCAACGCCACCGACCAATGCCTTTCCTGGTCGTACAGCCAAGGTTTCTGCAGTCAAACCAAGGTATGTTTTTAAACGCACATAAATGACTCGTGTACAGAGTTATACAAATAAAACATAATGCATTTTTGTGTTTAATTATAAGCCTAACTAATAAAATAACCATCATATTTTTACTCAGACAGTTTTGGGATTTGGGAAGAGTTGTTCAGGGGCTGAGAGTTTTTGGTGAATTGAACTGATTAATCTCACTCAACTGAAAAGGGTTTTACCCATCACTGAGCTGTGAGAGTGAGCAGCTGTCTTCCCATGCAAATTCTCAATGCCGTCAAAATAAACACTCCAGATCTTGTTGACTTGCCGATCGTAGCACATACAATCAACATACTTTCATTTGCACACACTGGCTAATGATACTGCAGATACACTGCTGAGCTCAGTGTATGCAATGAAGATGCAAAGCTCACTGCAAAATACACTTTTTTTTTTTTTTTTTTGAGAGAGTACCCGTTAATGTGCACTGCCAAGACTTAACCTTCAGACTGGATTGGAAGGAAAGTTTATTTAATAGGTGATAATTTTACGTACTCTGTAAAATGTGGTTCCTCCATTGTACCTTAAAGAATTACTTTTTGGCATCAAACAATTGAACCTGGTTTATTCAACTCAAATGAATCCGTTTTTGAATTAGATGTTCTCGGATTCAAAGTGTCACTCTGAATAAACCCAGTTCAGTTGATTGTTACCACACAGATACTTTTAGTTTGAACAGAAAAAAAACTCTTTTACTGTCATTATCTGCTGATACTGATACACAATTCACAGATCAATCGTAACATCTCCTTGGTTCAACAATTATTATTATGCATCATATCAGTTCATCGTACCATACATGAGAGTTTTGTAGTTCTATATTTACAGACTGTGCATCCATTATTACCCTGCATACTCTGTCCGCACTAGCCTCCTTTCACCTTGATCTTCAACGTTCAGGACTTTACAGGAACACCACAGAACACTTCTCAGTCTGATCCACTTGTACACACACTAACACACCACCACTATGTCCATGTCATTGCAATGCTGATAATGACCCCCCACTTACATAACCCTTGCTCTGTGATGGTCCTGTGGGGTCCTGACCATTGAAGATCAGGGTGAAGGGAGACAAAGTATACAGAGAAACAGATGAACTGTAGTCTGTAATTGTAGATTTACAGAGTGCTCTTGTATTTTAAGAGGAGTGGATAGAATGGATACTGACTGTAGAAACAAGGGGGTGGACATCATCTTGATTGACCTTTATATGTCCAAACGTTTGTGAAAACCCTTGCTAATGAATGCATTTAGCTACTTTCAGTCGAACCGATTACTGGCACAGATGTGTAAATATACACACACACACACACACACACACACACACACACACACACACACACACACACAGCTTGTGTCTAGATAGGTACTGCCAGTAAAAAATGACTCTCTTGAGCACATAAGCACAAACCTCTTACCATTATGCCTAATGGCAGGCGTGGACTGGAGAGGGATATAGCTGAATAATTTAGGGATGCTTTGGGAGGTGGGAGTGGGGTAGTGATCATCCGACAGCCTAACCTTACTAACGCTCTTGTCATAGAATACAATCAAATCCTGACATCAGTTTTCCAAAATCTGTTTGATAGCTTTCCCTGGAGAGTAGAGACGGTTAATGAATGAATGTCCAAATACTTTTGTCAGTATCATCTATTTCTGACATCATGCTTCACTTAATAACCACACCACATAAGCATTGCGCGGTCTTGTGATTCTCCAAGGAGAATGAGACTGATTTCAGTTTATATTGCGTAACGGTCAGCTCTACTTGGAGCCACGTCTGCATAGTGAAATGGTAAGTAGAGCCGTCAGCTAATGCAATTAGTAGCTTAGATAAGAGAAAAGTCAGCTGTAATTCCATTCCCGTAACCTCTGTCTGCTCGGCCTCTGAAACAAAACAGGCTTCAAGTGAAACTCTTTCTTGAACAGTTGTCTTTAGCCCATCATGTTTCTCATGTTTCATGGGAAAGATGTGATGACACTAAAGTGTTCTACACTAAAGTGCAGCTGGTGCGTATGGTATTCCTCCTTTCCTCACTGATCCCTCTGTTATCCAGGGACAGTTGCTTGGTGATTAGAGCTCTGAATTATTGATTGCACGCTTGTGGGTTTGATACACTCACTAAGTTGCCAGCAACTTTGCTGTTGGCCTTGATGCTTTAGGGGGATCATAACATGCATGACCTTGTGTTCTGACCACAGCTTTCTAAGCGGGATATGTAAATAGAAGAATACTGTGGAACTATAATACTGGCCTCAATTGAACAAGACTGAATAAGCTGTGAGACAAGGATGAATATTGTTTGCCCTCTCCTGCTGTGACGTTTTCTTGTTTTCACATGATCTAGCTGGTTGATTCCAGTGGATGCTGTCAGATTTTTTGGTCTTTTTTTGGTCATATTTTTTCCAGTTTTGATGGGAATCTTGCCTCATGTCCACTCTTAAAAAATAAAGGGTTCTTTGTGGTCTGAGGAAGAGAAGAGGAGAAATCACTTTTGTATAAGAGATGTATATGTGAAATACATTTGAAAGGTTTAAACACACCAATATACATATCTTAAAAAAAAAATTTGGATCCTCTGACGTCGCTCAAAATACCCTTTGCAGCACCTTGGGACGATTAATGGTTACCTTGCGTGATACCAGCTAATCCCTCTCAGACCTGATTTTACAAGCTAAAAGAATGTCATTTCCCTTCTTGTCTTTTCCGTTTGACTTTTAAGACTAGCCTACAGGACCAGTTAGACAGAGGTTTTCTAATTAGTCAGCTGTGAAGGAATGTGGCCTGGCGGGTCAGCTGAGGTGCATAGGTATGGAGATAAACTGGTTGTAGACGGGTGAAGTGGTCTTGTGCGCTGAGAGACTCTGACTCACTTGCTTTGTAGAATGAGGATGGATGAAACTGTACTTTTTAGCCAATATTTGGAATCGTTCTGCTCTACTTTGGGAATATGAATTTCCTGACGGTGGTGAGTAGCATGTTTAGATGGCTTTTGACTGTAGATTTAATATGTTTGTGCTTGTTTCATTTTTGAAGTTGGGTACTGTGTGTTTGTTTTGAGTTTAGGCAGAGCATGGAAAATACTGAATTTAATTCAAGCCAGTAGTGTGTTTCGTGACATTTGAGGGCAGTTGACAATTCTCAGCTCATCAAATCTACGAATATAAAGCGAGTCATATATAAATTAATATCTGAGATGAAAAGCACTGAATAGTATGAGCTCCTTAAATATAGCTTGTCATATCTTTGGCTGTTATTCCAGTTTGTTTCAGATTCCCTGAATGGGGTGTCTTTAAATAGCACTTAGTCATTATAGGCACTTATTCAGCAGAATTGCTAATGCTGATTAATCTTTGTAATTTTATATGAACTTATTTTATTGGCCAAATGAAATGCATTATTTAAACCTGAATTAGACTGTCTTTCATAAGTATATACAGAATTTAAAAAAATGTCTCATACTGTGAATCGCATGTTATTCCTGTTTCCTTGCATCGGCTTGCATGCATCATTTGATCCTTGTATATGGCAGCTATTCCATGTGAAATTTAGACAGAATCTTGCCCGACTATGTAAAAACAGGTTAAAAAGATTTGTGTGGGCTTTGGTTTAAGGACATTTAAGTATGATGAGCAGAGTTCAGATTGTTTTATTATTAAGCACAACTGATAGGAGGTAGGGTTAAGTGATTAGACTGAAAGGGCAAGGCTCTGATATATTTCCTCTATTTACTCACCATAGGATTATCAGTATGTTGTCTGCATTTTGATTGTAGTTTGTTTAGTGGCGAAGTTTAGAGCCAGGATATCCAGTAAAGGATGCTGTGGATGGGAACTCACAATTTGGTGTTTTGTGTTCTTGCTCTTTGGCAGATTGGTTCTCAGTCCAAAGCCTCATACAGATAATACCAATCCTCTTGACTCCCCTGTCACCTCAGACATCCAGAGAACTGTCCCTGCTTCCACTCGTTCCCCCAAAGAGTCTGCATATAGAGACCCTTTTGAGTCTGGCAGTATGTCGTTTTCTGACTTTCACTCTTCCCTGGCACCTCCCAAACCCCAGAGAACTTTTGTAGACTCCCCCCGTGGCAGCATGGAAAACCTATCAAGTGTTGGATATACCACTAACATGTCAGAAAAGCCGAGGGTCTTTCAACCTCCTAGCTACCCAGGAAATTCATCCAAGAATGGAACCAACTCCCAAGCTCAAAGGCCTACTCTTCCTCTCCCTGACTATGAAGCTCTCTTTCCCAAGAAGAGGCACGGGGTGATGACCAATACTCGCTGGGAGCACATCATAGCCGAAGTCAACCAGAGAAAGATGGATTCCCATCTTCAGGAAATTGGCGAAGAAATGAGTGTAGATGGACCTAATGAACTGGAGGCCAATAAAACACCAGTTGTAAAAGAAAAAACTTCAAGCGCCAACCAAAATAACAAAAATGATCTGGAGAAATCATCTTTCACTACAATGAAAACGGAGCCCAAACAGGCTCTAATCCCACCTAAACAGGCTCTCCAACCCGAACCAAAAAGACAGGTGCTTGAGGTTAATTCAGAGCAAGTTCACACACCCAAACCCGTGTATGCTACTGTGGATAAGTCTAATCATTTTGTGTCCAAGGTTTTAGGAAGTAACTCCAGACAGGGAGTCCAGAGTCTGCATGAACCTCAAGTCAATGACAAGAGAACCTTGGGCACTACTCATGACCCTGTTGTCCAAATCCCAGAGACAAAAAAGAATCCAACACCTGCTGTTAGAGCTGTAAAGAAAACAAATTCACCAGAAAACTCTTATGATGAGTGTGTAGAGTTGCCTTCAGCTAAACCCAGGCAAAAAACACCAAGCAAAGAACCGGTCAGACAGGTTCAACCAGAGCAGCCTACCCCTCTAAGTTTAACGTTATCAGAAAGTTCCCAAGTGGAAAGGAGAAAAGGTTCCATGACGAGTAAGCACTTGTCAGAAAATACAGGTTCAGAGATAAGAACAGAGAACATTGTGAATGGGTCAGATACACCTGATACTGCCAAAACCAATGAAACGGCTAAACATCAGTCAGTTGCAGATGTGTCCAAGAGTCCTGAGACAATACTAATTGACTCTGATCCTTTCCCAAATGATAAGCTAATCTCTCAAGATCCTTGGGCCTTACCACAGCAAGACGACCTCTTCACTTGTGGCCCAAATAACATAAAGGAGTCTAAAGACCTGGGATTAACACCAGAAGACTTTGACAGTATATTTGGAGCCACTACATCTGACAACAGAACTGATCCATTCTTTGGATTGGTTGCCTCTGAGAACAATAGGGACCCATTCTTTGAATCGGTTGCATCTAAAGACCAAAGAAAATCATTTGTTGAATCACTTGCACCAAAAAAGAATGAAGCTGGTCCAGAAGAGTCCCACAAATCAAGTCCATCAATTCAGAAAGGATATGCATTAAAGAAAAGACAGGCTCCTCAGCCCCCAGTTAATTTGGAGAAAGCTGAGTCGCAAAGGCATGTTCTGCACAAACCAGTCCCGCAGTTGGTGCGAGGCACAGAAGACATAGAATTAACAGTGACCAGTGTGGCTGAGCCCAACAAGAGTGAAACCACAATATCAACCTCAAAAGCAGACATTTGGGGAATGGAACCATTCACTTCCCCTTCTCAGTCACTGTCCTCGTCAGCAGCACCAGAGCTGGCGTCTGGGGGCAGGACCGCAGTCCGTGCCTGGGTCTCACCCTCTGAAGTTCAGTCCATCAGTTTGCAGAGTGGTGGGATTGGGGCTTTAAATCATCGCAGGTGAGAATAACCCAAAGTTCCCCAGTGGCATCCTTTCTATTAAGAAACAACTACTACTAACCCTACGACCTTCATTTGCCATTTCTGAGGTGCCGCGGTTTCTGTTCCTTGTGAAATCATTAGGATTCTTTCTCCTTTTGGGTTTGTGATGGTTAACCTGTGAATACTGGTGATTCATGGCTATTCATTCTACAAGAACCACAGTGAGCTTCTCTTTTGACTGAGACTGAAGGGAGGTTTCTGGGACATTAAGCCTAGTTTATGAATGTAAAGGGTTTTATGTCACTTGTTACAATTGTTACCATTCTTAACCATTAATATAGCAATTTAGTTAAAGATTAGGCTTTGTCTGCCCAGGAAACTGCCTTTTAAGCGTTAAATTGTACTGGTCAACTGTTACTTATATGTTGATGGAGGTTTTGCTGGACCACATCCACCTATAAGTTGCTTGCATTGCAATAATACGAGAAATCTCTGGTTTGAATCTGCATACTGATTTTGACTCTCGGGGACGTTTAGATAATAATTTGATAATCCTTTTAAGAACTAACACACCTTTTGTATAGTTTTGTTCTTTCTCTCATATGTTTGCTGCACTTGACAATGAATTGTAATTCTTTGTATCACAGACAACCTATTTTTTTTCAACCAATTCATATTCTTTGATTACCACCAAATAGTCCATTACAGATTAGTGTAAAGGGACTTTTTGATGACTTAATTTACTCATTATTCATTGACAATTTGTACTTATTTTGTGTACATTTTGTACTTATGTCTATTTTGTCTGTTTGTCCTCAGACCACACCCTGTAAAACCCTTGAGTTCGACAGAAAGCCCATCTTCCAGCAGCATTTGTGTTGGGAAAGACTTGAAGACTCCAATAATCCGGGAAGTGGATCAAAAATGGAAGGTATGCCTCATCGTGCAATTAATTATAAACAAATCCACTAGCATGCAGTAGTTGACCAACCATTTAGGCTAAAGTAACAAAAGTGATAGAAGCATATCTCTTTACTAATATAAATTTAAATCCAAGATCTTAATAATGCACTTTTTACTAGAAGAAATTCTAATTATAGATTCATGACATGTTTGCTAGAAAGAAAGTCAGATGTTCAAATATATAAAGACATTCTGACTAGTCATGTGACTAGTCCTATTGAACTGGTGCTTTTGGCAGTAAGAATGTAATTTTGTAAGAGTGAGATTCCATTAGGATTAAGGATATGCCATCATGGCTATGTGACTAGTCAAGATGATTTTCTAAATCTGTAGTTTAATATTATTACTTGTAAACATCTCACATCTGATTTCTGAAATAAGAGTTTCTGCTCCCAGTAAAATCCATTATAGCTTGAATTGCTCACATCATTTTAGGCTAAAACAGTTTGCCATAGAATAGAAGATGAACTGATCTCCAAATTCTTTTCAGTATTACAATAATTATAAATATAACACCCTGTTAAAGTTTGGGCAACCCCAGAGAGTTGAGCTCTTCAAACTTTTACCAACAATCAAAGACCTTAATTAGCTTGTTAGGGCTGTGACTATGAAAAGGCAGGTGATGCAGATTTCAAAGCTGATGTATAATTATAAATTCTCTGACTCCTTGACTTTGATCCCACCAATCAGGAGCCCTGGGCTCTCCTAAGCAGCTACATAGCATAGCAGGAGAAGGGTATTATAAGAGTTTTCTTTTGACCATTTACTCATTTTGTAATTTAATTAAGAAAAACCAGTTAAGAAGGAATGAAGGAGGTCAATTTCAGGACTGGGAGAACAAAAACTTAATTGCAATAACCTAAAAGGCAAATCAAAAACTGAAGCTCACAGCAAAATTAGAACTACCGTATTTTCCAGACTATAAGCCGCTACTTTTTTCCACGCTTTAAACCAGGTGGCTTATAATGAGGTGCAGCTTTTTCTTCTTATATGTGTTATTTTCCAGGGTGCGGCTTATAGTCCGGTGCAGCTTATAGTCCAGAAAATATGGTAGTTGCCACAAAATTAGACATTTTCAAAGAAACATCTAAACAGGCCTCATGCATTTTGGAAAGAAGTCCTGGACTGATGAAGGTAAACTAGGTGCAGAATTTCATGTAAAGAATACCTCTCCAACTGTTAAGCATTGAGTTTGTTGCAGTCTGTGACACAGGGTAGAATGAAAATTAAAAAAAACAAAAAAACAAAAAAAAAAAAACAGCAAGAAGAAGCAAAAAATACACTGTAAGAATGCTGAAGATGGCTTCTACAGTAGGGTAATGATACTAAAAACGTCCTCTTCAACTTTTCACTTAGTTCAGGGTTCGAGAATCCTGGTCCTAGAGTGCCACACCCCTGCACAGTTTTGTGCTGTTCTTGTTTGAACACAACTGATTATACTCATCTGTTTACTGCCAGGTTTAGTAGGTCGGTTAGAGCTGGCAAATCAGCAAGCTGTGCAGGAAGTTGGCACTCCAGGACCAGGATTACCTGCTCCTGGCTTAGGTATTCACAGTAACAGAAATTTTGAGCAGGGGTCAATGACTTTTTACACAGTACTCTCCAGTAACTTTATTTTCTTACAACCTCTCCCTCGCTTTTCCGTTCTTCAGACTGAAGAGAGTGGCCCTTACACTCAGCTGACTCAGGAAGAGTTGATCACACTGGTGGTGAAGCAGCAAGCTGAGCTCTCAAAGAAAGACACCAAGATCCTTGAGCTGGAAGACTACATTGACAACCTGCTGGTGCGTGTCATTGAAGAGAAACCCAGCATCCTGTTGGCACTTAACTCTAAAGCGTATAGTGAGGCTAAGGAGTCGTTTTCATTCGTTCTGTAACCCAATGAGAGTAAGGTGGGGGCTGAATGGCGTAGATTTTAGGATCTGGTTTTGGGTTCAGGTTCTGTCCCTGGTATTTGTAGATGAATGACTCAAGAACCAGTCATCAATTGTGGTATTATATGCAGTGACCTGCACATTCTGGCTTCACATTCATTCCATCAGACTTGAGGCACACCAAGATCTGCTTTTCATCTTGTATTGATTTAACATCTGTGGAAATTGAAGGCAAATTGAGTGTTTGGACTTCTTCCACTGTGTGTAAATCTTAATGTAGCCATATTTCTACAAACAAAGGTTCTGTTTTCCTGCTGTGAATCTGCTGAAGTTTTTTAATCTTAAGCACTTTTTGCCCACATGGGAAGATCTGGTCACAGAAGGGTGACAGATGAAGGATTATGCAATTTATGTCTTAATTCTAAGATGCTTTAATCGTCTACAATAAGAATGAGTTAATAACACTGTGGGCTGATTTTCTAGATGGGGATTGAACCTAGTATTGGACTAAAGGGCATCGTAAATAAAGCTATAGGACTAGGCTAAATCTTTGTTTAGGAACCAGTGGTGTATGTTCTTATGCAAAGCATGTTACATTTAGATGACAACGGGTGATTTATTCCCTACTGTAAGTGCAATGCTTCCACTCCAGGTGTTTGGGCTGTTTTTGTGAAAACTGCAGTTTTTGCTTTTGAGATTTTTTTCCCCCAAAAATCTGAAAAGGCTTAATGGTTCTTTTTGATTTTCTACTAAGTACAACCTTGTTTCAGTACAGTACAGTACAGTGCCTGTATTTGTGCTGTTTTGATCTTCAATGTCTTAGATGATGGTTGTAAGTTGGGTGATACAGTTCAGTTGATGGTCACACTGCTGTAGAATTGTACACTAATGGCAGGCATTAGAGGTATGGTTACAAGTCTTTTACCAACAAGTCTTCTCCAAGCTGACACACACCCAGTCTTAAATAGTTTTAAGACCAGTCGGGCTGCTTTTTCCAGACCTGCTGTAAATTTCAAATGCACAAAAATTAGATTTTCTATGTTTGAAGATATTTTAGCCTTTGATTATTTATTGTTTTGACTACTGTCCTGAATCTTTATTCACATAATTGCTTTATTCAGGACAGCTTTTCTATGTTGTAATATATATTTATTTACTACATGTACATTCTTAAAATTGAAGGTGTACAACAACTGGTTCTTAATGATGCCATGGAATAATCATTTTAGGATCATAAACAGCCATTGTGCTGAAGTGTGTGCGACGAAACTTAAATGTTTAAGAAAGTGTGTATATTTGTATGTATGGGCAGATAACATACCCATGTGTTGGCCCCACATATGGATGCCCACAAGTGTCACTGATGGGGCCACGGGAAATTGGGGGCTGTAACGATGAGGTCTGTAAGGGTATCCCAACTGGGTCCCACTAACAACACACATACTAACCAACTCAAGAGCCCATTTCCACCTGGAAACCACCCAACCCACATTCCACTCACAGGTGGCTGAAAAGGTTCTTTATAGAACCACAAATGGTTCTTCTATGGCATTGCTAAAAATAGCACCTTTCCTTTTTCGAGTGTACAGTTGAGGAACATAGTTCCTTGGAAATTTCCAAAAGCTTCCAAAATGAACCGGGTTATTGAAGATAAAGGCAGGTTTTATTTTTCAGACACTGTAAATGAGTCGACTTGTTATCCTGTGAATAAGAGCTTGTCGTGCAGTGTGCTCACGCAGGTATTGCTGTAACAGGCCAGATTCTGTTACTGCTGTGGGAGCAGTGCTGTGCCACTGGTTGCCTTGCATGTGTGGCTGCCATTGTTGCCACGACTTGGATCCTGTTTGAGGCTTTAAGGTCATTGCAATAAGACTGGTTTGATTTGCGTACCTGTGCCTTCTCTGTTCTCACTATTTAATACTTTCTTTCTAAATTCTTATGATCAAAGATATTTTGAATAAAATATGTATTTTCTTGTTTAATAAAGTGTATCTGTTTATTGCATTGAGAGTTTTTGTAATATTCTTAATAATTTCTGTAGCTTTGTGTACATTTATCTGCTCTAAACTCAATAAATCTATGGAACAACATAATATTCTGCATTTGTGTTTCACTACTAAATGATCCATGTTTTCGCAGGTTCCTCAGTGCAGTCATTTAGAACGTTTTGTGCTTAATCATGTGTTTTGTGGGCGGAGCTTAACTTGTGGCAGAAAATCGCAGTTGGCGTACTGTCAGTTGTAGGAAAGTGGGGAATATGGGTTATTAATTATTTTTATTTTAAGCATCTCTGTCATTTCACTTCACTTCCTACTGGATTTCTGCCGCCTCAATGCACATGCAACTGCCAGTCACATAACCGTGACACTTCCCAAAATGGTCAATAAGGATCTGGCTTCTAATTAATGGGAGTGGAATGTTCCTTCATATTTTGTCAGCATTAGAATTTCAATTCAGCAATGTAGCCAAGCTGTTAGAGGAAACAGGGACTGAAAAAGAAAAAAATGATTAATCAGTTTAAAATTAATGGAGATACATGACCAAACTAAGAACACTGAAAAAAAAACTATCATATTGATATTTATATATAGATATATATATATATATATATATATATATATATATATCATCTATAGGTTAACTAGTGAAACCAAATTGATACAAATAAAACCAGAATAAAATGATAATTGTTTGTTTTAAAAATTCTATCCATCCATTCACCATCTGCTGCTTATCTGGGCTCTGGGTCATGGCAACAGGAGCCTCAGCAAAGAGCCCTAGACCTCCTCCCCAGCAAATACTTCCAGTTTACATTCTTCCGCGAAGAATCCAGGGTGTTTCCAAGTCAGATCAGAGATCTGATCTCTCCATCGTGTCATTGTGTCTTCACCAATGCCTTTAAAAAATACATTTTAAAATCCAACAAAGTAAGATTTTAGACCAACCACAACCAAACACAATGCAAAAATTTAAATCAAAAATAAGATAAAAAATAAACACAATCTAAAATGGCTCATAAGACATATAAGGATACTAATAGTAAAACAGGAGTAAAATTAAACTATGACTAATATAAATAATGCTAAATAAGTAAAGGGGGTTAGAACTCCGGCAGTATGCAGCAAGCAGGGCTCACACATCCACTAGATGGCAACATCAGTCCTTGTTTGCCACAGTGAGAAACGCTACACCAGTGGATCTCAATCCTGGGCATAGAGTTCGACACAGCAAGGACTTGGCATTTAGACCCAGTGTGTTGGAATTGTTAATACAGATAGTTGTATTAGTGGAATCTAAGTGTTTCTCAACCCTGCTCCTGGAGGCAACCCTGCACATTTTAGAGCTTTTTGCTGCCCACAGTATACCTGATTCAACCAATCAGCTCACAAACAAGCCCTTTCAGAGTTGCATGGTGTGTGCAGGGTGGGGGTGCCTCCAGGACCAGGGTTGAGAAATTGCTGTAAACCATGGGTGGGCAACAGGAGCCAGCGTCTTGGCAATTAACAAGTTGAATCAGGTGTGTTGGAGCAGGAAAAGCAGAATCTGGCCCTCCAGGAACATAATTGGACCAGAATTGAACCTGAACCCTCATGGTGTATTAGAGCGTCATACAGGTTTATTTTACGAGTTGCAATGAATAAGCCACGAACTCCTTATTCCAACCAGCGTGTACTTTGCCATGAGCGCAAGTATCAGTTTCTGTTTTTGAATCATTACTAAGATTAGATGCTAAATATTAAGAATTTAAAGCACAAGTTCCAAACTTATTTCACTGACTTTCTTAATATTTCTCTTGACTATTGCAGTCAGTTTACAGTACAAAAGCTCTAATATCTGATGCAAGACGTCAGTACTCATCTCTTCAAAGAATGTACTTCTAATGTTCATTTAATTTGTTCTTATTTGGTTTTGATGAATGATTGTAGTTGCCAGTATCAACTTATCACAGAAATCTAGTTGTGTACCTGCATGTTGTTCTTTCAGTTTTCACTTACTCAAGCAGGATCGATGTACACTCAACACAATCCTCCCATAAATATTAATAACATACTATACTGTACGTAACCTTAGCTAGTACAGTGGTAAAGTGGCAGATGTTCTCACCAAATCAGATATTTGATTCTGTTCATACTTCATTTTAATGTGATCAACAGTATGTCCCCTAACAAAAACATTTCCTTGCATGTTCAAGATGGTTTGTTCAGATAGTTTAGGCTCCTGCAGATGGTGTTGCACAAGAATCATTGGGATATAAATACCTGTGTGTGACCGGATTCATAGATTGAAAAGAGGTGGTACAGAACACTGACTGCCTTGTTCAATGTGTGCAAAATTGGTCACAACACAGATGTAAAAAGGAGTGATTGCATTTGGGAGTACCAGAGGCCATAGTATGAAGGAAGTGGCTGAATTTGCAGGTGTAACATGTAACACTCAAACTGGGCTACCAGCAGTGTCAAAAAAGTGTCCCAGACTATAGGACATTCTTATCAAAATGTGTAGAAAATGGGTTGCAAAGCAGATATGTGTTGAGACTACATGTGCTCTGAGATTAAATACAACATGGTGGCAAAAATAAAAAAAAACATTCCAGTGTAACTG
Organism: Acestrorhynchus altus; assembly: GCA_034509495.1. NCBI lineage: Eukaryota > Metazoa > Chordata > Actinopteri > Characiformes > Acestrorhynchidae > Acestrorhynchus > Acestrorhynchus altus. The sequence goes on from CM067515.1 coordinate 10,224,394, forward strand.
GAAAAGCACAGATGTCCAGTGAAAAACAGTAGGTAATACTGCCTTTCTGGACAAGAACCTGATGAAAGCCTGATGGAAATGAAGAGACTTAGTCAATCTGATTATGATGATTCTTTAATAAATATGATATGTTTTGATAAATATACACAACCCAGCCTAAGGTATTTGAAGAACAATTAAAAATATAGGGTCACCACAGCATGCTGCTTTTCTCCATTATGGAGCTTCTAAAATAGGAATTAACTGATAGACACACACTTTCACATGTTATTATGATTAGGTTTAGGGTTATGTTTAGGTTATAGTTAGGGTTAGGGATTGAGTAAGTGTTACGGAAAGGGTTAGGTTAAGTTTAGATTATTGTTATATTTAAGGTTATGATAAGGGTTAGGTATGTTTAGGTTGTAGTTGGGGTTAGGATTAGGGTAAGGGTTAGATAGGTTTAGGTTGTAGTTGTGGTTAGGATTAGGGTAAGGGTTAGGTAGGTTTAGGTTGTAGTTGGGGTTAGGGTTGGGGTAATGTAAAGGTAAAATCATCATAAACCATTAAGTATTCGCTAAAAAATCAGTAGATGCTGCTCTTTGTCAATTCCCTTAGATTTTGTAAGGGACACCATAGCTATCCTTAACACTCTTGAGTCATTCCCACTAGTGAGATACCCCAGAAACCACTTACATAACCCCAGGGTGTCTTTACACAAACATCATAACTAACAGCAGCACCTCTTTCTGGAGAAAACTGTCGAAGGAGAACACCTTCAGAATGAAAATAAACCCATTCTCTCTCAACAGTTTTCTCCAGAAGGTGGCGCATTTGTGCTGTGTGAGCTGTGAGGCGGCAGCTCAGCGTTTATTAGCGTCAGCTGAGAATCATTGTATCTTGAAAGGGTTAGATTGGTGAAGAATATGCTGTACAGGGTTTTATATATTGCACCAATAAGGGTTCTTCTATTAATATATTTTATGTAACAATAGTAGAACCCGTTTTAGATCAAAATGTTCTATATAGAACCCTATACAACACATTCTCCATTAATCTGAAGATCCCTTAGCAAATAACATTTTATCGATGGTTCATGTTTCTATATAGTATTTCTATATAACGTGCACACACACACACACACACACACACACACACACACACACACACACACACACACACACACAGCTAGGGACAGAGTTTGCAGTAACGACTGAATGCACTGCTGCTCCTCAGAATCTGATTGTTGTGACTTTGAAGTTCTGAAGCAGTGATTGCAGTCGCTGAATACCTAGAATACAGTACAACCAAATACAACCACACCTTTAAATCCGAGCCCCCACAGTGCTGGCAATGTGTCATTTTGTTATTCTCAGAGAGGACTGCATAAAATGAATACTAAGTTGTCCCAAAACCACTCCCGCCTGGCCTCACACAATTGTGTCCAGTGCTTACAGAGCTCTTACCTTTATGTTCTGTAATGTGTTGAAATTTCAAGAACAAGGACAGTGGTGAACAGTGGTGTCATAACACAGCATACTTGAGATACCTTGGAGATAAGCACCTTGCTTGAGGACAGTGTCAGCGGAACAGGGGAAAAACAAGGTCAAAGAAAACCCATCATTTTATAGCTATATTGTATCTGGAATTATCTGTGCATTTATGTGCATTCATAGTCTAAGGTTTGAATTTAAATGCCACCATAAATTAACATCCATCCATCCATCCATCCATCCATCCATCCATCCATCCATCCATCCATCCATCCATCCATCCATTTTCTGAACCGCTTATTCCTGAATAGGGTCATGGGTGAGCCGGTGCCCAGCCGGCAACTCCAAGTTCAAGGGCTGGAAACAACCCTAGACAGGGCGCTAATCCATCATAGGGCGTAAATTAACAGTGTGGATTTTTCACAACACCAAGTTCTATAGGCAAGGACATTATTATATATTCAGAATATATCCACACACTGCATTTACATCCATTTATCCTGAGTTACTAACAAATCTAACAAATACCTGAGAGCAAGCATTCATAACCTTCTGGTAACTGCATCAAATTAAAGGCCTCCAAATGCAGACTTTGTAGGCAAATATGAAGCTTTGTTTCAGTTGACATGCTTTCAAGCAACAATGTGTAACATTTTTAATTAAATAGCTTCAGAATTTTGATGTCACCCTGATTGTCATAGGAAGAATATCGTCTCTGTCACTGCTCTGCTATTGCACTACTGAACTTTGGTGGAGCTGTGCGAGACCTCTCGTGAGACCTGGGCCATATTTGTGAAAGATCCTGTAATATTACGTTACTTCCTTCACTTTCAGTGTCAGTTCTGTATCTCTCAGCTTGTGATGTGCGAAGCACGTGTCCTTTAGCTTAAAGTGTGAATTTACTTCCCAAATGTAAGAAGATCCTAGGAGCAAGAAATCCAAATGCATATTTTAATACCTGAGCTCGCCCTACAGTTGGGTAGTATCATTCACTTTTGCACCACTTTTGCAAATGCAAAGCTTTGAGTGCTCCTTCGTGGACAGATGTACACATGCATTTGATGACAAGTTGAGAGATGCAGAATTGGCATCTGAAGCGAAAGCATGTGGACTGAGGAGATCAAAAATATTGAAGGAGGATAAAATGCTCTCCCCTCAACAGTCAAGGCCTTATTTACTCACCGTCTCTATTCATTAGTCACTGTGTGTGTGTGTGTGTGTGTGTGTGTGTGTGTGTGTGTGTGTGTGTGTGTGTGTGTGTTGAAGACAAACATCAAGACTCTGTCCTGGAGTACAGCAGGTGGAACAAACTGTATGAGCTCCTTAGTGTCTTCAAACTGCAGACTGGAGGCTCATGTCTACAAAACATTCAAATGAATCTTGCATTTATTCAAATATCTTATCCAACCCAAGCTATCGCCAACCGTTCTCCTGGAGATCTTCCATCCTGCAGGTTTTAAGGTCAACACAAATCTAATACACCCCATTCAGCCAATCAGGAACTTGTGAAGGCAATAATTAGATCATTAGACAGACTACTATGGGCTCTTATATGAACAGGTGTGTCTGTCCTAATCATGTCCAATCAACTGAATTTACCACAGGTGTCCAATCAAGCTGTAGAAACATCTGAAGGATGGGGTTTGGATCCAAAGCCCCAGATGTTCTGATATCTTTCACACCCTTTATTCAAGTGATCAAGAAATAGCCTGAATGATAACAAAAACTCACAGAAACTGTTTGTGGACTGCTTGTGTTCTGTCTGCAGTGCAACGAGTGTATAAAGGTTCCAGCTGTCACGCATGCTGCATCTGACCTGTTACACGGCAGCAAAAAAACACTGCCTGACAACAAATACATGGTCAGAGGTTTTACCATATGGTGTAAGAGTGTATCAGACACAGCATTTTTTCCATCACAATCCTACACACAATACCCCACAATAACAAAGTGAGGAAAGTTTGTTAATCAATGCAAATTTATTACAAATAAAAGCACAAATATATAACATGAGCACATAAGGACATAGTATATACATATTCACAGCCTTTGCCATAACACTCAAAACTGAGCTCAGGTGCATCTTGTTTCCACTGCTTATCCTTCAGATGTTTCTACAGCTTGATTGGACATGATTTGGTAGACAGTGCATGTCAGAGCATAAACCAAGAACTTACCTACCAATGGCAATTTCTGCAGCACTGCACCATTCAGGCCTGTATGATACAGTGGCCAGATGGAATCCACTCCTCAGTAAAAGACACATGACAGCCCGTCTGGAGGCCACACCAAAAAACTCTCAGACCATGAGAAACAAAAAGATTAACTTTTTGGACTGAATATCAAGCATCATGTTTGGAGGAAACCAGACACTGTCCATCACCTAACCAATACCATTCCTACAGTGAAGCGTGGTGGTGGCAGCATCAAGCTGTGGGGATGTTTTTCTGCAGCAGGAACTGAGAGACGAGTCAGGGTCGAGGGAAAGATGTCTGCAGTGATGTACAGAGACACCCTTAATGATGACCTGCTCCAGAGTGCTCTGGACCTCAGACTGCGATGAAGGTTTATCTTCCAACAGGACAACAACCCTAAACACACAGCCAAGATAACAAAGGAGTGGCTTCGGGACAACTCTGCGATTGTCCTTGAGTGGCCCAACCAGAGCCCAGACTTGAACCTGATTGAGCATCTCTGGAGATATCTTAAAATGGCTGTGAGAGGTTCACGCCTGCGAAAGGCGCTTCAGCAGAGTATTAAGCAAAGGCTGTGAATACATATGTAAATGTTTATTTTTTGTGTTTATTTATTTTTAGAAATTTGCAAAGATTTCAAACACACTTTTCTCACTTTGTCCTCTCGTGAGGGATTGTGTGTAGAATTTTGACGGGAACAATGAATTGAATCCATTTTGGAATAAGGCGGTAACATATCGAAATGTGCAAAAAGTGAAGTGCTGTGAACACATTTCCGGATGCACAGTAAATGCATTACTACCAGATTGTAGAAGATAATGCACTGGATCTCTAGAGGTCTTTCAGGTCCATAGACCATGCTGGTGAACATCCTGAGGGGAAGCTAAAGGCAAGAGAGAAATAGCTTGAAAAGGCAGTTTCGCAGCCAGTCTCTTTGAGTCATTTTAAATGCTTTAGAAAACCCATGGGTATCAAGCTGCATGTTGGGTTCCACATATAGTTGAGTCCAAAAACCACTAGAGAGAAAAAGCCCCGGCAAACTGCGATATCAAGAGTGGGTAGAGTGTTTTCTCCTTGCCATTACCCTGGCCCAGCTTCAGTTCTGATTCACATCATTCACCTCATGAGTCACTGGCCTTATTATCCAAGCATCCCTCACTTGTTTGCCTGCCTTTGATTTATCAGGATGGCAGACCATTGAAAAATAGTGCCTCTATCATACTGGAAGATTGAGAGGAGGGTAGTAAAAAAAAAAAAAAAAAAAAGAAGAATCAAATAGCAAAAAAAGGAAAGAAACTGTGAGTCACCATGGCAACATTTCTCTTCTGTCCACCTTTTCTTGTTAACTCTCATTTTCATGTTGTGGTCAAAGCCAGGAGTCTATTAACATATTGTTGACAATAGCCCTTCTATCAGGCACTGTTGGTGCATGTGTTAAATTTCAGGCTGTTTATCACCATTGCCCCAAAGGTGATTTGAGAAGCTTGCTTCTTTGCCAGCATGAGTGCCACATATCATGAAAGAGTAATACCACAGCCAGTATTCAGTAAGCTTTCAAGTGGTGTTTCAAGTTCAATTTGGATGACAGCAAGTGGTGAAGTCACCGAAAAGCAGGGTTAATCTGATCCCAGATCATTATTCTTTACGAATTAAAATCCTCCACTGTTTCCATACTGTCTAGATCAGCCATAACATTAATACCACCTCCTTGTTTCTACATACAGGAGCACTTTGTAGTTCTATATTTACAGACTGAAGTCCATCTGTTTATCTGCATCACCCTGATCTTCAATGGTTAGGAACCCAGAGGACCAACACAGAGCAGGTGTTGTGTGGGTGGTGGGTGATTCTCAGCACTGCAGTGACACGGACTTGGTGGTGTGTCAGTGTGTGTTGTGCTGGTATGATTGGATCAGACACAGCAGTGCTGCTGGAGTGTTTGAAACCCCTCAGTGTCACTGCTGGACTGAGAACAGTCCACCAACCAGAAATATCCAGCCGACAGCGTCCTGTGAAGTGTCCTGTGAGCACTGATTATGGACTTTCCCTGACTTTACATCTACAAGATGGAGCAGCAAGGTAGGAGCAAGGTGGAGCTACTAAAATGGAAAATGAGTGTAGAAACAAGATGTTGGTCATAATGTTATGGCAAATTGGTGTTTAAAAACTGGACTCAGTCCTCCTACTATTTTCAGTTAGGAGCTGGTGTGGTCGGTTGTGGCACTTTTCGGTCACGCAGTGGATAACAAGAACAAATGTGCATGCATTTGAATAAACAAATAAGTGCACAAATAAATAATTGAATACATTAATATTAAATGAATAAATACATTTTTGTAATGAGAAAATAAATACTTAAATTACTATCTTGTACCTATTTCTACATTTCAATCCATCATCTCTTATTTTTGTTGTTTCTGTATTTCTACATTTATTTATTTCTGTATTTATACATTTATTTATTCATATAATTATTCATTTATTTCTGTGTTTTATTTATTTCTGTCTATTTCTGTCTCACAGGAAGCATAAGGTTACTCATCAACTTCATGGTATGTAGTGCTGTGTGATGGGAGAGCCCTAGTCCTAGCTAGTGGGTGGAACTGGAAAATAAATAAATAAATAAATAAATAAATAAATAAATAAATAAATAAATAAATAAAGTACTATTTAACATTAATCATATTTTAGGAAACTTTCATTGTGATAAAGTTTAGCAGACATATTATTTCATATAAACCCACTCCACACTGAGCTCCTTTCAAGTTGAAGTTTCATCACATTATTTTGAGTACTGTAAGAAAACCCTGCCTCCCCGAAAGAGGACAGGAATTTTATGGTAATCTACAATATCTTAGCGGTGCTGTTATTTTTTGGACTAAAGATGCCCAAAAATGAATGGAAGTGAACAGCAGATTTTCAGTGAGAACAGACCATCCTTCCTATTAATACTTCATTTCATCTTTGTCTTCAAATCAAGTATATAAGTATAAATATATTAGTTTAGTATATAAGTGTATATATTACACAAATCCTGTGCCCTGCTTGTAATTCACCATAAACACCTGTCCAATGGTGGCACTGTTTTGCCAAATGCACACAAATTAAAAAAAAAAAAAAAAAAAATAAAAAAAATAATAATAATAATAATAATAACAATAATAAAAATAAATAAATAAATAAATAAATAAATAAATAAATAAATAAATAAATAAACAAACGAACAAACGAACGAACGAACGAACAAACAAACAAACAGACGAACGAACGAACAAACGAATGAATTAATGAATGAAGGAGCAAGTGTAAAAAGTTTGTCCAATTTGTTTGACTTGGTTCTCCTTATTTACTTTTAGGTTAACCTTAAGTTTAAGGTCAAGGGTTCAAAAACTTTCAAGCATCATTTTATGCAATGTTGTTATAAACAAATACAATGATAACAAAAATAACACCTTTTTCCACAAACAGAGCAAGAAAAATAAAACACCAACGTTTGACTTTTTGCTTTGTTTGTTCAAAGGCATTATAGTGACTTCTGTATCTCTTCGCTTTGTTTCTTCAGCAACGCTGTAAGTAACTTCTTCAGTCATTCTTGTGAACCCAGCTAGCTCAAGTTCAGCTACACACACACACACACACACACACACCGCACGGCATAGCTTCCCATGTGTTTGTAATAGAGATGTGCAAGTGTGAAGAACTTTTTAAAGGTCTATCTTTAAAAGAACCTTCACCTTCACTTGTACAGTGTTTTATTTACCCGATAATGTCAAAGCAGCTTTGATCCACAGCACATGAAACATAAAGGATAAAGACACACACCCCTTGTTGAGCAACCCAAAAGTCAACAGTGACAAGGAAAAACTCTAGAAGCATAGCCAGTCATCATCTTGAGGAACATACTCAGGCTCATTCATACTTCATTTCCATATGAAAACGAGTATGTTCCTTTCATATGTACCGACCCTACCCACAATTTCTATGCATCCTTTATGTCAACATGGATGTTTGGCAATGCATCCACTAGAGGGCAGTTTCAAGACTAGTGACAGTGGACGAAGTGGTGACAATGTACTTACATACTTCTTTGTCATGTTCTTATCTCAGTGATAGTGTTTCACTTGAACTATTAGCTACACTGCTCCCATGATTCCACTGTCACTGCTATATTCTGTATCTGTACATTTTCTGAATGCAGGGTACAAAGGAAGTCTTACAAAGGAAGAATGTAGACCTTTTTCTTACCATTTGAAATCACTAACCACATGAAACATCTCTCTGATATCTAAATTCACATGTTCACCAGACAATCGCTGCTTGACGCACTCGTCGCCAGGTTTGATTGAAAAAAATAAATAAAAAAGTTCAAATGAATTCATTCAACATTCATTTATTGAGCTTTGATCCTCCCGTAGCTAAACTACACATATGCAGTACATTAAATTACTTTTCCTATGATTGGAAAGAACATATTCTGCTCTTGATAAAATGGTAAATTACACCACTTTGTGGTGCAGCTCAATCAGAACAAAAAATGGGTTAAGAGGTGGAAAATGATCAGTTTTCTCAGAGCTTCTATACTTTTGTCTCTTTCAGAGCAAGTCTATTCGTAAAAGAGTGGCCCTACAACCATCATCACATAATAGCTTGCTTCCAGTAACACCAGGACAATTAACCTGCTGCCATGATTTCTGTAGCTCTGACGATTGTAGAGATTGCTCAGGTAGAGAAAGATGGAGAGGGTTAAATTCACCACTTTGCACATTTATTTTCAGGTTGTGCATCACATCCATTTGTACAGCATGTCAACGATGGAATTTAGTACAAAGAGGACAAGGCTTATTAGAACGGGAGCCTTGCTTTAAAGCCAGTGTATCACTGTTTGCAGTCCACAGTAAAATGAGACGTGAAGAGCTTTGCTTTGTTGAGATTCAGTTCTTAGCTCAGCTAGAAGTTCCAGTTCTGTAGACACATTTTCCAGATTTTCTGCCCATAATTAGAACAACAAAAGACATTTGCCACCTTCACACATCCAGGCTTCTGTATTTCTAGAGGTTCAATCTTAATAATAAAGGTGCTGCAAAGGATTCTATGAGTGATGCCCAATAAGAACCAATTTGCTTCCATAAAGAACCATCTTTGTTGTATGCAAAAAGCAACTGTCACCTATCTGTCTGGTCCCTGTGGTCTGTCTTTTGTTTACCTTCCCATGTGCTTTTGAGCACATGTCATGTCTCCTCCCATTCCCAGCTGTGTTCCATCTGTAACCCTGCCCCATCGTTATCATGTCCCAGCCGTGTCTAATGTGATTGTGTGTATATAAGTCCCTTGTCTTTGTTGGTCCTTGTCGGTCTTCTTGTTTGTTTGTATTCCTTGGTTCTTCGTGGCGTACTTTCATGTCTGCTACCAGGTGGGAGTTATTCAGGACTAAACTCAACCCTGCAAGTACTTCCGCCTCCTACCTCCTCTGTGAGTCCAGAGTCGTTACAGCAACACTTTACATCAAGTAAAGGTCATTTAACTTACACAAATGGTCATTATGGTTTTTCTGTGGCATTGCTCAAAGAATCTTCCTCCTCTTATCCGGGGCCGGGTAACATAAATGACATAAAATTAAGACTTTTCAAATGGAAAGATGGAAATATGTGTATTTCAGTATATATTGTTAAAATGTTAGCAGTTACATTCGATGACAGTGAAAAGTCTCTCATCAACAGAACTGCTGAGTTTTTAATGTGTTTTTGCTGATACTGTTGCTCCCAGAAGGTGCAGTACCCCTCCGAATTAAATTTCACGGCATCTTGCACATGAAAAGGGCCAATACATCCATCATCAATATTACCAGGCCAGAACATGACCCCAGCAGGACCATGTGACTGCTGGAGCACAGGAACAGAAGGGCTATTCACAACCCAGCCACTAGTCTATCTATCTGGTCCACTCATCAGTAAATAATACCCATGAGAAATTAGTCTTCATGTTCCCTTTATCCCATTTTATCCTCATTGTTCATTTTTCTGTTAGCTGGGGGACTTGTTGGACATGGTCATGGACACACAACTATTCTGAAACCACTGTATATGGCCATATCCAGGCAGGTCAAGACTATAGACATGTTGTGCAGCTTTATTTGAAAGACTATGCCTGAATGTTCAGTTATGTACCGAGACACATATTATTGACTGGTTAACGAGGGATGAGTGGGACACAAGTGGGTCACGGTGATAGTTTTCCAAACTTAATTTAAGCATTTCTTTCAAATTAGACTTTAACACATTTAAAATGAACCACTCATATGTTTTGGTAATGATAACTGATGATAGAAACCAGAAATAATGATGCAATCAAACAGCAATTCAGTATTCAGTAAAAGAACCTCTGGCCTTGATGACTGGCTTTCTCTGCTTTGTCATAATTTCATGATTCAATGTCTTGAAAATAAATATATATATATAAATAATTGCTTTCCAAACTAGCTCTTCACCTTCTACAGTGGTCCGAGTTTTATTCTCCACACAGGTGGGATATACAGGTTGGTGTTGGGATGAAGAAAGGTTATAAATCTGCTTTTTCTGTTGCTACGCTGTTCAGAGACTTCTGAGACAGCAAGTAAAAAACCCTTGGACTAAAACAAAATCGTAAGGATGGTAGGATACAGAATCTTTGTTCCAGTGCAGAGAAGATAGAGATAAATATTCATTTGGAATTAAGAGAAGCCATTAGACATTGTAACTCTGTTGTCCATGACATTCCCCCAAACACTGAATGTCCTCAGTCCATTTGAAGAGTGATTGAGATTCTGGAAATGTCTTGCCGGGATATATAGCACCTCTATACAGTGCATCGGGGAAGCGCTACACTTTTGGCACATTTTGTTATGTTACAGCCTTATTTCAATTGATGGATTCAATTAATTCTTCCCTCAAAAATTTGTGTGTAAAAATTTTACACACAAAACCCCGGAATGACAAATGTGCCATTTACAGAGGAGTGGCTTCTGTCTGGCCACTCTATCATACATGCCTGATTGGTGGAGTGCTGCTCTCCTCTCGCCACAGAGCAACATTGGAGTCGTTAGAGTGACCATTGGGTCCTTGGTCACCTCCCTGACTAAGGCCCTTCTATCACGGTCACTCTTTGGCCAGGTGGCCAGCTCTAGGAAGTGTCCTGGTGGTTCCAAACTTGTTCCATTTAGGGATGACGGAGGCCACTGTGCTCATTGCAGCAGTAGGTTTTCTGCACCCTTTGCCAGATCTGTGTCTCGATACAATCCTGTCTCAGAGGTCTACAGACAATTCCTTAGACTTCATGCCTTGGTTTGTGCTCTGACATGCACTGTCTATTATGGAACCTTATATAAACACGTGTTTGCCTTTCCAAATCATGTCCAATCAAGTGAATTTACCAGAGGTGTCCAATCAAGCTGTAAAAAAAACATCTAAAGGATGATCAGTGGAAACAGGATGCATCTGTGCTCAAGTTTGAGTGTCATGGCAAAGGCTATGAATACATATGTAGATTTTTTGTTTTAGAATTCAAACAAACTTTTCACACTTTGTCATTGTGGGGTATTGTGTGTAGAATTGTGAGGGGAAAAATAACTGGAATAAGACTGTTACACAGCAGATGTGCAAAAAGTGAAGCACTGTGAATACTTTCCAGATGCACTAGATATTGTCTACCAAAACAGAAGGGATCCAATACTTCAGAAGTATGACAGATCTACTGCCAGTGTATTTTGGGAACATCATAGCAATGTACATCCCCAAGGTAGGATTCTTTATGACGCTTTGTATTTTGCTCTCAACCAAGGGTTTTAATTACAAGCCTCTGATGTCAACTACAGAGTAGCAACAAAAAGGCAGATTCATACTTGTTTCTTTGAACACAGATAAAATACAGTCTGTATGAATATATTTCCTTTTGGATATTTTATCTGCAAGTGCTTCTCTAATCAATGTTTCACCCCCTTCTTCATATATGAAGACCTGCTAATGTTCATTTCATGTTCCTAAACTCAGATGTCTGTCACCACAGTCTTTACAGAATATAAAATCTGTATCTTCTGTCGTCTTCAAAGTGAAACAATTTCAAGGATGCAAATGCTTCAAGAGAGTGTTCCTAGTGTTTGTACTGCTGTTCTTAGTTGAAGAGGTCGCTGCTGAAGAAAAATGGAGAATGAACATGCTTACACTTCAACCTCTCTTCAGAAAGTGTACAGACCTTTGGGCTAGTTCTTGAGGTTTTGAGAGTCACTCAAGTGGTGTCCCAATGTAAATCAAGGGACTATCTACACTGATTGACCACCTCTCCAGAAACATCCATCCAATCCATTACTGAGATGTTCCTGATGTCTCAATTAATGTCTTGAAGTCAAACCTTTCCCTTGGTTGCATCTTGATTTTGGCATCAATCCCACTCTTGGCCACATCTGTCAGAGCACCACGCTTGCAGTAGCACAGTTATTGGCAGGTATACCAATGCCGATCCTTCGGTGGCACGTGAACATCTTTCGCAGTTCTGCTCGGAAGCGGTCATGCAGCCATGCGTACAAGAAGGGGTTGCAGCAAGATGAGCTCATGGCACATAGGTGGCACAGCAGTTGGATGAGCAGGAAATAGCGCTTATCAATCAAGTTGATATCAATGTCACGGAGTACATTAAAGACACTGATGGGCAGCCAGCAAACAGCAAAAGCGGCCACCACCAGCGAAACCAGACGGAATGTTTTCCGCTTCCGGGCCCGCTGAGCTTCTGCCTGGCTCTGAGTGCGGTGGCCTGGTACCACACAGTTACGAAGCTTGACAGAGATGCATAAATATGAGATGCAGAGAGCGGAGAGGGGGAGGACATAGGTGATGAAGAGCGTGCTGTATGCATAAGCAAGTCGCTCATGTTCCTGCCCCATCCAGAACTCCTCGCAGATCGTGAAACCTTCATCTTTGAACTCCACATGGTAGGTGTGGGCCACTGCTGGAGCCACCAGACCACAGGAGAGGATCCAGATGCCAGAGAGGAGATAAGCACAGGCCAGCACGGAGATACGCTTCTTCAGAGGATGGACTGTAGCATAGTACCTAAAGGGGTAAAAAGAAAGCATTGGTGGATTTCAGCAGGACTACTATCACTGATGGAGCTCTGGATGCAAAGTCTGTCAGAGTATGTAACAGTAAAGACATTTTTGATGCATTTCCTGACAATTCCTCTGCCCTGACTGACTGAATAAGCCTATAATTACATTCATAAAAATATATTAGTAGCTGCATTCTTATCACAGAGAGTGTGGCTGGAGGAAAAGCTGGAGGTTGTCTAGGTCTGCAAGTTTGAAAACCTGAAAGCCTTATTGAATTGACAGCTTATTTGTGTTGCTTGTAATTCCCTAGAATTTAAATTATACTGTCACAAGCCTATTATGTCAGCGATAACAGACATGTTTCCCTTTGCTGTCACATTAAAATAGCTCGAAATTCACTGACCTGTCCACCCCAATGGCGGTTAATGTGAACACAGACACATACACAGTCACAGGTTGAATAAGGAACACCAAATAGCACATGAATCTTCCAAACACCCATCCTCGAGGGTTGAAGGCATATGCCAAGGTAAAGGGCACGCAAGTGGCACACATCAGCATATCTGAGAAGGCCAAGTTCCCAATGAAGAAATTAGTCACGTTGTGCATCTTCCTGGTGTGGCAGATGACATACAGAAGCAAATAGTTCCCAAAAACTCCCACCAACACAACCAAGGCATAACATGGGATGATGAGGGGTTTGAATGACTGGAGGAGCTCCACCCCAACAAATTGCGGACTCCGTTTCGTAGTGACGTTTGTTGACTGTACTGCCACCTCATATATTCGACTCAGGCTGGAGTTCTCCATGGTGACGTTACCCAGGCAACAAGCAGGTATGGGCTCACTTGTCCATCCACTACCACTTCCATCCATCATGGGAAATTGGAGGTCAGCCTGAATGGCTAAGAGCTGCAGAGAAGGGGAAGGAAAGAGACGTGTTTAGTTAGCAAATTAAAACGCTAGAGACACCCAGTGTGTGACTTGATTTCTCCGTTGACAGATGGCTGTGGAAGGCCCAGAAGAGAAATCGGAAAAACAGATGACTTGTGGGTGGGTGATGGCTTCAAGCGCTACAGTGTACATTTCTCACTTGGATCTATGGATTTTGACAGCTGTTGAAATTCCATTAAATGGCTTTGGGGTTGAATAACAGTAGCATTTTCAGGTTAAGCAGATATCAACAAAAAGCATATTATGCATTGGATGCTGAAGTGTACATATTTTTGGCTCATAACTCAAGTTAAAACCTCACGTCAATTTTATTTCCAGTGCTCGCTAAAGTAGGGCAAGTGGCACAACCTGTACAGTGTAGTGGTTAACTAGGGATCAACTCCCCAAACAGCACGCTGTGCTTCACTGATAGGAGTCCTTTGCGTCTGTATGTCTGTTTGTGTCTGTCCACATCTGACCGTCTATTTATCTTTCTGTTTCTGTCTTTCTCTGTTTATATTTCTGTCTGACTGTCTGCCTCTCTGGCTTTCTATCTACTGTATACACAACTAAATGTTACATTTTCCTTTGCATTAGGTTGTTTAGCACTCTACGCTTTAGTATACATGGCCCAAAATAAATGCCAGCACAAATATTCAAATTAATTGAGCCATCGATGTGTCTGCAACATTTGTACATATTGGTTTTGCAATATTCTTTGTAATTCAAATGAACCTTTCATTCTCTGCCACGCCATTATGAGGCGAGTAAATGACTCAGAGATTAAGTGAAAATGCTCTCCAGGCCCTCAGGAAACAACCATGTGGAAATTAATGTTGCTTTTTTTTCTTCTTTGGTTATTCATTTCTGTTATATTTGTTATAGCCAGCAACGCATTAGCAAAACTGCATAAAGGGTTGCTAGCATATTTTATCTTCTTGAAACAGCCTTCTCAGATCACATCCTTTGTTAATGTAGAGTCTATTCTCAGTTTGGTCTAACAAGCAATCATAAACATTTCAGGATGCATTGAGCCACTGTAATTCTATATTTTTGAGCTGAAAAAGCAGCCGAAAAAGAAGCCCTGGGTGCTGGCAAGCTCTTCTTATGGACATTGTATCATTTCTGGTTTGGATCTCAGTGTTTATAAGGCTCATAAAGTATATGAATAAAAATTGCACCCATTGCAGACACTAATGTGCAAATATACACAACTTGTCTAGTTCCTGTAAAGAAGCACTACAAAAAGAACAGGACTTTCTGGAGCAGATAAACATGAAGGTATTGGTATCATGCCTAATGCCAGGTGTGGACTAAATGGCATAAATCTTCAATTACTGAGCTTTGGAGCAGTGGAACTGTGTCCTTTGGAATGATGATATTCCATCCAGTTCCTTTGGGATGAGTTATGTTCCTTCTATTATTTGTATCAAATATACATGCAATTCAGGTGTTCTATATATATGAAGCATGAAAATGTGCAGAAAAGTGATGGACTATAGAAAACTACAGCTTGTTTTTCACATAGTGTTTCCCTCCTCCACTGTATTCAGTTGATGCTCGGTGGGTAATGACACGATAATGGAACTACTGAGGTTCTCTTAAAAGCATGCAGGTCAGGAAAGAACCAAGGTGAACGAAACACCTATTAATATCCGTAGCCTGAATGTTCAAAGCACTTTGAATTAGAAAAAAACAGATATATGATACTCTTTACTGACACAAAATTCAAGAATGTTCTATGGTATTCTGGAGGTGTTTTAAAATGAGTTAATTCTACTTTCAACACTTACATACACACTGATCAGCCATAACCCTTATACCACCTGCCTTATATTTTGTAGATCCCACTGATCTTACAAAAACTGATCTGACCCATTAAAGCATACAGTGCAGTCAGAAAGTAGATTTTGCAATTTTTGCAAAATGTACAGTCTTATTCAAAAATGGATTCAATTAATTTTTCCCCTCAACATTCTACACGATACCCCACAATGTGTGAGGAACGTTGATTTGCAAATGTATGAAAATGAAACACAAAAATATAATGTACATAAATATTCACAGCCTTTGCCATTATACTCAAAATTGAGCTCAGATGCATCGTTTCCACTGCTCATCCTTCAGATGTTTCTACAGCTTCATTGGACACCTGCAGTAAATTCTGGGGAAGTGTACAGAAAATAAAATTCTGTTGCATTGAAGGTTCCAATGAGCACAGTGGCCTCCATCATCCATAAATGGAAGAAGTTTGGAACAACCAGGACTCTTCATGGAGCTGGCTGTCTGGTCAAGCTGAGTGGTCGTGGTAGAAGGGCTTTAATCAGGGAGGTGAACAAGAACCCAATGGTCACTTTGACAGAGCTCCGACATTGCTCTATGGAGAGAACCTTATGGAATGACAACCATTTCTGTACCACTCCACCAATCAGAAACCACTCCTCAGTAAAAGGCACATGACAGCCCATCTAAAGGTCTCTGAGACCATGAGAAACAAAATTATCTGGGCTGTTGAAACAAAGGTTGAACTTTTTGGCCTCAATGAAAAGTGTAATTTCTGGAGGAAACCAGTAGCCAATATCATTCTTATAGTGAAGCATGGTGGTGGCATTATCATGCTCTGAGGATGTTTTTTCTGCAGCAGGAACTGGGAGACTATTCAGGGTGGAGGGAAAGATGACTGCAGCCATGTTAAAAAATATTCTTGATGTTTCCAACAGGACAGTAACCCTAAGTACACGGGAGGAGTGGCTTTGGGATAACGCTGTGAATTTCCTTGAGTGACCCAGCCTCTCTAGAGATATCTACAAATGTTCACTGATGCTCCCCATCCAATTGATGGAGTTTGAGAGGTTCTGTAAAGAAGAATGGGAGCAACTTCCCAAAAACAGGTGTGCCAAGCTTCAAAAAAAGACTTGAGGCTGTAATTGATGCCAAAGGTGCTTCAACAACATATTTAGCAAAGACTGTAAATACTTATGTGCATGTTATATTTTTGTTTTTTATTTTTAAAACATTTGTAAAGATTTCAAGCAAACCTGAGCTACTGGTTTTGGAACTTATTTTGGAATAAGGCTGTTACGTAACAAAGTGTGCAAAAAGTGAAGTTCTGTGAAAACAGTCTAGATGCATTGTAGATTTCACAATGCATATCCAGTATTTACTTTTTAGTAAACCGAATGGGCTAGACTTCACTCCCCCAAGCATCAATGAGCCTAGTGTGCCCTGGACCCTATCAGTACTTTTGATAGTTACTGAAAACTGCATACCGGGAAAAACCCACAAGACCTGCCTGACAGTTTATCATCACAATTTAAATCTTGTGAAAGTGTCTCAGTTCTTATGCTGGCCCATCTTTCCTGCTTTAACACATCAACTTCAAGATCCAACGGTTCACTTGCTGACTAATATTAATTAAAATATCCCAGTCTTTGACAGGTGACATTTAACATTCTCTTCTGTTCACTTTTATGTCAGTGGTTTTAATGTGACAGCTTATTTGTGTATACTGTCAGTGAAAATCTATAGAACACCCCCAATTCTTCCAGTTTTTCTGCAGTTTAAGTCAAGTGAATAAACTCTGGTGCGACATCCAGTGCGGTAAGCAGTAAAGTGTCAGCAAGATCAATGGTTTGTTGTCATATGTCACATGTCCAGTAGGCCTGTTGTCATGCTGTGGGGTACGATTTCACACAATGCCAGATCACCTTTTAGTGTTATGTATATGAGGTCCTGTAGGACACGCTCCAGTGTGCTATTCCAACAGGACAATGCTCATCCACATACTGCTGCTGTCTCAAGACCTTGATACTATGCATCGCCAGACCTGTCACTAATTTAAAGGTGTGGGATGCTATTGGATATGCTATCAACATTTCACCCCTAGTGAGATTATTCAAGCTGCATGGGGTGGATTCACAGGACACCATTATGAACCTCTACAATTCCATTCTGAGATGTCTGTCATGTTGTGTTATACCCGACATACTTCTGTATGTGTAGCTCAATGCAAATTGCCGATATCTGTCTAATTTTTTTAAATAATTTACTGCTTCTTGTTACCTTCATCTTCCTTCATTTTGTCTGGGCACAACTATTTTGTTTGATGATGACTATATTTATGATTTACAGAACCTTTGTTTTGAAACAGATACTGTTACTGCAGTCTCTTCTTCGGTACATATCATTGGAATTACTCTGATAATTATAACTCCTAAAAGTGGAACCCCTTCCTTAACCCCTTCCAAGTAAAACAGGTTTCCTACACCATCAAAAGACACAACAGAATACAAGTTTCTGAGAGTCAAAAGTTTGCAGCTTTGGTGGCTCTCATAGACGACAATGCCTCAAATTAACACTTAACCAGTTTCAGCAGTGAAGAGAAAATTTGAGCTGCAGGTCTGGGCCATCAGTTCTGCCAGTTGACTACTGTGTGTTCAAAAACATTTGGACTACTAGTGTGTTCTAAAACTTTTGACTGGTCGAGTACACTGATCAGCCATAGTATTAAAACCACTGTCAGTTGAAGTGGGGAAAAACATTGATTATCTTCATCTACAGTGGCATCTGTCAAGAGCTGGGATCTACATATGCAGTAAGTGATGCTGATGTGATAAGGCAGGACAAGTGTATGAATATGAGTGGCATTAGCAAAAGCCAAACTGTGATGTGTAGATGACTGGGTCAGAACATCCCCAACATCAGCCAGGTCTTATGGGGTGTTTCTGGCGTCCAGTGGTCAGGACCAACCAAAAGGGCTCAGTGAACCAGTGAACCAGTGACAGAGTCACAGGCACCCAAGGCATATTGATGCACTCCATGAAAACACCACCTCTTACAACATACAGGTATAAATTAAAACTGTATTCTCTTATGAATGGAACTCTCATATGACATTCCCTTGAAAGGGGTTTTTCTCTTTTCTCCACATTTCCTATATCAAAAGAGCACAACTGCAGCTTATTCTGAGCACTGGTCTGCTCTTCCATTACCCACCATGCCTCTCCATCACCTGTGCATGTAATGTGTGCTTCAAAAGTTCCAACTCCAATTCATGTTACCTGAGTGTATTCAGAGACTGACAGACTGGCCTTGAGTCTGTCCTATTCAGGCATCTGTCACAAAATAGATGGCTGGCGGCCTTAACCACAAAGATGTTTGTCCTGTTCTAGAAATCTGAACATGTTCCAGTCTCAAGGGTAGGGAGTGTTCATAGCTGTGCACATCAAACGACACCCAGTCTTAGAGATACACTTAACATCCCACCTTCAGACGATTACATTTTTGTGGGTGGAAAAAATCTAACCTTTAGTTGTTATTTGCACAAAGCACTTCAAAGAACTTGTCCTGCTCAGCTTGCAGGTCCACATTTCCTCTGTTTCTTTTTATGCTTCTGGGGCAATTCCCCTTGGCCATCCAGTAAGTTAACCAGTGTCTAGTCTGAATTTCATGGCACCTGCATTGTCTGGACTGAAACATCCCAGTAAAATAGCTTAAATGCTTTTGACATAAGCAATTTTTTCTTTCTTTCCTTCCAAGGATGAGATTATTTTGATATGTACCATATAAACCATAATCTAACAGCTGATACTGTAGCTAATAACAAACATGAATGGTATTATGGTGATGCGACATGATACATATCCCTCTATAGGTCTGAGACCTATAGAACAGAGACACATGCTCAAAAGCCCATATCTAGGGAGTGAAGTGTACACGACTGGCACACTCCTGTCATCATTCTGTTTTGTTTTGTTTCCCCACAAACTCCAAAGCATGTGAGGAACCAAAACTAAACAGAATGATGACAAGAGTGTGCCAGTCCTGTACACTTCACTCCCTAGATACGGGCCTACTGACAGTCCCTCGAATTATAAAAAACACTGCAGGGGGATGAGTGTTCTCTTATAAAGTGTCCCCACTCTGGAATAACCTGCCTGCTACACACTTTCTGTCTTCAAATCTTGATTGAAAACATTTCAAATGGTAAACCTGTTCTTTATGGACTGTCTTTCTGCTGTTGCTCTGTGCTACACTGATCACAGGTGTCTGTTCATTACTGCAGTTCCTACTGAACCACCCCCTTTACAGGATCTTCAAGCAGGTGCGACAGGTGCCATTGAGGTTGAAGCAGATGTCACTGACACTGCAGATTCTGAAACAGATGCAGAAGCTGACACCGCTGATGACACTGGAACACAGGTGGCTAACACTACCAACGACACTAGAAGACAGGTGACTGACACCACCATAGACATTGGAGCGCGAGCAGCTGGCACTGCCATAGACATTGAAGCACAGGCAGTTGGCACAACCTTACACACTGGAGCACAGGCAGCTAGCACTGTCATAGAAACCAGAGCATGAGCAGATGGCACTGCTATAGACACTGGTGCATGGGCAGATGTCACTGACGTAGACAATGGGGCATAGGCAGCTGGCACCACCATACACATTAGAGTATGGGCAGCTGGCACTGACATAGACACTGGAGCATGGGCAGCTGGAGCCACGGTAGACACAGGACCATGAGCGACTGGGACCACCTCAAACACTGGAGCACTGATGGCTGGGACCATCTCAAACAATGGAGTACTTGCAGCTGGAACTGACTCAGACACTGGAGCATGGGGAGCTGGGACCCCCCTGGCCAAAATTTTCCCAGCAGTCTCTGGGGAAATTGTCCAGTGAGGGGGGGATTTGAGCAACCCGCCTTTGCAGAGGTTTCCTCTTCTGGTTTGAGTAGTCCCGCTACATCCATAGTGTAGGTTGTAGGGTGCGTAGTAGAGAAGGTGAACCATCTTTCACAACACACAATAATATTGACTCACAGTAGTGACTCACAAATGCCGACAACACAAAAAACAACATCAAGGACAGATTAAGACAAAGGACCTTATATACACACAGACAAAGACTGGAAACACCTGGGACTGATACACAAGGTTGGGGCTACTAACCCAACATAGGAGGAAAACACAGAGACAGAGAGACATAGAGAAGCAAGGGGACAAAACAAAACAGAGCAACAGCAGGAAGTGACTGACAGGGGAGTAGAGCAGGACAGGTTGCTATTGGACTCGCTGTCAACACTCCACCTCTACCTCAACACCTGCAGTACCTGGGTGACAGTATTCAAGCTGTATGGGATGGATTATCACGGGACACCATCATGAACCTCTACAGTTCCATTCCAAAATGTCTGGCATGTTGTGTTATCGGGATGCCATCCTGACAGTACTTGTGTATGTGTAGTTCAATAAATATTGCCTATATCAGTCTAAATATTTGATCATTTATTGTTGCTGATAACCTTTATCTTTCATCCAATTATAACTGCAATCTGACACTTCCTTCTGAGTGCTGCTATTTTTTAGAGTCTATTTAGTCTCAGCACACCTTCAATATCAGCCAATAATCAGTGTTCATTCATTGTTACTGTGATTAAACCGATTCATTGTCATTTTTAAATGATGTGAAATGCAAGAAACTATTACTGTGGCCTGCTATGCTGGGCAACATCAAAGTGCCTGGATATGTCTAAACAGTAGATAGCACACAGTTCATTTAAAAGGGTAAAACCTCTGAGTGCTTATTGTGTAGGCTTTTACTTTAGCAGAGGAATATTGAAGCTGTACTACAACTAATTATATGTTCAGTTATATCAATTAATGAGATTTGGCCTCTTTGGTTAGTTACATTCAGAGGACTGCAATTAGAGTACTATCTGCACGCCCACGGCACTAAAAAGAGACAGGCTACAAACTAGGTATGTGTCAATATGGGAATTGTCTGATATGGGAATGGGAAATACATCTACCGGGTTTATCAGTTCAGTCATTATTTGAAAAAAAAAAATGGTGTTACATGAGTGTGAGGAGGTGAGACCTTTCTGCTTAATATGTTGTTGTGGCTTTATGAAGGTCATCTCACACCCCTAAAACACATTCTGGAAAAATTCCTCTTATTTTATTGTCAGTAGCAGCACAGTTACAAACACAGCAGAACTGAGTTTTGGCCTGTAGGGGATGCAAATTCAAGATTTAGAACAATAAAAGTAAAATATATTGGCATAAAATGGCTTTTTTGGACAAATCACTTGTTTTAACAACAATGAGTATTATTATGAAAACCTTTAATTATTTAAATCATAATAATTGCTTTGCTAAAAAAGCTAAAAGACTTTTTTTTCTAGATTTATATGGAAATAATCTCTGCTCTGGTTGGCCACCATGTTTTCTTGATCAAAGGCTAAAACACTCCCACGCAGGCAGTGTTTAAAGAGAGGATTCAAAGACAGGAAGGTACTAAATCATATCCGAATGATTGTATAAAATGCTGCCTGCTAAGGTACTTTCATCTTGCCAATTTGTGAAGGTAGTGTAGGGGTATCTTTTACTGCCTTATGTATCCCATGATCCTCTTTGACAGTGTTGGCTCATTTTGAGAAACAAAAGCCAGATGGTGAAAACAAGCTGCACTCTGTACAAATGTAAGTTATTAACGATTATTTTGCCTTAATGTTTGATTTCCGATGGGAAATTGTCCATACAATAGTTTTGGCTTTTTGTGTCTAACGATTTGAATTCACTTTATTAATAATTTAATATTGATAATTAATGTTAAATATTAATAATATTAATAATTAATAATTTATTAAAAAATACACCTTAAAATTAAACCTTTGCTTTTGAAGAGCATGTCAAATGAGAATCACTTTTAGGTCTCTAATCACACATTTATTTCCACTTTTGTGTGAACCCCCCGGTGCTGCAGCAGATTTTTTTTATATAGATCACAACCACAGGGATAATAAACATACTGAATGAGGTAGAGTTTGTCACAATAGTAGGAAGAAGAGGAAGATTTTACTTGTTTAACAGCAAGAGTGGAGAGATATGAAACTTTTCATCTCTGCCTCGCAAAGAAGACCACCTGCATCTGTGGTCTTCTGCTCTTACCATGTTGTGGAGGGAAAACCAACTACAGAACATGCTACCCCAGAGAACCAGTGGGTGAAACACTGTGTAGCTTTAGAGCCAGTGATGGACTCAACAAAATGAAACGGACTCCCCTCTCTGGTTGACAAAATGAACACAGGCCGGTCGACAAATCCAGGTCTGAATTAGGTTGCCAGTCGTACTTAGAGCATAGCTACTATGAACTTGAGGTTCACAAGCACCCGATGCTTCTGCTTAACTGCAGCTTCAGAAGCTTGAGCCTGTTCTCTGGGTGAGGATGTTCCAGTGGTGGTTTCCACGCCACAGAATGATAAGAGCAGACAGATGTTTAATGCGTTTTCATTTAGTTCTTAAATAAGGTGGTAAGAAAAGATATATTAGATGATAAGAAAAGACGGTGATGATCTTCCTGTGTTGTGTTTGTAACACTCGTTCGAGTGACACTCTCTAACTGAGGATATCATACTGCACATTCTGTATGTTCATGAATGCTCTGCTGAACTTCTGCTCAAAATAAACAAAGATGTCCCTCTACTGTCGTGATGGAAACATGAAACGATAAATGTACATTTTACTCAGGAGCGGACTCCATGCAAGGAAGCCCTTTTCTATTAATATGTTGTTATAGATAAGGTGTATCCGAGACCTGAGGATGTGATGGTTAGTTAAGTACAATAACGAAGATATGATTTGCAGTTGATGTAAACAGACCCCCACTGGGAATGAGACGTTGGTCTCAGTAGGGTTCCCCCAAACAGATAAATAACCAGAGGAAATTGGCTGAATATACTCTAAATGTGAATGCTTTTGTCTGTGTGAAAAGAAGACGGGAGCAACATTGCTGTGTATGCTTCAATGAGTGATAAGAAATCAACCAGTCTGTGCCTAATAAAGCTTATATACTGCTGAGTAGCCAGATTGAAAGCCTAGAGGACCCTATCTAAATGCTAATACCTGTATTAAAATGCACACAGAGCACTCACCATAAAATTAATATGAAATACTCTAATAAACTTGTGTGATTTCATTCCCATTGCCTTCAGTGCTAAAGCATGAAATGGCTTCAGAATTGGCTTAATGCATTGTAGTATCGACACAACTACAGTTAGCTGTGAAACGAACAGATCTTCTCGTTTTCCAGCCGGTAGCTTCCATGTATAGAAGCACGCTCTGTCAGTCAACACTGACTCTGCAGCATTCTTTTTCAAAGCCTGTTTGGATGTACCTGGACATTAACTGCAGACATTTGTCCTGCTCTATTAATTCCAGTGGAACCTCTCAGTGAATACAGAGCAGAATCTGGGTGATCCTAAGGGAAACTCAAGGAGAGGAGATAAGCCAGCAGGTTATATCAGACAGAGGCAGGGTGTGACAAACATAAAAGGTAACTTTCTGACCTGGAAGCACACATCCACACACAGAGGCATGCAAAGGTTTGGGCACCCCAGTTAAAATATTTGTTGCTATGCAAGTAAAAGATGATGATTTCCATAAGACACGAAGAACAGAAATGCAAATTCATGCCTTTTAGCAAGTACAGCTTGTAAACAAGCGAAAAGGATCTTTTCATTCTAGTTTGGGGATTTTTCCCTCCACAATATAGTGGTCATAGCACAACCTTCAGCTTGCAACAGGTTTGTGGTGTGTTTAGGAGCATTATCCTGCTGTAGAAGCCACTCTCTTCTCATATTTAGCTTTTTTACATACAGTCTGATGTTTCTGTCCAGATGTGTCCACAAACACATTTTTCCTTCTGCAAGTGAGATGTTCTCCACTTGGAGAAATATACAATGCTAAACAGCTTTTTCCCTCAATTATACATTTTCTTATTGGAACCAATACGTTCCATTCCACAGGACTTCATTAAGCTTGTATAGATGTGCATCTGAAAACTGCTGATGCTTAATTTTGGAGTAAGGTTTTCTTCCATATTTTTTGCTGCACAGTAGAACAGTAGTCCAGTGCACCAGTTAGCCCACATACAACCAGCTGGGATACCACAGCAACTGCCCTAGCAACCTCCTAGCAACACCATTTCAACTACATAGGAACCACCTGGGATATCATTACAAGCACCAAGAACACCATAACACCATAGCAACTACATAGCAACCTATAACACACACACACACACACACACACACACACACACACACACACACACACACACACACACACAAACAAACAAACAAACATTTTTTTTGGATTGCTGTCTGCTTTCATTCTACCAAGAAATTCCTGAATGAAAAGACTCATCATGAGTTTTGTTTCCCTTCAAAATAATATATATATATATATATATATATATGGGAATCTTCTCCCATTCTTCTTTGCAGAACCTCTCAAGCTCCATCAATTAGATGGGGAGCATCAGTGCACAGTCATTTGTAGATATCTCCACAGATGTTCAATCAGGTTCAATTATGGGCTCTGACTGGGCCACTCACAGAGTCACTCCTTTGTTATCTTGGTTGTGTGCTTCAAGTTTTTGTCCTGTTGGGAGACAAACCTTCATCCAACTCTGAGGTCCAGAGCGCTCTGGAGCTGGTTATCATTGAGGATATCTCACCTGTACCTCACTGCAGTCATCTTTCCCTCAACCCTGACTAGTCTCTGAGTTCTTGCTGCAGAAAAACATCCCCACAGCTTGATGCTGCCACCACCATGCTTCACTGTAGGAATGATATTGGCTAGGTGATGAGCAGTGCTTGGTTTCCTCCATGATGCTTGGCATTCAGTTTAAAAAGTTCAGTCCTCTTCTCATGGTCTGAGAGTCCTTTATGTGCCTTTTGGCAAACTCCAGATGTGCCTTTTACTGAGGAGTGGCTTCCATCCAGCCACTTTAATTTATATTGGCAGAGTACTGCAGGAATGGTTGTTCTTCTGAAAATTTCTACTCTCTCCACAGAGCAACACCGGAGCTCTGTCAGAGTGACCTTTGGGTTCTTGGTCACCTCCCTAATTCAGCCTCTCCTACCACGATCACTCAGTTTGGCGGGGCAGCCAGCTCTAGGAAGTGTCTTGGTCCTGTCCTCACTGGAACCTTCAATGTAGCAGAAAGTTTTCTGTACCCTTCCCCAGATCTGAGTCTCGACATTTCTGTCTCTGAGGTCTACAGACAATTCCTTAGACTTCTTCGCTTGATTTGTGCTCTGACATGCACAGTCTACTATGAGACCTTATATAAACAGCTGTGTATCTTTCCAACCGATGTCCAATCAACTGAAGTTATCACAGGTGTCCAATCAAGCTGTAGAAACATCTGAAGGATGATCAGTGGAAACAAGATGCACCTGAGCTTGATTTTGAGTGTCATAGTAAAGGCTGTGAATACTTATGTACATATGTTTTATTTTTTATTTTTTAACATTTGCAAACATTTCAAAAAAGCAAACTTCTCAATTTGTCATCATGAGGAAAAATGCATTTAAACCAGTTTAGAATAAGGCTGTAACATAACAAAGTGTGCAAAAAAAAAAAAAAAAAAGCTCCGTGAATACTTTAAGGTTGCACTGTAGCTGGATTGCTACGGTTTACTGCAGGACACACAAGTATTATGGCTATATGTTTACATCCATGTAAGATGTATGATAAGTGTAATAGTTGGATTATTGCAGTCATAATCTGATTTATACTGTACTAAAGGATACATTTATATGTACATATACAAGTTATAACTGCATTACTGCAATTTACTACAGAATACACAGGTCTTGGATCAGTACAGTACTATAGGAATATTATACGGATGATAAACAGTTATAGATTATATATAAGATATAAATCTTAAATGCAATTTTGTAAATGTAAATATAAATGTAAATTTGTAAAAATTTTATAGCTTCCCACCTTATTTCTACAGGTCTCTTGTAGAGGTTTTTTAGCAGAGTGCTCACCTTTTCTGGAGATCCATTCCAGTTATCGGAGAGAAAATGAATCCCAGTTCAGTCTGAGGGAGCTGCTGCTGCGCTCAGGTCGTGAGCAGGAGACTGACAGTGAAACTTGTGGATTTTTTTCCTGCTGGAGCATGAAAGGGGAAAATGCAGGAGGGAGGAGCCAGAACAGGGCTCCACGTCAGTGAAGCTGAACTTAGAAAAGCAGCAGACAGGTGGTTCATTAACAAAACAAAGCATAGATAATGAGATATCATATCGTAATGACTATAGTGGTTCCCTCGGCAGAGCTGGACTCCTCTTTATCTACTGCCCAGCTTGGAGGAGGCTCTCACTTATGCACTAACGTATGCTGGATAATGCATGTTGAATGTGTTCTATGCACTACCTTTGATCTTTGACTTGGCAGTCATAGTTTAGATTTGCCTCTCTTACCAGCATAAGGGCAGGTCTCTCAACTTGATCTCCACAGTTTCCCTAAACTGACATTGTCCTCTTTTCCACTGCAGGGCTGAACGATTCTGAGCAACCATTCCAGTGGCTTCTCCAGACAGATGGGGTTCGGCACAGAGTGCTTATAAAGTGGGCTGTCCCTAGTCATCCTAGTAGGTAACAGTACTTGGCTCGACATAACCATTAATTTATAGTGGGAAGGATTAAGAATGTACAGATACACTGCTTGGGTGCACATTTGTGTCACCTTTGTGCCACGTGTATGGAAAGAAATGGTGGAAACAAATTGCCTCCTTGAAGTGTGAAGTGTGGTTTATGCAGGCAGATTACATGATGGTAACAAATGAATTACTACTCCGTTAGATACCATTAGCTACATTGGCCTTGTTGTTGGTTGTAGTGCCATATTTGATGAGACCAGACACATCTCAAGATGGTAACTGTTGCATTATTTTGAGATGCCATGCACTGGCCCTGATTTGGCAGCACAGCAAATGGAATAAGATATCTGGTCTACAATATGGCCTCAGGTACCAGTTGTCCCTGCAGTGGAAAAGAGGGCATTGTTTAAGCATATTCTGTACTGTTGAAAGTACAAGCTGAAAATGCTTGGCTGTCTTTCTTTTGCTCTAGAAGCCAGTTTTGTTACTGTAAAATTTAGCTCAAGACCAGCTTTAACTGGGCCAGTTTAGCTTGGTCTAAGCAGGCCTTTCATGGTCACGGTGGGTGAAAATCTGACCATTCAGGTGAAAATACTATGCTGGTAAACTAGCATGTTAACCAACTCTTGACAAGCATAGTGTATTATGTGTATGATTTGATTTTGGTTGACCGGTTGGGTCTTGCTGGTCATACTAGTTTTCTAGCTTGCTTATGTTTGTATACCAGCTATACCACCCATCGCAAATGATAGGATACCTTGCACTGGTCAAGAACCAAGCTGATCAAATAACTTGACCAGCTTGAGATGGCCAGGCTGTTTTTTCTTGGCCTGGCAAAGTGCATGCATGAATATGGCGAGTGGAGCTTCTGCAGGAGCAGTGAAGGAAGGGGTATGCTTGTGGTGTTGTTATCATGTCCATGTTAATGTATTAATACATGCATAAATGCATTTGACCTCTGAAGACAGTTTCTAAAAATCACAAATAAATAAATGCATTCTCAGTCCTGGTAAGGTTCACAGGTCTGAGGCTCTGAAGCTCTTTCTGCTGCTATGTGCAGGTTAATATCCTGAGCATGTTTTTTAGCAGGTCTCCTGTCAGGAATAATGTGTAATAATGTCTCCTAAATTAACCTTAAGCCTTTTTCGCTTCAGTGGCTATAAATATTCTATGATGCTTTAGGTTCGACCAAATGAATCAGTGTTTACTGTAGAAATGACAGTCTGCTGGAGAAGCCCGCTTGCTGGTTCATTAGTGCATGTTTATTGCTGTAAGCTCTGGTGAAGTGAAGGCTTGAGCTTGAGCTGCCAGGCAGGTGAGGTGGTTGTATATTGCTCTTGTGAATAATTCATGCTTACCTAAAGCATTTGTTTAAATAAAGAAATCCACTGAACAGAAAGCTACCGTGATATAACCAGGTGCTCCGTTCTGAGACTCTAGTCCTGGAGAGCCACAGCACCAATTAGCATTCTGCTGCATTCAGCATGTCGCATTCCACTGCCTTAAGGAGGTGATTTTGGTGTGTCAACCTGCAACAAATATTAAAACGCTTTTCTGCGATTTTTAGACACATGTAAACTTCGTTGGAATGTTTTGTAACACCCAATATGGCCGTCTGCACAAGAAGCTCACAAGCTGTGATTAGTAGATTTTAGATTGCATGATCAACCAATGGAAACCAACTTGGTGCATCAGAACTAGAAACAAACTTATATGTGAACATAAATGTACACATAGACCCACTGTGCCTCCACATTTAACCTATCCACATGGTGAAACACACATACTGTACACACTAGTGAATTCACACTATAGTGAGCACACATGTCCGGAGCAGAGGGCAGCCCTATCCACAGCGCCCAGGGAGCAGCTGGGGAGTTAAGTGCCAGACAACTGGCAGAAATCACATCCATTTCAATGCATGAACCCCACACACATATCCCAGAGGTCAGTGCAGCATTTTTTTAGCTTTCAAAGGGTCTCTATTAACACAACAATAGACACGATAACCCACCTGACCTCATGGAACAGACCACAAATGACTCATGGCACCAACTGTTTCAAGCTAATTGTATGGTTCATGTGTGGCACAGACCCCATGAAGCTCTGGACACCAGTTGCGAACAAGGTACTAGGTATGCTGATGGTGGTTCTATAGTGGTGTTGGGTGTATTCTCATGGCATGGGTTGGGTCCAATGGTCTGTCTAAACACCAATATTGACCAGTGCCTGCTACGTTTCAATGTGTATTGACGCGACAATGAAGATGGTATTCTAGCATGTAATGTACTGTGCCATCAGTCCTAAGTTGTCTTGAACTGGTTCTATGATGTACTCCCAGTTCAGACATGACACTGTGGATAAAGAAATATTAAATCCCTGCAAAACTTTGAAAATGAAATGTCCCATACTTCTGGCATTTATCACACATATCATCATCATCATCATCATCATCATCATCATCATCATCATCATCGTCATCATCATCATCATCATCATGGATTTTGGCAGGTCAGTATATTTGCAGTAGTTACCAAAAAATATGTAGTATTTACTGAGAAATTGGCTGCACTTACTGAGACATTTTTAAGAGTTACTAAATAATTTGCAGTAGATTGTTGATGGATGACTAACTCTTGCAGATGAGGCATTATCAACAATGTTCAGGGTCTAAACCAGAAGAGACAAAATAATATGATATGACATGGTATATGGGCATGAACAAAAGGGCAGAGTCATAATCAAACACGGGGTCAGAAACAATAATCATGCAAATGACAACCAGTGAAAGGGCATAAACAGAAGGCAAACATGAGTCAAAACATGGTTTATAGGGTGGTACGAGCTGAAAGTGCACCCTGGGAAATCAGAAGTGGAAAGTAAAAGTACAGCAATTGAGTAGAACATTTTGAGTACTTGTACTTTTTAATTTTTTTTTATTCTCTTTTTTAAAATAGTGTTTTGTAAAATAACTTGCGTTGTGACTCAGCAGCAATTTATGAGGTTGGCGAGGCATTTCAAACATTCTCTGGGCAACTAGTTATTTCAACACCAGCCAGAGTTCTCTCAGCTTTGGTTTACTCTCAGTCAGAAAAGAGGCGCTGTCAAAACAAAGAGTTTTATTCAAGCATTGAATTGATCTTTGAACATGATGAGCTCCTGACTGACTCCCAGAGCCTTAATTGATCTCCACCCTGGAGGGGCACTGTTAAGAGGCCTGCTTCAGCAAAGTACTCTGAAATGGAGGATCTCCCTACTGTTACTCCTATGTTCTGCTAGTTATTCTAAGTTGTTGTAGTGCAGGTGCATAATGGAGGTGACCAGTGGCATCTAGCTACAATTATTTGTGTGAAAAGAAAATTGATTCTGACAGAAATCACATCCTTTGTTCAGTGCATGATCCACTCAACTTTCACCCAGAAGGAAATCACCCATTTGCAAAACACAACTGCGTTGGTGTTGTGTCAGACTGCCATGGAGTCACACAGAATTGCAGCAGATCTTATCTTGGCTGGAGGTGACCAATGAATCTGTGGAGAAACCATGATCAGTGGCAAGTTCAACAGATGCATCAGTTTCCATGCATCACATAATTGTAGGTTCACTACCAGTAGTACACTAGTAGTACACTTCTAGTCAGTTTGTATTAGCCGTAATAGACAGCACTCAGCATTCAGGAGCTGAGTGTAGTGCAGGAACAGGACCAGAGGGATGCACTGTTGAGCACAGGAACAACAACAAAATCAAAATTTTGAAGAGGATAAAACTGGTGTTGCTGTCCCCGTGCTCAGAAGTGAGTCTGTCTGCTCTGGGAATGCTGAGTGCTGTTTACTGCAGGTAATACAGTGACTAGACATAAGCACTTCATACAACCCCACTTTAAATAATGGAGCTTTAAATGGAAAATGGCATTAGCTAGTATAGTCATGCCTTCTTCATATATTTTGTCCATTTAACAGCGTCTTTGAGCATGAATTGTGCATTTAAACAACACATTATACCAGTACCTCTGTTTGGAATGTTGTGTGTTGACATTTAATTTACATTTAAATTTACGGCCATTTACTCTTATCCAGAGTGACTTACAAAAGGGCTTTGCTGTGCACTGCTTATCTGGTTAGAAGAGGTTAGAATCCTGAGATATCTCAAGCTTAGCTGTGAAATAGAAATGTCAGAATGGAGACCTCAATACTCAATGCTCAACATATTACACTTTATCACACAAACACAGAATAATTCAAAGCCTTTAATGAGTTAACTGCTCTTTATGGTCTTCAATCTGCATTTGAAAACAGCTGTTCAGACCCCCAGGGGGAGTTCATTCCACCACTTTGGTACCAGGACAGAAAAGAATGTGAATGTCAGGTTTTGATCATTGAAAGTTTTGAATCTGATGATCACCTCCAGGACGATTGGGAGGAGAACACAGCAGAGGAGTTACATGGCTGAACTTGTGCCACACACATTCTGGATCAGCTGCAAGGACCCGATGCATAGGAAGGCCAGCCAGAAGGGAATTGCAGTAGTCAAGTCTTGAAATGACAAGAGACTGAATGAACACCTGAGTGCCTCTCTGAAAAGAAAAGGTCAATTTCTCCTGGTGTTGTAAAGGAGAAATCTGCATGACGGCAGAGATCTGCAACATCCACTGGTTTGGTTCGCCACTGGTCATCTGTAGATCTGTCTGAACACATCTAGCAATTATTCCACTGCAGAATTCACGTTTAATATTGTTGCTGCACTTTAATTTGTAAAGGTGCTCCTTTAATTAAAATCATCCCCAATAAATATATATATATATTCAGGGTAAGTTTTAAAATTAACTACTTTTTAATTTTACTTGAGTGGGTTTTAGACTTATAATATACATGCACTGGCAGAATTTAATTTCTCAAACCTCCACATGGTCTCCTTACTTGTCCATATCTTTATGCCATTTCTCCTTCATTCTTAACAAATAACAAATGCTTTGGGATAATCATGCAAATCATTTTCTATACTTATCTGTTGATTCCTGCTTTATCGATTATTTTTACATTATACAGTATACAGTAATCAGAATATGTTATACTCTACTGGTTTGCCTGACCTGCAACACACCTAATCATTATTTCACTGCATAAATCATTACATTCAAAATTGCTGAACTAGCTGCCAGAACCTGTGCAGCAGATTTTATACACAGACTGCTGTGATAAATATCTCTTGAACTGATTAGCATTCAGGTGTATCACTACAGTTCAAAAACAGATAACAAAAAACACATACTAGTGAATTTACACACTAGGGGACAGTGAGCATATGTTCCTGGAATGGTGGGCATCCACAGCATCACAGGAAGCAATCGTGGAGCAAATGCCTTGCTCAATGGTACTTCAGTCATAGCCTGCCAGCTTAGCAAACCACCAACCTTCCAGTCACAAGGCTGGTTTCCTAACCAACAGGCCTCGGTTACCCTAATGACTTTCACTGAATAATGGCTTTCATTGATGAAGGCAAGCCCAACACATAATTAACCAACTCTCTAAAATAGCTCAGCAGTGCATCTCATTAACATTCAACTGGCCAAGCATACAGACACACAATGTTACAGTTTCTGACAATAAGAACAACAAGGACTGCAGTTACATGGTCTGTCAGTACATTACACTACAAACAGTAAAGCCTGAATGTGAATCCTGTCCAATATCTTGCAATCAGACAATGTGGAACTGTAGTGTTGAACTGAATAAATTCAACACAGAACTGAATATAAAATTGCAGCCTCATCATGACCCTCAGTCATCATCATAATAAGCTTCATCAGTCTTCAGAAAATACAGAGAGTCACTCCTGGGCAAGAAAAGTGGTCCAAGTCCACAATGGTAAAACACTGCTCTTCATTTGATGACTGTAACATTATTTCCCCTGGATCCATACTGATATATTAACAACATGACTGAGCATTTTGACTACCTTGTTCATACATTTACATTTACATTTATGGCATTTAGCTGACGCCTTCATCCAGAGCGACTTACAAAAGTGCTTTGCTGTTCATTCAGAATATCCATAGCTAGAAGACGAGACTAGAATCTAGAGATTCCTCATGCTTAGATTCTGCTGAACACAAATGTCTTTATGGAGTTAAATACTCCTGAAACAGATGAGTCTTCAGTCTGCGTTTGAAGACAGTGAGGGACTCAGCTGTTCGGACTCTCAGGGGAAGTTCATTCCACCATTTTGGTGCCAGAACACACCTTAACTAACCCGAAACCACACCTGAATTCAACTAACAGGATAGGTACACTGTTAGATAAGACAGACAAAGGTTCCCACAGAATCTAATTAAGTAAATCCAAAGAAACAGCCGAACCTTACAAGCAGAGAAAGATTCTGAGTACAAAAACTGCAAGGACTTGTCATTCTGATGACACTGACATGTTCACTGATATGGTTTACTGGTAATGGTATACTGTGCTGTGAAATACACAACAGTTCATGATGATCAAGTCTTTAGAGTGTGAGAGAGAGTGTTGACAGGACTGGGAAATGTGACGCAGAGACAGATATAGACTCAAATACTGAATGCTGAAAAACACTTGCTGTTAAATATGAACACTGCAGTGGTTTAAGCCCTGTGTATGGAATGTAACTGCAGCACTAATTGCAGCTTGTGGAATTGCAACTTCATGCTGTGAGATAAGTACAGCAAAGCTTTTGTGTTTTTAATTTCTTTAAAGGTATATTCATGCCATCGCAGGCTGTAGCCCATGATTTAGCATTTTAGTATAATTAAACTGCTTTTAAATATAATATTATACATTTTATATAACACTGGTAAATGCTTCAATGTTTCATAGCTTTAGTATAAAAAAATATTTTTATATATTTAAAAACAGTATACAGAGGCTTTAACCAATCAAATTTTTAGTCAGCTTTGCTTTTACTTTTACTGGTAAAAACTCTAGAATACCATTTAGTCCATTTAATACAAAACTCCTGGCCAAGTGGATTTTTTGCATTCCCAGCACATTTCAGCATGTGAGGGTGATTATCTGTGTTCACTTTCTCAGTGCCCTTCACTGCCACAGATTTTATTCTCTGTTATTGGGGGCAAGGAGAGTAGCTGAGTGAGAAATTAACATTGGACATCCTCCATCAAACTCTGGCCTGGTTTCCAAGGTAACGTGATGAATACCATTAATAGATTCATTAGAAACTATGTTTGTGAATCAAAAATATACCTTTTTTGTATTTATACATTGGTTTATAAATAAGAAGAACAAATGTGGGTTAAGTTGTTCTATTATGTACATAATTAAAATGCTATAGCTGCATCATGACTACTGGCTCCTACAGTGGTGCCATAGGCTAATGCAGAGGGAAATCAGATTGCTGATCATTGCGATGTAAGCTGAATATCACATCCTTATTTATTACACACAAACATCAGTGACAGCACATTGTGACACACTGTGACACACTGTTACTGAACATTTTGTAGTTACTGTATAATATGGAGAGATAACTGAAGTGCTGAATATTGTAATAGTTTAGTAATTACTGAATAATTCATAGACAGTGAATAATTTATCAAAGCTGCTGTATAATTCATAGTGGTTACTAAGTTATTAAAAGTATTAACTGAAATATTAGCAGGCAGTAGTAGATATTAAATACATGTAATTAAAAAACAATTGGTGTACAGGGATTCCAAACTGTTATATGTTGGTTTTTTAAGTGCAAGAACACTAATCGATGAAAACACAAAATTACAAAATAGTGAAATCTGCCAAACTGATTAGACTGAGGTATGCACTTCTCCACTTCTGAATATTATTGTTACATAATTATATTATTATTATTACATAATTGACATACAACATATTAAATTCAAATTTTAGGCCCGAATGCCCCTTTATGCTACACAGTAAAAATGTGAATTTAGGCCGATATTACTGTGCTTTAGTTGATGATTTTACCAAAATTTGTGGGA
The DNA here is from genome assembly GCA_034509495.1 of Acestrorhynchus altus. NCBI lineage: Eukaryota > Metazoa > Chordata > Actinopteri > Characiformes > Acestrorhynchidae > Acestrorhynchus > Acestrorhynchus altus. The sequence goes on from CM067515.1 coordinate 10,259,512, forward strand.
TGATTTTGTAAACAATTTTTGGCCCAAAAATGAGAAATTTATTTATTGGACAAAATGGCTTTCTGGAGATCTTTGGCTACTCAAATGTTTCTCAATTTAAGATAAAAAGCACTTGTGCCTACAATTTTTTCTCTGCTAAAAATAGGACTAAAAATACTTTATATCAGTTTTTTTTAGCTGAAAATACAAGAGTTACTTGTAATGATTAGATTGACATGTATAAAAAATAAAAAATACATTGACATGTATAAAAAATACTAAAATATATATGTCAACATTCTTCAGAATACTTGACAATGGTCCAAATAAAATAAAAGACAATCTACATATCTAAAATTAGAAAAGCTATTTGTAATGATTAGATTGACAAGGATATTTATAATAATACATTGTTTAAAACACAACCCCCCCCCAAACCCCCCCCCCCCCCAAAAAAAAACAAACATAACAAAACAGAAAAACAAACAAACAAACAAACAAACAATATAACAACAACCTGAAAGCCCTTTATTATTTTTGTTATTTTTGAATGTGTCAGAATCATCCCATCTCTGGACTTTTATTCTGAAATTTGAAAAAAAGACCAAACAGCCCCTTCCTTCTCATTTTCCTCTATATGATTTTTTTGAGTCAGTGACATAACTAACCCCACTCCTTTCCCTGATCATTCGGAGTCTGCATGCAGGTTAAGCATTTACATGTGGACAGAGCAGTAAACATGCACTGGAAGACTCCTTTGGTATTTAAACTGGGGATTTAATTCAGTTGGAATTTAAGATGGATTAATCACTGATTATTCACACAATGATCTTCAATCACAATGGTTAGATAGGTTTTGTAGTTAGGTATGATATGTGTTAAGTCTGTAGGTTACTCTGATCCTGAGATATGAAGCCTAGAAATGGCATGTAACTGCCTGCAAAGTGCTCTGGTTCTAAGAGCTAAACAAGGTCCTAGGTCACACTTTTTTCTGTTCTGCATCTCAGTTTAACCAACAATACATATTACATTAAGCATTGAAAGTTGACCATTGCATATTTAAATATTGGAAAATGTTCAGCTAAAACTGCTTAAATATATTGTAAGTGAACTATCAGTTACTGACAGGTGATATAGACACAAAGGTGTTCTTTATTTTAAGAGTCATATTCATGGTAACCAGTGAGAAGGCTGTTCTGAAATCAGACTGAATTAGTATGTAATCCCTATGCACAAAGCCTACCACACCACCCTCCACTGATTCGGGTGTCAAACAGGTTTCCTCCACTGAGGCTGTTAGCTAGTGATAGGGCTCAGTGCTGGCTGTCTGGAGGTAAGGAATGGTGTGAAACACCAGCACAGGTTTTGATGTTGGTATATAAGTCTGAGGTGGAAACATCACTTTGCTGGCCTGGTGTGGTTGCTCAATCTGAAGGGCTAGGTTTAGTGCTTCTGCCAATGTCCACATTGTATATGTATATGCAGTTGCAAATATGGTTCCTGCGAAAGGTTCCTCAAGTTTCTTTGCATTAGTTTCATTAGTTTCATTAGTTTCATTCTACTAAAGGTCATGTTTCAGCACCAAATGTCCCCCATGATGCCAACATGTTGATGTATGTGCTCCAGAGATTCCTATTCTATTGGCAGTACTTCTCTACAGAGACTAGACAAGCTGTGTGCATGCATATATGCATATATATATATATATATATATATATATATATATATATATATATATATATATATACTGTTCCTCTCTCTTGTCACAGAGAGAATGTGCCAGAATAGGTACACTCATTCAGACCATGACTGGAATTTACAGAAACACTGGGCTGTCTAATAAGGGGCTCAAAAAAGGGTGTTTAAGATTTTTAAAGGAATAGCAGCCACGATATGTTTGGTGTCTGACTTTCAATTTAGAAAAAAAGATGAATCATAATCAGAATCACAATTACTTTATTAATCCCAGAGGGACATTTTAAATTCTTACAGCTGCACCCATCTATATAAAACATAGAATAATACAAATAAAGATCACTGAGTAATAAAAAGAATAAGCTGAGTAAACACTTTGAATAAACAGAATAAGCTCTTTGGGAATTATATACATGTTAAAATACTTGTGAAAAGCCAATGGCTATGATAATAAATAAATATGGACATCCAGCAAAGAATAAAATTAAAATTGCACAAGTGAAACATAGTGGTTTGTAGTGGTCACCCATTAATGGAGGAGTTATGGAGTTTAATGGCCACAGGTAGAAATGACCTCCTGTGGAACTCTGTTGTGCATTTCGGTGGGATGAGTCTTGCACTGAAAGTGCTCCTGTGTCTCATTACTGTTTGGTAGGGTGGGTGGGAGACATTGTTCATAATGGCAGTTTAACAGTATAGACAGCATTAGTCCAGCTCAACTCCCAAAACATCACCAGCTTTACGGACTCATAGACTTATGACAACAATAGACTAGAATTGCCTCTAATCTTGGTAAATTATGTTAACCAGACATCCCCTTTGTCCTGGACAGATGTGAGAAATGTGTCCATGTGTCCAGGATTTAAGCCACCGTGATTGGTCAATATGTTCAGGCATCTATATCAACCATTGGACAAACTTTTTCCACCACAGTTGATTGAACACATCCCAGATAAGCTTGAACATAAATGGAAATAAACCCAAATGTGGTTTTGTGGTTTGCCTCAGTGGAGAATTTTGTGGAAAAAAATTTTCTGAAAGAGACCAACTGATTAAACAAGTAGAACCAAGTGTGCTTCAGACAAAAACCTGCAGCCACACCTTTGTGTATAAGATTGGACCCCCGTGCTCTAGCTGGAGAACCCCGTACTGATGCTTAGACAAGCATAAACAAGCTACAGTATCTTCATTTACCATGTACCTTCACATTACTACATCCTTTCCTCCTCTTTAACATTACATCTAACCTAATCTACCAACAATACTATTTCCAAGTTATAGCACTTTCTTTAAGTGACTAAGCGTTTTTCCCAGTCCTCTGTGACCTCCACAGTGTTGCCCAGTACCTTCAGTATTATTTTTCTCACTACCATTCACTGATTGTCCCAATGGATGTGGAACATTTGAGTCAATCTCTTTAGTGCATGACCATTGATTTCCAGATACTGTAACAGTCTCTGAAACATCTGCCTCTGATGCCAGTGGCTATGAAAGAACATGCTTGTCCAACAAGTCAGTCTCCATTTTCTGACTCCCCTCCTCTCTGGCTAGGATCTGATCCACGTCTCCAGATGTGAAACCTCGTCATGACCACAGCTCCTTCCTCGAACTGTCGAACTTTATGTTTCTTGTTATGATTCTCCTTCTGAATGCTTTGTTTGTACCCCATCCTCCTCTTTAAGTCTAGATGATCAAGATCATGACCATGAGTGGACCATTGTTTCCTGCCTTGCAACATCTCTGCAGATGATTTACAATTAGTGGAGTGTAGCGTAATCCTGTATTTGAACAACACTTTAGTAGACATGCTTCCTTCCCCAGCTTTCCTCCTCATGATCTTGAAGGTCTGGACATTACATTTAGCTAGGCCATCGGAGGATGGATGAAATGGTGCCGAATTCACATGTACAATTCCATTCCATTCTCTGACCAATGACAACACTGGATCATTGTCCATTTTTGCACCTCATCAGCAGACACCAGTGCCACCTCCTCCATCATTAGTACTCTATCTGTGGAGTCATGCATAGTTTTTGCACCTGGTAGGGGAATGCATAATGTATATTTTTATACAATGATTGCTTGCAGTGTCATGGACCACTTCTGTATCCTTGGTGATATCATTTGAGGAACTGCTTTCATCTCATTAAATAGTCTGTGCATATAGTACACACCCCGAAACACACACATGCACCCCAAACACACACACACACACACACACACAACACACACACACACACACACACACACACACACACACACACACACACAGTTTAACTCTGCATATGTTTATCACAGTCAGATGAAACACTGTGCTATCTCTCTAGGCTTTGGGTTGTAGTGTGCTTTTCAGTTCTGCCAGTCCTCCATATGTTTTCCACCTGGTTCAGCTTTGCCTAACAAGTTCCTTGTAAGGCTCCTGACTTTGGCTTCCCACAGAGCTTACAAGAATATCTTTCTTCTTGGGTGCATCAGCAATTTCTACTGGAGCTTGGAACATAAACAATTTATAGTATTTTCATTAACCATGTGCCGTCACATTGCTACAGGTACATTCAACTTTTCACGAAAATATTCCTTTACAGCCAACAGTTTCATTTAGTTTTGCAGTGGAGCTTTGTGGCCACTATAGCAATTGAGTCGAAATCATCACACACTAATGTCAATCTGTGTTGTATTGTACTGAGATATTGTATTAACAAAATGTAATCTCAAATACATTGTTTTCTGACATTGTACGATTTCCTCAAGTCAGAGGCTGGCAGTTCATAGCTATTGTGCTTTAATGTTTGCGTGCTGTGCAGACGATGATGAAGACAAGGGAGGTGGATGTACGTGCTGGGGTTCAGGATTTATTAAACTAAAGAAAACAAACTGTGGATACAGACAGGCATTGGTACTCAAACCAACACAACATACACTAACACTAAACCTAGACAAACAAAGAACCACATGGAAGGAAACAAACAAACAAACAAACAAGATCTCTACTGGCAAAAGGACTGACAAAGTCTGACTGAAACAAAGGTTCTTAAATACAGGGACAGAAGAACATACTCCTGGGGCACAATGATGACAGGGCAGGGTTACAAAGGCGACACAGCTATAAATGGGTGGAGCAAGGGAGGAGACAGGACCAAAATAAATACACAAAAACAGAGACAAGACAGAAAGACAGGAGGGTAACACCACTGATGTGTCATAGGCCCAATTTCATATATAACAGTATTCTAGCTATATATGTCAAGCAAATGAGAATGTGTATTCTAAACTAAAGTATAAACAACAAAACTAGAAAGGTTTTAACTTCATACTTGGTGGTTATTATGGGATTCCCACTAATTGCTAGGGCAGTTGTTAAGCTATTTCAAGTGGCTGTTAAGGTCATCCAGGTGGGCATTCAGTTGTTGCTAAGGAGTTTTTGGTGTTGCTAGGCTTGATTATATAGTATTTCAGATGGTTGTTAAGGTGATGTGAAGTAGGCATGTTACAATGTTGCTAAGGTTTTTGGGGTTGCTATGGCATCTCAGGTGGTTGCAAGGTTGTTGACATGTGGCTGCTGTGGTCCATGTAGTCGTTTGGGTCTTATTAGTGTATTTTTGTCGCAGACACATAAAAAGGGTACACCTACTTTAGCATTCCATTCTTCCGTGTGGGAGAAATATCCATGAAAATCTGTTGCTATACAGAAACTGATGACAAAGCCTGCTGTGATGCAAAAAGCCTGCATCACATGATCAGGTCCAATGCCAGACCCATCTGGAGTTGGAATGGTGTCAATGGCTGTGACTAAAATGGATCCCTATTTATGTTTTGGGGCACTAATTAAACTGAATGGTAATCGTGATTTTGTAGTGAACAGCATCAATCACTAAACTGCAAGCTGAATGTGGATGAAAATACACAGCCTATCTCTGTTACTAAGTGACAGACAGTGGAACAAAAAGAATCAGATGACATTTACTTGTATAAAGGCAACCCAGTGATGTGAATTTCATATATTTTCACATGTGGTTTGTTAATGGTGGTTTGATGAACAGGACAATACTTTACTAACTTCAGAATTCAGTTGGACATCAGAATTGAGGACATTAAAATGCAGTTTGGATAACAGTATAGCAATGCACAATCATATGCACAAAACGTTACATAACAGCTTGGGCGGTTTAAAGCCAGTGTCTAATGCAGTTTCCTCAAAGTTAATTGTTGGCCATTAATTAGTCATTAATTGTTCTCAGTAATATCTCACGCTCACGCAGGCAGCCAAGCATGCAATGTCTTTTCTCTTTTCCAGCCGACTGACTGGAAGCATACTTTTATGCACAAGGACACAACACACAAAGAAACCTCTCACTCACACACACACACACACACACACACACACACACACACACACACATGCACGCACGCACACACCCACACACACTGAGTCAAAACCAACAGAGACAGCTGTGAATAAATATTCATTACTCTTCTACTAAAATCTGATAAACAAAGAGGAAACCCGTAGGAAAGGCTTCTGTGGGATTGTTTGTTTGTTGGTTCCTTTGTTTTTTTTGGAATGTGTATCTGTTACATACTGCCAAAATATGACTTAAAGAAACCTTTCCAGCTGGAAATTCATTTGATTGTATCTTTGTGTTGCAGGGGTGCCAGGATATGAAAGCTTTCCTTCATTCCTCAAACAATCACTTGCCCCCATCTGACTTTATAAGGCGTTAAAGATGCTGACGTCTCACGTTTCTCTCTTTCCTCCTCACCACCACCAGTTTGGTCCCGTTGGCCGTCCAGGGGGTTGACTGCACTCCTGCCATCCATACAAAGCAGGTTCCAAGAGGGCCAAGATGTTTCAAGACCTGGTCCCACTATGGGGGGAAATGCCAAAAACTGTAACTCATATTTATTAACTTTCAAATTGTACATCTTTGGTTCTCTGAGTCTTCTTAGAACTTAGAACTTAAGGATTGTTAAAGCAATATTCCTTAAAGGTGCCCCAGACTGAAAAATGTCAGGTGCCTCAAAACAAAGCCGTAAAACAGACCAATCCAAAATTCCAGAGACGTTCTGTAACAGCCTTGTTATATTTTCACCACCACAGTTTCCATACATCCAGCACCACTATAGGAAGCCTTTGGTGGCTAAACTCTAGCCAACAAGGAATCTGCTTGAAGGTCTGAACTGATAAGGCAATAAAAAGTATCAGAGTAATCATAAACACCTATGAAGCATAGGTTATGTTTTTATTTGGCTTAGCTGATTATCATGGTTTGGTGGTCATGTAGCTGGTTGACCAGCATGTCCCTAATTGTTTTCCAGCATCATCCAGCTGGTTGACCAGCAACAAATCAAATGCAAAATAAACTATGTTTGGCAAGAGTTGATTAACTAGCTATCTTACCAGCTTGGGGTATGTTTTTCCTGGATGGCCAGCTTTCAAGGAAAACTGTATTTGTCCCAAAATACATGGGACAAATACATGAAAACCACGTATTTCCATTTTTGTCCATTTTTAGTTTTCTTCATGGTTTGAACCCAGATGCTGCTTTGTACACTGTGTAAGCAATACTGGATAATTTTAGAGCTCTACAATTAGTACAATTATTTTCCATTTATTTTCATGTATTTATAGTTAAGGACATTTTTGCCTTCTCCTGTAAAATGACAATTTTGAGGATACATGTTTTGCATTGGACAGTGATTTATATGGGACATATTTCCCATATATGTACTGTAATTTATATTTACTATTATGTTTACTACATTGGCCTTTATGTACCAATATCCTACCAATCATAAATATATGCTATATATGCTATATATTCATAGATATAATTAGAAATATATGCCTGTTCCTTTATATATGAGCATAAATCAGATTAGTGTATGAGCAGTTCTTACCCAGTGGTTTTAGTACGTACAATATTGACCATCCCTGACCTGGTGAAGACTCAACTGTGTGTCTGTTTACTGTTTTACAATACATACAGACTTTCTGACAGAATGAAGGACATCATGTCTTTACCGCAGCAAGAAATATCTTCTAGACTTTCCTCTCAGGGTGGGTTTATTCATTCTGGACTATATGAATAAACTATATCACATATGTAGCTACTACAAATCAGTTTTTGTACACTTTTAGTGCCCGATTCATCTCCCACATGTTTGGTTCCATTACATTCATCATTAACACTGTATTTGTAAAAGGCTGCATGAAGCACATATAAAATGAATGCAGACAAGCCCATTGGCCCTCACTACTGGGACTTATGCTGCATTTCTGTGTCCTTGCACGCAAATACCATCTGTCTGACCTTTCAATTATGAACAATGCTATATGAATAGCTAACCTTTGTAGCCTGTGACTGAAGTTTGAGGTTGGCTTGCAGAAGGGAGAGATAAATGGCTCCTGTCTCCTCGGGGGCCTTCTCTCCTAAATTAATCAGGTCAAGAGATCTGAGCAGAGCATACCGCCTTTTGAGTCCAGCACACACGTAGTTACTGTACACTGAAGCCCCGGGAAACTTCCAACATAAATCTAATTTACTGTTCAGGTAGGTGTTATCAACTACTTTGAACAAACCGGTTGATATTCTCTCCTTATTGTTCCCTGCTATTGTACAGGGAAGTGTGTGAATGTTTGTTGTAAAGCCTGTTTCTGTGAAGCCAATTCACACCACTTGTCACCTTCGACAGCATTTGCGCCTGACCTCTGAAATGAAAAACATGCATCACAGCTCTGTCAATAGCGGAACTGACTACTCAAGGACATTAGTTAGAGAAAGGTCCTTCAACTTGCTTTGATGCATCATTGTAAATTTGCATGCATTTGCATACATTCAAATCAGTGTGATAATTTTTGATGTAACAATGTGTCTTTGACAGAACACCCAATTGTGCCCAAGTTTCAACCAACTAGGTGGTTTTGAGGTTATGCTGAAGGTTTCTAAAATAGTCCTCCTTCTTCTTGTATACATCCAGTTACCAGTTCCATTGATAACAAAACAGCTTCAGAACATGATGCTCCCACCACCATGCTTAACAGTTGTTACAGTATTCTTGAGGTTGAATGTGTTACCTTTTCTGCTTTAAATCTCTTTCACCTGACCATTTATTTTTCCTCCAAAATGCTTTCTAGGCAACTCCAAACTTTATTCAAGTTAAAATGTTTCAATTTTAGTTCCTGACCATCCAAACCAGATTCTTCTCAGCTAAGGGGGACTGTTTGGTTCTTCTTGCAAACCTTGGCAAAGAGGCCATAAATATTTGAACTGATGATCAACAATCATCCTTTACAGATCTGCACTGACCTTCTCATTGTACTCTCTAAGTACCGTGTCTAATGTGTGCTGTCAAACAATCCATTTTATGTGGGGCACAGTGAAGCTTCCAGCTGTAGTCAATCTTGCTCACTAACATGATTTTTTAAACGTATTCAGTAATTAATAATTAATTAATTGTTTGGTGTACGTATATTTGTGACCCTGTATGATTAATAGGGACTCTCCCCCAATCACATACGAATAATGTTCTTGACACTAGGAGAGAGAATTCCCCAGCTCTTGTTCTGACTTTGCACTGGTTGTGATGTAGGGTGCCATCTACTCAGCCAGAGAGAGCATGGACAATTTTGCTCTCTCAGACTCTGACTGTTGATGGACACTCGGAGCCCCGTTTGAATAATTCTGACCCTGTGTTGATTTCTTTTTTCTATTAAATATGCATGTTGGAAGAAGCCATCAAAAGCCACGATGTTCACGATGAGTGTTTGGGAATTGTAATTTGAATATGCACTGTATATTGAACATTTTAAAAACATTTTTAGAACATTAAGTGTGCATTTGCAGAGGGGACCAGACATTTGTCAATTGTCTTTGATTGTCGATCGAATGTTCCTAAATTTAATGGAGCATCATTTATGTGAGCACTTTGCTCCTACTGTAGGCCGAATCACTTTATTACATTGCCTGTTTCTCTCCAATTTGTATGACTATCTCTTTGCAGTTTATAAATGTCACAGAGACAGAAGTTCATTATTGTAAAATCTCAGTCTCTTTTGATAATAGGACAGAGCTTTTTCAGAGCAACTGTCAATTGCAATAGAACAGAATGATTCATTTCTGCCAGCCCTTTTCATATAGCATTGACTGCAATATATGGGGGCAAAAACAGTACTGATTCAGTTGGGTGAAAGGGATCTTTTATAAGCATTCATGGCTATGGCAAGATTAGACAGCACTGACAGGATGTTTTGTTAGAGGATTTGGCCACTAATCTCACACGCCACTGACCTGAATTTATGAATGTTAGAATTATGAAAGTTCCAAAGCTCTGTTGTGTGACAAAGTGTAACAAAGCTCCAAAACACACTTCAGACATGATTGAAAAAAAAAAAAAAAAGATTATGTCTAATTTGAACCAAAGCACCTCAGAGTGAAAGATGATCTTAACTGTTAATGAAACTTTCAAAGTTTGAGCTTCTCTATGAAGATCAAACTTTTGGGCAACTGCCAATCACCAAGATTCACCATGTCGTGGATTACTGTAGCTATAGATAAGAGGTGAACATGGGATGATGAAGTTGTCTGTAGGAATTAACTGCCATGTTTCTGCACTTCAGACTCTCTTGAATCCTACATTGATTGTTATTCACTCTAGTGTTAGCATTCACATTGCTCAAACACCTTTCACTCCAACCTAAAACACTACTGGGATGTTTCTACTGGTTATCCTAATAAAGGATATAAATATTTTTCATCATCTAGATAATGTAGATAGTATGTTCATATTGTGGCTCGATGTGTAAAAATGTTGCATCATGCAGTTTGAGTTTAACATGACCCATCACATCTTATTCTGTCAGCTTACTGGCTGATTGCAAAGTAGAAACCCAATTACAGCCAGATTCATGCATACCTGGAGCTGTGGCCTGGGGTTTAGGGAAGCAGCCTTGTGACTGAAAGGTTGCTGTTTTGATTGCCTGAACTAAAAGACCATGACTGAAGTACCCTTGAGCAAGGCACTTAACCCCTAAATTGCTCTCCAGGCGCCGTGGAGAGATTTGCCCAGCACACAGGGCACATGTGCCCGCTGCCCCCTAGTGTGTGCAGGGATGGGTTAAAAGTGGAGGACATATTCCCTGTGTGAAAGCACAGTGGGTTTATGAAGACAAATAAAAAAAAAAAAAGATTACTTAAGTGCATATAAACATGCTAATAGGATTCCCGACAAAATATAATTTTTTGCAGTTATCAAATTAATTAGTGCATATAAACGCATCTAGTGTTAACTTCACAGTTAAAACTGCTTGTGTTAAAGGATCCAGATGCATGGACAGATGGTCAAGAAGAGGGTCAGATGTGATTAGTGGAACTCGGCTACTTTACAGCCATGACAGGGGCATCTGAGTCACCTTTAAACACCACAGCCAGAAGTAACGTACAACTCAGCCAAAACTGGGCCATTATTGTACCATATGTGACAGATATGTCTAGATAGCAAATCTGATGTGTCCCAAACATGGATCAAGTACTTGCATCCCGTACACTGCACAGAATGCTGGACCAGAACATGGATAGATTCTAACAGACATATCCATACATTTACTGTCCAACAGCACTGTGAGGAAGTAGGTTACTTTAACTACGGAAGTTGTAGCCCACTTCATTGGTAGTGTAGGGCAAGAGGTTGGAGGCTCTGACCAATAAATCAGGCAGAGGAAAATTGTCCTTTGCCATTTACCAATTTATTAGCAGAATACATATTTACATATATACAAACATGCATAAAAAAAAAAAAAAATTATATATATTATATATATATATATATATATATATATATATATATATATATATATATATATATAATAAAGCAAAATAAATAATAAAGCAAAATAAATAATAAAGCAATAACTATCCACTTACTTCACTAGCTCTGACCAATGACTGCAAATTTATAAATAGGCCATCTCACTCTGTGCTTCCCCCTTTCCACTCAAACACACTTGTTCTCTCTTCCCCTCTACACAATTCCCCTTACCTCTACCTCAGAGCAAGCTATATAGTGTTAGCTCCTCCCCCTAGGCTCTACCAACATCAGCAAAGGTAATGTACACTATACAGCATATAATTGTCGTCCACTAACAATCATACGTCACAATCAACAATCACCATTACTGTTCCCCACACAGATTCATGACATCATCTTTAATTAGACAATAGCTGTAGGTATTTAACCTTTCTCTTCTTTGTCTCTTCACCAGTCCAACCTCCCCTCTCCTTCAGCAAGTGATGGACTCACCCAGGTAAGTAAAGCCCAGAGTCTTGCAGTCTTGTACTCTTTTGACCCAGGTTGAGCGTGAACTGTGCACAGGTAAGAACAGGTAAGTATGTGACCTCACTGTTGGTAGTCTGTATGCATACATTTACACCATTACAAGCACATTCTGAGAATACTGACAACTGGATTTGTGTTTGGTGTTAATTATTGTAACATTATCTAACATATAGAAAGTCCTGAGAGGCTGTGTAGTAGTAGGCAGGTTATAGTCTGTGAAACATCTTTGCTCCATCTGCTTCACTGCTGGCAAAACACTCCACTCCCAGGTTGAACCCCTTGCCAACACTGGCATGAAAGAAACTGATCAATGTGTTCTGCTTATCAACTGAAAACCACAATTTCTACACTCCACTGCTTCTTTATTAACCTTCTCTTCCTGAGGCCAAAAGGCCCTGGCTGCCTTGGACAATCTGGAGACAATGTGCAGCCCAATGTCTTGGAAACGATGAGTCTGCAACATTCATTCAAAACCTTGTGGAGAAACAAACGGTCACATCCATATACAGTCCCTAGACTGGATAACCCTCATTGTTTTTTTTAAACTGATATAGGAGGAGTGTGATCACCAGCACATCCATATCCTGTCTCTAGACTGCTAAATCACCTTGTTTTAAACTGCACATATTAGCAATTTGTGAAGAAATCAAGGTGAATTCAGAGTTCACCGCTTTTTCTTAGAATTTTTAGAATATTTTGTCAATATTTTAGTCAGACACCTCAATGACAAAGAATGTAATCATAATAATCCATCCTGCATTAAAGAGAAAAAAAAAATCAAGCTTCAGGGTAGACAGACTCCCCTCATCCCCTCTAAAAATTATTTATCAGGTGAAGAAGGTCACTTCAGCAAAATTGACCTCTGCAGCGATTTGAAAGTAGCTGTGGCCTTGTTGGAGTTGCAAATGTACTCCAGGGTTGCAAAAATTTGTTTTAGTTTAGAATCTCAATGAGTGAGCTACCCTTGTGGGGATGATACATTTTTCAAAACATCATTCGATAGTGAAAATGAAAACCAGACTGCGGGGTCTTTATTGGAAGGCTCTAGGGGAGACGTTCTGCATTTAGTAAGGCTGTCAGATATTCTGGGTTTAGTGTGATTAAGGTTAAAGTTGAAGTGTGCCTATGGCAAGTTTATCCAACCATTGACAAAAATATATAGTATAATAATTGAAATTCCAGTTGTATTTTGAAATCATAAGTGTATTAACATTCACGTTTCAGTGATTAAACTGCTACTAAAGAGTCATTGTCTCTTATGATTCAAATGAATATTCAGGAGTTAAGTCTGTTACTATGCTTATTGATTTATTTATGACAGTGTTTTGTTGAACTTTTTATTGAAATTTTTTTCTTGTGCTTTTACTTTAAAAACACAGATGATGAAACAGATGCTGAATTATTTATTATAAAATTTTGTCCATTATTGATGCTCTCTCTTGTAAATATTTTTCTTTCGCTCTGTCTGTGTTTCTGTGTGTGTCATACTCAATTTCACAAACTGGAGAGGTGTTCCAGACTTAAGCAGGAAGCCTTTGCAGGTGGCCACAAAACATTTGCAGAGTGACTGCGAAAGTGTTTTATTACATTCTCAGCAACAATGACCGCCTTAACCAACTACATTATTACAAAGAAAATGTATGATATACTTAATCATGAAACAGTAGCTTCTTATTTGCCAAACTTAGTCTCCCACTCAGTTTCAATTTTCAGTTCCTATTTGTCAACTCCTCCTTGAGAAACTTGTCCATAACATTCTTGCCACCAGTTTCTAATTCACCAACTTCTTAATAGCTAACGTCCTATTCATCAACTTCTTAAGCACAATTTGGATGGAATTAATTTTACTTGGGGGTGGTGGAGTAATGTAATTTTACTACAGGATGTCTGTGGAGTTATGAATGAGCCAGCCTATACACGCACAGCCCTCACAAGTGCATTGCAATTTTGACAGCATCTGAAGAAGTTAGGAACGGTTGCCACAGACCTGACCGGAGGTATCTGTGCCATTCGTGACAAAACTAGATGCATCCTGAACCACCTCAGTACTGAAATATGGCTAAAGACTTCTTCCACAGGATGAGAGAGAATATTTTCCCATGTCCCAATTTGGACAGGACTAATATAATGTGAGGTTATTTTTATGGCTCATTTTATAAGACATAAAGTCCATACTTTATACTGAGTTTTTCTACCAAAATATTAACTGTTAATAGAGAATATTGCAAATTAAGCCAGTTGTCTTGAGACTGTGACTGTGTGCTAACTGGTCCCAATGAGATTGAATTCATTATTAGCAAAATTGTTTCAGTCTCTCAGTATCCCATTGAGTTCTTTTCGTAAGAGGCTCATTTTATGTTTCTTTCTGTCATGAATAAATTATCTTAAATCATCCAACGGGGGATGAAAAATGTCCACAGCTTCTAAATTGCATTGAGCATTAATCCTCTTGTGATGTACTTACTCATTAAAGATTCTGGATGTTTAGGAGCAGTTGATGACCCAACACCTTGCGAACACCTTTGCTTGGTTTGTAATTAAAATGAAGCGTGTGTTCATTGTTAGTCACATTGTGTGGGAGTTTCAGCTTCACTTATTTTCCTCACTGGCAAACTATTGTAAAATGCATAGCACAGCCCATCTCCTCTATCAGGATGGGACCTAATTTGGCTAATCATTCTTGTAAGTTAGCAGTGAAAATGATTCATTCCTCATGGTCACATAGCAAGATGGGAGATTAATATGGTTGAGAGATCAAAGATGACCAGTTGTGTTGCTCAGGGCTCATCATTTGTGACCAAAGGCAGAGTGGGCTTCTGGGTTGCAGAGGGAAGGAAATTAAAACAATTTCTACTAACTGCTGACTGGCTTAGGTGAACTGCTGCAGTGAGAGCTCCAGGTGCGGGAGGGAGGAATATACAATTCTTTCATGTTTTGCATGGAGAAATGAGCAGCAAAGAACTTCTGTGGTGCTGCTTGAACAGCTGAAATGATTGCTGGCATGTCTGATGTGAAAGCTCTTTAAAGAGTGTAGAAAACCTTGGGTTTGGATAATGAATCTGCTCCTAGTTGTGCATGCTTCCTTTTTATATGACATACAGAACAAGCTTGAGAGGTCAGGCAAGTTTACATTTACAGTTCATCCTTCAGGAGCTCCAATTAAGCGCCTGGTTGGTTTGATTCCAGAGAGGTACTCCCAGTGAAGGAAATATCTACTACACCTTCATTAGGGCTGTGTGTGTAACAGCCCCCAGTGATGGTAAAATGATTTCATGATTAAAACAATATTTCATGCAAAACACTGCAAGGCTTAGGGCTGCAGGCTAATTAGACCTGGGGTCAAAGGGTCTGTGAGGGGGTAAGTATGGGTAGGCTTAGTCCATGTCCCCCTCAAAAGACCCATGCCTGTCAAAGCTACAGAGGTTGGCATTCTGTTGGCAGAATGTTTCATGGAAGTGACAAACCATGACCAAGTATAACCAATTATGACCAATGTCAAAAGCCCCGGGGTTTACATCCGCATGTACATCCGCATGTACACCCACAAACGCTACAAATACCCAGCTCACTACAGAAAGCTCTAGTTGAAGCCTGCGAAATGGTAAAACCCAACATTGACCTCTGCAGAATATGGCGTTGTTGAAACTGAAGAGCAGCTCATCACCTCAAAACACTGCTAGTACTGGAAATACAGATTGCTATTGTAAGTAGGCCTTGTGACCACAGCTTTTCCAGTAACACTGTCCAAAGAAGCAAAATAAGAGTTATGGTAGCAAACTGGGAATAGGTTAAAAGCAAACAGTAGCTGAAGACAACATTGGAAACAAACTGGATTTCCTCAGTTGATGCTAACTGGAGCTAAACTCACATCAGAGCTCATAAGACACTACGAAAGGAGAGCAAGGCTAGGCTAATGTTAAAACTATGCTATAACATGCAGCTTCAGCAGTCTTGGTTTAGCTCTTGTACAGACTAGCTACAGTAAGCTAGCTGCTATGGAGACCATGGCATGGTAAACCTCAGGTTTTTAAATTTTGCAATTACGGTATTTTACCGACTAAGTCGCTTTTTTTCACCCGTGTTTTAAATCATGCGAGTTATAATGCGATGTGGTTTTTCTGTGGATTTTTAGCAGAAAGTGAAAAACGTGGGAAGTCAAAGTTGGAAATCACATCAGAAAACGTTAATTTTCAGTTAGCACATGCAAGCAGCAGGCACAACAGAGATTTTTTTTAAACCCATACCCCCTCATCATGGAAACCACAGGAAGAAGTTATATAATGCATTTAAGTTGAAGGCCATTGATCTGGCAGTACAGGAGGGAAATAGAGCTGCAGCACGTAAGCTTGGTGTGAATGAATCAATTGTTCGGTGATGGAGACGGCAGCGGGAAGAACTCATTCAGTGCCAAAAGACTAGAAAGGCTTTCAGTTAGAGATAGTAATAGTAACAACAGTAACATCATCTCTCCTGGTAATTTATTAAGAACTAAGACGTGGACTGGGGAGCAAGTACAACACTAGTCTGTGTATCACTCTTTGCTAGATATGTGTGTTTGTGTAGTACCAGTTTGAGTACAATATCTTATAAGCATACTTTTGTAATCTTCAGTGGCATTTAAAGCAATAAAATTGGAAATGCTAATGCAAAATTAATGGAAATGCAAGAATGCAAGAGAATGATCATTAATTAACAGCACTGATCCAAAAAACCTGAGTGTAGAAAGCTTGAATGCTATCAGTACTGCCTCCAGACTAGTACCTGGATTTGCCAATCATCCCATTTACAGTTTAAGTCCATATACCTGTGAACAGTTCTGAAAGGCTTAGGCTTTAAAATCCACAGACATTTAACTGGTGCAGGATTTATTTACATTTTGACTGAATAACTGAGAAAATGTAAGTTTGCAGTAATTAATTCAACCTGTTTTTGGAACATCAGCCTTTGTTTATTTGTATTTGTAGCTAATAATATAAATATATAAACAATAGCACATCATTAGAAAACAACATGACAATCCTAAAGTCAAACAGAAAGGCAACTGCATTGCATTTTACAGTCTTAGAAACACCAGATTAACCCATTTCTACTATGTTGGTGTCTTTATATTACTACCTCTGCTCAGGTGTAAATCATTTCCACATATTTAACTAAAGAGTATAGTGAAACCAGAGCACCTTAACAGGCTCTTGAGAAAGTGCTTTGTTGAACTTGACAAACCTGACATGGGTCAGTGGAGAGTGGTGCTTTCTAGCTTTGGCTTTAACCACAGCTCAGGGGTTGCCAGCTCTCCCTGAAGCACCCAGGGCTGTCTACTCCATGATCATGTAATTTCACAAACAACAAAATGAAAGAAAAGAAGGTAATTCAATCTATTTACAGAACAGTCTTCACATTGAATGTTAAAAATGGTACTTAAAAATGGGGATACACTGGTCTACTCATCTGTCACACATCAAGTCCACCAACTACAATTCCCATAAGTCTCCTGAACACAATACTATCAGAAACACTCTTGTTCCTCCTCACTTGAACACTGAAATTCTCCATATTAATAGTTGGCCTCTTGGATTGTCCTTTGGTTTGGTCACCTGGTTATTGGTAGCTTTTCTGGTTGATTTAAGTTTGTATTCAGTTTTAATTTTGGATTTTAGTCTGCTTTAGCTGTCATTGTGTTAATGCTCTGGTGTGCACCATGCACTATTTTGACTCACATATTCCTTTGTATTAAAACTACTTCACCGTTTTACAAATGCAGGGATTGTTTCTCAAACATTACATTTTCATAGAAAAAAAAAATAATGAAAAAAGTTTAGAATTAGCTAACCTTTAGAAACAATCACCTTAATTACCCTATGATTGCAGCAGCATTATAGCTTAGTATGCTCTTATTAATGTGTGAGAATGCAATGGATTGTTTTAATAGACAATTTCTCTTTAGGCCTCAGCAAAACTAATTTATCTGGCCTTCATCTCAGATTAATTTGAAAATCCAAAACCCATTACTCTGCTAACCAAATAGCTTTCTCTAATTTAGCAGTTTAAGATCATGGTGTAAGCCTGACAACACAGCACTTTGCTATTATCCAAAAAGCCACAATTCATTAAAAATAATAGCCATAATATTATTTCCAATCATGTAATGAAAAAGGAGCTAAACATCAGTTATTTTAAGCTCATATGTTTATGAGAATGATAGGTTTTCAGTAAGTGCTAGGGTTGCGTGTGCTTCCTTTAAAAACATCAGTAGATCTTGAGAGCCTCCATTGTGAAATCTGTCAACAGATGAAATAGACAGTTGGGTGAATGTTGCTTTAGCTGTTTTAGATCAATGACAGGTCACCTTTGGACATTCGCACATTGGACACATTCATATATGAAGAGTCTATGATAACATTTATGACATTATTGTGCAATACATCAAAACATACAGTTGATCAGTTTTACTGATAAAACTCCCCGAAGATGTTTAACAACTTTATAGTTGCCAGCATTCTCTTCTATGCTGTGGTGTGCAGGGGAGGCAGCATCAGGAGGAGAGATGCATTGAGGCTTGACAAGCTGGTCAGGTGGGCCAGGTCGGTGGTTGGAGTTGAGCTTGACCCTCTGACAACAGTGATGGAGAGAAGGGCTGTGGACAAACTGCTTTCTGTCATGGATAATGCCAGTCACCCATTACACACTGTAATCATGAAGCAGAGGAGTTTTTCAGTGGAAGGCTGCAGTAACTGAACTGCTCAACTGACAGACTGGAGATTATTTGTTCCAAGAGCCATCAGATTTTTAACTCTGCCCATGGGGGGTGAGAAGCTACTAAATCTTAAGACCTGATCATACAGACTTCAATGCTGATTCTTGTGTTTTTTGTATATTTTAGTATAATTTGTACAGTTTCCTTCCTGATCTATCTATCTATCTATCTATCTATCTATCTATCTATCTATCTATCTATCTATCTATCTATCTATCTATCTATCTATCTATCTCTCTATCTCTCTATCTCTCTATCTCTCTATCTATCTCTCTATCTATCTCTCTATCTCTCTATCTATCTCTCTATCTCTCTATCTCTCTATCTATCTCTCTATCTATCTCTCTATCTATCTCTCTATCTATCTCTCTATCTCTCTCTCTCTCTCTCTCTCTCTCTCTCTATCTATCTATCTTCTTATTTGAAGCAGAAAAAGTTTGTCTTTAATACCATTTGACTTTTATTTCAGTTCTTACAGTTAATTAAAAGGATACCAACCAGAGCTGTAGGGTTCCTGAACTCGGGGACCACCAGTGGCTATTAGTGGCACTTTAAATCATAATCATTAAGTCGTAGTGAAAAATCATAGATTTAGTAGAAGTATAAATTGAGAGAGCAACTTTGTCGATATGGGGACAGGTTTCAGGCAGAATTATAGTGTCCACATTTTGTCATTAAACATCTTGTTAGGAATGCATCTTTACTTTATATCTATATGTGTATCTGTATTTTTACTCTTTGGAAAGATGAATATCCACATCATATTACATAGATTTAAAAATTGTCTTTCGGATGCTTATATTATTAAAAGCTTATCAATTCAACTATGAATGATCAGTTCCAGAAAAGAACACTAAGCAGGTTACAGATGCTGCTGAACAGTCATTATACAGCTACATTCAGACAGATTAAGGAAAGAAAAGCATTAGGTGCAAGAACACAATAGCAGAATACCAAAGTGGTTTCTATGGTGATAACATCTATTATACAGATACCACTTTAGGTTGGGCTTCTGATTACATTTCTCTTTGAGTTGCTGTCTGTATGTAATGGATTATGTTATGAAGTAGCCTTCGATGTGAGCGACAAAAAGAGTGAATGTGCGATTGAAAGTCAAGAGACTGCAGGAGAGACAACTTCACCTTGATGCTTAAATTCTTGAGATGAGAAGATAAAAAAGGCAAAAACGTCCATGTTTTCTAATAAAGTTTTCTAATAAAGCAAATAAAAGCTGGTTAGTATGTTTGTTAATAATACCTATAGCCTTGCTCTCCTGTGTATTGTTATTCAGAATGAAGCAAAATGAAGCAAACCTCTATGAAATATGAGTTAATGACACAAACCACATTTATTCATATAACAAGCCATGGAACTGCTTTTCTTACTCCACCAGAAGATGTACTGTGTACCCTATAATTGCTCCCCCACCCACAAACGTGTCATATTTTCTGGCTATGGTAAGAATATTTCAACCTTTCCCAGAGAATATTCTGTTCTTTTCAAGCTCTGAATGAATCCACACATGAAATATGTCCTTCACAGCACTTTTGAGTGAATTTGTTCAGCAAGCTCCACATTGAGCTTTTTGGTTCCCTTTAAAGCATCACACATATACACAATATGTCCAAAGGTTTGTGGACACACCTTCTAATTAAATGGGCAACTAATAATTTATTTTAGTTGCATTCATTGCTACTAAAATACGTAGATACTCATTAAACATGAACTGGCAGTATAATGAATGATGGAGCTCCATCCAGTAGTTATGGGATGAGTGGGGGAGCTGGGAATGAAGTGAGGTGGTGATCAATCATAACGTGAATGGATACAATCAGATCCTCACAGCAATGCTCCACAATCTAGTAGAAAGCTTTCCCTGCACAGTAGAGATAGTTGCTCCAACAAAAGCAGAAACTCCCTTGATTTCAGAAGAAACAATTTATTAGAACGTGTCCCAACATTAGAAATACTAGTGTACTTCAGAGGCAAAGAACTCTGTTTTATGTGTTGTTTTTGTACCCAGGCAGCTTTGCCTGTGGCTCGTAGACTGGCCGAGCAGAAGTGCTTTGTCATTTGATTGAACAGTTGAACAATAGGCCAGGCCCTTGCTTCTAAGGCTACTGTCTGACTGCGTCTCTTTGGTCCACTGGCTAACGACTACCATCTGCCTCATGAAGCATCTCAATCGAAAGCCTCTCCCGACCTCTCCTTCTCACTGCTTCAATCGATACTTCACAATTTATCACCTCGTTTTTCCACCAGAGTGCGACGCTACCTGGCAGCTTTGCCCTGCATCCTGCCGAGTGTAAACGGGCTACATGGACCCTACTCGAGATGTGCGGTAATTACAAATGTCATGGTGATGTCCTTGTTCAATCCACAACCTACCAGGGAGATTGTCACATAAGGGGTTTTCCAATGGTCTCTATTTGGTTGATTTGTAATAATTTGCAGAGGTGGGGGCAGCTGGCGAGACACCGGCAGATGCTGTGATGGAAATGAAATATGGTGAAGGGAAACAACAAAGCAACAAGTAGACATGTCCCCATTTCTCTTAGAATACAGATCCTAAAGCAGGCAGTAGCTGGTCTACACAGATCGGAGGCACAGGAAATATACATACAGACTTCTAAGTTTGAAATTGCTTGAGTAAAATGAAAAGTTTCAGGAATTAAACAGCTTTATGTTATATATACAGTATTTTACTTTGAAATTTAACTTTTATTTTAATTTGAAAATAAAGTATGGTATTGATGATAAATTATATGATACATAATAAAAGTTATAAACACATAGAAAAAGCAAAAATTGAAGAAGCGCTGCAGGGGTCACGGTTGTACAAACAAAGAAAAGGATAGGTGCTCCTAGGGAGTGGGTGCAGTAGTATGAAAACAGGATTATGCTCTGGGAGTATAGAGGGGTAATGCAAAACGTGCATCCACACTAGAAAAGAGGTGAAAAAATGAGGGGCTCTGGGTATTTTTTCACCTCTTTTCTAGTGTGGATGCACATGTTTTGCATTACCCCTCTATACTCCCAGAGTATAATCCTGTTTTCATAATAAAAGTTATATTGCCAGGTGTACTAAAAGTACTGGATGGAGCGCCATTATTCCAGAGAACAGAGTAGCCATATACCCCCCTCCCTGACCAGTTATAGGTTTTGTCCTTTTCTCTATTTCCCATTGAATTGATGAATGTAATGTAGATATATGTATAAGTGTAAGAATAAATATACATACTTTATTATTGGTGTGCTTATGTGTATATAAATGTATACTAGTGTGTATGGATTTAAAAAGTTCAGTTTTGGTCTCGTTTGACCAGAGCACCTCCTCCATTCATTTAGGGAGTCACCTGCATTTTGGTAAATTCAAAATGAGCCTTTCTTATTTAGTCTGTAAATAAAGGCTTTTTTCTAGCCACAGCTCTATGGAGTGTACAGCCTATTGTGGTCATATGGACAAATACTCCAGTCTCTGCTTGGGTACTCTGCAGTTCCTTCAGGCTTACCTTTGATCTTTGTGCTGCCTCTGTGATTAATGCCCCAGCCTGGTCTGTCTTTGTGGGCAACCTTCTTTTAGCAGGTTTGGTGTGGTACCATGTTCTTTCCAGTTGATGATAATGGATTTGCTGTTGCTCTGGGGAAAACATCAGAGATTTTGAATTTTTTTTATAACCCAACTTGTCATTAGAGCTACTCTCTTTGTACCTGATTTGTTTGTCTTTGGTCTTCATGGTGGTGTTTGGTTAGTGGTACCTCTTGCTTAATGGTGTTGCAGCCTCTGGGGCCTTTCAGAAAAGGTGGGAATATACTGACAGATCATGTGACACTTAGACTGCGCACCGATGGACTTCATTGTAAGAAAAAAGGTAAAACGCCAGGTGTGTGTGTGTGTGTGTGTGTGTGTGTGTGTGTGTGTGTGTGTGTGTGTGTGTGAAAACTTTCACAATATACTGTAGACCACTTTTGTTAGAGGAATTGTAAAAGCAATTGTTCTTATCTCATTATTTTTAAGTTGATTACCTGCTCTAACACATCTGGTTCAAATGTTCAATTGCTGCAGCTGCAGCAGGTAATACCCAGTTATTAATCGGAATCAGGTATGATGGACATAGTGATGGGATGAATAACTGAATTAGACTAAAACCATCTAGAGATATTTACTTGAAATGGACACAAGAACATTTCAGGGGAGGAATGAATGTTTTCAAGCATTTAGAACCATTTCATCTGACAGTGAGAAGAGTGGGCTTGATGATAGTGACAGTGAGGAAAAGTGGACCCCGTAATCAGGTTTGGGGGTAATAAACTGGCAGGGAGTAAGATTAGATTTATGATGTGTATATGTGGTTGACAGTGTTGCTGTTCATGCATGTGTACATGTTGGGGTGTGTGTGTGTTGGATGGGTGAAGAAGACAATGTGACGCATCTTTCAAGGAGATGGCTTGTCCACTGATACTCAACTTGTGACCGTGCTTGTGTTTCAGTGTGCAAAAAGAGCTATTCCTAACAATATTTAGACATACATACTTACGTACACACACGTACAAATCCAACACAGTTGGATTTGATGCTTGTTCAAAAACAATTTGATGCTTTTTAAAAATAAAACAAAATATTTCATATTAATTGCTTATTTTCTTCCAATTCCACTGCATGTGTATGTATGGAAAACTTTGGTGTTTGAACATCCTTTTTGGATAAGGGGGAGAGGAGTCAAATTTTGTGACTGATATCTACAGAGACCCACAAACTCCTAAAACAGGGTGAAATATAACATTTATATCATAGAAGGTAAACATGCATCTCAAAGCAGACAATGCCTCACACCCCCTGTCATATTTGGTGCCCTCCAGACTTATGGCTCATATGTGGGCCAAATATTCATTGCCGTCAGAGAAGGGGGTGCAGACCTCAGATTGTCTACTGCTCCTGCTCAAGCCCATGCCTGACATTATGCCTGGTGCTAAACAATTAGTCCAATTCCAGCAGTACTTCTCTACAGGAAATGAAACATGTGTGTTTGCATTTGAACATCTGTGTCAGCAATGGGTAGCTGAATGCATTGATTTAGAAGGGATGTCCACAAACATTTGGAGAGATAGTGTTTTTGTGAACTTTTGGACTTTTGCTAATACTTTTTCATTTCCTGTACTTGCTTTCTTTTTTACTTGGGTCATTATTCATTGAACTAAAGCTACTTTTAAATGAGCATGAGTTTAGATGGGTCCTCTTTGCCAATCTGACTCTGATTGCTAGATCTTTTCATGGTAGAGCAGGAAGCAATGTTACTTTTGGTCCTTTCTACTAAGAACATACCCAATTAGGCCAAGTCTTCGAGGACCCACAATATCACAGGCAGCCTACATCTTATGAGTCCCACCGGTATAAAGGGCTTGTACAGGGGAAGGGGTTTTTGACTGGATTAACTTGTTGAGGATGCGAGGATCAGACCTGATTGATGCCCAGAGAGAACACCGGAAAGTGCAGCAGACCCTTAATAAGGTACATTGGTCCAGGTATCCTGAAAGCACTGTCTGTGTGCATGTGTATGTGTGGGTGTATGTGCACTATAGGTGAAAGGTTGAAGTTGCATAGAGCCCTAATTCTATGGTGCTAATGGCCCAGTTCTGTGATAGTCTGTAATTACTCTTATTGTTCACTCTGCCAGGTGAATGTTGCAGCGCACATTACATCTCCTCTCAGCAGGGTTTTAATGGATACATAGGACTGTGAGCAGGGCTCTTAATTACACATCTCAACAGGAGGGGGCTACAGCAATGAGTGGGACTGGAGCAGATAAAAAATAGAGTAGGACATGGCGATCCAGAATCAAAGAGAGTGGAAATGACAGAGAAGGAGAGAGATCCAACAAATTGAACACCCTCTACTTGTTCAGTTAAGAGATAATTGCACAAATGTTTCATAAAGAATTCCACCCAAAACACCTGCTTTATTAAATCAAGGTGTGAATTAACTCAGCCCGAATGGCCTGATGTAAAATGCCTCCTTCCACAGAAATCCGTGACTACTAGAAAATGGTGAATGAAACAAGATGTAGTTTAATGCCTCTAAAATCGAATCACTTAAAGCTGATTAAGAAATGGTTATTTACAGATAAGCTGCCTAATGCATTACATATTGTTTTACATTGGTTTAAGTCTGATATTGTGAGACATGCAAATTATTCATGTTTCATGCTTGGCCACACGTGATGTAAGCCAGGAAGACCTTATCGCTGTACCAAACTCACTATATAAGGTCATTCTGTTGTGAATGTTTTGTGTTCTGACTGTTGGTAGCATCCATTGCAAGCAAAAGATGCCTCAGAGAAGAGTTTGAAAGGAATTCAAGTAGATGGAAGAGTTACAGAGGGATTGGAAGCAGTACATAGAAACAATGACACAAACCACAGAGAGGGGAGAACCAATGTATTGCTTAAAGGAATGACCCACCAGCCATGGTTGTAGACCTTCAGTGAGCATTGATGCCCACCATAATCATCTTGTTACTGCCAGCACCATTGACCGATGACTGCATGATGCAAGATTACGTGCAAGCAGACCATTACAATAACTGCCCATATTACCTCGTCAACATCATCAGTGACTGAAAATGTGTCATGCCAGACTGTCATTTGTTCCAGGAGTCACTCAATGGCACTGGGTCATGTTCAGTGATGAGTCTTTGAGGAGATGATAAATTAATTCAAATTAATTTAATTAATCTTCTCAAGGCTGTGGTAATTTCCCATCACCTTTCCCCCTTTCAGTCAACTTTCCATTAATATGCTTTAATACAGAACTCTGAAAACAGCCAGCCAGGGAATTGGTCCTCTTGTGGACAACAGTCGGATTAGCAGTCTTCCACGTGATTGTAGCTGCATGTGCTTGAGTAGTTATTCTGTATGAATAGAAATTGACTCAATTCTATTTTAAATATTCAATTAATTAGTGAAACTAGAAGTGGGGTTTTCAAGAGTAATAAGTTATAATATTTACTTTTTATGTCATGAATAACAAAAATTATAATGTTCACAGTATTTAATTTATTGAGATGTGCTACTCTTTGTGCTGCAAAATAGAAATAAATGTTGAAATGATGTTAAATGGTTGAAATAACACCAAAACTAAACTAAAGTGTTGATTCACTTTTCAAATTTGAATGGTTTAATGGTTTAACTTTGGTCATGACATGGATTCAACAGTGAATAAATAGTGAAAATGGAAATAATGTTTATTTTTAGACATTCCTCACAGCACAGTGATCACATTGGTGTGAGCTTTTTGGCACACTTTATGTAGAGTGAAACCAAGGGCTCTAAGTGGCTCAGTGGTCTATGCACTTGAACCGAGGATCAAAGGTTCAAATCCCCTGTCATGCTGCAAGCGAAGTGTGTTGGCTGCCCAGAAATGATGCAATGGTGGCAGTTCGTGATTGACTTCACATGTATTGGAGGAAGCATGTGCTTGTCTTCACAATCCTAGTGTTGGGAGCATTGTATGCAATGGGGGAGAGTCCTAATGGGGTTGGTTAATTGGGATATTGAATTGGGATTAAAAAAAAGACACCTGGGACACACAGAACATCAGTGTTAGCTAGAATATTATGGCTGGCAAACTTCAGGTAGACCTAAGTTAAAATTTACTTATTACCAACACTATTAAATGAACTGAATAGTCTATATTGTATAATAATAATAATAATAATAATAATAATTAATCTACTAATAATAATAATCTGCTCCACCCTCATTGTTTCTAATCTTGTCCATCCTTGTCACTCCCAATGAAAATCTCAGCATCTTCATCTCCGCCACCTCCAGCTCAGTCTCCTGTCTTTCAGACAGAGAATAATAATAATAATAATAATAATAATAATAATAATAATAATAATAATAATAAAAACAAAATAAAAGTGTTTAATTTAGCCTCTGTGCACTTTTTGTGGTTGAAGAAACACTGGATTAAACTAAATTATTCACAATTTCAGTGATTTTAGTGACAATCATGCAAAAGGAAATTGAATTTGTATGCAATAACTTTCTAAGACATTGGTTTTAAAGGGCTCATAAATTTTATTTATTGAAATAAAGCAAATGTACAGTTCACCCCTCAGTTCATATATTCTATATATAAAAACTAATCTGCAAAAGAACCCTTTTGAACTCCCTATTTCTCTGATGGCACTAAACCCATCTCTTTTCAACATCTCCTCCTATTCAGCCTACCCTGTTTAGCGTTTATTACCCTCATCAACATTACAAGTTTCCATGGGTGTCTCAGTGCTTTTGACTGAGATGCAATACAGGACAGCCAATCAGAACAGGGCTTATGTATCGTTTCTCAGTCTAAAAGTAACAGTAAACAAAAAACGGTTGAGATAACTGAAAGTGAAAATGATCATGTATGATGTGAACATTTCATGTCAAACCACTCAATGAGGTTTATGTCAATTAATTCTGCAGAAATGCTTCTTCAATTCATTTGAGTTTCTAATGTGATGAGAAGAAGCTGATTAGCTGTCATGGCTCTGCTCTACAGCAACGTAATCTGATTGAGGTTGACGTGGCAATAATGCTGCAAAAAATCAAGGCTCCTTGATTAGTACCATATGAATAATAGCTCACGTGGGCCTCACACGGGCACCTATTCATTAGCTACTGTCATTCTGCAGGCACAGAAGACCCTCTTCCCTTGACAGGTCTCTGTCCTTCATGTGCTATTAGTGCTTTGTCTTTTATGCTCTTTTGCTTCACGTACTGCATAGTAAAACAGCCCTTCATGCTTCAGAATATGAATGGGATGTGATTATTCAAGGAATTTTGTCTGAATAAATGTACTATTCTACCATTTATTTTTCTACTTTTGTATATATCTAAGCTATAAACTGCAGGCAATTGTACTTATTAACATTGGGAAACCAATTCAAGTTAGATCTGAAATGAAATTATAACTTTACCAAACTATTACTTCTAAAATAAAGCAGAATTTTAGATTTTTTTTAAATTCATTTATTCCATAGAGTTAAATAGACTTTTCTGTTCCTCATTCAAAAAGTCATCTGGTTGGAAGAACTATTTAGAAGTGCTGTTGCTGTAAACAGTTGATTAGAAGATATGCTCCAAAAAGTGAAATGAAAAGTTAAAGAAACATTTAACTAATTTAAAACATTTAAAACACATACTATGGTTTCACCCTAATCTCCTTTATCTTAATTTTATACTATATCTTATATTTTATCTTTATTTTTATTTTTTTTTTATGCATCTGTTTTACTGCTAAGAGGGACTTGCACCTAGGTTTTTCTCTGACCCTTACACCTGTGTAATGGAAGATTCAGGTGTACACAAAATGACACAAAATAACAATCTTTCCTTCATCCTCATAATTCAGCAATAGTTTTCAAAGCAACATTTAGGCAAGCTTGATTTTTAAACAATTCTTCTGGCCTGATAATGTTAAAATAATACTTTTTATAGTTCAGAATTAAATCCCAGTTTAAATGTCAAAGGAGCCTTCCAGTGCGTGTTTACTGCTTTGTCCACATTTACATGCTCAACTTGCATGCAGACTGATCAGTGGGACTGGGTGGAACTAATGATGTCATTGACCCAGATATTAGGTTAGAAATGAAAATGAGAAGGAAGGGGCTTTTGGCGCTCTTGTGTTCAATTTTCAGAATAACAGCCCTGAGAATGGATCATATATATATTTGTGCTATTAGTCCTTTTAAGCAACAACAAAAAAAATTACTTATTTATTACATAAATAAAAAAAAAATCATTTTTACATCTCAAATGAAGACAAATTTGAATAGTATAGGAAGGAAAACAATATCTCAGATGCATGTCTCCTATAATTACCTTTCTATTTTTTCAGAATAAACTTAAGTCAAACTATGAAGACATTGCATAAAAATGACCCATGGTTCTAAAGTTTAATGCACCTATTTTTTGCAGAGCTTAAAGGCCATTTAAAACTGCATTTGACCTAGAGAGCTAGGAAATCCTGAAGGGTCAAATCAGTGTTAATAATTAATTTTGTTAATGTGTGATTAACGTGTTGACTGATAGACCGTTTATTTATACATATTTTATCATTTAAACTGCATTTATAACACAATGACAGTAATGCATTCAGTGGACTTCAAAGGGTTAGATTCTATTTTGTTATTTATCAGCTTGGATTGCTTTCATTTCCCCACCTATTAACATCACCAATGCTGCATTGTGCTCAGAGGACCGACTGTGCTGATGCATGATCAGTGCTTGTGGCTAATGTAAATAAGTTTGGAATCTTCACCTTTGGACAGACTAGCTTCTCCTAACCTTAAATAATACATATCATCCTTAGTGCGGATGTCCAACCTCTTAAATTAATATCCAATAGAACCATCTACTCTAATTCCTTGAGTGCACCTTCAGCTCCATGGCATGTAAACAATAACAGATAAGGAACTATGAAGAAAAAGTTTATAACCTAATGATGACCCACCATGACCCAAACGAATCTCTGTAAGAACCACTCGACCTGACCCAACCACTGCAACCGGCACTATGCCAAATATTTTAATGTGAAAATGAGTTGACCAAGATTGAACTCTTAGAACCTGAGATCCACACTTTATTTTCAGCTACATGGCAGTATTCTAAGATACATATCTCAGGACCAGAGTAACCTACAAACATGATACACATATCACAACAAACCACAAGACTATCTGGTAATGATTACTGCTCTGCCCACATGTACATGCACAACTTGCATGCAGACTCCAAATGATCAACAAGAGGAGGTGGGGCTAATAATGGCACTGACCCAAATACAGGATTATAAAGGAAAATTAGTAGTGAGGGACTGTTTGCACTCTTTTTTTTTTTACAGTATTCAATTTCAATACATTTGAAATGTATTTGAAATGTATGTAATTTTCTTTCATCAAAACATTGTCAAGTTCATACAAATATTTAATACAATACAATTTAGAAATAACAATATATGACATGTGACATATACATTTCTAATGTTTTGGTAAATAAAAGTATGAAAACAAAAAAAAAATGCATAGAGTTCTAAAGGTAAAGTACGAACAACTTTTGAGCACTTTGCAGATCTATAATTTCAGACTGTAGTCCAGCTATTTCTCTGCACACTTTGTTAGCCTCATTTCACCCTGATCTTCAATGGATGGGATCCCACAGGACAGTGGGTGGTGGGTCATTCTCAGCATTGCAATGACACCGACATGGTGGTGGTGTGTTAGTGTGCGTTATGCTGATAGGAGTGGATGAGACACAGAAGCTCTGTCCAATTACTGACCACTCTATTAGACACTCCTACCTAGTTGGTCCAATTTGCAGATATAAAGTCAGAAACAGAAGCTAATCTGTTTCTACACAGTTTGTAATACTGTGCCTGATTCATTCATACCATTGCAACCTATCATTATGGGCGCCATGTCAGTGTCACTGCAGTGCTGAAAATGACCCACAGTGTTGGTCCTGTGGGGTCCTGACCATTCAAAAACAGAGGCTAACAAAATATGCAGAGAAACAGATGTACTACAGCTATAGTAGATACTAGAACTTCAAAGTGTTCCAGTATGGAGAGTGTAGGTGATAACAAGAAAAACAAGGGTCATAATATTCTGGCTGATTGGTGTATACACATTTGTTATGTTACAGCCTTATGGATTAAATTTTTTTCTCTCAAACATCTACACACAAAGTTTCAAAATTCAAAGTTTGTTTGAAATCTGTAAACAAAAATAAAAAACAAAATATAACGTGTTCATACGTATTCACGGCCTTTGCTCAATAGTTTGTTGAAGCAGCTTTGGCCGCAATTACTGCCTCAAGTCTTTTTGAGAACGATGCTACAAGCTTGGCACCTGTTTTTGGGAACTTTCTCCCATTCTTCTTTGCAGAACCTCTAGATATGTTTTAAGGTTAAGGTTGTCCTGTTGGAAGATAAACTTTCAATCCCGTCTGATGTCCAGAGCACCCTGGTGTAGGTTACCATCAAGGATGTCTCTGTACATTGCTGCAGTCATCCTTCCCTCGACCCTGCCTGGTCTCCAGTTCCTGCTGCAGAAAAACATACCCACAGCATGATGCTTGACTTCCTCCAGACTCAATGCTTGGCATTTAGTCCAAAGAGTTCAATCTTTTTGTTTCAAACCTTCTGGCAAACTCCAGACTACTGTCATGTGCCTTTTATTGAGGAGTGGCTTCCACCTGTCCACTACATGACTGACTGGTGGAGTGCTGTCAATGGTTGTTTTGTCCCTGAAAATGGCCTGCTGTCATTCTGAGTGACTCCTTGACATCACCACAGTCTTTAGATATGTTGATGTGGTGTTAAGGGCAGTTGTACTGGTCTATGTGCATATAGTCCTACATCATCCAGCCATTATCCAGTCCCTCGTTAGGTACATCACTGCTCAATGAATGGGCTGTTGGGTCACTGTGCATGTCAGACAATCTGACAGTTCTCCTTCTCTGCCTATGATATCCACACTACGTCAGTCAGGTACAGTGCTAATGCCCATCCTTGATTTCATCATGTGCACAGCCGAATGCGAAGGTTGAATTATTCACATCTCACAATGTGAAACCTACCCACCAAGTTTCATTCCAGTCGGCTGATTCCTTCTGAGTGCAACTATTTTTTTCACGACGAGTGTGTATATTGTCAGTGCCAGGCAAATACCATATATCTCCATTTTTGCAGTTTATTTAGTACTTTATTTTATTTACTGTACCAGAACCTATGCCCAATGCGAAGGATGACATGGGAGAAGGAGGAGGATCAAAGATAAGGAGCTACATGTCTGTTTGTATTATTTATATCTTCTATGTGTACTTCTCAAAATAAAATGTGCCCCTATACAGGCCTTCAGAGTACTAATGCTGCCAGAAAACCTTTATAGCATAGTGTGTAGTACAGCACGAGTTTTGCTGAGATTCAATTTATGCCCCAGTCATTTCTACATTATTCACTCAAGCTATAAACAGAGCACCTTCCTCCACCTTGCATTATCAAACTCTAGCTGGTCTGTCCCTCGGCTTTTGTCTCATTTTGCTCTCTGACTCAGACAAGCTCAACAGCGAGAGCCTGTGTACAAATGCTGGTTGATGCAAGGGTTTGAAGGGCCCTTTTTGATCAGTGCTGAACACACGCTCTTTAGAAATGAAACCCTCCTTTTACTCTGGCGCATGTTCCCTGAGAGACAGGCTGATTTTTTGATTTAAAAAAAAAAAAAAAAGACTTTACATACCAAGTAATGTGAATCACCAGGCAAGGGTAATTATACTTCTTAAACAGCAGATTCTCTGAAGCGGAATAATCACTTCGGCAAGCAGAGACCTTTTAAGCGGTGTGTCAAAGCTTGCTGTATGGCTTGATAGTGTCAAATGAAAAGGGACATTTGTTAATCACCAGTAATGAGGCAATTAGAAGAAAGGAATAACAATGCACTATTCGTATGCACTATGGGTTCTTTACTGTGGCAGTTCTATACCAGTGACCCAAGCTATCAGTTCAGCCATTAAAGGTGCCATAGAAATCATTGAGTATTTTAAGTTGCATAAACACTGAGTAAGTGACCACAGTGAAAAACCCTTAAATGTGATTTTACACATCTATTTAACACTCATCTGCTTCAGAATAAAGCATGCTAATTTTTTTCTTTATGGTGTGCTTGTAAAAAAAAAAAACTGACTGTCTGGTTTACTGTCTGCAACAACTCACAGTAGAATAGGACAACCATTAATCCCCCAGACTCATTTATAGAATACATGGAAACCCCACTTCACATCTTAGAGGACTTAAATGTTCTGCTTATGTCTTGGTGCCAGATCAGGCTAGGCTGGACACTAGATTAGGAGCACTTTTGGTAGAAACTGACCACTGGACACCAGAATCACTGCCCGATGTTTTGGAGATGTTCTTACCCAGACATCTAGCCATCACAATGGCACTTGTCAAAGTGCGTCAGATCCTTCTAGCTCCTAAAACGTCAACTTCCAGAACTGTTTGCTGATTTGCTGTGTAATGTGTAGATCCCAACTCTTAACAGGTGTCACTGTCATCAGATAAGTGTTATTCACTTTACCTGTCCATGGGTGTAATGCTATGCCTTACCTGTGAATATGCGGTATATGTTTCAGACTAAAAGTGGGTCACCAAGTCCATTGATGCAAAGTGTGTTTCTTTGGATTTCATGAAGAGTGCTGAGATTTGAGCAATGCTTTTCCAGTGATTTCATCACCACAAGTGCCTGAGCAGCATTGGAAGCAGTGTGGATATAAATCCATTAAGAAAAGGTAAGACACGTCTGTAAAGCTTTAGAATATAACCTTCCACAGCAGTTTTAATTCAAACTACTTGACGATAGAGTCAAGACAGCTCGATATTCAAAATTCAACTTGTATGAAGGAGGGCAAAATAAGTGTAAGTTTTCAACATTGAAGTTAAAATAAATTATTAAAAGACAACAAAAGAGCTAAATAAGACACACAAACAAACAAAAGACACATAAGAGCTGACAGACCACCAAAACTGCCACAACAGATAAACAACACTTCAGCATTCATCTTAAAGAGAGAGGAATAAATCAAGCTACTACCACCACTAACTTAAAGAAAACAAATATAATGTTCTCTGCAGAATTACAGTTGCAGATAAAATAAATGATGTAACCCATCAGAATGACCTGGATTCCTGCATTGGTTACTCATAAAATGTGGTCTGTTCATTAAGTCACAAATGTGGAAAAAAACAATCTACCTAAGCTAATACCACAAAATAGTTATACTGTTCATGTCTTTAACTGCGCACAACCAATAAGTGAAGAAATTAAGTGAACCCTTTTGCAACAATCAGCATCAGCAAAAGGTTCACATACATCTGAGGAGGAATTCTGGACCATTTCTCCCTGCAGTGTTTATAAAACTTTTACACACATCCGCTGACCTTTCTGCCACACTTACAGCATTTCTGGAAATCTATATTCTAGACTTCCACATAAGGCTCTAACGCTCCATCAGAGTTGGCTGCTTTTGTTCTATTTACTGTACCATATTGTTCTTAAAAAAATAAATAAATCAGTAGTAAATCCATTAACAAGCCGGATGAAAATGGACATCATACCAAATGACATTTTCACACTGATTACCTGAAATATCAATTACAGTCCGTCGTTGGGGTTCATTTGGCCCCTTGGTCAGACCTTGCCTATATCATGGTTTATATACACATGCCACATGGTCTTGGCATATTTTGTTAAATTTCCAGTACAGCAGTACAGCAGTACAGTGGTTCAATTAAAATGTTTTGTGCAGAGTCACAAGCCCTACAACACAATCAGCAATCAGCCAATTTCAGATGGTGCTCATCTAATCCAACCACATTCTTTACAGTTAAAATGTATGTTTAGTAGTTTAATGGTTAAGGTTTAAGGTATACAGTATAAGGGTCCCTATAACCTACCAGAATATTTGTTTAGGCATTTCTGTTTTTTCAGCTAATAGAAATTCTGTTGGACCCTGCAAAATTATGTGAATTAAATATTATGAAGTTTCAAAGTCTGACTATTTCACTTACAGTAATGTGCAGAAATCTTAGGCTTTGGTTCACATTTTTAAAACTATGTCAGTAGCATGAAACGGTTTAATCTGATGTCTAAAACCTGGGAATGTCCTTCACATACATAGTAACAGCTTTTTGTACATATCTGCTTTAATCACACACATTCAATCAGCACAGCTTAATAACAGTGTTTCCCATCTCATCTTTTAGGCACAGTAAATGTATATAATGTATATGACTTCAACCAGCAGTACATTACTATGTTCATGTAGAAGAGTAGTACAGTACAAGGGCCTCCTTGTGGTTTGTGTGAAATAACTAACTATTTAAATACATACACACTGTAACACACTGTAAAGCCAACTTTACTCTACATCAGTGTTCTGGAGGCACCCCTACCCTGCATATTTTAGAGCTTTTCCTGTTCCCAACACACCTGATTCACCTAATCAGCTCACTAACAAACCCTTCAGCGCTGCAGGGGTTAAAGGTAAAACATCCAGGTCCAGGGTTGAGAAACACTGACCTATTGAGCTCTTAAAAGATGTAACTATATATCAATAACCAGCACAACAGAAGTGGAGCAGGGCGAATTAATGCTGGTAATCATCTGCACGGCATGACATCAGTCAGGTTCAGAGTTGTGACGTCAGCGCCAGATGAAGGGATTCAGCCACATAGTCGAGATTACGGCTGTTGATGGCACTTATGTTTAGACAGCCCTCCGGCAGCAGGTAAACGTGTCTCCTCTTCACCAGAAATTCAACCTGTTGAACTAATGGACAAAATGAATTAAAACCTTCACTCATCGACCTTATGTGAACTTATCTTGTAATTGCCATCATCCCACAAGATGAGCCATTAATGTTCAGTCCATGGTCATGAATTGGGAATGAGAGAGAGAGAGAGACAGTGAGAGACAGTGAGAGAGACATTGCAAATTAATTCAGCTCAATTATGTTTTCATTTTATGCTTGGTTAACAAAATCAGATAGATACGATTTCCATACACTTACAAGAAAGACAACGTAACTGCTTTGAGAATGAATCATTAGTGGAAGATCAAACTGTAGACTGCAAGTCAAGTGACATTTCATGTGCTCCAGAGTTCCAAGAAATAGACAAGACTGAGTGGGTTAAAAGGGGACTTCACTCTAGATAATGGCAAGCTTTAGAAGGGCACTAATAGCCTGAGAAGAGAACCAGAGAACCAGAGTCACATATTCCTAAAAATTAATGGATGACTCAGTTTAAAAGAAATGGTCCCAGAATGCTTTTTCTCTTCTAATGAAAGATATGGGACAATGCATGAACACAAAGCTGACCTTGAGAGTTCATTTAAATGTCACAGGTACAAGCACAAGTTGTAATATTGAGGCACAAGTTATGCGACTGTCATTCTGGAAATAACGCTAAACACTGCAAAGTTCAATTTCTTGTGGCACTCAAAGCCAGACTATATTATTATCTCACACATTATTATACACAAGTACATGATGGCACCTCTGACATAATGTCATATGTCACTTAAATGTCCTTATTTAACGTTATTCATTTGAGACTGGTGTATGAGGTTTATGTTTTGAAGCAGCAAGGCTAATGAAGCTAACATGTTTGGGTAAGAGAGAAAACTGTTGAAATCTGATTTTTTTTTTTTTTTGCTGAACTGTTCCTTTATGCAGTACACCCCAACACAAGAAGATAGAAATGTACATATAATATGAAAATTCACCCCAGGAATTCTGTACCATCTGCACAATTTTCAGATACAATAGTGTGAACCAGAATGTACATGATGAAGAAGCAGAATCACATAATATTAAACCTGGCTGAAGGTACAGAAGATATTAAAAATTTCACACCAACACTGATGGTAACGTTTCAGTTTACGTTACGATAATATTAAAGTTAACTTTTTGCTAATTTCACATTAACTTCATATTACATTTGTAATAATAATGGTTAAGGTTAGGGTTAGAATAAGATTTAGGGTTAGGTTTTATGGTTAAGGGTAAGGTTTAAGTTTATTTTATATATGTTTAGGTTTATAATTTTAACTATGTGTGGCTGAATACAAATGCATGCCACAATTTCCAATTTTTTATTTGTAGTAAAAAAAAAAAAAAAAAAAAAAAAAAAAAATATATATATATATATATATATATATATATATATATATATATATATCTCAATCATTTTCTTTTCACTTCATAATTACACAATTACAGAGGAGGATGGGTTCCTCTCTTGAGCCTTGGTTCCTCTCAAGGTTTCTTCCTCCTAAACTGAAGGAGTTTTTCCTTGCCACTGTTTGCCTACTGGCTGCTCATTTGAGGCTTGGACCCGGATCCTTGTAAAGCTGTCTTGTGACAACTTCCTGTTGTAAAAAGCGCTATATAAATAAAATTTGATTGATTGATTGACATGCTACTAGTATACATTCTAATTATTCTATTTTGTCTTTTGAAACTGTAGTACAGAATTCTCACCACTCAAACCGATGCAGCAGTAGAGTCCTCCTGATTTTATCAAGGGGTCCCAGCTCCCTGGGCTTCCAAGGAGTCGCATCTTCTCTCTGAGACATTCCCGCATTAGCATGCATCGTTCTGCCATGCCCTTCAACCCTTCCTGCCTGAAAGAGCCGTCCAAAATCACTGACTCAAAAATGCATGAAACCATTTTCACAAGAGAATAGTTATTGCATTTTAGATCACGGAGTTCTATGCTACTGAAGAGTAACATTTATATAGAGTATTCACTCCCATTTTTCATATTTTGCTACCTCACAAGCTAGAATTAAAATGGATTATTTGAGGGTTCGCATCATTTCATTTACAGAACATACCTACAACTGTGAACTTGCCACTGGGATTTTTGCCCATTCCTCAAGACAAAATTGCTCCAGCCCTTTCAAGTTATATATACATGGTTATATATCACCAGCAAGTCTGACCACATATTCTCAATTGGATTAGGGTCTGGGCTTTGACTATGCCATTCCAATACATTTATATGTTTCCCGTTAAACCAGTTGAGTGTGTAGCAGTAGTGCGTGATGACGTGTTGGTTTTGCCCCAGACATAGCATTTTCTCTGGTGGCCAAAAAGTTTAATTTTCTCATGTGACCAGAGCAACTACCTCCATAAATTTGGGCACTGTCCCTTTTGGCAAACTCAAAAGAAGCCGTCCTATTTCTGTAAGTAAAGGCTTTGGTCTGGCCACACTTCCATAAAGCCCAGCTCTATGGACTATACGGTTTATTGTATGGACAGATACTTCAGTCTCTGCTTGGGAATTCTGCAGCTCCTTTAGGGTTACCTTTGGACTCTGTGCTACCTCTCTGATTAACATCCTCCTAATACACACCCTAATGTGGTTTCTGCCACTGTGCGGAATTCTGCTAATTACAAACCTGGAAAATTATTTTGCATAATGACAGCAACAGACATTTGATGTCTTTTAAAAATGCTTGTAATCAAATGTAACTTATTAGCTTACCATTCAACGAGGTGCGCAGGATTGGTTAGCACCGTTGTAACCACTCTGGCACCTCCTGCTGGTGGACAGGACCAAAGAGTTCGGATGAGCTTCTCTGCTTGCAACTGAACAGCCAGCAGATTGGAATCGTCCTTTAGAACAACAAACAAGTGGCCCACTCTTTCTCCTGAGGATATGAGGGGATACAGTGTGAGGGTTTAGAAGTTTATGTCATTGCTACTGGCATTCACAGCATACCAATCCATATATGGACACACACACACCTTTCAAATGATATATAATGATATATAAAATATTTTTAAAAAATCCCTTCTTCAATAAAAATGTTGCAGTTTTCCAAACCAACTGGCTGAATCAAGCAACCATATGCAATGGTTTTGAGTTGCTTGATTATGAGCCGTTGCAAGTTGGTGACAGTTAAAAGAAAAATATATAAACAAATATATTTTTTAAACAGCAGTTCTTCTCAGCTGGGACCACAAACTTAGTGTTGAGACAGATGGCTGAGAACAAGTCCAAGTACAGAGAGTATTGAGTAATAGATGTAAATATGAAAAGTAATAGAGAATAGAAAAATAACCAGCTTGAGCCAGGACTTGAGCCTGGCCTTGCACTATGTAGCAATGAGCAATGAGCTCTCTAATTGTAATGCAAAAAAGCTGTTGGCTCTTAAAATATGCACAATATGTATGTAGGCTTTAGTTAATTATTCAGTCATGATGAGCAAGAAAGGTCCTTAGCCATTGAATACACACAAAAAATATGAATTTGGTGAAGTAGTGTATACATATTTTGTATTTCCTTGTGATTTAGACAGACCATATTCAGTGTGTAACATTTAAGAGATGGGTGTTCAATCATTGGTCTAGAGATCAACCACCCTGGAGAGCTCAGATCTAAAACACCTGCTTCTCAATATTTAGATGCTTTTCTGTTCTTCATGGCCTGGATCATTATCTGAAGAAATTCTTCAAGGTGGTAAATCCCCAGGACCAGGACTGGATGGTCTCCAACTAAGGCTGGGTGAAGACTAACTAGGAAGCTCTGAGTAGAATTCCCAATTTCTACTTATTGAATTATTATTAATTATGAATGCAGC
Organism: Acestrorhynchus altus; assembly: GCA_034509495.1. Taxonomy (NCBI): domain Eukaryota; kingdom Metazoa; phylum Chordata; class Actinopteri; order Characiformes; family Acestrorhynchidae; genus Acestrorhynchus; species Acestrorhynchus altus. Next base: position 10,298,463 of record CM067515.1, read on the forward strand.
AAAGACTCAATTGCGTTTCAGGTCTAAGTAAGTATTTGATGCTATACTCACCACATGTGACTGTTCTTACCATAGAGGCTGAAGTTGTGGGAGAATGACTGGGCACACAACAGCTCCAGGCCCAAAGACACACAATGTCTCAAAACCCAAGAATCCTGACCCACATCCCCACTGCACAAGCCCAGAGCAGGCAGCAGGAAGAAGGGCAGAAGCTGACGTCTCTGAGATAGAATGGGTGTGTGTCCGGGAGAGAGAAGGAGAGAAGGAGAGAGAGCAAATAATCAAACTCTTCATGTATCTCATGAATTATGCTCTAAACTAATAGTGGATCAGGCCACTCTTTGCTCTCAAAGGCGTCTCAGTTCTTTGTGGCATGGCTTTCACAACATGAAAACAATGAACATGTAACTTGTTGAGATTTTGGTCTGTGTTGACATCATTATACAATTCATGCAGATTCCAGCAGCATTTCGTGCAGTAAATATCCAGTTCTACCACATCCCAAAGGTGTTCTACTGGATTCCAGTATGGTAACTGGTAAGGTGACTAAAACACAATGCTGAGATTACTTTTACTTTAGGACAAAGTGCATCATCATGCTGTAATTAGTCTTTAGAAGATGGTCATGAAGTGATGCAGATGGCTGGCAATAATTCACAAATAATACACAAATAATGATTGATATTAACAAACCCAAGTCAAGAAAACAGTCCTCACGCCATTACTCCAACTTGACAGGCCTGGACTACTGACACAAGGCAGGTTTGTTTGGCCCCAAAATTAGAACCAACCATCTGTGAGCCTCAGCAGAAATTCATTGGACATTTACCAGACCAGGTTACCTTTCTCCGGCATTCAGTTATCCAGTGTTGGTGAGCCTTGGCTGACAGAAGGGGACAGTGATGTGGTCGTCTGCGGTTGTAGTCTATCCCCCTCAAGGTTGGACATGCCATGGACGTGACACACTTTACTGCTATCCACTTGGATGTGACACACTTCATTGATCTCCACATTTGAGTGGTTACTGTAGTTACTGTAGCCTTTGTCTGCTCCAACCAATCTGACCAGTCTTTGTTAACCCTATTCATTAACAAGGTGATTCTATCTGCAGACGTCTTCCTCACTGAATGTGTTCTCTTCATTTCAGCATTCCGAGGAACTCTGCTGAAAATTCCTGTAGATCAGCCTTTCTAGAAATATTTACACCAGCACTTCCCTGACACCAACAGTCATGCCACAGCCAAAATCATTAATATGTGACATAATAATATTAACCACAAATGTAATTTGTGATGCTGGTTCCAAATACATTATACTCTACTAAATACTATCTATGTATTTCAAAAGCTAGAAAGAATACATCAGGTTTTTTTTAGTAGGTTGTGTTTTGTATAGGTGGATTTGCCCCTAAACAGAGCTCTGAATTCCTGCAGGACACTAACAGACAATTAATAAACCCCTAAACTCGATGTACTTCAAGTACTTCACAGTAAAGCTAAATACTGAGCGTAGAGTGTGTGCACATGTGTGGGGGAGGGTGTTAAAAGTAATAAACGCTGTCCAACAGAGAGTACTACTGACCAGAAAACCATTAATTCTCTACTTCTTTCACTGCATGCAAGTTAGGCTGTGACACATTACCACCAGGACATCAGTCACTCGTCTCCAATCCTCCTGAGAAAGGTCAGCTCCCGTTGGATAATGTCCTGAGGCAGACAGGACCACAATGCTTTGCTCTGGAGCTTTCTCCAAGTCCTCCAGCATCTTCTCTACACACACTCCTCGAAGGTCACCATCCCAATACCGGTACTGCTGGACATCCCCAAATCCTGCTGCCTCAAAGATGCTTGGAAATAACTCTGTGAAAAGTTACACCAGATATGCTTTAAGTTAAACATTTGCAGAAATAAGCAGTATTTAACTAGAATAAACCATACTGGTACCACCAGATCTTTTATGTTGTATGGTGGGACCTTCATGAACATCACCCTGTCATCGGTTCACCAGTTGTCCTTCCCTGGAGCACTGTTGGTAGGTTGTGACCACTGCCCATAAGACCAGCCTGATTTTTTGGAGATGTTCTGAGCCAGTCACCTAACCATCACAGTTAAGTCTTTACATCATATCTCAGATTCCTATGCATTTTCCCTCCTTGTAGCACATCACCTAAAGAACTTGACTGTTCAACCCATGACTAATGCACATCATATGTCCAATTGTTTATGGACACCTATTCTACTAAATACATTCAGCTGCTTTAAGTTGCACCCATTGCTGACAAAGATGTGCAAATGCACACACAGAGTTTGTCTAGTCCCTGTAAAGATGTATTCCCAATAGAACACAACCCTCTGGAGCAGATAAACATAAACCTATTGGCATTGTGTCTAATGCCAACCATGGACTAAATGGGATTAAAGCCCGACAGCATTGAGCTGCTTCAAAATCTAGCAGAAAACCTTCCATGGACAGTAGAGACAGTTCTCCAGCAAAAGTGAGCAGATGCTCCACAGCCTTTGTCTATACAGTGAATATAATCTATATGTCCCACCCCTTGACAGGTATCATTGTAATCAGATAATCAATGTTATTTACTTAACCTGTAAAAGGTTAAAATGATATGGCTGGTCAGAGTACAGTTAGCATACAAGGGTACAAGAAACTATTTCTAAGGCTAGAATTTTCTTATATATATATCTCTCTTTGTAGAGTTTTAGCCTTTTTGCTGTGTTAATGTAACTGCGTGACCTCCTCTCCACCATCCCCTGATAACATTAGCATTCCTACCTTACCCTCAATCCTTTCCCCTTTCCTATTCATTCACACTCATCCGCTCTCTCTCACTCCAGGGTTCTTAAAAACTGAAAGTCTATGTAATCTTGGAACTGGTCCAGACTGCTGACAGATTGCTGATCAACTAAGCTGTGCCCATGTGTGATTTTATGTTCGCACATGAATAGTCGCAATCCAGTCTCCTGACTCCCATGTGCTGAATTTCATACATCTGTCTCCAAATACTAAGCCACAATAAATAGGCTACGTCAAGTTTGGAAGCATTTGTCAAATCAAAAATTAACATCAGTTTATCAGTGACATGTATAGGCTGGACAGTAGGAGATATTTCAACATGTTTTCCCCCAGTATTTCAGGAATACTGGAATATTCTTGATATTTATGGAACTTCAAGAAGTTGGTAAGTTATATGCACTCTTCAAAGAGGGTGTTTTCACAGCAGTTTGGGCAGGTGTGAAAACACTAGTCACACTCTGATGTGGAAACAACCATACCAAGACCCTTTAGAGGAGATGGTCTCAGTCCAATCCCATGTGAATTCTGGATCAGTTTGTTTATGGTGAGACATGTGATCTGACCTGAATCCATCGGCTCTGGAGATTATTAGTGTAGTTTAATATGGTATATTATCTGAATAATCACTACAGCTACAAATGACCTGCTCCATGTTCAACCCACCATCACACTGAGAGGAGAGAAAAACAGGGACATTCCAAGAGGAGCTGGTGCAGTAGCAGTGCTTCAGTAACTCAGCTCCCAAACGCACAGCTCCAGACATGCCCACTGCCTGTACTCCTACAACCTGCCCGGTTGCAGAAAAATACGACATTTCAGTTTGTTTTTGCAGAAAACAAAATTCCCACATTGGCACATCTATATAAAAATAATTTTGGTCAATATTATTGTCTGTTGGCATTTTTATTGCATTACAATTAGAATGCCTATGCTCCAACACTCTGAACTTCTCCACATCTCTACTCACGCCCTCATTGAAATACACCACAGCTGTTTGATGAATTAGTAATATCACTTTTCTGGACATTTCTATGGTCAGCATGCCCTGAAAAGTCTGATTTGCTAAAGCCTTAGTCTATAAATATTAAAGATACAGGCTGCACTGGCATTTTCCTAAATATCGTTGATTACTGCACACTACTGTTGTAGCCCTGATTTCCAAGACGTTTTTGGAGATCATTGACAAAAGCCTCGGATTAAAGAAAAGCTGGCATTCGCTCAGCCCTGGAACTGCTGAAAGATGAGAGCTTTCTGAGTGATCGCAGAAGCCTTGCAAGCCCCTGACAAAATCTGGTAGTGTTGTGACTGGAAATCAGTCAGCAACTAGCTACAGCCAATGAGAGTGCAAGAAATTGGGTGAGAAGAAAGCCATGGGTGACGTTAAACAACATCAACAAGCCTGCGCATTTTAGTGCTATATCTGCTCCCAACACACCTGATTCAACACTCATTAACAAGCCTTTTCAGATTGTCAAGATGTGTTTCTGGGGTGCAGACAGACTTGTCTCTGGTTCTTCCAGGTGAAATTTGCTACCCTATGTTGCTGATTAGTTGTGTAGTGTGCACAACCACAACCTCTGAAAGATTCCCAATTACAAGACAGCAAGTTGTGTAGTGTGAAGAGTACAACAATCTGACCATCCTGAAAGTTTAGATTGGATCAGATCAGACAACACAAAACCAATCTGTACTGGTTGCTATGGTAACAGGGCAGGCATCAATAACTACATAGCCTTGTTGGTGCCACACTTATCTTGGATCCCTTCTTGTTTGTCTTGTTGCCAGTGACACATCTGCACAAATCTGATTGTAATGAAAGGACTTCAAAATACACCCAAATGTGACTGTAATACAATACCAGATTTTAGATGGTTTTCGTGCTGTCTAGACAGAAAACAGAAAAAAAAATCAACCCTATTTTGTCTCATATTAGATTGTTTAATATGGTTTAATGTCTTTAAGCTTGTATTTGTTTTCTTGGCCAGGTGTTCTTTAGAAAAAGGTCATCAGCTTTGAGTGGTGTTTCCTGCATAAAGGAAGATTTATTAAAAAATGAAGGAAAACAGGCACTGGTTTAGTGAATGGCCTCTCTACATGAAGAGCTTTAATTGCAGGTTGCTTAAATAAGCATCTCTGACTGTCAAGAATGAAAAACGCAGGTGTTAAAACAATGTTCAGCCTGCAGCTAGCTTCAAGGCCGTTTGGCTCTCCAATAGTCATGGTGTGAATGTAAAAATCTTTGCATTGAACAGGACCAATAAAGAGTGTATAAAAAAGAGATTTCAGTAAAGATTTCTGAATGAGCTGCACCTTTCTGTCGAATGAGGGCATCAAAGTCACGACTGGCAGAAGCTATAGTTAAGCATCCATGAAATGACATGGATGTTAAACGAGCCTTTTGATCAATGCTATCTGTCTTCATCGGTGATTCAGCCTTTACCGTCATTAGGACACATTCTTCTGTGGCATTGGACTTTAATTTCAGCTGGATAAAGGAAGGCGACTAGGGTAAATGTTTGTGTCCAGGCCTTAGTTTACACCTCAAAGCGACATTTAACGTCAGTGGCGAGAGCACATGGCATTTCCCCCATGTAAACAAACTACAGGTTGTATGTACTGTGGCTCTGGGTTCTTATCAATGTATTCAGCTGTCCAGCCAACTCTAATGACAGGCCAGATTGTGGATTAACAAGCTATTTCAACAAACAGGGCAATAAATCACACAGACAGACACTGCCTATTGGATTATGTGGTTACTGGAAGAAGCAATACACAAGATCACCCTGTTCTCCACAAGAGCATGGCTGTCCCGGCCTAAGGCCAGCTCCGAAGCTTTTCTGGTGAATTCTGGGAGGCCTGAAGGAGGTGGATACTCTGGGTGAAGGGTTGGGTCTGTGCCAATCTGCTGCTTAATTTTCCAGATTACAGCAAGCTCTGGAACCTGACCGTCTTCCCCAACATACTCTAGAGACAGAAAGAGATGGCACACAAAACGAATAAGGGTTAGTCTGATTGCCTGGGAAGTATTCAACCCATGATATTCCATATGATCACAGCACACTTTTTACAAAACTTCAGTACAAACCCAATCATTCCACAGATCATCAGCTGAATCGGTGAGAGCAGTCACAACAGTTTACTCAGTGCTGCTAGAGCTACTTTTTTGGTCCATAATATTGCCAGTTCCTATACAGGCCTGTCACGATAACTCATTTTTTGTGGGCGATGTATCAAAGCACAAGAACATGAGATGGAGTGTGTTACCATGAAAATAATAGCATGGGTTTGATGAAGCAGACATGATCCTAAGGCCAGTGTTGTATTTTGAATCCATCAGTGCTATTATGTACGATAACGCATGACCTTGAGTGTTCCATTGGCTTTATACAAGTTAGGAAAATAAGCGCTGTTTAATGTTTAATGTGTTTTAATGCTGGCATTTCCTTCCGCTAACTTATAGTCTCTTGAGTAGTCACTTTTTGCTATGTTACAGTGGAAAAACTCCACTCATTCACTGCACAGCCCGTAGCTCCTTCTCCTGCTCCATAGACAACCAACAAATTAGCTAAACTGCGTTATCCACTCACCATATTTCTTTTCTGTTTGTCTTATTTTAGACTCATCCCACCAAAATGCACTACAGAGCAGCACAGGAGGTCATTCCTGCCTGTGGCCTTTAAACTCTATAACTCCACCCTTACTGGGTGACCACTATAAACCAATATGGTTCACTTGCACAATTTTAATTTTATTTATCTGTGCAAGAACTTCATATTTATTTATTTATCATAGCCATTGGCTTTTTCATAAATATATTAACATGTATATATTTCCAAAGTGTTTATTCCACTCATTCTTTTATATTATTGTTTTATATAGATGGGTGCAGCTGTAACAATTTGCATTTTCCCTCTGGGATTAATAAAGCATTTCTCATTCGTGCCCTAGAACATAAATTGGGATCCTTTTCAGTCACCTTAGTTTGAGTAGAAGTGCACTAGATGATGCTGTTCTGCTTAGCTGAGGGCTGTTGCTTTGATCAGTTAGACATGGTCTGATTTCCCCTAACAAGGTGTCATTTCAGAGTCTCTCAGACTGATTGAAATTCACACCTTTTGTTATTGATTTTCATCAATAAGAGACATGGAAATCAAAGCCTCAGGTGGTCCGAACAGGTGCTTTGAATGGCAGAAGATCTGTTTATGAACAGAGCTGGAAAAGAAGCCAGTTCCAGATCCTTAAAACTCCATCAACTTGAAACACTTGACTTCTTTGGCCCCTTTCACTGCAACCTGCAGGCTTAAACACCTCGCAGGTCACGTGGTGAGTTGTTTACAATGAAGCTTTGGAACTGATTCAGAAGAGACAAATCATCTAGAGCAAGGGTGGGCAAACTACGGCCCGCAGGCCAAATCCAGCCCGTTGGTCTTTTTAATCCGGCCCGCCGAAGAATTGACCAAATCAACTCATGTCATCATTATAATTGCATTCATTTGACCGTGTCATGTAATGCCTGACGGTCCACCAGGTGGCGCGGTGGTGCATTAGGTGCAGTGATCTAGTGTGAGTTAATTTTGCGAGCAAGTCTCTGTTTTTACTCTGCTGCTGCTCTGAATCCGTCTGCAGCAACGAGTGGGGAAAAGAAAAGTCGACAGAGCGTGCCGAGTTTTTAATAAGGAATGGACAACTAAGTCTAGTCAAAGGCTGTATGTCTTATTTGCAAAGAAACCGTTGCTGTTTTAAAGGAATACATCATCAGCCGTCACTGTTCCACCGAGCACACGAATTACGAATAACCAATTAACGCAAGAACGGATGGCTACCTCTCAGAGGTTGGTAGCTAGTTTGCAGGCTCAGCAAAACACCTTTAGCTGACAAACTACCATCCAATAATCCAAGAGCTACAAGGGAAAGACCAGTTTGTGCGAGAAATGTACACAAATATCAAAGCCTTCAAAACCAAGCTAGATTTATTCTCAAAGCAAATGTCGAACGCATCATTCGCTCATTTCCCAACACTGGCTATGTGGAAAGAGGCCCCTCGACATGTGAAAGAATACAGGAATTCACTGGACCAACTGCAGGGGATTTCTGCCGTCGGTTCTCTGAGTTTGGGAACATTGACAAGTCACTTCAGCTGGTGTCATGTCCTTTCACGCAAGACCCTGAAACAGCACTACAGGAGGTGCAGTTGGAACTGATTGATCTCCATTGTTACTCAGTCTTAAAGGAGAAGTTCAACTCTCTTAAATTGGATGAGTTTAATGCAAATTAAGAAGTCGGCACAGAGGATGCTGGAATTGTTTGGCTCTACGTATGTGTGTGAACAGACATTTAGTGTGATGAACACCAAAAAAGCACCCCACAGATTCCAGCGTGATGAGTGATGAACATCTCAGATATGTTCTGAGAATTTCCACAACAAAACTAACACCAGGCTTTAATGCACTGGCAGAAAAAGGTGATCAACAAGTTGTTCCCACTAAAAGTATTAACATTGTAATGCCTTTTTGTTTATTTTTTAGTCAATGTGGCTCCAAAAAGTTTGCCCACCCCTGATCTGTGTTCCCGTACAGAAACCTCTCAATGAGAGTCAGAAGCGAACCAGACCGATCAGACCACAGGTTCGTTTACTAAACCTGACGCTGCGCGTGTGCAATGTGACCGAGTCGTCCGACCGAACCGATTCACGTGCCGACTCGTCGTGACTCACCCCTCCCCGCCAGGAAAAGCCTGTCCTGATGGGAGTCTCTCTGAAACTCTGCCGACAGCTTCTGCTCTGAGCTCCGAGCGGCCGCAGCGTGGCGGAACACGGACAGCGACGAGGACATGTCTCACCTTTACTTTATTAACTACTAATCCCTTTATTTTTACTGTTATAAAGGTTTAGAGCAGCGAGGGGATTCATTCACGCCTTCCTACAGCTGCGTCACGCACTTGTTTACTGTCTGTTGCTGGGAAACCAAATCAGACCTCGTGACGTTTCCTGGAAACGTATTACTGCAGCTTATTCAGCTATTAAATACAATTAAATTTAATTTGTTTTTATTGATTATTTAATTTAAATTTAATTACATTTAATTTAATTCAGTTTACTTAATTACATTTTTAATCCTTTTAAAATCTAGGCTAATTTTGTTTGACAAATTAGTCTTCATTTGAGAAGTTAAATATTTGTATGAATTTGATCAAAATGTTTTGATAAAATTGGGGGGGAATCACGATGAATGGACCAATAGAAATGCTCTAATGACTTGGAATAAGATTTTCATGGAACATTTTTATTTATTTTTTAAAAATAAATTTAGGAGAATAGTTTTTTATTTACTTATTTTTTTGCAAATGCTGGAATGGACCTTTTTGTAGTAGCATCCTGTTTAAAGAAGCTACACAACTATTTAAATATGAATGAGGTGTCATAATAATGAGACATAATGAAGGCTTGTTTGACAGCATTTCTATCTCAACTGAGCACATTTCTTCCTTGTGCAGTCAAAGATACTTTTATTTTGCAAACTGCAGGTTCACAGTGAAGAGCTGAACTAAACCGTCACAGTACCCCTGAAGCTCGTTAACCTATGCACTTCCACCTGAGCCATCAACTTACTCTAGAAAGGGAAAACAAACAAAGGTAAAATGAATGACAATTGCCTGTGATATTTACAGAACTGATGCCAGATTGAGTCATAGTATTTAGAAATTAATTTATTTAGAAATACAGTATAATGTAGTTATAGTAATGTTCTTAAAATTGATGAGAAACCCCAAAATGTGAAATTAAAATGTTTTACATAAACTATAATTGTATACAACAATTTGAGTTATGAATTCATCTAAAGGTTTGAATATTTTATTTTACAGAGGCACACTGTTTTACATCATTATTAAAACCATGAAATCAAATACACATTTTCTTCACTGAAAAAAGTGTAATTATAGCATAAACACTGACTGTTCAGCCAAACTGAAACAATGAGTCAAATCTGGTCTCTATCATTCTATTTTCACTTATCACAGAAATCTAAATAACAAAAAAGTCTCGTGAAATCAAGACTGAAGTTCTCATTTGCATCACATTCATTTCTGTAAACCGGTTACTTGCCTTGTCGTCTGAATCTGCTCTGTTGAATAGGAAGAGAGACAAATCTGATCTCAGCATTTTGGTCTGGTGTATAAATACAGCCAAGAGCTTTGTTTAGACAGGCAGCATTGGATTTATTTCCCCTGATATGCTTTGGGCATCTGATCTCCTCCTTGGAATATAAACAACTCCATCTTATCTGGACAAAAGCTTGAGTACTGGAGTTTTTCCACCACACTAGTGCATACATATTACCTTAAACTATCACAAATGTAATCTTTAAACCACAAATCCAATCAGGCAAAGAAAAACAAAGCAAATCATTCCATTACAAACTATTGGCATGCTCTGTACTGTGCCCACGTTGACCCACAGATGGAGATTAGTTCATTCCATCAAAATGTCAGCCTCCAAGCCACCTTCTGCCTCTGTGATTTCAGTAGGACTCACTGAAAGGCAAGAGCGGAACTTAATCAATGACATACAGACAGATGGAAATTTGTGTGTACCACACAGGTCCTCCTCACATGTAATGTGTTGACCTGAGATGAACACTGGTCCTTTGCCTGAATACAGCTGGAAGGTGACAGGAGGCATAAGCTCCAAGCCAGGGAAACTGACCTGCAACACCAGATAAGAATACATTCATCCAGTTGGAGTACGTTTCATTAATAAGACCAAAAGGGTCTTGATCCAAAATGAAGAACAGAGTATGGCTGGTTGAAAAGCCAGTATTTATATCAATAAAGGGATATGAACAAATTGGGATATGGGCTGAGGCGATATTGTTTATCTTTCTCACACCATTGAGATGGCAGATGTGAGAGGTCTGGGATGATAATGACTTGGTGTGTATAAAGAAGAAATTAAGATCAAATTTCCATACAGAAAGAAAAAAAGGATTTCATGGGGAGTCCACATTTTTTCACATTGTATTTTTCACATCATATCTCATATGTTTTAGCTGAATGGCTGTTATACATCAGGATGATTTTTTTTTGCCCATATCGCCCAGCCCTACTACAGAGAGGTCCCTAATGTGGTGAAAACAGCAATGAGTGGTTTACTCCTTTTTGTCAGATTCCACCCAGAACAGGGACAAAACCCACAAAAACCCACACAGAAGCCAATAATTATCGCCAGTGCTTAAAGAACTCTAACCAGCTGAATGTTTAATTACAGAAATTGTTAACAGTCTTTAACTGGAGGATGTGCAGCACATTTTGAATATAAATCAATCAATGTACTAAACATGGAATGATATTTGAATAATTTCCAAAATATGCCACAACAGGGCATTCTGTCTGTCAAGATATCTTAATCAATATTGTGCAACAAAAAATGTCTAATTTTGTGGTAACATTTTTACTGAATAGCCCAGGCCTACTGTGTGGTAATCAGTTCATTTCTCCGAGACCATCAAGAGCTTCAGCAGTTTGATTGGAAAATGTCCCTCCCTTATCTCAGCAAAAGCTTCATGATGAGCTTCACGATGAGCTTCATAGAGATGAGTTGTCTTCTCACAGAGAAAGTATGGACAAAAGTGCCTGTGGATGTTTTCAGATCTGAGAGCAAGAGAAGTTGTTTTTCTCTCAAGGAAGAAAGCTTTGAGCACTGTTTATCTGATGGAGACAGTTCTAGTGGTCTATGAAATAATTCTTGGTTGTTAGGGATCCCAATTTTTAATCTGCAGGCATGGAAACCCCCAAGATCTTTTCCACTCACTTTACTTTGAAGTTCGTCTTTTGCAAGAAAAATCTTGTGAAGAAGAACAACATGTATCTATCTGCCATTTTGACTGGAAAGACAATAAATTAAGGGTGGTCTCTGAGTATGTCTCAGTTTTACTCACATTTAACTATTCTACCAAGTAATTAGTTAAAATAAAAATAGTAAGCAAGGAAGTCTGAATAGGACATTTCCTCATCCATGGTCGTACATGCCCATCAGCAACGGAACAAGACAGCAAGTCCATTCTTCAGTGGGCCACCTCCACGTTCCCCCCAGTCATTCAATGAGGAGTAAGTAATTCTCAATTTTTGCATTTTTGGCTCATTCTGATATATACCTCTCTGAACCTCTGTCTTGGCACTGCCTGCATAGGTTGAGAGATTTGTGCCAGTTGAGGAACTGGATCTAAAAAATCCTGAAGACCAAGGGACTGAGTGTGCTTGGATGCCGGAGTGGGAATGGGTACTCCGGGAGTCTGGTCATATGTAGATAAAATCACTGACTGCAACAAGACCATCTGGCCCAACATCCCATCAGATTGTGCTTTTGCCAGGTTCTAAATTCACAGAACACATGAAGTAGCAATTTTCCACTGCCTTGTCTGTTTAGACAACCCTGATGGCTTGAGCATCTCAATAGAGGACCATCCTGTTTTAGGGCAATCAGGCTAGGATGTGTATTCATCTTCTGAATCCCAATTTATCCCAGTTTTCATCCAGATCTGACTGTGTTGCAAGAGACTTTGTTTTGGCAGGAGCCACCTTCTGTGACCATAGATGGGCACCTTAACTTTCTTGGGGTTTGTCACCTCACCACTGCCACCATGTCACACCTTGCAAGCAGAAATGCTCCAACAAAGGTGTGGGTTATAATAAATATGGCAAGCAACAGCATAGCCCATAAGATGATGCCAGGCAATAGCATAGCCCATAAGATGATGCCAGGCAACAGCATAGCCCATAAGATGATGCCAGGCAACAGCATAGCCCATAAGATGGTGGCAAGCAGCGGCATAGCCCATAAGATGGTGGCAAGCAGCGGCATAGCCCATAAGATGGTGGCAAGCAGCGGCATATCCCATAAGATGGCACTGGGAAACTAGAGCAGGGACTGAACTTGAGAGGAAAGAGGGAAATATGAAAACGTTTGGTTCATTCTGTCACAGGGACACTTAGTCCTCTCTTTGCTGCACTAACAATCAACACAAGAACGTCACTGTAAAGATGTGATTCATTCAGCCAGGACAGCATTAGTATGGTCATGGTTTGATGGTGGAAGACTGGTTCTGCATCACACCATCACTTCAAATGTTATTAAAAGTACTGGGTGCCATCCCCCCACGTCCACCACTCCACAGCCCACTGCTGCAGAGCTTCACAGCTGTAATGCTTCACACAGTCTTTCTGTGAAAATTGCACAGCTACATGCATAGCAGCTTCAGCAAAACATGCCTTAAAGTACTAATTATCACAATTTTGGAAACAATTATAAAATATAATGAAAAAGTGCTTTTCTTCAACTCGTCCATTTACAGATAAGATGTAGGCAGCAGTGTCACTCACCATGGGCATACAGTGGCGCAGTGTGGCAATTGGAACAGGCTTGGATCCGCCAACACCATCACATACGGCCACTACGTGCATCTCGTCGCCGGCCTCCGCACTTAGGCATATCTACGCAAGCAGAGTAGGAAACAAAATTCAAATTCTGTTGAGCCTACTTGAACGTGGATGAGGCATGCTTTTCAAGCACCACAAGGCTGGTAAATGCAAAAATGTGTAAGCATATTTAAAACCATGTGTCATGCAACTGACTCGACTTAGTCTGTGTGATGTACGCGGCCTGCTAACACTCAAAAATGCTGAAGAGAAATGCTCCGCTAGTGGAAAGCCAAAGACTTTGGCTTTTTCCAAGGACAAGCCTGATTCACAGCTTAGTTACGGTTACTAGAACCAGTTACATTGGCAGCAACTTATTCAATACATGCCATATTGAATGGTGAACTCACCATTATAACAACAACAATGCTGCTACATACATGGACATGGAAGTCCAACACTTTAAAATATACTGACGAATCAGCCACAGTGTGATATGTTTATAGTCAAGTACTCAAAAGCCAGCTGTGTCGCAGGCTGACGCACAACCAAGCTCCAAATGCAAGGCCAGTTTATCAAGATGGAAAAAATAAAATGGTTAATTTTACAATGTAAATTATGATCGTAGGGGTACTGTAAGTATAGTAGTGAACTTGCCGTTTCCTTGGCAACTGTAGTCATGGCCACAATGCAGAATGCTCTTGCATTCTTTCACTGATCTATCCATTTTCTTAATAAGAGACCCATCAGAAATAACAGCTTTTATTTTTCCCTTTCTTGAATACTGAAAAGGTAAACTGCCAAATCAAAAACTAGAACAACAAAAATGCTCTGGCAGAGATCAGGTATGTTACTCTCCCAGCATTCAAATAATATTTCTTTATACTAATGGATCTCAGAAAATTAGAATTAAACAGTTCTTTTTGGTTTCTATTCATAGTGTGATTGTTGTACAATATACTACTTCTGCTTTTATAATGAATTATCATACTGGTACATCTCCCACTAGTTGGAGCACTTAAGACAAAGCATAGCCATGGGAGAAGCATCTAGCAGGGCTTTTATACATAATGTCATGTTCGTGAACTATGTTTTATACCAGTTGTTGTGGTATGTCAAGTGGGCACGGACACGGCCTTTCTGGTGTAAGATTAGAGTCTGATCTTCAATATACTATTGTTGTGTTTATAATTAATAATACTGTTGCATCCCCCACTAGTTGGGGTCATTTAGACAAAACATAGCTATAATACAAGCATCTAGCAGGGGGTTTACAGGTACTTTCACGTGGTGTTCCTGGGTGTTCCTATTTGTTTTAATTTCAAGTAGACGCAGACACTGCCTCCCGTGTCAGACCAGGGTCTGATTACCGCTGACACTATACCAACTCTACATTTTTCTCCCTGTGTAACATCATTCAAATGTAACTCACACTGGAACCTTATTGAATGTAGTAGTTTTGCCTAGACTGTGTCTGCCAACTTTCTCAATGATTCACTGCCCAGTTGAACCCAATTTATGTATTGACTCCAGTGAGACATTCTGGACAGCTTCCCATTACAGAGTTTTGTTTCCCACTGTTGTCAGGTTGTACTCAAATGATATATTGATAGCCAATAACAGTCCACAGTATTTAATCAATAGCTCATCCCTCTAGAATCCCTCCAAGTTTTATATTCCTGCACAAATCCCTTTTCTCACTGAACTGGGAAACAGTTCCTTCAGCGTTTACCATTCCCACAGTATACTTGCACAAACCTGCCTCATATGCCATTTCATTTGTCTCAGGAAAAGCCTGGTTCTTTAAATTGAGCCCAGATATTTTTCCGTTTGTCACGAGTGATCTTACAGTTTTGATGAAGAACTGATTCTCCAGAAGATCGTCTTCCACCTCAAACACGGCTGTGGTCTGGGCAGCACTGAGCTCACATCCTGGCAGGTCCACCAACAGAGGAAACGTTTGGTAAACAGCGACAAACCATATGTCTGAGACACCAAGACTCTGAGAAAGGGAAGACAAAAGGAGGCAGGCCCTACCCCAGTGAACACAGACTCTATCAGAGAGCGAGGAAGAGCTGGTTAAATCCGACAGGCAGACTGAAGCTATGGAAACATCTTGAGGAACACAGGTGCTCATTTCAGCCAAACCAGGTCAGGCTGGGAATAAGGAAGGGGTGTCTGCAATCCAGAGGCCTGGAATAGGGGGTAGAACAGTTAGTCACACTGAAGTCCAGGTGTTCAGCTTCAGTTAAATGGTTACCAAAATGTAACTTTCACTTGACTATATAGACTATATAATATAAAATATGTATATTTACTAGTATTTATGAACACTTTTCACATTTTAACACAAATAAATTAAATTTAAACATAAATAATTATAAAAACGTAGATATAATAATAATAATAATAATAATAATAATAATAATAATAATAATAATATATATTTTTTTTATTTATTTGTATTTATTTATTTCTTTTTTTTTGGGGGGGGGGTGTAAATGTGAACTGTTAATGAATACTAGTAAATGTTCTATAGCTATATAGAACTATGGCTATAGTATACATGTACGCACAGTACTTACCTCTAGGGTAACTTAGCTGAACACTTGTCACTCACTTTCATTGATAAGTACAGAATATCTGGTCAGAAACCTGTGAACTGATTGATTTGCCCGCAATTTAGGAAAGACGACCCAAACTCGACCCCAAGAGGCTGATTGTAGACCAAACCTCTCTGTTGGTTGATGAAAATCAGCTGGTAGTGAATTAGTGCTTCTGGAGAACTGAGAGGGTAACAGAGACCACTGGACACTAGAGGGGGCTGTAGACCTGTTTATCAACATGGCTGTTTTTAAAGAGCTGCGCATTTGTCTGTTTGGAACTATATTTATGTGCTTGGACGTTTGTGAAACCCATTAGATTGTCTGTTTACTGTTCTCTATATTTCTGAAGGGACATAAATCCTTAACCTTTATAAAGGTTATAAAGGTAAATAATAATAATAATAATAATAATAATAATAATAATAATAATAATAATAATAATAATAAAAAAACAACCTGTCCTGTCAACCCTTATTGTTTTTGTTTTTTATGTGTGTATCAGTATTTTTATTCTTTTATTACATTGTTTCATTCTGAAATTTGAACGCTGAGTAAAAATAAGAGAGCAAACAACCCCTTCTTTCTCATTAACCTGTGTAACATCTGGATCTGTGACGTCAATAGCCCCACCCCCTCTTGCTGATCAGTCGAAGTCTGCATGCAGGTTGAGCATGAACATGTGGAAGGAGCCCTGGGAGCTCCTTTGGCATTTAAACTGGGGTTTAATTCACTTGGACACAAGTGAATTTTATCTGTTTTCAGAGCTGGAGTACTCACTGATAAGTTCTAAGAGTTATAATAGATAAGGAGAACCAAATCAAACAATAACTGCAGCAATAATTGCAACTAAATATTTCCATTAACGGTACTAATTTTAGCTCATGCCTCCACACAAAACAGCTTCAGCCCTGTAAGGTTGATGGGTTTCCTGCCATAAACTGTTTGCTTCAGGCCCACAACATTTCTATTAGATTAAGGTCAGGGCTTTGACTTGTCCATTGCCAAAATATTAACTTTATTCCTCTTTAACCATTTTTGTTAGAACAACTTGTGTTCTTAGAGTCACATTCTCTCAAGATTCAGTTCACAGATAGACGTCCTGATATTTTTCTTTAGAATTTGCTGGTCTAATTCAGAATCCACTGTTCCATCATTGATGGCAAGCCTTTGTATACAGCAAGCACGTTCCAGATACAGCAAAACCATGATACCAGTACCACCAAGTTTCACAGATGGGATAAGGGTTTTGTGCTGGAATGCAATATTTTCATTTCTCCAAACATAACATTTCTTATTTAAACAGATCTATTGGCCTCGTCCATCCACAAAACATTGTTCCAATAGTCTTTTGGCAGACATGTTGGATCATTGATTTCTGGTGAATTCTGGTAAATTCTTGGATTATTTAATGTCACAATATATATCGCAGAAGAAAAAACATATTGTCACTTTTCCAATATCCTCCATCCCTACAGCAGTGTTGCACTGCCATGAACACTGCTGTTACCACCTGATGGTAGACTCATGAAAATTAACATAGAAAGACCTTTAGTTGCTTTACTTTGGGTTCCTTTGTGACCTCGTGGACTGCTCCTTGCCTTGCTCTTGCTATGATCTTTGTTGTTTGACCACTCAACCAAAGTAATGTCACAAAGTATTGGTGGTATTGCATTTCCTCCATTTTATACACAGCCTGTCTGACTGTGGATTGTTGTTCAAACGATTTAGAGATTGTTTTGTAACCTTTTTCAGCCTGATGAGCATTAACAGCTCTTCTTCTGAGCTCCTCAGAAATCTTCTTTGCTTGTTCCATGATGGACTTCCACAAATATGTTGTGAAGATTACACTTTGAGAGATCCATGTTCTTTAAATAATACAGGGTCCACTCAAACCTGATTGTTTCCCATTGATTGAAAACACCCAAGTCTAATGTAAATGATCTACCAATCTTGAAATTTCACATACATTTGCCACTCACAGATATGTCATTTTGTATCATTTCCCTTGAGATAACACATGACCAGTGTAATTTTTGGTCACATTTGTTTGATCTTGTTCTGCTTATCTACTTTTAGCCCTAGTGTGACATCTGTTTTTATGCAGAATACAGAAAAAAATAGTGCCAGTGCAGAATTAAACAATACAAAAGAATAGAAAGTTTGCATATTCAGTAGAATTTTTCCTTACTCTCACCATTAATTCTTCTTATATAACATCATAATATAATACACAGGTTCAATCACTATTATCAGTCCCAGTTGTCTTAGATGTATCTAAATATGCACACTGACCTGAGAGCTGTAATCATGCCAGCTTTTGTAATGAGGGCTGGCAATAAATCGCAAATCACTTGAGGATACAAATCATAGCATGATATTGAATGTCATGGGAAGAACCTGAGTAAGCAAAACTGCAGTGAGGGTGGGTTGATGTCAGTAGTCCTTTAGTTGGATTGGCGTTTTGCTCCCATACCCTAAATACAGGTAATTAACCAAGACATGTTTGATCTCTGAAATCTACATCTTTCATTTTGTACTGGAGACTAGTTCAAGTAAAAAATTCTCAATACTGATTTTATGTGAACCTATCTTTAGGTATTTAAGACTATGTTGATCAGGAGGTCTGAGACCCTTATGAAAATCCAATGTATGGCCATATATGCACATATATAAATAACAATCAGACGTATATTTCAAATTATACGTACATTATACGTACACTTACATATATGTACATATCAAATACGGACATATATGCAAAATATGTGGTCTTAATTTTTTATGTCCGAAAGAACAGACCACCTTTGTTAAATGGACACAGCAAAATCCAGTAACCATATCAATTACTTTTGGTTAATGACAACTACAATTTCAGGACATTACAAAATAAAATCAGGAATATATGGTATATCTGCACTCTCCAAGTATGCACATACAGTATATGGCGTATATGGGGGAAATAATAATGTATGTTGTTATATATGATTTTTACATGTGGGGCAGCCATGGCCTGGTGGTTATGGAACCAGCCTTGTGACTGGAAGGTTGCCTGTTTGAATCCCTGAACTGGCAGTACATGACTGATGTGCCTTTGGGTAAGACACATAACTCCAACTCCAGCTGCTCCCTGGGCACTGTGGATAGGGCTGCCCACTGCTCTAGTCATTTGTGCTCACTGCACCCTAGTGTGAGAATTTACTAGTGTGTGTGTGTATCACTGTATGTGGCTGGGTTAAATTCAGAGGACAAAATCTATGGGTCTATGAGCACCTTTACATTGTCATTTTTCTTCTTCTTTCTTCAGCTAATTACGTTAACTGGCACCATTTTTTTTTACCTGAGTGGGATTCAAACAAAGAACCATGTCCACTGTTGCTGAAACTTGTCCACTCTCATACAGCAGAAGGCCTTATTAAAAATGGCTTCTGGGGGAAAGCTAAGCTCTAAATCATTGGACTCATCTTTTATCAATGTAGATATCACAACAGCACAAAAAGGCTGCACACATGACCGTCCCCTGGGTCTCGAGGTTGTGATCTGCCACCACACTGATCAGTATCAGCCTTAGGCCTTTGATAAATGCATCCTTCAGTTTGCCATACAGTTTGGACTTCTATTATATTCTACAAAGTTCTGCAAACATGAGAATGGTAGGGTAGATTCGACTGAAAACAAACTTAAGTCCAAGTCTTGTTGGGTTGTAATTCAACTTCAGGTAAAATGGAATCTAGAATCCAAGTACATGTAAAAGCATAATTGAAAAATACAAAGTATTAAGAAAAAATAGATTAGATAAGATTAGATAAGGCTAGACCAGGGGTCAATGACCCTGCTCCTGGGCAGCTACAGTACCTTCCTGCAGACTTTAGATTTAACCCTAAATGTCTCCAACTGATCCAACTAATTATTGCCTTCAGAAGTTCTTTAATTGGCTGAATGGGGTGTGTTAGATTTGGGTTGGAGCAGAGTTGGTCTAGACTGGGCTAGATAGTGCTCAAAATAAGTTTCCAATGGTGTAACCCTAGGACTACTTCTATATTTGGAATATTGGTATTAGATGATGTATATTGGGCTTAAATTAATTATATGCATTCATTATCAGAAAAATAGTTGCACCTGGTGGAGAAAACTAATGAATCTGTGGGTGGAAGAACCATGGTCTGTTCCAATATCAATGGTTTGTTTTCATGTCATACATCAAGATCTGGTGTCATGGTGTGGGGTGCAATTTCATATGATGTCAGATCACCTTTGGTTTTCCTTATAGGCACTATAACTGGTGTGCTATTGTAACAGGACAATGCTTGTCCACATACCGTTGCCTTGTTTTGAGCTTGTCTTGAAGACACAGATACTATGACATGGCCAGTCACATCAGCAGACCTATCCCTGATTGAAAATGTGTGGTATGCTATTGGACACACCATCAACACTCCACCTCTACCACACAATCTGCAGGAACAGTGAGAATATTTAAGCTGCATGTGACATGGTTATCGCAGGTCACCATTAACAACCTCTACAACTCCATTTGCAAGATGCCTGGCAAACACTACTTCTGTTTGTGTAGATCAATAAATATTGCCCAAATTAAACATGTTTTTAATCTTTTTTTTTGTTCCTAGTAACCGTTATCTTCCTTCTGAAGAGCATTGCAATCCAACACTCTGTTGGATCTGTTATTGTAGGCAAAAAAAAAAGGACATATCTCAGCAGATCCTGTAAAATATTGAATGACAGCACACATTTACACAAATACTTTGGGAAGACCAGCATGTACTTCCACAGAGTCATGTTAATGGGTCTCCATAACTGCTGTAAGCGCAGTGTCATCGGAAAACTGAATACAGTGAGTGCATTTAGCCCTGTCAATATCATGAAAAAGTTCTAAACATTATAAAATAAACAATTTTAACAATGGCATCAGAGGCCAATGTAGATAGAGGCAGAGGGGAATGAGCAAGAGAATGGAAATAGAATGAGAGCTATTTGATAAGCTCCATTCTAGATTGAAAAAAGGCCTAATCTCCCTCTGGCTCTTTTCTGAATCTGAAGTGGCCAACATTCTTCTCATAATTCCTGTTATATTTCAGTAAGCTATTCATCTTTTCAGTTTAGCACTTTTTCTTCTGCTAGTAGTCACGAATTGCACGTACATGTACATGCTGCACTTTAAAGACAGCAACCTGCTCTCACTGTGGGTGAGAAATACGCACATGAAACTTTGTGTGAAAGTAATGATGATATATGCAAGTGATTGCAAGTGAAAGGATAAGTTTATTGTGGAAAACTGTCCAATTGAAAGGAGGCTCTAATATCCTGTTGGGCCTCTAGCCTGGATACAAGATGAGATACAGTTGAGGATGGATGCATGAAGGTTCTGTACGGCATCCTGCTGCACATTTGACTGCAGATATTGCAGCTGGGCCTGTAGATTCTGTACTCTCATAGATTGCAGACATCATTGCTGGCATTGGTGGCATTGCTGGCATCATAATTGGTCCCAAAAATGCTGAACTGATGATAAATCTGGCAACCTAGCAAGCCAAGGAAGTGCTTGTGGAGACATTCCTGGGAAACAAAGTGTCTAATCAGACCACACTTGTAACCATTTAGATATCTGTCTGAGACAGAATTACATGCTGCAACAGTCTTCATTTGAACATTAACAGAATTTAAATATTTGTAGGAATTTTACCATGTTTTGATCAAACATTTACTTATTTGCTTACAATTATTTGTGTGTGTTTTTTTCCCCACTCCTCAGAAGTCCTGTTGGGAATTGATCATCCAGAGTGTTTGATTAATTTTTTTTTTGCAAGGATTAGATTTAAGGACATTTAAATGAATAAGTTCATCAAAATACATGACGGTACACCAAATAAAATAAAAAAAGTCTTTTATTATTTTACTATTTATGCATGTATCAGTATTATACCTTCTCGTGACTTTTATTCTGAACTTTGAACACTGTGTAAGCAAAAAAAGACAGTGAATTCATTAGCCCTTCCTCCACTCACTGGACAGTCAGACTCTTTATGCAGACAGAGGCTGTACATGTGGACAGACATAGGGTAGTTTGTAAGGATAAATTTATCATGTCTGTAGGTTACTCTGATCCTGAGTTATGAAGCTTGTTCTCTGCCTGCAAAATGCAGAGCTCAGGTTCTAAGAGTTAAGCGCCCAAATGCTTCTTTGTGTTATCCTGGTTATATGTATGGCTTACCTGTACTCTTTTTTTATGGATATTTGGTTAATATTGCTTGAAAATCCCTTTCTTAATTCTGAATCTCTTTTAAAATGTGACTCTTATGTCAAGAGAAATGGTTCTACTATGGCAGCTTTCAAAGAACCATTTGTGCTTCTTTTATTTTATTACTCCTTTATTTGTATGCACTGTAGTGCCAGCACTCATCTGAGAGTCTTTTAGGATATGCCTCTGATCAGTTTACCATATCTGCATGTTGTGATATCTAATTGAAACTGATCAGGTTCCACGAATGCTGTTGATAAACATCAGAATATAGGTTACACATCAGCATTTAGGTCTGGTTCTAAATACAGGTAGGTCACTGCAGGTTGTTTACGTTCTCTTGCCATATATGCATATTTACATTTTTGTGTACTTTTTGCTCATGGGCCTTGGTCATGTTGGGAGCCAAGCTGCAGGTTTTCATTAAAGGTTTTTTTTATCATATATGCACATACATATACACACTTCTGTATATTTTACCCTCCGAGTAAGAGCCTCAGTCGCTGCCATTGCGGCAAATCCCCATAGCATAATGCAGCTCCCTTATTGTTCCACACTACAGATGAGATTGCTGATGTTGCCAAATCATGGCCTCCTCAGTTAGCGTCTGTCTTGTTTGCTGATCCAGTTTTGAGGAACGGGCTGTTCTAAGCAGGATGAGGGTGATGGCATATACCTTTCACTTCTTAATGATTGTTTTAACAAGTGTTCAAAGAGATCGCCAAGAACGTTTTCAAACCCACCTCCCAGCCTGTGTGTTTTCACAGTGACCTGTGCATGGCTCTTTTGTATTTAGGAGTCACTAAAAGGTTACTGATGATTTTTGCTTAATTGTGATTTCTATGTAATTGTGATTATTGGAAGAACATATTTTGGTTTAGTGCAATAAATCACCTTTTTTCAGGTGGCACGGTGGCGCAGTGGCTAGCGCTGTTGCCTCACAGCAAGAAGGACCTGGGTTCAATCCCTGGGTGGGGTGACCTGGGAAGTGTGGGGGTATTCTGGTTTCCCCCAAAGACATGCATGGTAGGTGAATTGGTAATGTAATGTAAAAATGTGGCCCTTAGTGTGTGTGTGCCCTATGATGGACTAGCACCCTGTCTAGGTTTGTTTCCCACCCTTGCGCTCAGAGTTGCTGGCTGGGCACCAGTTCACCTGTGACCAGAATAAGTGGTTCAGAAAATGGATGGAAATCACCTTTCTCACAAATTTAACTTGAATTATTTCCCCCCTTAAAGAGCAGGGTGTGTATTTGTTACTGCTCAAGCCTAAAGAGATAGCACCCTTTTCACCAGACATATCTTTGCTCACTGCGCTCAAAATGTTCAATTTTAACTTTATCAGACTTCAGGATTAAGGATTACAGGACTTTCTTCTGACTACCATTAAATTCATGTTTGTGCAGGTGCAGCTGCGCAGTAGAACAGTGCAGCACTACTCCACCATCTTTCCGAGAGTCAATTGATAGTTTTGACTTGCATTTCTATACTATTACAATACTATGAGAAGTTCTTTCTGAAAATGTTCTTAACTTTTTGCACATTTCCAGGGAACTGCCAGTTCTTAAAGCCATTGCACACTGGATGTGATACACCAGACAATGAAGCACCAAGGTAAGACCATCAATTAACTTTCCATATGTGAGCTCAAAAGAAAGTTTGGTCAAAATAAAGTTGAAAAGAATGTTTTATCTTTAACTTCAGTTCATCTTCTACTCACTGTACCTAACTATTCACAGAAACCAGATTTTCACAAATATGTGTTTATATGTTAATGTAAATGCTGAGTGTCTATATATAACAAGTGGCTACTCTCACTAGTGAATAACACAAATCAGACACAAAATTCAAATGTGCCACATGAGTTTGATGGTCTTATTTTTACATTTATTTTCTTTTACATTCCATGTGTTTGCTTTTGGTCGCTGTGCAGTGTAATGTGTTGGGGAAATATGCAGGCTGATATTGAACTGTTCTGTACACTCCAGGCCAGGAGGTAATAGAAAGCAAAAATGTTGGAATTGAGAGACTTCTCAATTCAGTGTAGCTGAAGGCTATAAAAGCTTTTAGTTTGGAAAGGTCAGAGATCAGTCTTGAATATGCTGAGACCGAGGCGAATTTTTATTGCTTTAACAATGTCAGCTGGAGTGACGGGATGGCGAGCTCTGCTTTGCTTAACAGGTCCTCTCCATTAACCTTCATTCCTGTTTCAAATTAATGCGTAAATGACTGTGCAACTTTTGGCTGCCAGCTGTGATGTTGTTTGAATGAAGACCTGTTCAGGACCCACACTGAATACTTAACCTTCAAGTGGCCTCCTGGAGCATAGTTTGACCCGGTGACTGTTGCAGGGTGACATTCTTGAGAGCATTGTTTCAGAGGGTGAGTCCAACTGTCTACAATGTTGCTTTCTAGATAGCCGACCCATCCAGCCAGCTCAATGGCTTTTTTTTTTTATCTCTACATTGAAAAGAATCCCCCCTCCCCCATTCTCATCTTGAGTGTGTTCCAGAAGGGTGCACACACGACACACGCGATCCTCGTTATTGCCTGCCTCTGCTTATCTACTATTCAACACTCAGCCCACAGCAACAGTTTATTCGAGTAAGAACATTTGCTGTGGTCTGAGAAGGACACAGTGAGAAATATGTTGCCCTGGAGTGTTCAGGAGATGGAACTCCTTAAGAAGAAAATGCAGTATTTCTTTAAGCCAGATTGACTATAATCATCAAAACAACTGTTTCACATTCTTTATCTCCCAAATAACACTTAATTACTTTAAATAGGATTTCTACCCAGTTTTCGTCAGGACACCATAATGTCATAATGATAAGTCATGCAGTCAATTAGTGTGAACTGGATGATTGTAAAGTAACTGTATAATACAAAACTTTATAATGGTGGTGAATTTAACAATGTCTGAATTGTGTAATTAATTTATTCCTTTTTTAAATTGAGCAACAGCACTAATATATACATATTGTTGCTGTCTGAAAAAAAAACCCAAGTATTTCCAAACTTGCAACTTTACAGGAGAAGGCAAAATACTCTTAACTTCGAATGGAAGTGAATGTAAAATAAGAGCTTAAAATACTAATTTTAGAGCATTTCTATTGGTCTGCTCATGCAGAATTATTTACACTGTGTATAGTTAAAGGGATCTAACCATGCAGAATACACGGTTTTCACTGAGCAGCAGTGATATACACAGTCATATGAGAATATTATGACTTACTCCTTGTTTCTACAGTCACTGTCCATTAAATCAGCTCCACTGACTATATAGGAACACTTTGTAGTTCTATATACTACACTTCAGAGTGTAGTCCATCTGTTTCTCTGCATACTATGTTGTTCTCCTGATCTTCAATGATCAGGACCCCACAATACCACAATATTAGGGGTGTCACGTATTAGGGGTGTCAATCAATTAAAAGATATGCAGGTTTACATCTTTCTGTAATATAGCTTTTATATGCATTAACATTTTCAAACAGCTGTTTCATTTTCTGCCACTGTTAGCAATTCTATTTCAAGTTAGAAATTGCATTTCACACTGAACTACTTTGAATCACTTTGCTTTTGGACACCCCTTCTATTGAATGCATTCAGCTACTTTAAGTTGCACCTATTGCTGATAGATGTACAAATGCATTGACAGCTTGTCTAGACCCTGTAGAGATGCACTGTCAATAGAATGGGACTCTCTGACGCAGATACACATGAACTTACCGGCACCATGCCTAATGCCATGCATGGGCTAGAGAGGTATAAAGCCCTGAGGAGCAGTGAAATGATGGAGTTCCATCCAGAACATCCAAAGTTGGGGATGAGGTGGTGACCTCACTAACCCTCATAGCAGTGATTCAAAATCTAGTAGCAATCTTTCCCTGGATAGGGAAGACAGTTATTCCAACAAAAGCTGAATAAATCCTTATATAATACTCATGATTTCAGAAGAAACAGGGAGTGAGCAGATGTAATTGATGTAATGTCCCAGTACTGATGTAATTGACCTCTATTCTAATTGGTTTTCTTGTACTGTGTTTTGTTGTTAAAGTAGTCCAGGATGAAACACTAATTATTACATAAACATGAATGGGCAGAGCTGATTGTCTGTAATTTAATTAAAAAAAATTCATTGATTGATTCATTATTCACCAATGACAGCACAGATATTTGCTATTGAAATTCATTTTTGAAAGCATTAAGCATAGTGTAAAAAAACAGCTTTAAGCATATTAGATTTGGTTTGAGTTAGATCATATCAGACGATGACTTTGAAGCCGTGGACAGTGTTTTCGAAGCCGCAGCACCTTCTGTCAGCTCCATTCTCTCTCGCTGCACACTGATATTCTTTCCCAGTCGAGCAGTATGTTTGCTTTGGAGAATCTGGATGTAGTCTGCTGTTACTCAGTGCTCAAGTATAATCTGATACACTGTTCTAGGAAACCTGTCTTTCTGCCATGAACATCTGTCTAAGGGTAGATTGAACTGAGCAAAAGTTAAATATAGAGGTGAGGAGAGAAGCACTGATGATGGCCTATAGGTAACAAAATGGGCAAAAGGGCAACTGTGATCTCCTCTAAGGTCTCTAAAGATTTGAAAACACAAGCAATCGATGTCCACAGAGTGACCAGTGAGTGTGTGTGTGTGTGTGTGTGTGTGTGTGTGTGTGTGTGTGTGTGTGCGTGTGTGTGTGTGTGCTGTACTGTGTACTGTGCATCCCAACAAATACCAATCTTTTGTGCAAATATATTTTGGATATTTTGTACAAACAGTGGTTTGCAAAAGTTTGGGCAGTTAAGCAAGTTGAAGATTCTCCAGGCATTACGTTAAAATGGCACATTCCCTTTGTATTTTAAGCAAAAACTATTTTTATCTTTGACATTTTCAATACAAGATTTTCTTCTGATGATTCCTCCATGAAGACCATATTTGTGCAGGTGTCCCTTTACAGTAGAAAATTTGAATACAGTAGAATATACCACTACCTCCAGAGTCTGCTAAATCTTCCTGAAGTTCTTTTGCACTCAAGTGAGGGTTCTGATTTGCCTTCCTATCAATCCTATCAATCCCACTGTTGTTAACTGGCGTTTCATAATCACATTTCAAACAGAGGAAATGGTGACCTGAAAACGCTTTGCTACCTTCTTATAGCCTTCTCCTGCTTTGTGGGCCTTAACCATTTTCATTTTCAGAGTGCTAGGCAGCTGCTTAGAAGAACCCCAGTTTCTGGGTTTCTGGGTATTTATAAAGCTTTGAAATTTGCATCACATGGCCTTTCCTATCAATGATTGTGAACAAGCTGTAACCCAAAGAGAAAAATTAAGGTCTGAGACCTCATTCAACATCATCTCAGTACTCAAGGTCCTTGGTTTTCCATAATTCTGTAGGGTTCTCCTTTCCATTTTCACTCTAAAATTGTTCAGAACCAAATATTTACCAAAGTTTTGCATGCCATTGTACAGTATAATATCATTCACATGGAGCTCCCATCCATCTGTGCTGCTGTTTTGCCAAATATAAAGCAAAATATAAACCAAACTGCTTTTCTCTGTTATGGAGCTTCTAAAAACAGAATTAATGGATAGAAACTCAAGCAGAAACATAAAGAATGTTACATTATATTATGGTTATGATGAGGGTAAGGGTTATGAGAAGTTGCGTAGACCAATATGGCAGCGACATTGATGCATATTCCATTGGCCATATAGGTATCCATGTTTATGTTTGAACCTACAACCCTGTGACCAGTAAACTAGTCGTCTAACCACTGAACCACTTTCTCCCCCAGCTGTTATTCTGAGGAGTTTGTTTCACCCGCTGAGCTCTGGGAGGTCTGTGCATATTTTTATGGTGAAAGAAGCTCAAGACTTACCGTCAAAGTGAAACATGAAGTAGACTGGTTGGTTTTCCTTACACAATTCCCAAATCAGTCATACCACAAACCAACACTACTGAGAGCACACCAGGAGGGGTCTGAGGTCACTTTACTTTTTCATACATGAAAAATAAAACCTTGACTCGGTGCTTTGAGACCACTGTCCATTGAGGGTAACAGTAAACGTAACACTTTATCTAACCTGTAACATTAACCTTGACCCACTATATCCTAACTCACAGTTGAGGATCTGCTACATTATACCTGATCATATGGTATCAACTGGAAGAATTTTCCTTCTCCTTATTGAAGCTTTGAGATGGTTTCTCCTGCTAGGTTTGTTGTTTGTTGAGGAGCAGAATGAGGCCTTAGCTGATAAGAATCATGCTGCATCCCCCCAAACACACACACACACACACACACACACACACACACACACACACACACACACACACACACACACACACACACACACACACACACAGTTTTGGTTAATTGTTTCCATCCAGAAGGGCTGGGGAGGAGATAAGCTTGTTGTTGTTGTAGGCTGGGCAGTTCCAGTGGCACAATCAAGCACACTGGCCCTGTGTGTTGTAGTGAAGCACAGCATGGCCACGTGGTATTTTAACACAAGGCAATGACCATTGCTTTCAAACAAGCATTCAATTTCTTCCATTCAGACCAGACAATGGCTACTTCTACCATTAGTTGGCCCAGTCAGATCTTCTTTCATTTGCATCTGTTGATTGCTTGACCTGTTCTTGAAATATGTTTTGAAATCTCAAAATTAACATCTTTTTATTTTAATTTAGACTCAAGGATGCCCCTTAGTTAACCCTTTAGACCCTGCAGTCCATACTTCTTATCTGATTAACGTCACTTTCTTAAGCCCTAAAATACCACTCAGTGGGACTCCATAGGACATGCTATTAAAACTGTTACTAAAAATTCATGATTCATAAAGATAAACAGTTCAAATTGAGGCGAAACTGCTCATGTGTGCTGGTAGCACGTCTGATCTGTGATGGAGAAAGCAAACCAGGTGGGTGTTAATGTGATTTCTTTCTCAAATACACCGAGGTGGTACTCAATTTGCTACATTTACTTAATTTACATTTACTTAAATGAACATTTAATAGATATTTTCAAGTGGAGACAATTTAATTCCTTTTGAGGAAAGGAATCTAGTTCTTACTCGGGTCCAATTTCATCATATTAACCTTTTAGCTTTAATTTCATTGCTCTGTTGGTCCAGGCCGCTGCACACACCTCTCATTTTTGAGTAGTTGTAGTGAGCACAACAAGGGCATAGAATTAGCATGGATGGAAGTGATGTGTCCACACCAACATCCACAATTATTGAATTGTCACCACCAGTAATTTGACCTGTCAAAAAAGAGAGATGTCAACATCTCATTAACCTAGAGGTGCAGAAAGGATTCAAACACATTTAGTCAAGTCCCAACTCCCTGTAACACATATGGCCAGTGTCACTGATGGTTAAGGGTTGAAAATGCAGTCGCAGGTGAAAATGTGAAAGGTGTGTTTTTTTTTACCCTGACTACCAAAACGCTTTCATTACAAAGTATAAAAAATGAAAATGATTTGGTGACCTGATGTTAAATATCGGATGAAAGTTTGGAAAGTCCTGACAGAAAAAAAAAGACAACAATAAATAACAAACAGACAAAACTGTATGAGTTTGAACTTCAGTGACAATAGAAAGTGGATGGGAAGAACTGACTAATAGTTCAAAATGGCTCTTCATGTAACCTGAAATTCTAATGATCAGGAATTCAGAAATGATCTGGAAATTTGAAAGAAAAAAATGTTAACCAACAAAGAGGATTGAGCATAATACAGGAGAAGAACGAACAGAAATGAGTAACATTCAGGTTTCAGCCTTAAAAGTGTTTCTTTTAAATTGAGGTGCAATGTGGGTGACATGAGTATCAAAAGAGGGTGGACACGAGGAGCTATTTTACAAAGTAATTTGTAAAAGTCACTCAAAGTCCAGTTTGCTAATGAAATGAGTCCATCCTAATAATGTTACTGGCAGTGCTAGGCTTTGACACACAGCATACAGCAGGTTAAAAGCCTCTATAACTATTGTTTGATTGTTACTTTACCATCTGATTTCATTATTGCTGATGTGTGAAACCTGTTTCATTTTCTTTGTGGCTGAAGTAAGCTGAAGTCCAAACTACTACTACTATCAGTCATTAGTTTAACATACATTTATCATTATATAATTCATGAATTAAATTATGAATTTAGATTCATAGGTCCCCACCAATGTTAAGAACAGTTCTATGCCCTTGGAGCACAATATTACCAATAAAGCATACTACACCCATCAACAAATAGTTGCACAAATAGTTGCACCCAGAAGGACATTTAAAATTGCAATGCAATTCAGAAAGAAGATAAAGGTTATCATGGACAATAAATGGTTAAATGTTTATACTGATATGAGCAATATTTTTGAGCTACACATACAGAAGTAGTGTCTTTCACTATGTTGTTGGGTATAACACAACATCTCAAATGTCTCTGAATGGAGTTGTAGAGATTCCTCATGCTTTCCTGTGATAATCCATCCCATGCAGTTTAAATATTCTCACTCAGTTCCTCTGCAGATTGTGTGGCAGAGGTGGAGCGTTGATAGTGCATCCAATAGCATCCCACACATCAACCAGGGATAGGTCTGGTAATGTGCCTGATCATGGCATCAGCATTGTCCTGTTGGAATGGCAACAAAGTGAGTTCAGAAAAGATAGACCCATTAGTTGCAGGACCTTATTAATGGAATGTTGGCCTGTAATGAAGACTAAAAGTGATTTGTCCCACAGCATATCCCACACCATGAAACCAGAACTTCTGGACATGTGACACATGACAACAAAGTGTTGATCTTGGTGCTTACCAGAGATTCATTGCTCGGCTCCACCAAGATGACTGGATCAGATCACTGCAGATGATCCATTCCAATTCTGAGTGATTCCATGACAATCTGGCATGACACCATTGCAGACTGTATTCTATAATTGAATAAGCATGTATAGGACACTGTAAACAATACAACATTGTTAACTGTATAGAGTATCATTATCTATACAGAACATTATTAACTATACAGAATTCTCACACTAAAGCACACTAACAGAATATACAGAACATACAGAATGCACACTAAAAACAGAGGTATGGTTTAAGTACGTGTAAGTGGTTTTGGACTCAGAGGTACAGCTTCCATAAAGGTACACTCAAAGGTACAATATTGTACTTTTGGTAATGGTAACCTAACTGGTACAAAAAACATGGCTAAAGAAGAGGATTTTTTCTAAAAGGTACTGTATTGTCATTTATTAGGGTACAGCCCCAGCATCAAGATTTGTACTCCTGTAAGTACTTCATTTTATTAGTGTGTATATAGAATACTTAATTTAATTATAAAACAAATAACAATATAAAACACTAAGTCTATAGAATACCACTAACAATATAGAATAGCAAGAATTGTTTATTATACTATGCAAAATACTATTACAAATGGTTTATGATATTCTATTTATTTGGTAATTTATAGAAATGTTTTTAGAAATTTCTATAAACAACCACCTACAGTAGTTTTTCCTTTATTTGAAGAACCCTTTAAACAACTTAATATGCATTTGTTTTATATATAGAGCGATTACCTTTCAGATCCCTTGCAGAACCCTCTTTTAACAGTTGTAACAGATCTTCTTTTTAGTTCCAAAGCAGCAACTGCTATTGAAATTAGAGTTTGAACAATTCACAGGACTTTTCACAGCGTGCTGTGGGTCTGACCTGGCTTCTCTCAGAACACTCTCCAAGACAAATCACAGGTGTTTGTTCACATATCCTGTCAACTCTCCACCATTTAAGCTCACAGTGTTGTGAGCAGCGTGTGTGTGATAGACGGCTTCACACAGGGCACACACAAATGACTAAAACAATTACAGGAGATTCATGTAAATGTAATTCATTTAATTAATTTTAAAAATTAGCCCCCAAATATAGATGTTCAGTGGAGACTGGGGTGCTGAGTTGGGGTAGTGCATTAAGGGGTAGGACAGAGGGTATGTGATCACCCATTTTAAACTGATATAGGAGAAGTGATCATCATCACATCTACATACCGTCTCTAGACTGGATATCCATCACCTTGCTTTAAACTGATAGACTGTTTTAAAGTCCCAGAGGTTCATCTCCTGTTTGATCTGAATGCATTTAGTGATGCAGATATAGAATTTAAGGTGGAATAACTACGGTATAGCTTTATGAAACTAAGTTGCAGCTTTTGCATTCGACTCCTTCACTATTTAAGATTGATCAAGTGGAGAGACAACACTTATTCTATTACAGCTGCAGCCTTTAAGGTGTAATAGAAAATTACCCAATGTAGCTGTTTATTCTTCAGCTTCAAGCTGTAACAAAAACGTCATGTAAACCGGTGTTAGTGTTAGTGGGTGTATATAGAGGCAGCTTTAAGTTGGAGCTGAAACTTCTACACTGTTTATCAATTTATGAACAACTTGGAGAAGAACAATCACAAGTTGACCTGACACTAACTCTCTCTAACCTGAACATATAGGACAGTCTGACTCTGGATGAAAGTAACCATTTAATAAAGGTTCTGTCAGTGTTGTAGGAGAACCACTTTTGATTCCATACAGATTCATTGTTCAATGTATCTTGTAGTACTTTTATTGTTAAGAGCGCAAGTAAGGGGGAAATGATTTATTCACCTAAAGTTCACAGCTTTGATGAGACCAATCACACTCCCAACAACAAAGACGACATCATGCGAATCATTACATGGTCAAGATAATGGCCAGGCTTTGATTTGTTTTTAACTTTATTATTTCTGAGCATTCAGTTATTTTTTGCATTTCTGCTCCAATTATATTACAAGAAAATCACATTGAACAAGGAATTATGTACATAGCTTAAAAAACAAAACAAAAAAAGCAGTAGGGACATTGATTACTCTAGACAACAAGCAATCATTCACTCATTTTCTGGTATCAGAGGGCACAACAAATATCCTGAGATATCCACAGAAGATGCTTCAGTCTTTATTACTTTCATTTTGTCTTATTTCATGGCAATTTTCTTGCTCTCTCCCGCAAAAACGAAAAAGCCTCTGCGGTTGCACCTGATAATGAGGCTCACATTGACGGAAAATGTCATTGCGTTCAATCGCTGTTCTTCCTTTCTTGACCCATTATTCTGATGGTACTCAGTGCTACCCTGTGAACTTTATTTAGAGCTGGAACAACAACAAAAAAACATCATTCAGAACAATATTGTGCGTTGTGCCCTATATAATGGAAGTGTTGCAGATTAGTGCTTGTCAATCCAAAGAAATGAGGAAATGGTAATTATATCAATACAAATGAAACGTTAGCAGCACTGAAGATGAAGAAATTAACAGAAGGTGAGTATGAGGTGATTCTTTTTGATTCTGAAGTCTAGCTGGTGATGATGGTAGTGTAACTTATTCTTGCCTTGGGTACAGTCTTGAAAATGAATGATAGAGACTAAGGGAAACACATTAGCTACCAAAATAAACACACCACCAGACAGAGGCTTAACCTGTACAACATGGATACCTGTATTGTTCTTGTAAGCATTTACTCTCTTTTTTTATTTTTGCACATTCACAGATTAAAAAGGGGGTCGGGAATAAAAAATAAATAGAAAATAATTTAACAGAAGTACAAAATTTGCTTTCAACTGCCACTTTTCTTCGATTCAAAGCCAGAGGCTACATCCATTGTGTTTTCAAAAGGTCTGTTCATTTTTCCACCAGATGCTCTTCAGAAGTCCAAGCTTGGGAAAGAAAACATCCAGATATACACAGTTCAGGTAATGCAGAGTGCCGTAGGGGTTGGCCTTTGGGAGAAACCACTGCAGGTCATCAGCATCCATCAGAAAGCTGCCCTGGCCAAGCTGGTCTGCAGTGGAGCGATCCACGTTCTTTAACAGAACTTGAAGCCCATAGAGCAACAGCAGGCCGGACTCCCTGTTCACGCACATATGTTTGTTAGTCCACTGTGAAATTAGCACTAAACATTTCTTCACAGTCATTTAGTGACATTTAGGACTTGCGATGGTATTTGAACAGCTGGAAGTTTAGGCCTTGATTAGTCAGGAAGTTTAGGCCTAAATCTGTAGTTCAGCCAGGCTGTGCATTCTCAGTCGTCCTGCAAGGTGGAGCTGGAGAAGAGAGAGAAAAATTAAAGTCTGTTAGAAGCACTGCCAAACTCTCTGATCATTTCAAATGCATATCTTCATCCGGGGAACATCTGAAAGGCTTTCTTGATTTTCCAGCTTTCCAAGATTCCCTAAAGTGAATGGATAAATCATATACAGAGCACAAATGCAGCTGGATAAAACTGTACAGTGTGTTAATGCTTTAACTTTTATCGACAAATATCCACAATAAGGGCTAATGTTTCACATTCTTTGAAACTTAGAAAAATGTGGACTTTGTTAACAGAAAGGAAAGAAAATTCCTAAGCCATGAGATTCCTAAAATCCTAAGCAATGGTTCGTCTATGAGCTATGCCATAGAAGAACCACATTTATTACCATAAAGAACCATTTCTTTAGACATTTAAAAGGTTCTTTGATCTCACTCTGTCTCTGTTGCAAATGTGGAAGCATTTTTGAAGGATGGTTGTTAATAGGACATGAAATTGAGGAAAAACAGCTGCAGCATTGAGTTTTACATTTATCAAACAACATCATGGAAAATCGGCTGTCGTGTTTTATGAATCTGACCAACTGATACATTCTTAATGAGCTGCTATTTAGTTTCTGACCAGTAATTCCGAGTCAAAGAACTGATGACAGTAATGTCAAGGCATAAGTCTAACTCTTTAAAACTAGAAACTCCAAGCTCTGGTCATTTGACCGATGTGACGTCTACAAGTGCTACACCTGTTTGAAGTGCTGAGCTCTGATAATCGGACTACAGTGTCTATAAAAATATTTCTATGCTCTTAATTAAATTCCACAAACCTGTCAGGACTTTCTTTACATTGTACATTTGATACATTGATGGATGGATGGATGGATGGATGGATGGATTCACAGTGGAACAGGAAAATGTATACATAATAGAAGTGATTCTACTTATATAACTTCTATAAATGCTGGGGGTGGGGGAATTAAGGATACACCTTAATTCACATCTTTACTCTTGAATTTGGCTACTTAGAAATGTAGTCTCTGTATTTTACTACCAGGAGTACCATGTGCCTTTTTTGTGTTCAGAACTGAGAGGAGGAAGTTAACGCTAATGCACACATTCACCACACTATAAAAACAACAGACATCAGTTCAGCATGTGTGCCACTGTGCACACACATTACATCACATGCATGAAGAGATTTTACTGCAGTGTTTTAAAGGAACTGGGGGCTGAATGACATGGAAGTCATTCAGACTGGATTTTGAGATATTAAACAGTATAAAAGGGTCATGTTTTTGAATTGATGGTACTACTGTATGTCCGATACTGTTGGGATGTGTTGGCAAGTTGGATATGAGGTGTGGTGATGATCATCCAACAATCTGACCACTCTAATGCTCTTGTCTCTGAATGAAATCAATTCCACACAGCAGTGGTGCAGTGTTAAGCAGAAAGCCCGTGAACACTGGAGAGAGTTACTCTTTTTGATTTCAGAAGAAACAAATGAGCATGTGTTCCAATATATTTGTCCATATGTTTGTATAAACGGTTAACTAGAAACAAAGTGAATTTGCTTCAGAATGAATAAATTAATAAATTAACTGTACCTAATCTGTGTTATCTATCAGATCAGTTTGGTATTGAGACCCAGCATTAAGGCACTCTGTAATGGGGACATCCAAAATAGGTTGACTGGCCCAGTGAAAGTCTTTTGGTTTTATTCATATAATACATCTGTGAAGCAAACTGTTGACAGAAAGAGTTCATATGCATTATGAATTCATTACTTATTTTAAATTGATATGACTGCATAATTGGATATTATGATGTCTCTCTCTCTCTCTCTCTCTCTCTCTCTCAAATCCATGGTCTCATAGCTTAAGCATCCATACATTTAAGGCCAATTTTGTCATCAAGGGCTTGGCTGGCGTGTTGAACTTGGCAGCATTGTGTAGTGAGAGATGACTTGGATGTGGCAGAAGAGGCCAAAAAGCACACGTGGCAATTTTCAAAGAGCCTCCGCGGCTAGTGGCATATCTGTCAGCACGTTCAGCATCACAACCAAGTGTTATTCTTACTGCCATCTTGCTTGTAGCTGTCACAGTGTGTGAGGGATTGCTTTCATTGGTATTTTCCTAAATGAAAATGATTTCATTTTGTGGTTCAGAAATATCTGGCTCTCTGCAAACATTTACACATTGTGTTTGTTTCTACAGATAAAGCTGATGGCATGGAGTTCCAAAATCACATTCACACAGTTTTCCTTACATCCTAATCAAAGACAATCAGCCAAGAAATGTTTAGGATCCAAAGTTCTCACAGGAGGTGTGTGTCTAACGTAGCTAACATGCAACTGACGCAAATACCCCAATGATGCACGGTGAGGACTGCATGAACATCTCATGGGGCTTCTGTGACAAACCATTAAAATGAACTGTCGTACAGTGTTAGAAACCAACAATAGTAGAGCACTGTACTGTTTGTGTCTTTTAATGAGCACATTGAGTGAACATTCACAGTGCAGGCTAGAAAAAGTAAGTGAAAAGATCAAATCCACTTTCACCTTGACCAATTCTGGACCATTCCTACCTACAAATGTGTTTCAGTTCATTGACACTTCTGACTGATGTGCCTGATGTGCACATCTCTCTTTAGGTAATGCCACAGTATCTCAGTAGGGTTAAGATCTGACCTGGTATTATTTGTACCGTCCTTTCACTGATTCATTTGTGTGGTTGCATCACTCAGCACCTCTTCAGCTTGAGTTCATAGAGTGTTGCTTTACCATTCTCCTGCAAAACGTTTTTCAATGATCTCTGAATTTATTGTTCCCACAATAATCACAAGGCATCCAGGCCTTGGCACAGCCTATAATTATGATGCTCCCCAGACCATTCTTCACAGATGGTATGAGATTTTGTTGTTGGTCTGCAGTGTTATTTTTCCTCCCCAAAAGTTTCACTTGTGGCTTGTCTGTCCATAGAACATGCTGAACAGATCAGATCTATTTGAAAAGTGAGTTGAAAAAGGTGCTGAGCTTAATACAAGTGATATTGATTAAACAAGCCAAGATTTTAATTCGATCATATCCGTCCTTTAACACTTAGCCTTAAACATGCCATTAATCTGCAGCCACAAATCCACCCAAGCAAATCTTCTGGAATGATCAGCACCCTCACTTTTACAGAACATCCCATCCCTCCTCTTTATTCTCATGATATTCCGTCGCTCATCTTTTTTTCTCCCTCACACCATCGACTTCATCCCCCACCCATCCCGCCTCTGCTCTCCTTCCCCCCCACTCCCCCCGTTGCTCCGAAGGCCCAAGATTCCGATCCTATCTGAGCTACTGTACATGTCTCCACAGGAACGTATAAACAATGCCCAGCGTTTATGACCTATCCAAGGGGGGAAACAAAACGAGAAATGCTCTGAGAGGGCCTGGCCCATGGCTCAACTCTCAGGAGCACTGGAGCCTAGATCAAACCACCAGTGGTGAAATTTAAAGCCTGATTTTTTTTCTGTACTAATGAATGCCGTACAGCAGGCAGAGACCATCATGAAACATTACTCTTTGAGATCAAAGAGTTGTGATAAGCATTGCTATTGCCATATTTAGAAATGATTTCTTATGAAACCCTTAAGGTTGTTCAATCAGCCATAATATAAAAAAACATTGACAGGTGAAGTGAATATTATTAATTGTTTGGTTACAGTTGCATCTGGAAAGAGGTGGGATTTACCGATTAGCCGCAAGTGAACAATCAGTTCTCAACTGGTGAACCGACAACAAGGTCACAGGTACTCAAGGCTCATTGATGCTCATGGATGTCAAAACTCACAACTTACAGGACTTACAAGGTGTGCTGCTAAGATCTTGTTGCCAGATGCCACAAGACACCTTCAGATGAGTCCATGCCTCAAATGGTCTAAGCTAATTTTGGCAGCTTGAGGAAGACCTACACCGGCAAATCTGTGTTTTCGTGGAATATAATCTTTCAGAAAAATTGTGGCACGTCATAAATAATATGAAGCAATTAATTTACCAACCTTGGCTCTAGAAAGCCGGCCGTCTAAGCAGCTGAAGTTAGTACTAGTCCACTGGGTCCTTGCTACTGTTTGTGAGTTTAAGTTATATTCTCAGACTGCCCTGCATTAATGTACCAGACTGTGACCCCCCCCCCAAAAAAAAAAATGGTGATTAATTCATCATTTTGAGCGCTGTGTATTTAGTTAAAATTTCTCATTCCTGGTCAAAGTAAACGATTTGGTCAGCGATGTGTGGTTTTCGTATTGCTCCAGAAAGTGCTGTATTCTGTAAAGTATACATTTTGCTGCTGTATTCTGTAAAGTGGTCCAGTGAGATGTCAGAGCTGGAAATATTGTTGATTTCAGTGATTGATTGTCTGAAAATATTATAATCAAGTCTTGCTTTGCTGCTGTGCCCAAAAAGGCCACCTGGAACACGTATAATGTTTCTTCATATTACAGCCCAGCTAACTCAACTTGAGCTTTCCACTGATATTCTCCTGCCGCAGGTCCACTGCCTCCAACCCTGTTCATTAAGGAAGAAAGACCTGAGGGTTATCTGACACCACTGTGCTCAAAATCACTAACTATCTATTCTAAAAATGTGAAAATGGTGTGCGACTGCTGTGTCTAAAGATGTATCACACCCATTCTCAGGCAAAAGTACTTTGCTATCTTGTCTAATAATCATGCCATGCATGTGTTTACACCTTTCATATCACGTGTCCACCTACTGAACACTGATTTAGTAATGGTGCTGCAATCAGTGTTTCATTCAGGTGTGTTTACCTGTCTCCTTGCACACTCAACTTGGTGCAAAGAACCAAAAAATCCTGGGTGAACATTTTTAAAGGGCTGGTGTCATGAAAAAAAATGGTTTAAAAGCATAGTGCAAGTCTGCCTCGAACATACTGCACCAACTTTTAAACATGGTGGTGGTAGTTACAGATGGAACTGGCACAAAGTGCAAAGTTGATAGATAATGTCAAATAACTGCTCAGCATGACCTCAAAACTCAATAGCTAGACGGGTTCAAATTTGGACACAACTGGGTTCCAACCGGACAGTAACCCCAAAAAATCAAAGGTGGTAGTGAAGTTGACAAAGCTGTCTGACATCAACCCTTTTCAAAAATATGTCAACATTGCTTATATGAGATCTGTGCCAGGAAACCAACAAATGGAATTGGATCATAACAATTCTGAGAATAGTGGTCAAATATTTATTTATGTTGAAGCTATAACCCACTATTACATCACACGCTGTCACATATCTACCAATTCAGCCTACAGCAGTTTAGAACACACCATTGTATCTGTCAGTGCCTACCCATCAGAACAAAGACCGTTTACATATGTCAGCCTTAAAGGTGCACTAAACTAGCCTGTTGAATCCTAATGGGAAAAAAAAGGGGTTAAACAAAATCTCATGTTAAACTGAATTATGGACATACTACTCTCCCAGTAATCTTCAGGCAAACTCCTCCACCAAAGCCCCTTAAACCTCACTGTCTTATCCTTTAAGCAGCCATCACCTGGCTACTGTCGGCCAACTACTAACCAGGCAAGAAGAAAAAAGAGAAATAAGCACCCAGAACAATATTCACAGATAGAGTTTCACTCCCCTGCTCCCATTTGATTAAAAACTAATCCTTTTCCAACCTAACACCTCTGCCATTGTATTGAATCATGTTACCGTGAATTTTCCACTACTTAGCATTCTTCTCTTTGATCGTTCCTGGACTTATTGATGTAAGCCTTAAGTTTATTAGCTGGAGAAAGTATGGAAAGGATGCTTTTTTTCCCAGGTCACATCCTGGAAATCGCCTGCCCTGGACAGCAGATTATGCCATAGT
Organism: Acestrorhynchus altus; assembly: GCA_034509495.1. Classification (NCBI taxonomy): domain Eukaryota; kingdom Metazoa; phylum Chordata; class Actinopteri; order Characiformes; family Acestrorhynchidae; genus Acestrorhynchus; species Acestrorhynchus altus. The sequence continues at coordinate 10,338,533 of CM067515.1, forward strand.
CTGTAGATTTGCAGGTTTAGTGCTAAATTTGCAACCTGACCCTGGAAGTGTCAAAACCCTCTCCATATCTGTTTCAGACAGTTGTGAATTTGAGGGGGTATGTGGGGATTTTCCATGCCATGAGATATTGAATTGACCAGATACAAATGATTTAATATAAATTATTGGTAAATAACTAGGTTGGTAATACATAATGTAATACATACATTATTTTGCATGAAGAAGCCGGTCATTAATTGTTAAGATGAAATATGCATTACATTGCATTATTACACAGTAACAAGTTAGCCATTGCTAATTACCTTTTAAGGAGTACTACCCCATTGCTTTGAATTGATTATGCATTAAGAAGCCTGCTATACTACTTAGTTGTCCCATTAAGCCTTAATCTGTGCATTACAAGGGCATTATGACACATTAAGGCAGTTGTTGGTAATTAACTGGCCAGTTCAGACATAAAAGCATATTACAGCTTTAAAGCCACTTATGGTAATTTACTGGCTTGTTAAGATGTAATATGTATATTATATGGGCACTATTACAGCTTAAAAGATAATAGTTGATACTTAACTGGCTAGTTCGGGTGTAATAAGCATATTACATGCACACTATTAAAGCTTAAATGCCTGTCAGTAGTAATTAACTGGCTTGATAAGGTGTAAAAAGGGCAATGCAAGGACAAACCAGTATTTGGTGATTAAATGTCAGTTAATTTGTGCTTTATTAAGCAATATCTAGTGTATATTTATTACACTCATTAAGCCTACACTCATAAAAACCATAAGGTTGTGACAGATTAACATCTTAACCATTGATTAAGAGGCTGATTAGTAACTACCAACTGTCAGATTAGACTACGCTACCTGCATGGACCAACACCGGCTTGCATGCTACCTAACTTTTTTTTCCACTGCCATTATTCATTCATACTAGTATCACTACTACAAGCAAAACTATCTTTATCTTCCCTCCCTCTATTTTATTTTATTTTATTTTATTTTATTTTATTTTATTTTATTTTATTTTATTTTATTTTATTTCTTTTCTACTTTTCTATAACCATGTATTGTGCCTTTGTTTATGCTCTCCGGTGTCAACCAGAGGAGGATGGGTTCCTCTCTTGAGCCTTGGTTCCTCTCAAGGTTTCTTCCTCCCAGTCTGAGGGATTTTTGCCTTGCCACTGTTTGCCCACTGGCTGCTCATTTGAGGCTTGGACCCGGATCTATGTAAAGCTGCTTTGTGACAACTTCTTTTTGTAAAAAGAGCTATATAAATGAAATTTTATTGATTGATTGATTGATTGATTGATTGATTGATTGATTGATTAGTACTATTATAAGAACTCACTATTACAGTGAATTAAAAAACTCTGAGCTCTTGTAAAGCCTTATCTTTCCAGATATATTAGTAACTGCATGCTTATTACTAAGATATTTAACAGTAAATATTGTGATTTAAGCTCCTATTTCAGAGCAGCGTCTATTGTAGTTTCCAACTCAATACCATGAATGATTTGCTTCAGTCTGGTCTTAGATAAACTCCTTATGCCATTTCCTGGGGGCCTTGACTGTCCTCAAGAATAAATGGCATCTAATATGTCCAATGTTAATGTTGTAAATATTGTTTATGCAAATGTGTAAATAATAACACATTTGTGGCAACACAGTTGAACGTCACCCATTTATACAACAGTTATTCAAAGACTTTCAGCTCTGAGTGCTGACTGCATTTGAATAAACCAATACAGGACAGCCAATCACAACAAAGTTAATTAATATCAGTCTTACCCAGCATTCATACTACCAGGTGACAGAGCATCCAGTAATTTCTTAGGGGAGTATGGGATTTGTAGCCACAATCTACCAACAAACAGCAACAGCAACAGGAACAGAGCAACAAGAGAGATTTCCTCAACCATATGCAAATTAAATGGTTCCAACAAATTCTTCGGACCAATTGTTGGCACAGGGGTCCAAGATCCCCAGCTTCTGCTGTGAATTTTTATTTCATACCCTCATTTAGTTCCTATTCTCAATGGAAGAGAGTTTAAACTTCAAATGCCCTGATAATGGATAAAACTGATACAGACATAAATAATAAAAATAATAAAGGATATTTTAAAGGTATTTTTGTTGTTGTTTGGACCACTGTTTTGAAGAACTTATTATTATAAATGTCATCGTCAGTCATCTTAAAAACACTTGCGATGATCAATTTCCGACAAATTCAAATTCACTCAAATATTTAAATTCACTTTCATTTTTCTGTCTTAAAAGAAGACAAATTTAAGTAGCCTAGGCTCACCTGAAAATAACACTATCAGGTATTTGTGAATGTCTCCAATAAATACTATTCAATTTTTTTGGTGAATTAAAGTTCATTAAAGTTAATAAAAATGATAATAAAATGTCAAAAGGTTCAGAAATAAAAGGAAAATGATGTCAAGTAAAACAATGAGTCAGTATATGTGGGCCCACAACTCCATTCTTCACCTTCAAATAATTTAAAATATTTATTACATGACACTTAAGGGGATAAACCATTTGTACTGCTCTCCACATCTGTGGCCCTCTCTTTATCTCATCTTCTCCTTCACTAACTGTCTCAGTCACACACATGGTTACACAAACCTTTCTGTTTGCATTTTTTCAGGGCCTTTAAATATTAACTCCAGTGAGGTGGACTGGGCACAGGCAGAAAAAACAGACCCTGAAACATCTCAAACATGCTCGTTGAGACCACACCTACAGCAGCTTGAGTGGAAATGGTCACTTGTGGTCACTTCCGCTATGGGCGCTCTCCTGGATGATTTACAGTGCTGCATGTTTGAGCTCTGTTCACTCACTGCCATAAATTTACAGCACAATAGCTGTCGCAACTTGAAACTGAGGGGGAAGTGCTGTTGTCGTCATTGTGTTCAAATGGGGGTGAGCAGCAGACAATATTTTCCATGTACCTGGACAAGTTCTTTCTTTTGTTTGCAGTTGGAAAACAGAATTCTGTGTGCTTTATTTTAGACTATAACTTACAAATTAGGCATGGGCAGTATATCAATTTATACCTTTATACTGGGATATAAACAGACATATGAAGATATGGGCTGAGACAACATTGTTTATATTGAGATTTAAAGTTTATAAATTGTTCAGTCTTGCGCAAAATCTTTTTTTTGCTCCCTCACACTGCTCCACCCTCTGCTCTCAGCTCCTCCTCTACTCTGTTTTCATCTGCCATGGAGGGGCATAAGGAGCAAATGAAGAATACATTTCAACATTTAAATATCATATATATTGCCATTCATTCAAAATAGATGCGGGGATGGAGATGCGAGGCTTTTGTGTGACAGTGATGAGAGATAATATATGCTATATAATCTAAACCAAACAATTGATGTAAAACATGATTCTGATAGGGTGCTATTATTTGTCAACACATCTAATATTGTTATAGTTTCCAAGTTGCAGAGAATATTTAGCATAATGCTAAATATATAATACATATATTTTATAATAATAATAATAATAATAATAATAATAATGTTCGATCTAATAAATAATGTATGTTCAACTACATTGATGTGCAAATACATACCGTTTGTCTAGCCCTCTAGAGAAGTTTTGCCAATAAAATATGGTTTAACAGGACCTACTCCCATCATGGCTGACACCACCCAGGTGCTTGAGGGGTACAAAGCCCCCAAACCTGAGATGTGAAGCAGTGGAACTGTGTTCTCTGGAGTGAAGGGTGGTGATTGCATAATAACAAACATCCTGAAAATATGTTTATAACTGAGAAATATGCCATGCATTGGAGCAGGGGTTGAATCCACATCCCCAGGCCCCACACCCTGTGGTGCCACTGAGAAACTATAATAACACTACAGTACAGAATGATTCATATTTGATACATGTAATTATCAAAAGTCTTGTTATATGTTTATATATATATACTGTATTTACAGTCTTATTGAACAAAATATCCTTGTGTACAGTAGTGTACAACATGCAGTGATATATTACTGACTGGAAATGTTCTGATTTCTTTCTCATGAGAAAAAAGCCCAGGCAGTGAGGGGGAAGTCAGCTGCATGTACGATGCCAACCCCTGCCAAGTATCTCATAGTGAGAGCACTGAAAACCAAGAGGGCATTGTTGGGGTCAGAATTACAGCACTGCATTTTATTCAGCTCGTATGTGAGGTAAGGAAGTATGTACTCCATGTACCACCAAAACACCTCACTCTACACCACCTCTGAAGGTACCCTGTGGCATCTGCCATTAAGATGTTAAAGCAGATCTTTGAAGTTAGACACAGACACAGAGACACAGGGTCCAAATCTGCTCTAGCTTAACTGCCTAGGTAGTCAGAACAAAAAAATGCTGGACTTGAAATGTCAACCTCTGCTTAGACATCAGTGAACTTCACAATAACACTGATTACACTGATGACACAGGCAGTAAGTGAACAGTCAGTTCTTCAAGATGATGAGTAAGAAGCATGAAAACTGGCATGCATAGATTCTGAGACACTTTGACAAGGGACATCTTCAAAACTCAGACAGGTCTTGTGTTCCCTGTATGCGGTGGTCAGTATCAACCAAATGTCCAGGAAAGGACAACCAATAACCTGGCAACAGGGTGATAACCTCCCAAGACTCCATGATGTGCTTGGAGGGTGGAGGTTCCCAAAGAAGATGCCCTGCTGAAAAAGAATCCATGCCTCGATGAGTCACAATATTCAGCAGGTGGTTTAGTGTGGTTTTTGCTCAGTAATAAAATAGATACAAATAATCCAGATGTTTTACTGCTTGACCGGTAGTTTCTGTGAGACTCAAGACTCGAAATGTGCTTCTGGATGTGTATACTGAACTAATCTCTCTCCAAATCACAAACTAATCTCTCAAATTCCACATGAAGCAACACAAGCATTATGTAATACAGTGGGAAGGTCCCCAGTGCCTGATGAAAACCTCATATTACAGCAAAAAACATCTAATAACATGGAACAAAGAAAAGGAACTATGACTTGTGGTTGGTTTTATGCGAGACTTTGAGTCTGAAACACAGGCCTGTTTACTGCTACCTCAGATCCCCGTCACTCTTTACCCATGTTTGCTTTCCATTTCCAGTCACAGCCATCTCTTTCCATTTCTTTTTCAGTGCTCATTCAGTGTGTGGATGAGTGTTTGCTCAGTCGCTCCATAGCAGTTAACTAACGTTAGTAACTTTGTGTGACACTCACAAAATGAATGTACTTCAATCACCCCTCCCTCCACAGTGGATCTCCTCTAATGGCAAATTCTCGTTCTGATGAAACCAACAGCCAAAAAAGCTCGCGCAATGTCCCACAGTTAAAATGATGACCCAGTGTCCTTCTCGATTTATTTTCTCTCTCTTGCTCTTGTCTCTTCTATTTTGCACAATCCTCGCTCAAAATAACTAATGGGATTTAGGTTCGGAATTTGGAGCAGCAGGCTGTCGCTCCACCCAGTCCAACCACAACACTGACGTGGTTGAGAGGAGCAGTGTCAGCAGCAGCGAGTGCAGCATCATGTTTTATATGACTCTGCACTAAATCCATTAAAAGGCCTGAATAGGGCCAGTTATGGCTTGAGCAAATGTCATGAGCGAAGTGGACTGCATGTGATTTTTATCTTAATGAAACCATCCGTTTCAGTGGAAGCACGCAATAGGAGCAATGCGACTAATGTGACTTTGTTGCCAAACAAGTCTTTCTGAAGGGCCTTTTTGTGCTGGCTGAATCCACCCCTCGCCTTGTCTTTCAAGCCGTGAGAGCAGAAGTGGCAAGAAGGCATTTCAACATTGCCAATGGCTTCTGACAGCAAAGAGGCCTGTGCTGTCCAGCAGGGTTTGGGCAGATATTTCCACTGGTCACTTTTGGGCCAGGCCAGCCCCAAGGGTTCCTAATTGCTCCATCTAGGCTGCGCTGCATACTGAGAGCATGTGGCTGACTTCTGACCCCTGCTGCATTCCGCATTGTTCCCCAGAAAGCAATAAAGACAGATCTGGGTGGATACCTTTTTGCTTTCAATATTTCTCTGTTTCCTCCCTTTCTTTTAAAATAAAAACCTTCAAAATGGCCACAGTGGAAGGAAAAGCTCTTTCTAACGAATGCATGCAGCTATTTAAATTGTACCCATTGCTGACACAGTAGAGAAATATTGCCTATTGGCACCATGCCTAATATCAGCACCCCAGCATTGAGCTGTGGACCAGTGGAACTGTGTTCTCTGGAATAATGGAGCTGCATCCAATACTTTTGGGATAAGGGAGATGAGCATAAGGTTGGTGGTGATCCAACATCCTGACCAATCAAATCCTCACTGCAAAATCTAGTTAAAAAGCCTTCCATGCACAGAAGAGACAGTTACACCAACAAATAAAGAGATCAACTAATTTTAAGATCCCTGATTTCAGAAGGAACCGTGAATGAGCAGGTGCCCCAGTACTATTTTCCATATGGTGTATATACCATACAGACCTATTAGGCCTGCTCTGGCTACACCAAAGCCAAAGCTCATCCAAGTTTACATTCAGCCCCAGCACCTGCTACATTGTATTTCCACTCTCTGGCCAGTCCTCTACTTTATAGATCATTAAATAGGTTTACAAGTATAAGTGTACATATCCAGGCTGAATGACTCGGAAACTGATCAGGGCTTAACGCACAGATTAATGCAAACTTGGCATCAACAGGACAAGGACAGTCTCTAACTCCTTTACACCAGCATGGTAGTGACTGCTAATGAAATGGCAATTGAATCCACAGAACTTGCATCCATTGAACTGGATCACAGTGAGAACATGTTGTTTGGTGTAGCTGCTGTTTGTGTTCTGCACTGGTGCAAAGGGTTTGCTTTGGAAACAGTCTTGTGCCAGAAAGAAGTAGAGAAAAAAAAGGCAATGCAGCGCAGAGAAAAAAGTGAAAAAAGGCAAAGCCTAAAGAGAAGTCAGAAAGAATTCAAGAAGCCATGTTCAAGCTGTATTAATGATGGGGGTGTTGATTAAACATAATAACTGTGAAATAAAATCTTTCAAATCGCTAGAAAACATGTAGGAAGACTGACATTCCATACCACAATGTGCGTACGTGCCTGTATCATTAAAGAGCCTAAATTGTAACAAATAAAAATATTTAAAAAGTGTTAAAATGCAAATGTTAAGAAATTAAGAGTGTTCTGGATTCCTTATTTTTTGCGACATTTATATATTTATATGTTATTAACTTATTATTTTATTTACTACTTATGTTATTAACCAGGTTAAGCTCCACCCATATAGTTATAAGGAATGTTTCAGTCTAGACTATAGAGCCCTGCTGATGACATCCTGCGTAAATAAGAATAAATTGTGGTTATAACACAGTAAGGCGTGCAAACAAGGTAGTTTAGTCAGTGACACTTTGTTGTTTGGCTTGGTGGGGTCTCCCCCAGCAAGTGTGTTGGTAGAAAATGGCCATGGATCTTTTCAGTACAAAAACCTGACAAATGACATTGAAAAACGGGATGTTTCGCTGTTTGACCAGGTCCCGGATATTTGGTTACAATAATCAGATAAATTACACTGAAAACCAGACACCTGGACACACACAGGTGAAAACTGGACAGGTGGCAACCCTACATGGAAGCAAGGTCTTACTGATCATCTTACTGAGTTGTAGTAACTTTTATTTATGTGGGATTTAATTTTTTTATTTATGTGGGATTTAATTTTTTTATTTATGTGGGATTTTATTTTTTTATTTATGTGGGATTTTATTTTTTTTTATTTATGTGGGATTTTATTTTTTTATTTATGTGGGATTTTATTTTTTTTATTTATGTGGGATGTCAAACTGTTATACATACAGTATATGGACAAAATATTGGGAAACCTGCTAATAAATTGTTTTTCTGACATTGTTAAAAAGATAAAGTTTTTATATATTTATTGGTTCATTTTCACACATATACATACTATTGTCTATATGTCTATTGAATGTACCCAGTGCCACTGAAAACCCAAATGCAGACTGGAGACACAAAAATCTCTTCCAGTTCGAAATTACACAGTTTTTCTCTGTTCTGGACGAACTGGGCAGTCAAATCCACACCTTCCTGAAGTAAAACTAGACCAGCTTGAATAGCACTGAAGAAGCAGACATTTATCAGCACGATAGGAAATGTGTTTTATGTGGGAACATCCCCAGCCTGTAAACAGTCGGCAGGCCACTGCTGGCCCCTGAGGCACGGTGGGCTGGTAGAGAGCCCGCTGTGTGATAACTATTACAGCATGCAGAGGGGTGCTTCGCAGGCAATATCTCCTTTAAATCTCCAAACAGCTTTACACAAGGCTTGTGCACAAGAACTTTAGATTCAGACACTGACCTGATTACATGGCTTGGTACATTGTTAAAGAGAATTGATGTTTTTGTTAAATGTGAAAACAGGATCATCCAGAATCAGCAGTGGAAGAATCTGAACATGAACTTGAACATGATTATTTTTATAACACACTAGTCCTGCCAAATCAACTGGCATAAGAGATTGCCACAGAGCAGGGTCAGTAAGTACACCCCCAAATTGTATTTTATTTTATTTTATTTTATTTTATTTTATTTTATTTTATTTTATTTTATTTTAAGAAAGAGCTTTTGTTCTGATTGACTAGCAGACACTGCACATCTAAAAACAGTCCAGATTGAAATGCTGTGTATAATTTCAGCATGAATGGACAAAACTAAACAGCTGTATGTAAACATAAATATTGTTTTCATAATTACCCAAGAGTGTGATTTTTGATCAATTAAAGATTGTATTATTATTATTTATTTATTTTTAATAAGTAAAGCAATTGTCTTTTTTGTGTTGGAGCGCTTAAGCCTTTTGCTTACTGAAATTTATTTTAGGTGAATATATTTATTTTTCATTTCACTTTTCAAATAATTTTGTGTCTCTTTGGGTGGGTTTGCTGGACAGGAATGAAGGATCCTTATGAAGGCTCTCCATTCAGAATTCAGGGAAACCAATCCTTAAGAGATAGCAAATAATTATCTAAGGGAAACTGCCAGTAAACTTAAACACACAAAAAAGCTACAATTACACAAAAAATATACTTACATAAATATAATCTAATTATTCAAAATATAATCTGAAAATGATCAGTATATATAATTTATAATTATTACTATATATATATATATATATATATATATATATATATATATATATATATATATATATATATATAAAATAATATCGTGTGTCATATTATATTTAAAATGAGCATATTTAAAAGCCTTTTGTTTTTACTGTTGATATATCTGACTACTCATAATTAAGTGTTCTAATAATTTGCCATTCTGTGTTTTAATTTATTGTGGGTTATAGAACTCTGGCAGTAAACAAAATATTTACTTTACATGTAATAATTATAAAATATGAGGTTTACTTTTTAAAGAACAAGAAAAACCACAATACAATTTCACAATATTATAATTTTTAGATGCACTAGTTGCTGTAATTTGTATTTAAAAATATTTGAATAAAATTTCATCACACATCCTTCCTTAAGGATTTAAGGATTTTCAATATCAGAAAACATTTGATGGGATTATGGCATTCTGTTCCCATTCCAGACCATAATCTCTGCTGATTCAGTTTTCAGTAGAACAGGATGTTTGGCTTCTGTGTGGCATTTGAGGTTTTGAGCTTAGTTGCTGGCATACTTTCAGGCTGTATTCTGTAAATAGCCTGTATATGCAATGTCACGAGCAGTGGACATTCTCCATTTATTCATTTTTTCCCCTGGGCAAGTGTGGTGCTTAGTGTTAACTATGGCAGGTGCTCCTCAAAAACTGGGATTTATTTCTTTCTGCCCTGTTGGAGTAATTAGTGGAGTTATTTCCACACAGTGTGTAGTTTTTTTTGTTTTTTAAAGTTTAGTTCTGGGTTTATGCCTGAATCAGGAACAATGCAGTCAGTGGGCTGTTTTTCACAGTTCCCTTAGTGTTAGGATGCTATTTGGTTAATTACAAAAAAAATTAACAAAATAAAAGCTTATGGAGCCATTCTAACGTAATGCATTTTAAATGACCATTGGCTGGCATTAAACCTATGGGTTTTTTGTTTTTGGTTTTGTCTCGTGGTGGGATGATGGTATGGATAGTTTTTAGCTTAGTTCAAATTATTTGTTGTAATTTAGAGGTGAAAATCACACTAATTTGTGCAAAAATTAATGTTTAGCTAGCTTTGACTAGTTTTATTCAAACAGCTGAGAAAATAGGCAGTCAGACAACTGAACCAACTTTGTGTCCAGATTTGATATGTTTTGGTTTTGTTTGTTTGTTGAAAATGTAGTAAATGTTGAATACTTTTTAAGTACATGTAGGTAATAGTTTAAATTAATTGGTTGAATTTAAAATTGATTTTTACTAACTTCTTGCCAATATATAGAAATGACTGTGTGTTTGTTTATAGTGAAATCAAATAAAAAGCAATAATAAGTCACTTTGAGGCTCTGGGTTACATCGATTTTCAAATCCCAGTAGGTAGTCAGAAGCCAGACTAGCATGCAAAAGGAGTGTGGGGAAGTGTTACGGTGCAAATGCCATTGAAAGACTTTACTAATACTGATGTTCTGCTCTGATTGGACAGAGGATAGGTTTTTCCATTGTTCTTTATGACTGTTAAAAATCAAACGTCAAAAATCAGCCAATCAATATTAATTTGGTTTGCTGAAACTGGCTATTCCATTACTCAACCAATCATTACAGCCTGTCCGACTTCATGTATTTCCTTAATAACCACTGAATGTTGGAACATTGCACACTGGATCAACCTTGAACGTTAACCCTACAAATCTGAATTAGAAATAACTCAGTCTAGGTTATTTTATACTGAACTCAGCACTGGTTTTCCAAATCCACACAACTTGTAAAAATGTCTATGTCGTACAGGGTGAAGACATAAGTAACCTTTTGATCGATCTGGATAAGGGCGTCATCTAAATGCTGTAAATGTAAGTCCTACAAAGTTCCAGTGAAGGGACTTTAGAACAGGTTGAAACCTGCCACTGTGTTTAATCAGATATTACAACAGTGCCTTTCTCCTGAAGTTGACGCCAGTTGACCCTATACAGATAGGAATTCTATAGAAGTTGGTGAAGTCTATTTTTGGACTTAAGTCCAAAAAAGTTAAACAACTTGGAATTTTGGTGAAACATCACTCTAGTTAAAAAAGACTCTATTAAACAGCAACTGAATGCGTGCTGTATAAAGCAGCTGATCCGTACTGAACGTCCCGTGGAGCCCCCAGACTCTACTCATCTCTATGCATACGTGACAGAAGTGGCAAGCTTGTGTGTGTTGATGTGGGTATCGGGGCGCCACCTGAATCTCTGCCTAACACAATAAATCTCCTATTTGACATCATGCTTTCTGCTTTCACTGCAAGACACAACCCACTACTCCCTCCATACTTTCAATGAAGCAACTGGAAACAAATTTCTTAAATCATAACACACTTCCCTTGAACTGTAAAAGCGGTTCACCTCGGACTTGATCTTAAATCATCTTGCACGTTAACACTCAGCCAGAGAGAAAAAAAAAAAATAAAGCAACAACTGAGTTAAATGCTGCAGAACCTTAATGTAATTGAATAAATGCATGCTTTCATTTCCAACCTTGCGCCTATGTTACTCAGCTATAGGGCTCTCGCTCTCACTCTTTTTCTTTTTTTTTCATCATTGGTTCAAGCATTTCTTTTTAGATAGACCATCTCAATAAATGCAAAGCAGACAGAGAAACGTGCCAAAACCTGGATATCACCTCAAGTGGATTAGCACTGCTTCTTCTGGATGCGAAGATCAGGAGAAAGGTAAACAGCAGTCTGATATCTGAAAGATACACAATACACAATGTTGAGAGGAAATAAGACACTAGTACAATCTGGGTTACCCAACAGAACAAGGTAGGTGAAGGACTCCATTTCCAGGAGCAGGATTGGGCTCTCACAATGTTGCAAAGGGTTCTTTTTGTAGAAGAACTTTTGGTTCAACATAGAACCCTGATTCTAAAATAGATGTGAAGAACTTTTAAATCCTACTTATTACAAATATTAGTCATGACTAATCCATTTTTAAGAATAAGCTTTCCAATAATGAATACTTAACTGTAAAAATTAAAAAACGGTGTGAGATCAGCACAGTGGAATTATTTTTATATTTGAGAGCTATCAATTTGTTTCAAAACTGCATGGAATTAATAAAAAATGTATGATTAATCATGATTATCACAAGAGATAAAATGTAAGAACATTTTTATACTTTAAGACTGATAAATATTATCTACATGGCAAATGGGATTTATTATAATATCTCAATTAATTTTTATTGTTTTTTTGAACGAGAGTCTCTTAATTTTATTAAATTTAGCAATGAAAACAGGTTTGCACACAGAAACCTCAATGGAAAAAATGAACACATCAGCGTAGTTCGTGGCTCAGACAGTAACAACACCTACATATTCAATTTAAACTAGTTAACAGATAAATGAATGAAACAGGCAAGGTAGGAGAGACGTACATTTTGGACTACTGTGTGTGTGTGTGTCAGTATTATTGTGTGTATGATGATGTGTGTGTGTGTGTGTGTGTGTGTGTGAAAGAGAATATTTAATCACATATTTCCAGCACAAATAAAAATGTAATCATTAATCATAAAATGCAAACACCATAGCACCATCTTAGATTACAGCACTGCTGTGTTTCGTCCACTAAATAAAACTACTAATACATCACTAGGCTCTGTAAAATGGGTGAATTATGAGAGGAATATGATGATATTTTGTTGTCAACATCAAACCTTTAACTTAATGACGGTATAAAAAAACAAGTATGAATGTTTCTGAATCCATGACATGCAATGTCAAAAACTGTTTTTTTTTTCGTTGCATGTCATGTTGTTGTTGGTGACTTGCTTATCTGTCTGTGGCCCCAAACCTTTTTGGCAGTGGAAATTATAAAAGCATACAGTATATTACGAATATCATTGTAAGCTTTGAATTATAACTTTTAAACATAATGTGTATGTTTCCTGTTTTCTTCATTCTCATTTCATTAACAGACAAATGCCTGCCAGAGGTGAGCAGACAGATATGTGACTTGCTGTAAGCATCTATTACGATGAACTTTAGGCACCAAAAGTTAGCAATTCACCTGGCATTAATAAAGTTATTTATACAGTAATTCTCTGTATATAAAACTTAGAAATCTATAAAGTTGTATTTATATATATATATATATATATATATTTTTTTTTTTTTTTTTTTTTTTTTGCTGAACTGTTCCTTTATCCTCACCTTGTAGTTTTCTGAAGAGCAGCCTAATCAAACTAACAATGAGCAATTGCCTTCTCCATAAACCAAACAGTGAACCATGCCAGGCCAGGCACCAGACAACCCTGCATTCGATCATATTAAACTCTTTTTTATTTTAAAGTATATCAAGTTCTTGCCTCTCTCCATGGAGTCTGGAGGGTTATTAACCTCCCGCAGTTTTAACATGCTCTCAGTATTTGGCAAGAGACTAGCTTTCAAGTGTGGCGTTCAAGAAACAAGCCAACTTAACACTCCACATAGCTGCTTTTAGTAAGCCACCCAAATCCATGTCTGCAGGCTGGTCAGCTGGTACTTCACATCAACCTGGAGGGCTCCTCCTGTCCTCCAATTCCCACACCAATGTCGCTCTTGCAGCACCCGGTGCAAGTTTCAAAAACTGCCTTTTTTGTTGTTTTTTTTGTTTTTATGTAAACTGTGGTTTTTATAATGTCTTCTCTCTCTCTCTCTCTCTCCTCTCTCTCTCTCTCTCTCTCTCTCTCTCTCTCTCTCTCTCTCTCTCTCTCTCCCTCTCTCTTTTCCGATTACGAGTCCAGCTCTGAAGTCAGAGTGCTTGCCGTCATTCTGGAGTGCCTGCCACACAGTGGATGAGACTGTGCATCTTTTACAGCTCACATGACGGTGTAAACAAGGCTGTTAACCTTATTTCTGAACGGAAATGACTGCTGAAGTCCAAACAGCCCACTGCTGCTGCTATGTTTAATGACATTTACGGGCCTGTATGTGTTCTGTCGACACTGATTTTATGAGGACTTTGTTTAAACACGCAGTGCTGAATCTTTAGCTAGATGGATTACCACATTTATCTGACGTGTCCAGCTGCATCACCTGATAAAACTAATTGGGTTTCTTCACTAATTTGACACATTGATTGGCAGTATGGCAGGCTGGTGCAGGCATCGTTAATATGCCCTGTCTGCTTTGAGCAAACCTTGATTGCAGAGTCTTATGCAAATGTTTGGGCATCTGTGGCCAAATGACACATTTTGTATATATATCACTTGAATTGACAAGTTGTGAGCAGCTTTGTATTTGAAATGTAAAGCACAGCATGTTCAGGATATTCTAATGCACAGTTACTCTGTCTTTCAAAACATAAAAATCAACACTGATTTGATTAAACTTTGATTTAAACTACAAAAATCAAACTTTAAAACCTATGGTACCGGTGCAGGATTTTGGACCGCATTGCAAATACTCTAATTTGTTTTTAAATGCTCTCAGACCTTGATTAGTAAATCAGACCTGAGGAATGTTGAAAGTGTAATTAGCAACTGTCAGCGGAATAAAATTTGCAAGCATTATATATTCTGACTCTTCAAATCTAGCTCAAATTCACTGCAGAGCCAAATGGCTTTGAGCACAGAGCGGAACCATTTTCCACACAGACATGTATCAGTATGGAATGCTTTCAGTGGGTGGACATAATGATGTAGGGATCCACTGATTGGCTCGAAAAGTGAAATATATTAGATCATTAACAAAAATGTAGATAAATTCTATTGATTAAACTAAACACATCCACTGACAGCAACTGTCACATTATTACACCGTGAAGGTCCTAGTCCTTATTTAGCAACAAAGAAAATAACCACATCATGAATCTGCAAATTAAAGCAACTGATTCCAACAAGGTGTCAGTAAAGACAAGGCAAAGGTGTAAGAAGGCAGCCAAGTTCAGCTTGAAATTTTTACACTTATTAAGAAATGCCATTTTAAGGGTATTGTGGATGTTAGGAGGAAATTTGTAGATAAAGAACGCTCACAGAAAGAACTTCTCATATGATTACAAGACATAGGACAAATCAAAGCACCCATTATACTGGAGTGGAATGGGTGATGAACTGTTCCACTGTGCAGTGCTCTAAACGTGTTGTGTTGGATATATAATATAATAGGTAATGGAATGGATAGAAGCCATATGAAGTTTGGAAACAGGTAGATAGATGAATTCAGAATACCACTTCTTGACCACAGTCTGCAAATATTGCGTTTTATGTTGTAAATATTGTGTTTTATGTTGGATTAGCTATAGGGTCTGTGTTTACTACTACTAAAAATCAGTGTGTCATTTTTGCCAAGGCCATTTTTTGCACAAGACATATTGGAAACTCAAAGCATCAAGTCTCAGTGGACCTACTGGTGAAATCAGCAAAACTGTAAAATACACACGTGATAAAAGTCAAGGGGATCTCAGTATATAAATTGATTATGTAGTTGTTTTACCTCAGGGGATGGGTTGGGAACACCCACACCTATATAAGTTATGAGTGAGGTTGATCATTGGCCAGTGTGCTCATGGCAAGGCAACATTTGAATAAGTGAATGGCATGATAGTGAATGCCAGATGGATTGGATGTTTGATTTTAGAAAGTTCCAAAAGTGGGGATTTAAAGTTCCTAAAAACAACAGTGTCAAATAGTATTGGGAATATGCCTTACTACCCTCAGTGGACCGTGCAGAAAGTTGTAATGATGATGACTGTCAGTATCTGAGTAGAATTGTCCGTGTGAACAGACAGGCGACTCAAATCACATCCTTATTCAGTGCATGAGGACCCACGTGCATAATCTTCAGGTCAGTACAACATTCCTTAGGTGACAAATGACATGAAATAAAGTTTTGGGTTTTCTACATAGAAATAACAGTGGAATAATATTTACTATCATTTTCTGTACAAAATGTAGCATATTCTGTCACATAGTTCATTTGTATTTAATAGATATTTAGCCGAATGTTAGTTATTATCTACAAAGGATCTGCAAAGGGGACCTTCAAAATAAAGTGTTACCATCTCCTCTGTCCACACTGAATTAATATCCTGAAGTAAGACATGACCTCATTGCTTATTTTATCTTCATCTTTACACTCCTCAGTCTTTCCCTCTCTTCTCTGTGTGTCTGCTTTCAGCATGATGTAGTAATCAGTGGATGGTATGCGTTTGTTGATGCACAGCATATGGCAAAACATATGTTCACATTGAGCCAAAAACGATTGCATTTAAAATATATCTCATCCTTTAATTCTTCATTTTTTTTTTCCTGCTTAAGACAGGGATGTTACTCTTCACCGTGTGGCCAACGTTCATTCCAAAGAACCAATGAATGTAAATTGTCACCATTTAAATGTATATTCTTTTAAGCACAGAAATGTGAGTAAGCATGGAAGTATGAACGGTTCAAATCGATTACCATTAAAGGGCAAAAACCCGTTTGCCTTGAAGCAATAAATATCCGTAAAAGAAGCCTATGCTGAAGCCGGAAAGGAAATCTCAGTGTTTCACCAAGGCCTAACCACAACAATGACACGTGAATGCTCAAGTTTTTCCATATCACAGCCCACGTGCAGTCCTGTTGTCCTGCGCACTGAGGAGACTGGCCATAGACACGGGCTGATACTGGTAGCTGATTCCTGAGATGCAATCTGATTTGTTTGGTAACATAGCCCACCGATGAAATGAGAAATGAAAGCAAACAGAAAAAAAGATAATGCTGCATTCGGGCCTCCTGTCAACCTCATTGTGTTCCCACCCACGTGCTCCTGCAGTGGTTAAGTGTGTATGTATCATGTTAGGCTTCAGGACTGCAGCCATGCAGGTGACGGGCTAAACTATTCCCTCCTGTCACATCAAATAAGCAACAAGAGGGCACAAGAAATCTGTGTGGGACTAAAAACCCTGAGCTTGTTTTCATGATTCACACTTTATGGCTTGTATGTTGTGAACAAATTGGAATGGACTGAAAGTACCAGCAAGACAGTAAACGTACTAATTGGTCATTATTGGAATAAGAAATTATAAATAATACATATAAATAAAAAGGAATTATGATCACAATGGAACACTGCAAAAAAAGAATCTAGTAGATATAGCCTACAATACTGTATATGGCCAGTTGTTTGTGGACACCAGTGTTTCTTATTTTGGAAGAATTGATGTATTGCCCTGTGGATTTGATTGCATTCCCCCAGATCATTGGTGAGGTCAGCAGATATTGGATGATAAAGCTCTGCCACTCTAACTCATTCCAAAGGTATTAAGTGGAGCTCCATCATGACAGAGAACTCCATTCGTCTCTGCCCAATGCAATGCTGGGGGTTTATACCTTCTACCTACTGGTGACCTAAAGGTCATGTGCAGCTTTTCTAGAAAATCCCTCTCTATTGGCAATGCTTTTCGATAGATTATATAAGCTGTGCATTTGAAACCCTATGTCAGAAGTGAGAACACCTTAAAGCAGCTAAATTCACTAATATGAACTTTTGATTATAATGTTAACACCTCTAGTTCTGAGATAATGTCTTTATTTTTGTTATCTGACTGGTTTATTTCTTCAAACACGCAAAATGGTCTGAAATTATGAGATTTTTCTAAATAAAATAATGTTTAAAAATAACCTTCCAATGTTCTTATTACAGCCTCAAAATGAGAAATATTAACTAAATTATAAAAAAAACTAAGTATATTACCTAAAAATTATGCAACCTCATTTACCAAGCCATCATTTTCACACTGAATTATGGAACCGACTGAGATTCAGTCAGCTTCATATGTGCATCTCGTGCAGTTATTATACGCTGCTTATTATTGTTTGTCTTTTGTGGCTACTGTTACAAAGGCCACTGAGTCAGTGATTGCTTTAAGCTCATTGCAGTCTGCTGGAGTAATTCAGAGAGAGCAAAAGTCCCTCATTTGGGGATACTGTTGTTAATGCCTGCCTTGTCTGCTCCATATTATCTAGATTAGCTCAAGCAATTTCCAACCAAAAATCTGCTTTTAAATAATCCAGGCAGTTTTCATGTGTAGGCAGAATAGTTTATTGTGCTTGGCCAATCATCAGCAGGGGAACAGCTGGACATCCTCCAGTCTAAACAGTACGTTCAGTCCAGTATGTAAATGAGCTAAAAGAATAGAACATGCATGGACAAAAATGTTCGCTGACCACATACATTTCACACTTAAAGCATGAAGCTGTCATGAAACTGGCTGCTTATGGCAGGTTTTGCTGTTCTGTTTAGGAGGAAATACAGTCATGTGAAAAAGTTAGAATGCCCCATAAACACCTTTAACTTTAATTTTTAAATATATAGACATTTGATTTTTATTTTAACAATATTGAAGGATGGAGGTAATAACAAATAAAAATAATATGGAAATATGGAAAAAGTCTTTTCAAAATAACACCCCCACATTTGTTACTACTTAAAATGCCTAAAATTAGAACCAGGTGCAGCATTAGACCATCTTTGCTGAGAACTTTGTCTTATTTAAACCTCAGACATTCATTTGGTTTGCTCTTGATTATTGAATGAGTGTTATCACCATGGCTAGATCCAAATAGCTCTCTGATGTCTACAGAAAGAAAGCTGTAGATGCATATGAGTCTGGGAAGGAATTTAAAATATCTGAAAACAATCAGAAATCAGCCAGAGATCATTTAAGGTCATTTAAGGGTTCTAAGTAACATCAGGTGACCTCTACAATTTATGGTATCAGAGCTTATAAGAGTTTTTTTTTTTTAACATACTAATGCATCAAGATGCCCAGAATATCAAATCATTAATTTCTATTAATGTTATATCTATACTGTTTTTTTTTATTATTATTATTATTATTAGAATTTCTCATATTTGGAGATGTACTTGTTAAGTTGCTTTCGAACCATTTTAACAAGTATGAATAAACTGAACTATATTGTGAATAGTAATGAATAGGGGGCACAAATTGACTTGCTGAAAACCTTTTCACCATGAATTAGTGGTCAGTAAAACTGTATTTGAAAATAGAACATAGCTTGAAGTATTATAAAGTGATATTAACACTATCAGTTTAGTAGAAAGTCATACTGAGGGGAATAAAAGGTTATTTATACACTAATCAGGGGGCGCATTCAGATTGCCTCAGTAATTTGTATAATATATTTTAAGTGCCATTTGTGATGATTTTCCTTATGCGGAACAAGTAGGAGTCATAATAAGTAAAGTCTCAATCTATGTTGAATAAACTGTTTGTTCCCATTTGTATGTCCCTCACCAATTTGCTGTGGCACTGTGTGGTGTGCCAGTGAATGTTAGTCATAAACATTGCCAGTAATCCTAATTATTCTAGACATGATTAGCTTGAGCTTAATTCTGAGACTCGTTTACTGTGTAAAAGTGTGATATCTCTGAATCAATCGTGCTGCTGCTTGTGCATCCACAGCAAAAGCTAATAACTAATACTCAGAGATATAGTAGTGCTTTCGTTTGCTCCGCGGCTGCTCTCCTTAGGTGGTAAACAGCCTCTCCACAGAAGCGGAAGTGTTGCGGCCTGGTGATAAAGTTTATCAGCTGTCAGAAGTGTTGGTAGAGGGGCACTTACAAACTCAAACACCACAGAGACAGACCACCTCTCTCTTACACATGCCACTAAAGAAACTTAGGGAGGTTAAGCTTCCTCCTCAGCTTGTTTTTGCTTTTAAGTGTAGGCAAAACATGTGGCTGGCAATCTATATGTTTGTTTGTTTTTTTTATACCAGTGGTATAAAACAGTCTGAATATGTTTATTTTATTCTCTGCTACTTTATTTTATATATCTTTCTTTACCTCAAAGTACTTAAACTACCTCTCAGAAGTGTCCTTCCATTCAGAACGTTATCAATGACACACAGAGTGCTTCAACATCTCTTTCTGAGTACAATGGTAGTCCATATTTTATATTTGCTTTTGCCAGCACTTCCAGTCTTCTTGAGGAAGCTGACCCATCACTACACAAGGAATATCTTCAAGAGGAGCACACAGTTGGCTGTCAAGTCCAAGACCCTTCTGCTCTGATCTGTTAATCTGGCAGTTGTTATGTAAATTGTGTCAAAATATCATGATGACCAATAGACGTGCTCCAAAAAATGACTTGGAATAAAATATCTTTCCACCGACTTCCATCAAAAGTTAGGGTGTTGCCATTGTGGAGATACAATTTATTTTGTGTTACAGTTACTATATAAGCCGTTTGTCGGTGTGATTAGGTGCCCACTAACCTGTTGTACAAGAGTAAACTCACTACTGTAATGATACAACAGATTCCAGTTTGCTAAATGGTAAACGGGCTTCTAACAGGGTTTTACATGAAGGACCTCTCACAATTCGTAGTGCTAATTAGATTTCGCTGAGAGCCCTCACGTCTGATGGGTTCATGAACTGCACTGCTAAGGAACAACCTGATTAGTGGCTCCAAACAGATGAAAAGACACCAGCAAGCTCATCCTCTTCAGGCCCTAAACCTCAGCACTTCACCAGATCATGCAGGCCAAATTCTGCCGCAAAGCTGGTCCTGATCCTTTTTCTCCATTTTTTGTTGTTTACCACCAACAATGTTTCATCACTAACTGTCAAAAGACAGTAACTGCACATTATCCCCTGCCGGTGACTTCTCAGTGTATTTTTTGTGTTTGCAGGAGAGAACAGACCTGGGATGAAGCTCTGGTCTACTGTGAACTGACCCTCATACTGTGCACAAAACAAACATCTGCTTTTGATATAAAATGACATCAGCCACTGCCCCAGATGGATTACAGGTAACATAATAGTCACATATTCATGGACGTGTGATGATAATGTGTCATCGTTTGAAATGAATGGCTTTGTCATTTATGGATATGAAAAGGGGAAATTTGTCTCCAATGATTTTGCTGACATTTCCTCCTCTGAATTACTGAAATCAACTACTAAGTACTAATGCTTGAAACCATAGACCTGAACTTACTTACAATAATTCAAGGTAATTGAGAACAATATTTAGGACACCAGCAAGACAGTCTGTCAAAACAAACGAGTTCAGAGGGCTAGTGAGGTGCTGAAAGCTGGAGCAGTTAATGAGGTTTTGTTATAAATACTGAATTATAGTTTTCTATCAAATAATTAGGTTTTGTAATATTATGATTTACATGATTTCATTTACTCAAAATCAAAACAACAACAAATGTTATTTATTAACTGACTCAGAATATGCTCTAAATCAAAAAGGTACAAGCCTCTGGCCCCATGTCCGTGTGCCTGGACATTGTTTCCGCTTCATTTAGGGTAGGCGATGTCTCCAGGGCTTGCTTGCACACCCACCCCTCTTTAACAGCTGTGCTAAACCCTCTTCTCTGCCCTTCTACATTCTGTCTGCCTTTCTGAGAATGGCCTTTCTGCAAACTCCTTCGCATTTGGCATGAAGATATTTAGCATTCCTTATGGAGTAAAGCAAGCAGTATCTAGATTAACAATATGCAAATTAAATTATTCAGCCTGTATATAAGACTGCAAATTCACTTATTCACTCTGTAATAGCAGAATGCAAAATCACTTATTTACTATATATGACTGTATGCAAATAAACATGTTCACTCTTTATAGCAGGATGTAAATGGACATACTCACTATTTATAAGCAGGATGCAAAATAACTTGAACGTATTTATTCTATATTGCAGTATGCTAAATCACTGGTTCCCCACAAATATAAATTCATTTATTCAGCTGATAGAAGAGTACGCACATTAATTTATTCACCTTAAAGAAGTATTGAAATTTGCATATTTCTCTATAATAGCAGTATATATAGAATCACTTGTTCATCTTATTTACACATCAACATTAAATAACACATTTATATGTAAATTCAAATGTTCTACAATTTTTCTCCCAATATATTAGTATAAAATTCAAGTTCTCACCCTATACTTCAGTATGCAGATTCACATTTCTATTAGTTGCAATATATGTATTTAGATTTATAGAAATGAAAGACAGCAACCATTTATTGTGCAGTATGATTGATTTGTCTCTGATTTAAATGAATTAAATGGTATGTAAAAATGTATCTTTTTTGTGTAAAAAGAACGAGAGTGTTGGGACATGCAGACAAGCTGCAAACAACAAAAAATAAGTGTATAGTAGAAATAATAGTCTACTGTGATATCTGTAACAGAAGGTCTGATGTGATTATACATGGATCACATCCACTGTTTTATGAATAGGTGTCAGGACCTTCAAATAACAATAATAATTTTGAATGCTTTATTATAGTAAATGTTCAGCAAACAAGGGTATTTTACGGGTATTGTTTTTTTATCACTGGCATTTGAGAGAATTCTGAAACTCATGATTTTCTACATGTCAAACCATTTGTGTAATATTTTAGATTTTGACCCTACCTAACTATAGAAATCTCTTTACATTAAATAGTTCACTGAATAGTGGCCGCCTCAGAGGGTTTCTACAGCCACACGTCAAGATGTGTCCATAAACATGGGCAGTTACGAGCTTACGAACCCTACTTATTTTACTTATGCAAATTTGAGCTTGCTTTCTTGCATTCCACCCCAAGCCATACCATTACAAGCAATTCATTTTTACGTGAAATGGCCCATGAGACAAACCACTCAGAGTGTTCTGAAGCTACTTTCCACCTCAGCTTACAGTGCTCTCCTCATAAACACTTTCCCCAGGGAACTGGGTAAGTTTAAACTTCATGCATTCATAACTATAGCCAGTGTCATGGAGTTAAAGGCATGTTTAAAAGGTGCTTTGCAGTCAGCAAGAGATGTTATGTAATTGCTAGACTGTTTGGAGTCAGTTGAAATCCATGTAACCTGTTACACTGCACTAAGGAATTATATTATCAAAAATGCAAAAGTGTGCCAAACCAGTCCAAATTAAGACAGCTGGAAAAGGAGTGAGCATTTGTTTACTCAGGGCTTGCCTTCTTCTGAACTTTGTACCAGGTGATACTTAAAAAGAAACAGAATCACTCACAACTCTGTGCTGGTTTCAGAGAAGTCACTGAAGTGTGTGCTGCCATTGGAGTATGGTGGACCTGGTGATGGCTCCTCATTTTTGTCACTGCTATGGCTGCTTCCTAGACTTTCCTCCCCGTCTCCCCATGGTACCGGCTCTGGACTTGTGCCTGGTGAAGAGGGAGCTTTCTGGAAAGATCCACTCTTGCCTGTCTCCATGGAGCCCAGGAAACAGGGGCATCGGGTCCTAAACTCCTTATAAACTGAGTTCATGCGTGGAATTTGCATCCAGGGACAGCCCAGCAGGCTCCTGAATGCGGCACGGAACTCTGGACTTCGACAGTAGATTAAGGGGTTTAGGGCCGAATTGAAATAGCCCAGCCAGTTCAGCAACAGGAAAATCCCTTGTGGTATCACTGTCCGATCATAGGCATTGATGATGTTGGCTACAAAAAAAGGCAGCCAGCAGAGGGTAAAGCAGCCCATGATAATGCCCAGGGTCTTCAGGGCCTTGTGCTCCTTCATAACTGTTAATTTGGAAGGTCGTCGCCGGGAGCTTTTCCGTTTCCCCGTTGAGGCACCACCACTATTATAAGATGTTGGCATGTTGTTGTTGCTGGGGGGTAATGCCTGTCCAGCTGCACCCTCTTTCTTAAACCTCAGGCGGTTTTTGTCTATGAGCTTGACCTGCTTGGTTGCAATAAGGAAGACCTTGGCATAGACGAAAATCATGATCAGCAATGGGATGTAGAAAGAAATGACGGAAGAAATTATAGCATAGGTCTTACTGACGACAAAGTCACAGCACCTAGAATCATTACGGCAATTGTTATATTCAAGGTCTGTGTTATGCAACTGGTTATTCATGACAGGGATAAAGGACAGGAGAGCAGACCCCACCCAAACCACACAGACAATCAACCTAGCACGGCACTTGTTCAATAGACCCATGTAGCGCAGCGGTCGAGTTATTGCAATATATCGGTCCACAGCAATTGCACAGAGAGTGTCTATGCTAGCTGTCACACATAGAATGTCTACAGATGTCCACAAATCACAGAACATTTTACCAAGCTGCCAGTTGCCAGTTACAACAATAGTTGCGCTGAGTGGCACCACCAGTATGCCCATGATGAGGTCAGCAAATGCCAGAGACATAATAAAGATGTTGGTCACATTCTGGAGCTGGGAAGTCCGTGCTATGGCAATGATGACTAGCAGGTTGCCAGCAATGATCATCAAGAGGACGACCACAATGGGTATCAGGAGCCCTGCACCGTAGGCGTTGTGATATGTTCCGTTCCCTAAATCATTCATATTTGATATTTTATCATTTAGAGTTCTTATTTCATAAGCAATGGGCCTCCATTATGTTCAAAAAGAAAGTCTGAAAGACCACTCTCAGAGTTGTGAATCCAAACAAGCCCTGGCGAGAAGAAACATCACATTCCTGATATGCATTACTGCTTCAGATGTTTTGGTAATGTAGAATGCAGAGGTTGTTTCTTGAGTTGAGTCTAGACACTCTGAAGATGTACTCAATCTTGCCGTTGTGTGTCCAGTCCTTGAAAAAGAAAGTCCATCAGTGATTACCATTCACTTCATCATTTATTCCAAAGAGCAAGCTTCTCCAGCAACATGTGTTGTGGATATGTCCTACAGCCCCAACAGGTTTGGAGCAAAAGGTTCTATGCAGCAAATGACTTGTGAAGTTGCATCACTCTTTTTCTTGAAAAAACAAAGGTCTTCAGTTGTCCAGAAAGTAAGTGTGAGTAAATGCTCATCCTGTTGAAGCAGCCCGTCTTATCCCGTTTTGCAGAAGGCCGTTGATGCTTTTGGGGGTAATAAAGTGAAAGTGCCTGCACTGCCTGCCAGAGCTCAAGAGCAGTGACACTCTGTGAGCTCTACGAGTGAACTGTTGCTCTGCACCCTCCCTCCCTGTCTCTCGCGCAGTTATTCCCTCCCACCTCTCTCTCTCTCTCTCTCTCTCTCTCTCTCTCTCTCTCTCTCTCTGTGGAAGCAGCATTTAGCATGCAGTAGTGTGCTTGTGGAGGGGTTGTTGGGTTAGAGTTGTGAAGTGTGTCCCAGGGTATTACTTCCATGGCACAAACGCGCACATGCATAAATGCACACACCACAAAAGCTGTTGTAGTGTGTTTCTGCCTGTCCATAATACATTTAATCTGCTGCTCTTGTACCAAGGTCCAAGCATTCCACTAACTCTCAATTTGTTTTTTTTTTATAGAGAGAACATAGTCATTTAAAGTACAAGCAGAAAAGCAGATAGTCGGTCACCTTGCTGAAAGCCAAAAGTGGTTTTCTGAAACTTGATAGCTGCTTTAGACGCTTGTTGAATTCATTTTTGTTCTCTATGCTTTTAGATTTTCGTTTTCCTTTTTGTGCTGTTCCTTTATCTAGACATATTGGTGACTTAGACTGCACTGCTGCCTCAAAGTAGACAAAACTGCTCTGACCTGTTCACAGCTGTCTGCTGGTAGCTGTTGCTCTTCATCACTCATATGTAACAGACTATATCAGTTTACTAGCTTAGTAGCTTTTCTGTAAGCTTGCATTTTAGTTTTAAAAACAGTTTATATTGGATATTGGAATATTGGAATATTGGATATTAGCATATTGGACCGATATCAGCAGAAATGAATGGATTGAACTGTAACAAACACAATCCTGTAACAAATCCTGTACTGCACACTCACACTGGTTGATATGATATTGTTAACTCTATGAGTGTTTGAGTATTCGGAAAAATTATGGGTGCTCATATTCAGGGAAGAGTATTAACCTACGATTAAAAGTAGCTGATTTAAATGTCAGTATCGTGCCATCTCTAGAACTACCATTCTTTATACTCAGAATACATACATAGGTGTTAATTTGAAAAGACTTGTTTATAATACTACTTACTGTAATAAGTGTAAACATTGTAGTATAAAGAGAGGTCTCAAACTGTATCAGATTAGACGCTGGGTTTCATTCAGATAAAAAACTGACAGAAGACATTTTCTCACAGAATGAGCAGCGAACCCTCAGAACCTTTCCACAAAGGTGGTTCACAACGTACACTACACACACATCCCCAAGTGTAAGTGGTTTCTGTTTTGCCTCGCATTGGAATACAAGTTAAAAGTGTCTTTGTATCATTTGAATAAATGGTGTGAAACACTGCAAAATGGTAAGACGTGGTACACACTATTATGTCTAATGTTGCCAGTTAATCCCCAGTGCACATGCACATTTCACTGTGTTATAAATACATGCATTGTAAATATAGCAGAGAGTGTCATTTGCATCAAATTAAAAAAAAAATATATATATATATAAGCATACTTGAAACTGGTTTCTGCTTGCCACTGCACTGACTATGTCTAATGCTTGTGCTGAAATTTGACAATGATTTGATATTTCGTACTCTGAACACCCCGATGTAATTCAATCAGTACCCCAACTATATACAGTACATCTCTGTGGTGAAATGGTTCTTTATGAAACCAAAAGTGGTTCTATGTCAGTGTTTCTGAACCCTGGGGCTGGAGGTACACGTTTTAGCTCATCTACACCTCATCTACAGGTTTTAGCTTTAACACACCAAAACTCTATAGAGGTTGCTAATGTTGCTAAGTTGAATCAGGTGTGTTGCAGGGGAATCTTTAAAATATGTAGGGTAGGAGTGCCACCAGGACCAGGACTGAGAAGCACAGTTCCATTTGTAGGACCTAGTACTAAAATAATAATAATAATAATAATAATAATGATAATAATAATAATAATAATAATAATAATAGCATAGCAAAAAAAACAAAAACAAAACATTTTAACAGGATGAACATATTCATTTTCAAAAACCTTTTTCTATTTGCCTGTTATTTTCTCAAATACACCCTCCTCTTTCAAAGTAAATGAAGTAAAAGTATGAAGCATTGATTTCATTTTCTAGTATATACAGTGGCACGAGGTACCCTTGTGTTCAGCAGTATATCATTCCATTTACTTAAATGCAACAAATGTTGTCTTTGTTCTCTGCAATTCTGTTTGTTAGGAGCTTGTTTTTGTCATTTTGATGCAGCACATGATAGAGTTCATGGTGGTAGCCCCGATGTTGGTTGCTGAGCGTCTTCAGAACTGCATTCCTCACTAGTAAGTGTTGCCGGCGCTGAAAACAGTACAATGCCAGCTCCGTCCCTGCCCCACGCACAGAGGACTAAAAATAATAGATACTTATCTGAGCTACAACTCACGCCAACCGGGCCACGACCAGGAAGAACAATCAAGATGAATGTTTGGCATGCCACTGAGCTCCGCTCTCAGGCTGACTCGTCTCTAAAAGCTTTGTCATTGAGTGTTTCCTTCCTTTGTAACTTCCACTCACATTTTTTTTATACCTTGATACGACATGGAGTTGTACATATGTCCTCTATGTTTTGTATATTATTTGGGCACAATGTGTAGAACTGCCACATTTACATTGTGTCAAAAAGTGAAAAATGGAGAAACAAGAAATGAGCCTTGTTTGTCCCTGGTTTGTGTATTTATTCATATTAATATATATTGTATATAAAGTTGCTTAGACACACACACACTTTTATACCGTCTCCTAGGGCTGTGCGATATATCAATATTTCTATCTGAATGCAGGATGTGGGCTAAGGCAATATCGTTTCTACACAGCAAAAACTTTGTTCTGCTCTGCTCTGCTTCCATCTGCTCCCCATTCACATTCACACAGAATAAAACAGCACTGGCGTGAAGATTACTTATTGAAATTTGATCTTCATTTCTTGCTTATAAGTTTGTTTATCTATAGTAAACTATTGTAAAAAAAAAAGACAAGTGATTTCAAGATGTCCTAAATAAAATGTATTTTCCACATCAAATATTGTATAGAATTCCGTCACTTTCTTCACTTAAACTATATCAAGATATGTTTTTTGTCCATATTGTCCAGGCCTACTATGTCCATCCTTATGTGGTATATGTGCTTGAGGTACTGTACTGTGACTCACAGGACAGAAGAGGTGTTTTTCCTCACCATCAAATCCTGTTATGATGTAATTGATTTTGAAGTGCAATGAGCAACAATAACTATTCAGTGGCACAAAGCTGGGTAATGTGACTTGGCTGCAAAATGAATTCTTCTGCAGGTCCTAGGAGTGAATGTTCAGGCCAGGATTTCCTGTGTGTTCTTTAATAAGCATTTATGGACTCTAGTGAGTTAATCTGTCTATAGTAACTACCAGGGGTGTGATGATTAAAAAATGCATTTAGTTTCAATACAAATATGACTTAACATACTTCTTAGCAAAATTGGAAATGTGTGAAAATGAGCCTTAAATGAATAATGTTTCACTTTAGTGTAAGATAATGAAATGCAGTATTTGGTATTTTGTTCTCTGCTGTTGGACTTTACTCTTCTGCATCTGGAACCTTCTTTCTGAAGGCCTCAGAGAGCTCTTTGGATTTCACCCACTCTAACCATTAAGAGCAAACCAAACTAATATCTGAGGTTTTAATAAGACAGCCTCTTCCATCTAACGATGGTCTTAACATCTGCAGCTGCACCTGATTCTAATTTTAGGCATTTTAAGTAGTAATAAATGTGGTGGTGTCAACTTTTTCCTTGCAAGAAAATTGCATTTCTATGAATTCTATTATCATTATGGTTGTATACATTGGAACAGGTTATAAATATACAATACATTACATTATGAGCACGAGTAGTAGCCATCATTTTCTGTCCTGTTTTTTATTGTTTAAGTGTGCATGTGCAGAAACTGCTAGTCTTTCCTGTGAAGCCTGCTTGCTGGGGTGAGGTGTAATTATCTTTAATGAAAACTGCAACGCTGTTGAAGTAAATGAACCTGACATTTGAAGAGAGTTGAGAGTTGATTCAATTGTTTATAAAGTAGTGGTGGAATTAATCGGATTATGTGCAAGCTTTTTATGTTGTGTTTGGGTCTCATAGACACCCTTCCAGGGATTATTTTGCAACAGGGGCTGCATTACATCATCTCTTACTTATGTGCTCGGGTTAGACGTCTGAGGACTGAGAGAGCACGTGCAAGGAGCAGCAGGCCAGCCAACAGTGCAGAAATGTTTAATGCATACACATTGCTAACTCTCTAGTCTAGAGTCTAGAGTGACCTTTTCTTATTTACACAACAGTTCTCAACTGCTTGTTTTAATTTAGAAATGTATAAATGTATGATGCATTTTGATGTTAGAATCTTTTTTTTTTCTTCAAGTAACATAGCTGATTCCAAATGTAGCCTGTACCTCTGGCCATTATTGCCAAACAACTCAATCCTTGTCTCATATGACCATAAAATCTTTGCCCAGAAGGCCTTTTATTTGTGTAGTTCAACTGAAAACTTCAGTCAAGCTTGAAGGTGTCATTTTTGGAGCAGTTGCTTCTTCATTGGATAGCAGCCCCTCAGTCCATAACAGTATGTGATCCTAGTGTTCCAGCAGTGTCTGTTCCATGATGTTACTTATCATCTGAACCGATTTCCTCTCAGCTGAGGGGATAGTTTGGATCACCCTCCTAAAACATGTACTTATATATACAGTTGTTTGAACTGAGGATCTGCAGTTGTTTAGAAATGGCTTCAGGACATTAAATCTACAGTTATCTTTTTCAGATCTGCAGGGAGCTCCTTGGTCTTTCCCATTGTTTTTTATGTTGGTCAGCTGTTGATCATGATCACTAGGAGGAGAAGGGTCTAGGCAAGTAAAAAGTTTTTTTTTTTTCTTTTCTTTTCAACAGCATTAAATTAATAATCTGGGTATATGTATGTTTTTGACCCTGCATTTTAAAATTTGAATATGTGTTGATTTCAGAACGTCTTTCAGATATATTCTTGTTTTTATTTCTATTATAGACCAATGTGGTTTCACTTATTCTGCTTCAGTTTAAAGAAATCCATGAAAGACATCCTGAATCAATGCTAGTAGCATCTATTCACCTATTATGCAACACTGTATTCAGCTTTTGCGCCCACAAACAGAGTCGATGGTTATTATGGGTTGTTAAATAAAGCCTTATTACATTTGCCATCCTACAGAGTCCATGAAACATGAAAGGATTCCCAAAAGCAAGCCACCCCCAGGTTATGCTCTCACTGATGTGCATCTGAAATGTGACATGTCGCTGTTAATGCATAGATGTAATATGTTTTTCTGTTGTTTACAAAAGTATTTGATGATTAGAGTCTGAAATGACACAGATATACTGAAGCCTAGTGATGTGTGTCTGAGTGTATACAATGGAGACTAATCTGTACCAGCATCCTTGCTTAGAAAATCCTTAGAAAAAGCTAAATTTGACTAAGACTTCATGCTATTTTCTGCAGGAATGATCAGTGTTGGGGGAATTCCACGGACCATTTAAAATTTCAATAGTATTTCAATAGTTAAGATGTAAGTGAGAAACCAGTTGAAGAGTCATCTCAGTTATTATACAAAATATTTAAGAACAGTAGACCTTATTCACCAGTTGAAGAAACCAGGAAATATCGTCTTAGAACCCAGATTCTGTCATTTACCAGTATTTTCTTGAATATTTTCCTTCAATTTACAAGGACAATGGGTCCCATCATTGTAAGAGCAGAGCTGTGAACAATTCTCTGCTTAAAAACACAAATCATAAATCTGATGTAGACTTTTGTCAGCACTTTTTAAAAGAACAAATAGAAGAAAATTCATAATATATTGCAGATATTGGTGAATGACTCCCAGTATGCCTGATTCCTGAAACCATGTTTTATGGTGGAGGGTATGTGCAAAGTGTTGTCTAGGAAAATACTCTCAAAGTTGACCAAATCTGGACTCTCAGCTGGTCCCATAAATGCTAAAATCTGACAAACATGCAGGCCAAGAAAATCCGGAGACATTTATAGAAACCCTTGGTGTATCTAGGTGAGCATTATCCTGCTAAAAATACCAGCTGAAACCTTTAAACACATGGCTGCAGAATGTCCTGCACAGATTGCTATCGTATGTAATGGCACCCTGTATGTGGTTCTAGTCCATTGCAGTTCAGGGTTCTCATTCACCACACCACTGCACAAAAAATGTGATAGTACATACTGTTATCCCATGACATTTGGCATGTCAGTATATAAGACACTGACAGTAAATATTTTCACTGGTGGTTTTTGAGCAGAAAGAGCTTGAAAGAGCCCCTTCTGGGGATACCTTTATTCTGCTGGGAAAATTCAGTGCTCACATGGGTGACTACGGTGAGACTTGGAAAGGTGTGATTAGGAAGAACAGCCTCCCTGATATTAAACCTGAGTGGTGTCTTGTTATTGGATTTCTGTTCTCAAGGTTTATCAATAACAAACATAACACCATGTTTGAACATCCTGGACTCAGGATACCCTAAGAGCTAGGCGAGTTCGATGATTGAGGTTGTTTGTGCCTGTCATGGTGACAATCCCTGTACCTGATGGTGGAAACCTAGAGTAAGGGAGGCTGTCAAGCTCAGGAAGGAGTCCTATCAAGCCTGATTGGTTTGTGGGACTCTGGAGGCAGCTGATAGGTATCGAAAGACCAAGTGGTTTGTGGCTTTGGCTGTTACCAAGGCAAAAATTTGTGTGTGGGAGGAGTTCAGTGAAAGCAGCTTTCACTCTGCTCCACAAAGTTACTGGCAAACTGTCAGGTGGCTCAGGAGGGGAAAGCAGTTCCCAAACAGCACTGTATATGGTGGGGATGGGGGCCTATTGTTGAACCTCAGATACAAGAGGAACAATACAGAGGAACCTGAGATACAAGAGGAACAATGTCGGTTCCGTCCTGGTCATGGAATACTGGACCAACTCTTTACCCACGTGAGCATCTTAGAGGGGACACGGGAGTTTGCTCAACCAGTCCACATATGTTTTGTGGACCTGAGGAATGCATTTGACCATTTCCCTTGGGGCATCCTGTGGGGTGTGCTCTGGGAGTACAGGGTACTGGGATCGCTGCTTTCCAGTTCCAGTCCCTGTACAAATGGAGCAGGAGCTTAGTTTACAAGGCAGGGAGTAAGTCAGACTGGTTCCCAGTTGGAGTTGGACTCAGGGCAATGATTCTGTTCATAACATTTATAGACAGAATTTCTCAGCGTAGCCAAATGGCAGAAGATGTCCAATTCACTGGCCTCAGGATTATGCATCTGCATTTTGTGGATGGTGTTGTCCTGGACCTCCAGATCTCACTGTATTAGTTTGCAGACAAGTGTGAAGCAGTTGGGATGAGAATCAACAGCTCAAATATCTGAAACCATGGTATTGAGTTGGAAAAGGTTGGAATGCCCTCTCTGGGTTGAGTCATCCCAGGGGGTCTCAGAGTAGAGCTGCTCCTCCTCCACGTCAAGAGGAGCCAATGAGGTCTTTCGTGCATCTGGTTCGAATGTCTCCTGGTCGCCTGGGAAGAGGCCCCGGGGAAGACTCAGGACACACAGGAAAGATTATATCTTTTGGCTGGCCTGGGAACGCCTTGGAGTCCCCCAAGAAGAACTGGAAGAGGCAGCTGGAGAGAAGGAGGTCTGGGTCTCTTTTCTTAGGCTGCAGCACCTGTGACTTGGACCCCAGATAAGCTGTAGACAATGGATTGATGGATATAAAATGGCTGTATTGGAGTTGTAGACACCACAACCCCTGTTCCTCCTACTACACTCAGTATGTCAGTATGTTTCTCTACATTGCACAGTTTCACAACAAACTCACTCTGATTAATTTGATTTTCTAGTGCATTTCAAAAGCTAAAATATTAGAAATTTTATTTAGTTCATAATTAAAGAAGATAAACTGGCGTGTAACATAATGCTGTCATATAACTTAATTTCTCATGGTTAAAATTAAATGTTCTAATAATTTGGGAGTTATAAGCCATACTACAACAAGCTTGTAATGTATGCAGTACATGTAATAAATAAAACATAATACAGTGAATTTTGAGCACAATTTTTTTTTCAATGTTGTAATTTTTCAACTATTGACTTGTTCAAAATTTTTTTGGAAAAAATCAGATTTCAATTCAAGTTAACAACAATCAAGTGATATAGTAACAATACTACTCTCCCTGATTCTTCAGCCAGGCAATCATGTCACTTTAAACCAATTAAAGTCCTTGGGCAATACTATTACTGCTGTATTTGCCTACCCCTGTTACAAGATCCAAATGTAAGCCACTCTGGTAAAAGCGTCAGACAATTGCTATAAATGGAAATATAAAATCATTTTAACTTTAGTTCCAGAGCCTTGGGTCTCAAAAAGCAAGTCAATTTTTCAAGTAGCAAAGCATATACTATCATCTTGTTTTGAAACTAACTTCTGAAAAATCCAAAACAAAAACAGTTGCAATTAGTGGATAAATAACAGATTTTTATTTATTGACAGAAGTTACGCAACATCCATATATCTATCATTTCCCCCATTTGATCAACATCCAGCTTCGTCCTTCTTAGCAGTGTCCACTGCTGCCAAAGGGCAGTTGTATTGACTGATCAGTGTCTCACAGCACAGTACAAGAATTTGGGCCCACTCCTGCTAGCACAGCACGACTTGCACGTTTTTCATGTTTTGCCACTTCTCTGGGCCATAGTACAATCTCCACAGATTTGTTCCCATTGCACTTATGCAAGTGTTGGAATTGTTCTGTTGTTTATCTAGTTGAATTTCAGATTTATTTCCCCACTGTACCCTGCAACAATTCCTCTGGAATTCTTTGGATGTTGTAAATTTACATTTCCTTACTTTCACCCCTTCCAGATTTGAAGACCTTATTTAGGAAGTGAAGTGGGTTGTGGTGCGTTTGCTCCATTGTACAGGCTGGGTGTGGTCCAAATCAGTGTTTATAAAATTGTACCAGCAACGACTGTCATTTGTCATAATCCCTAAACCTGTGTTGAGAGAGGGCAATTACTTGTTTCACATGCCAAGATTTCCAAACCCAATCAGTGGCACGAAGCTATTTTTGTCTTGAACTCTCTTTGCTCGCCCCTGAAGTCTCTAAAATCAACTTGGATCAGTGTGAAATTTGTGCAAAAATGCAGAAAATCATGCAAGGGGACCAAGCATTTTTCAGCTACACTTGATTTAGTAGTTCAGACTCTGAGCCTAAGAGCCCATGGTTTTATTGCTCAAACATATGTGATTAATCAAAGCTTCAGCAATTGAGCAGTGATATTAATGCCGGTTCTTAACCTAGACTAAGCTGATCTTCCTGAACATTATGTACTTGGGCTTTAGAGATTACATTATGGTTCGCAAACTAAGAAATGAATCTGAGTATCATGGGGCCAAGTTTTGGGCTATTTCTGGCCTGAATTGTTTTTCTGATTTAATTCTCCTTAGTTAGCAACCTTTAGACTTTGGGACTATGCCCTTGTCCCAGATATTGCCCTCATATGGCCTTCATGTGCATTTTTTCAGCTTTTACACTAAGTCTTAGTGTGCACTTTCTGTTTTTGTGTTCTGCAAGGATGCCCTCGATTGGCCTCAGTGAGCCCTTTATGTGCCCTCCTAGGCAAGCTCTGCATCAGAGCAGATTTTTCAGAAAGGAGTTACCTCAAAGCCCTGCAAGTCGAAATGCTTCTGACCTATGTCTGAGTGCTGTTCTTGTCACCATAGTTTGTTAGACAAGAGAAACTTTTCTTGGTCAAAATCTCAATCAATACTGCTGTAAAAAATAAGATTAAATTGTAGCTGGACATATTTGACGTCTTTGAGAATGATTAAAAACCTCTTATGTAGACCCATCTACAAAAGGTTTTCTCAACAATTCAATTAACTAGCCATCTAAACATGAGAATATCTAATTGAGTTGTCATGGTACTACACAGAACCATTGTCTTTACTAAAGAACCTTTCGAGAACGCTTTTATTTATACATGTTTTGAGTTTGATAGGTTTCTATTAGGTACAATATTTCACCTTCCATTTTAAACCTCATTTGCTTTATATGTTTCAATTGCACAGGGCAGTCGTAAGCAAGTCTGATTGGTTTCCAAGTCCATTAGTAACCTGGGCAACCAACGTAGTGTGAGAGGTTAGTGGGTCATATGTTGAAAGACTGATCTGGACTCTGAGTGAGTTTAATTGGATGGAGTACTAGAAGTGAGAGCTTCTTTTTGTCTCTCATTAGGATTTATTACTGTTCTCTCCCACCATCTGAGATTTTACAGTCTGGGCGCACCCTGTAAAGGAAACTATGGAGTAGTGGTAGTGCGGTGTGCCAGAGGAACAGGAAATCCTTTTCTTGCAACAAAAGTGTTTGTGTATGTCTTCAGATATCCCCTTATAACATGTTTAAGCTGGAAGAATTGTATTTTATTTATCCTTTGATTTAAACAGAAAAATCCAGACCTGGAAAGAAGCAAAAGCCGCAAAATATGCTGAACAGAGGAAATGGGGGAGGAGGAAAGGGGACATAAAAAATAGCCATAATAACACACCAAAGCACTACAGGAAAACAATGAGTGAAATAAGGAAACATAAAGCTATCATTTAGCACTCTGTTATGAGACATTATGAGAACAATGAATATTTGGTAGTTTGGCCATTTTTTCCCATTAGCTGGGGCTCAAGAGTCACATGATGCTACCAGTGCTGATAGCATGAAGGCTAGTGTGTGCTTCCTGAAGGACCACCACATCTATTATAAACTGCTGCTAATGCAGCTTCCCTGCAAAGCTCAAAATACTTGAGGAACAGTTGTATTGTCTCAGAAAACATATGCCCACTGACCAAGACTGATAAGTGTGTGACAAAGGGTGTCATAGAAATTGTATATCTAATCAATTTCTCGTAACGTAAAAATAATTAAATTGAATATATTGGAAATTTATTCTGAGGGAAATTGTCTCATGCCAAATCATACCCCACAATCAGTTACTCTTAACTGAAGAGCAGTTTTCATGAGGCTACAATAGAACTATATAAGCTTTTCTTTACAAAGGACATTAAACAAAAGACCTTCAGGAAGATTTAGGGTGTTTTTACACATCTCCCAAATACATAGGTCTGCTACCAGGACATATTCTAATTTGTTTGAAGGAGAGGTTTGTTCTAGGCTCAAAAACAGATTGAGCAAATGTTCAGATCTCCCGGAGCAAACACTCTGGAGTGCTGATGCACTGGTCTAATGTGCAGGGACACCTGCAGAAATATCAAAAGAAAACCTTTCCTGTGTCCTCATCACAATATTCTGCATTCCGAAGCAGATTGAAGTTCGTAAAATGAAGCCAGCTATGTGGACCGAAGAATTTTAAATAGAACTTTTTTGGCTGAGCATGAAGATGTTTGGAGAAAGGTTGCAGATATACGTGAAAAGAACACCTTTCCAACTGTTAAGCAAGGGAGTGGATCAATAATTGTGTATGTTACACTCAGTGGCACAGGAAACAACTTGGTAGCTGCAATGAAATAAATAAAATACAAGCAAATTCTTGAAGGTAACACAGCAGTATTAAAAACAAAAAGCTGAATGTGACAAAACAAATACTCTCACATCAGGTTTAAAACATTCATGAAATGAGACATTTTTCACTTTATGACTTTCTTTTACTTGCTTAACTATTCAGCCTATTTAGTGTCTACATTGTAGATACTATGGAGCCTTACAAATTACTGTCACAAAAGTATGACCACTAATTTAAAAATACAAGACATTCTCCTCGCAAAACATGCATATTTTGGTTCATATAATAATCCCTTCTCTTTATTGCTATTCCTTTAGGCGTTATTAATTATCTATCATAAACGGGTTTGCAGCTCTGAGGCAGCATCTAGCAAAAAAGAGTAAAGATTAAAAGGTAACACTGTATGACCAAAATATCCTTGATCAGGTTCTTAAACACAAGAATTGGAATAAATATATCCACTTTAAATTCCATTTGTCGCCACACTAAAGTGATGTTTAAAATATACTATTTTCCTGTACATATTTCATTGTATTTATAAGCAGTGTTTGTTTTGTGTATCAGTCATGTAGTGGTGTTTTAGCACTGCCTGTAGATTCAGCAGCCATTAGTGTTGGAGTTGACATGCTTGGCAGGCAGTTATTAGTCTATGCGTGAGAAGGTGGCGTGGCTGGCCTTGGTGCTAGTCCAGAGGGCACAGGAGAAGACTGGCACAGCTGGAGGTGTTGATGGGCAATGGGCCGTAGGTGGGGGAGGCAGCTCGCTGGTTATGCCCAATTGAGGCTGTGTTTTCCAGGCGAAGAGTGGAGGGAGGGTCCCCTGGTTTTGTTCATGCATACTTAGACTGCAGTGTTCAATCGTTAAAGTCTGCACTGGGTTTAGGGGTTTTGTGACAGTGTATATTTTTTTGCTGTTGTTTTTAAGATTGTGTAAGATTGTATACATGCTCTTTGAAAATCCAACCTTCTGTTACTATAACATTTGCTTCCATTAGCACCAAAAACCAACTTTCTTTATTATTTTATGCTGATCTTAAAAAAAATGAAAATATTGCAATTAATGGCGCCCAGAAGGAAGTGTTGAATTGTGTTGCTATTTGCTCTTGACACGGTAGCACTGTCCTGTTCGAATAGTGCAACAGCATGTGTTCAGAAAAGGTAGAGCCATGAGGTAGGACGTCATTAGGGTAACATTGGGCCATCAGTTTGCCTGTAATGAAGCACAAAGTCTGGCATCAAATAAAATTGTTCCCCAGATCAAGACACCAGGACCTCTGGATGTGAGATGCATGACAACAACCTATTAATCTTGGCGCTGACCACAATGCCTCCATACCTGGATTCGTTAGTCGTCTTCATCGAGACAAAAGCAGGACTCGTCAGTGAAGATGACCAGTGCAGTTGTGCACTTTCTACTTTCCACTTTCTATGATTTCAGAGACCATTAATGTAGAATTTAATAATAAACATCTTTGAACAACAACTTCTAACATGTCTAAGCCCCTAATTCTTTAAATCTTCTTCTCCATGCTAGAGAATTTCTCTATATATGCTTTTCCAAGAATCCTTTGAAGTCTAAAAGTTCCATTATTTTTAAAAGTCTAAAGCTCGTTTCTTCCACATTATTTTACCACTGAGATGTCTGTGTGAAAAAAAAAAACACCTCTCACATCCAGACAGCAATACAATCCCCAGAGACTGAGTGAGTTTAGTATATTTGTTTCATGTTATCACATGATCACATTCACAACATCTGTCTTCAAATGGCCAGAGAGGAGCAAGAACAATTAGATTTCATTTTCATTTCAGAAACCTTTTGTCTAGCAATTTGCAAAGTGTTTAATATCCACCAATGGAACATTGATAAGTGCACTCTAAAACATTGGGCTGCAATGGTGACCTTTTTTTAAAAGTATATATATATTTTTTTATTTTTACAACATCTGCCTAAAAAAGGTTGATTGTTGTTGAACTCAGTGAGAAACTGGTATTTCAGGAATTTCATTTGTCAGAGAACAGATGAGAATCACAGACATGCTCAATCTCTGTTGCAATAATATCACAAAGAAGTCACAATAGAACACCATGTAAATGAAATCCTATCCAGATAGCACTGAAGAACTAAAGAGGCTCTGTTTCAATGGTTCTTTGTTTGGCTGTTATTTCTATTGAATCGACTGTGTTCACCCTGCCACGTTAAAAAAAAATAGGCTGGAGGGTATTATTCTAAACCAGATGTTCCCTAGCAGTGGCAGTGATGACAAAATAAGCATCAGTCATTATGGCAGTCTTGGTGTGGACAAAGAACCTTGCATGCCTTACTGAATTAACACTGGAATATGGTAGCCTACTCTAATAGCAAAAATACAATAAGCAGCACAGGACACACTGTGCATGCACAAGCTGCTCTGATTAGCTTCACCTGTGCTGACTGATGTTCACTTCCATTTTAAAATAAGTGTCCAACCACCAATCGCCATAATTAGTCCAGCATTCATTTAACTCATTTATAGTGGATAGACAAATTGTAATCAGGTGGTTTCAGGTGTGGTAGTGCCAATAAAGGAAAAGGAAAATAAATAGAAATTCAACCAATAAACCCACAACATCCTACAACATCACAAGACATCAACAACAACAACAACAACAACAACAACAACAACAACAACAACAACAATAATAATAATAATAATAATAATAATAATAATAACAACAATAATAATAATAATAATAAAATACATTTTATTTATTGTTACTTTTATTTTAATTACTTTTATTATGTTTTTAATAACTTTATTATTATTATTATACAAGTAATGACATTTTTGTTGTTTATAATATTAACGTTTTTGTATTTTTTATTTAATTTGCACATTAATACATTTTTGAATGCTTTATCATTTTAATTAGCTTTTTGCTAATTCACAGTGTTGGCAACGTCTGGCTCATGTGCGGTTGACCAATGCCAACAGTGAGCTGCTAGGGCCGTATCATGAACAGTGGCACATCTGTTTGTTATCTGGGTATAGTTATCTATAGTTATATAGTTAAGGAACTAAAGGTGTTCCTTCCACAGAGTCACTCCAAAAACACTTTTCTGACATCTTTTGAGTTCCTGAGGAGAGTAGAGTAACAGAGGGGGTAATATTTATTGGAGGACAACCAGAAGCTATGAAAGAGAATGGATTAGAGACACAATTAAACCTAAGTCTCAATCACTCAGGCAGGGCAGGACTGCTATCACCATGGATTGTGGTCTTAGCCTTTTAAAAGCCCCTAGTCATCATTTGATCTGACTGTTGACCAGGAAAA
Organism: Acestrorhynchus altus; assembly: GCA_034509495.1. NCBI lineage: Eukaryota > Metazoa > Chordata > Actinopteri > Characiformes > Acestrorhynchidae > Acestrorhynchus > Acestrorhynchus altus. The sequence goes on from CM067515.1 coordinate 10,378,407, forward strand.
CTACAATGGTAGAGGCCTTTGAACAGTTTGTGTAAGATAGGTGAACCTTCTTGATAAGGAGACATGAACGTCATTATCACTAAAACGTGCAAGACCACCCATGTTATTAAAGTCACAGTCTGGCTCTTTGTTTGTTGTATTTTTTTAGCATTTTCATACCTTTGGCAAGGGAAGGGCTCAGGAGGACTGTTGAAAAGCTGCTGTAGAAAAAATAGAAAGAGATATAGTGATAAATGTCAGTTAGTGACCCAAATTCAGTAATTAAAGCATATTGGTTTAAACTGCCTTAATTCATTTAGAACATTAATTTCAACTTAATCTCAGTATCAGCTTCACTACCACATAAATAATCGGTGTTCTGCCTCACTTATCCATTTGCAGATGACAGAATATTTGTGCTGGTTAATTAATTTAGAAGTTCATGTTAAAAAAAACTCTAACACAACAACAAAAACTAGTTTAATGATTCAGTTACTAATCTTAGAGTAAAAATGATTGCTTATCAGATTAACTTCATCAACGTTTATTCTGAATCTCATTAATCCCCAATCTGACATTTGTTTTCAGCATCTAAGTGTGAAGAATCTCTGGGTTGTAGCCTTGTCTACTAGCTATGGATATTTTCTGTGTGAACAGCAAAGCACTTTTATTTTGTGAGTCTCACATGGGTCTATTTGAGGGCCTATAAAACTGATGGAAATTATGACAGTGACAGTAAGTGTGGGTTACATACAAAGTTTAAAGGGTTTAAGGGTTCCTCAAAGGGTTTTTCTCCTTTTCTCTTCAGCCTCATTTATATATGCTATTAACATGAATATCAATCAATCAATCAATCAATCAATCAATCAATCAATCAATCAATCAATCAATCAATCAATCAATCAATCAATATATAAATAAGCAAATAAACACATAAATAAATAAATAAATAAATAAATAAATAAATAAATGAATGAATGAATGAATGAATGAATGAATGAATGAATGAATGAATGAATGAAAAAATAAAATTAAACTCAGAGTTGCAGCTTTAGGTGGTCTAAGATGGACTTTAATAATCAAGTTGATTTAAAAGATAGTTGTCCAGGAGAAGACATAGAGTATACTGGGAAACAAACTGGTTAAACTGGTTGTCAGCTTAGTTGGTGAACCAACATATCACATAGGTTTTCATTTTAATTAGCTTTTTGCTAATTCACAGTGTTGGCAACGTCTGGCTCATGTCTGACCAATGCATATGGGTTTTCATTTTAGTTTGAGTTCATCTGGTCTGTCAGATTAACCAACATGGTTATGTTGGTAGTCCAGCTATCCCATACACACCACATACTGGTGGAGCAGCAAAACCCACAACCAGGTAAAAAAAAAAAGAAAAACAGTGAGACCACTGGTTGCTTGGGATGCAAATATTTGAGAAGAATAACTTCCCTAAAGCACACGTTGTGCCGCTGGTTTAGACATGTATAAAAAGATGCTTGACTGTTTGTCTAATACCGTGTCATAATCTGCATCTCTGTAGCTAAATCCAGTGCAGTGTTTGTTTTGCTGTAATCAGTCTACTTCTTTCTTCTTATCTGATTGTGGTTTTTCTCTTGTCTGAAACATAATACCCCCCAAGTTTGTTGCCACACTTTCAGACTAATCCCATGTTCAGGTCTTTAGCTTCTTGAAGCAGCTTTAAGATACTGTTTTAATAAGTATGTTAAGGTGTATATTTAGAGCGTTTGTAGGAAAAAGGACATGACAAAGTTAAGCAGTCCAAGAACAATGAAAAAGATTAAATCAAAACCTAATAGCAAGATGACTTTGGCTCATTCAGCAGTAAACTGGGAGGGGTTTTTTAAAGCACAACCGCTTTCATTTCCTGGATTCAGCTTTACTCATTTGGGCCACATTTTGCTTCTTCAGGGAAAGATTTATGAACATCAGCAGCCAAAGCATGAAAAAATAAGAAACACAAACTTGACAAACCATGCACAACATTAAATATCATAGTAAATAACTTTAGCCCAAATATTTTCTTTATAGTTAATTGTCTTAAATAAATATTTTAGATTTTATTTCTTTTAATGGGCTTTATTTTGGCATAACATGTAACCATGTAAAATGTAACATAGTGACATAAATGGATTTATTCAATATATAGATTATTTGATGTATAAATTGCAAATATGCAACTTTGACTGGGGTAAAAAAAACAAAAACAATTCTCAGATGCAGTTTTACAAGCCTTCTTACAACTAGGGCTGGGAAATATAACCAAAAGAAATTATATGCATTGAGAGAAAAGGTGATAAAATGATAAGATGAAAACCTTTACTAAACATTTAGAATAATGTACCAGCAAAGTACCAGCTGTTAGACCAATAACAAAGCATTCTGATATCAGTGACAAATGAACTGCATATATATATATATATATATATATATATATATATATATATATACAGTGGGGCAAAAAGTCAGCCACTGATTGTGCAAGTTCTCCTACTTATAAAGATGAGAGAGGTCTGTTATTTTCATCATAGGTACACTGCATCTATGAGAGACTAAATGAGAAAAAAATCCAGGAAATCACATTTTTAAAGAATTTATATATAAATAATTTGTAAATTATGGTGGAAAATAAGTACTTGGTCAATAACAAAAGTTCAACTGAATACTTTGTAACATAATCTTTGTTGGCAATGACAGAGGTCAAACATTTCCTGTAAGTCTTCACCAGGTTTGCACACACTGTAGCTGGTATTTTGGCCCATTCCTCCATGCAGATCTCCTCTAGAGCTGTGATGTTTTGGGGCTGTCGCTGGGCAACACGGACTTTCAACTCCCTCCATAAATTTTCTATGTGGTTGAGGTCTGGAGACTGGCTAGGCCACTCCAGGACCTTGAAATGCTTTTTACTGAGCCACTCCTTCACTGTCCGAGTGGTGTGTTTGTGATCATTGTCATGCTGGAAGATCCAGCCATGTTCTATCTTCAATGCTCTCACTGATGGAAAGAGTTTTTGGCTTAAAATTTAATGATCCATGGCCCTGTTTATTTTTCCCTTAACACAGATCAATTGTCCTGTCCCTTTGCAGCCCCAAAGCTTGATGTTTCCACCTTCATGCTTCATAGTAGGTATGGTGTTCTTAGGATGCAACTCAGCATTCTTCTTCCTCCAAACATAAGTTGATTTTTAACCAAAACATTCTATTTTGGTTTTGTCTGACCACATGATATTCTTCCAGTCCTCTACTGGATCATCCATATGCTCTCTGGCAAACTTCAGACAGGCCTGGACATGTACTGGCTTAAGCAGGGGGACACACCTGGCACTGCAGGATTTGAGTATCTCTCGGTGTAGTGTGTTACTGATGGTAGCCTTTGTTACTTTGTCCCAGCTCTCTGCACGTCATTCATCAGTTCTGGGATTTTTGCTCACCATTCTCATGATCATTTTGACCCCAACTAAACTATTTACAAATCCTACAATATGTTTTCCTGGATGTGTTTCTCATTTTGTCTCCCATAGTTGAAGTGTATCTATGATGAAAATTACATCATCCATAAATGGAAGAAATTTGGAACCAATAGGACCCTTCATAGAGCTAACCACCCAGCCAAACTGAGTGATCATTGTAGGAGGGCCTTAGTTAGATGGATGGTGGTAGCATCATGCTGTGGGATGTTTTTTCTGCAGTAGGAACTGGAAGATTAGTCAGGGTCATGGCAAATATTTCTCTGGAGATGTCTAAAAATGGCTGTGCTTGAGAGGTTCTGCAAAGAAGAATGGGCAAAACCTCAGAATAACAGGTGTGCCAAGCTTGTAGCATCGTACTCAAAAGACTTGAACTGCAATTGCTGCTAAAAGTACTTCAACAAAGCATTGAGCAAAAACTGTGAATACATATGAACTTATTAGATAATTTATAAAGATTTCAAACAAACATTTCCCACTTTGTCATTGTGGGTATTGTTTGTAGAATTTTGAGGGATGCAATGAATTCAATCCATTTTTAAATAATACATTTGAACACCTTCAATTTAATTAATTTGTGGTTTTGGAGGGATGGGGGTCCTAGTATCTGCTCTCCAGTATCAAAAAAAAGCCATATTTTCCTGAAATGGAATTGTCCCTTCCCTTCCTTTCACCTCATGTGAATTAAATCTAATGCTATCCTGACACTTTTCTGAGATGCGCTGGCACACAGACATTATTTCTGATGTCTAGCTCACTTTATGTCCTCATGTATGTTTAATTTGTGAAAACAGATATCTATATCAGCAGCAATGTCAGCAGTAAACATCGAAATTGACTCATCTGGCACTCGTCCATTACTTCACCTACTCAACCAGTGAAAGTACAGAGCCTCTGACAGGACTCACACATTACATATTTATTTTATGTGCATAGCAAAAATGTAAAACTCATGATCTAAAAATGACAGTTTGCACAAATGATCTCTTCTTCTGTTGTGAAATACCACAAGAAATAACATAAAAAATAAATAAAAGTAAAAATAGATAATTTAAAGGGTAGATAAATTCAGTGAAAGTAAATACAGTATATAAAAATTACACCGGCTCACCCGTGACCCTATTCAGGAATAAGCGGTTCAGAAAATGGATGGATGGATGGATGGATATATTGCAAAGCTGAAGAAGAGTGTTATGTTTGAGCAGTTTCAGGAAATGATGAGATTTTAAATTTAAAACCAATCAAAAAAAAGTTTAGCTCCTAATAGTCTTAATTTAAGATTACGCAAATGCCAGAGAAATTGTTTATTGCTTTATTGCTTAACTTCATTTAATTCAATAACTTAACTGGATTGCTTAACCACAAATTCCTACACCAAGTGACTTCATGTATTTCATCTGAGTTTCTGGTCCTGTGAATATTTCCTAAACTGTGCATGATGAAATGAAGGAAAAATCTGAGGATGAGCGTAAGTTAATAGCTGCACAGGTTGGCCAAACTCCCCTCCAACAGCTGTTGATTTTGGCTTGAGCAATCTCTAAGATACAGAATTAGCTCATTTCCACTACTTGTGTAGCCAGATGAAATCCTGCTCTTAAGGTGCCCTCCCTCAGATTACATAAAAATATGACACATACTTAGCAAAGATATATATATGCCCTCATGACTGAATGCCATTATATCCTCAAAGCAAAGTAAAGTCTTTGCAGTAGAGGCTGTTACTGCAGGATGGAGAAAACAATCTTCCTACTATTATTTTTACTTGATTTCAAAGCAAAATTCTGGGGGAACTACTGTCTATAAATTTTTGAACATATATCATATATGCTTAAATCACAAGTTTAAGGTACTATTCTGCATGCTAACCTCTATTTATGATTCAAATTTACTTTGAAATATGAACACATAACTGTTTATTTAGTTCACAGGGCTTTAAGCATTATGTGGCTGTTGCCATCAGGTTTGTGGGCTGTAAAGCCTGGTACACACACCGGTTAGTGAAAATCCTTACAGAATGTATGACACACTAATCATTAGGTCTCCTATATCTGAACAAATGAAAAAAATAATGAACAGCACAAAGCTACTTCTCTTACCTGTAGGTCATGGCTGCCCCATGCTGGAAGAGGTGAAAAGGCCCGTGTATAGACCTCAGAAGACAAGTGCTTGGAGGTCAAACATCTCACAGAAGTAGAAGCCTTCTGTAAGAAAGAATAGACCAAAGACCCCACAACAAGAATGGAAAGACTCTTAGCTATTACAAAAAGTGTTTACGAGATGAGAAATCTGCCAAAAGCAATGTTACGAAGCATTTGTATTCGGCCCTTTTCCTTTATTGGTACTTTTGTAACTGCAGAAGATAGAGTTCAGTCTTGCTTAAAGTATTTAAGAAATCTTCATCCTTAATGTTTTGCCTTTTGGCAAAAAGTTCACAGGAACAGAAATACTGGCCAGATTTACTTTCAAAACTGGACGCAACTGGGGATTTAAAACAGCATGTCAGTCCTCAGCCCATCCTGTAACACTTCCAGAGGCAGCGACCTTGGCATGTCTTTCTGAAGCATAAATTTGGACATTAGGCTGTGCTTTCTGCAGCTACTCAGAGTCATAAGCAGCTGATGATCTTGGGCAAAGCAGTTGGACTCTTTTAGTTTTATTGGTTGCTGCGGAGTGCTTTTGTGGATTAAAATGATGGCAATCCTATTTGTGCAGCAGACAGTGATGACTTGTTGTGAGGTTGGGAGCCAGGGCTTGTACTTTAATTCTTATTAATTTGTCACTGCTGAGAGTCATGCCTCTGGAGATTATACTAATTCATTAAATGTATTAACAAGCCCAGCTTTTTACAACTGCATCTCTTGAGGTTACACATGATAACTGTTTCGCACTAAGTTGCACCAATCAACGCTTCCCCATCTGATTCATTTCTTCCAGTGCTGCATATTGTGTTGATGGCTGAGATCAGCTGGGAAGTGCTGTTCAAGAGCATTCACACCATTCAAGCAATGACTACGGAAAAGCATTCATTACAATGGAAGTGAGACAAGGTGCTACCCTTAAGCCATAAGTTCCTCAGGCTCTGCATTCTCTTCATGCCTCATAAAACTTTTTTCCCTCGCTTACCCGACCCTTTTCCATATCTGTCCCCCTCAGAACGTTCTCAGCATTGCTTTCAGAAGGCATTGAAAGTGGAGAGGATTTTACAAGCCTGTGCTTCTGTCCTTCAAAGGAAGGAAATGCAGTTTGCGAAGAGCAGGCCTCCAGGAGTTAGCTTGATGATATCTGGTCCGAGCACTGAGGAACTGGGGCATTCTCAGCACATCAGCCTTCTTTTCCCCCGTACTGTCCTTTAGCTTGTCATGGGAATGTTTGGTTAATTGCCAGGGAACAGGTCTTCTGGACTTTGTGATCAAATTATAGGGCTACTCCTGTTGTCGGAATGTGAGTTGATCCTAGTTCCCACAAAGAAAGGTGGAAAGCAAGGTATAATGAAAGATGTGAGATTAAGAGTGAAAAGAGAATGAAAATTCAATTGTTGAAAACAGGAGTGTGATAGATGTGTGGTATGTGGGATTGGTCAAGAGAGCTGTCAAAAGAAGAAAAAGAAAGTGAGTAGGGAGAAAACAGAGAACAGAGGCTCATGAGGAACGACAGAATAGAGCAGCAATAAGGACAGAAAGAAAGAAAAAGAATGATTTGCTGTGTTAAACCCTCTTAGCTGTAGTAAAGTTACTATTACTCATTGTCATGTTTTTGCTTTTTCTAAAATACTCAGAATCTACATTCATCGTTTTTTCCTGTTCGTGGTCATGGTCTGGAGCTTGCCTGGAATCAAGACATGAATACTTCTAGGACAGAGTGCCAGTTCATCGCAACTTAAAATAGAATCAATCAAAAGTGGAGAACACACACCAGTCTTCAATGAATAAATTAATAACAGCAAAGTGTTGAACCAACCTGGATCCACCCACAAATGCATTGCTTTTTTCCCGTAAAGTTTCTATTAATCTCAGCATCACATGCTCTTCCCACAAATAATCAGAACTGTGTAGATTCTCCAAATAGCATTCCATAGAGGTTGTCCAGTCGGGCAACAGTTGCAACATAAGACATTTTGTAAGAATTTGTAGGGCATTGATAGGTCACTTCTCTACTAAGCAATGAGTTTAAAAAGTACATCAAATGAGAACATCCCATGGAATTGGCTTCGGGTTTGAGAAGTTAATGCTTTTCAATTCTTTAATGCTTGAGAATACTTTATGTATGGGATCATGTGTGTGTGCATCAAGCAGGCTATATTAAAACAGAGGAGAAATGAATCCTTTGGAAGTTTGTCAAAATTTCTAGAACACAGGCCATTCATCATCTTGGTTGTTGCTTCGACTAAAGCCAGAAAAAACGAACTGATCTTGTGAGTTCATGTTGCCTGCAAAAGGTCACAATAATCAAAACGATTAAAATTAAACAGTGGCTTTCTGAATAGCCATGGATGTTTGTGTGTGTAAGACATCAGTTACACAATAATTAAATTAATTTACTGACGTCTGAATAAATCATGCTTGGTGTAAACAAAAAAAAAGAAAGAAAAGAAAAAAAAAGTGTTAAAAAGACACTAAAATAATGCAAAACAAGGCCAAACATTAGACGTAGCATGGCTGAGGGTAGCTTCAACATGTGGAGAAACACCTGGAAGGAGGGGAAACAAACTAACCACATGCTGATGGACCAATAGAGGATACTGAGGGAGTTGCCATGTCCAGAAGACCACAACAGCAGTGTGTTCCACGCTGTTGTCTTGGCCCCCATTTCAGCCGGCTTATATTGTTGAATTGTTACTAGGCACCTAAAGGAGTTTGCCAATGAAAATAATATGCTGAGATCAAGAATAACTAATCTAACAAAACAGCAGAGTAATGTTAAAACGGTGAGGTCACATTTTATTAGAAACCCAGGGCGATGTGTGGCAGCTCTATGAGCTGTTCTGAGATGGTTGCTAATCCCGGTGGCTCAGGGCTGATCAAAAGTGTAGTGAACGAGGAAAAGACACCCCTGAAACCTGGCACAGTGTGAAAACTGAAACCTGAGTCTGCTTGAACAGGAAACACAACAAAGTGTCAGGACTCGTATGTCAGATATGCCCTGAAAAAGGCTTGGGTGGTCATCGGTTTTTGAAGAGTTTATTTGTCTTACACTGTAGTAGATTGTTCCGCGTGCAGCTCTGCAGAAGTCAATGCGGTACTGTAACAGAAATGACCTCAAGTGTGTTTTAATTCCCAATAAATGTTAACACGCCATTTCCAACAGCAGGAATTATTAAACACACTCTTCCCATATGGGCGACAAAAGTGTTTTGCTGCAAATGCTCTGCACTGCTTTCATTTTGCTCTCCCTCTTATTCATATCAGGGCTGTCGTGACAGGGCTGTTTATGTGTAATTTAGCATTGCCCTGTCTAGGTTTGTTTGAATTGCTTTTTCTTAACACAGGAAATTCTCCATTAGTATGAGAGGCTAATCAAGAGTGCTGAAGGAAATAGGAAATGTTCAGTACAAAACACTGAGACCCTCCCACTCCACTTGAGCAAAAGACTCCTAGGCTTTTTATATTTTCTAATATAGTGCTTCATAACATCTAGGTATATAAAAGTCTTAATCTTTGCTTTTGAAAATAAAGGTTCCTAAATGAGCCTGAACATACGTTGCAGGGAAAGAACTTTATTTGGAATAAAACCTTTACATTTCTTTACAATGGGGTTGAAAACCCACCAAAGAATCGTTATAATACCAGTGCTTTTAAGCACAAAGCACAGAAATTCTTAGTTACTATTCCTGGTACTGGACACCTTGACTTTGACATTATCTGTCTAAAAACAGTATCTGTCATTTGTTCATTTCTGGCAAATTGAGTTATTGAGGGCATTTTAAGACTTCTGAGGGCCTTTCTCTTAAATCTTCCTTTAACATCACCTGTACATAATAATATAATACTCATAATTTACATTTAATGTTTAGAGCAGTCTCCCTGGATAATGAGGACTGTGTGACCTAGAGCACTGTGTGAAGAGATAATCTGGACAAGTCCTTAGTAATTTCTTGAGTGTCTATTGGTCAGTTTCACACAAAGCAGTTGGACACACAAATCCAACAATTACAGATAAGAGGCAGATGATGGACACACAAATCAGCCACTTAGACACAGCGACAAGATTCTCAACCCTCCATCATAGCCTAACTGCGGAAGTGAGTCACGTATGATCTTGCAATAGGATGTACTCGAAAGGGTCGACTCTATAGACTCAGGAAATGAACCATGTTTGTGCACTGTATTATCACAGGGATATTAATAGAAACATACTGTAGATAAACATCAAAGCTTATGCACCAATCGTAGAGGGACAAAATAGCCACAACTGGTAGCCACTAGGTGGTCTATCAAGCACACACACACACACACACACACACACACACACACACACACACACACACACACACACACACACACACACACAAAAACATAAACATTAAACTAAATCATGTTAAAACAGGCACATATTAAAATAAAGCAGTTTTACTGTAAATCTTAAAAATAATAATGCTTTACAAGGTTGACATGAAATACAAGAATCACTTTTCTCAAGAACAAGTTTAAGAACATTAGGAATATATTGGTAGAATGACACATATAGTTCTTCATTATGGAATCATTTAAAGAACCATTCAAAGCACCTTTTTATGTCAGTTGTGTGGCTGTGTAATGTATGAAAACACAAAGACCAGATCAGATTTCATATTCAGCACTGAAGCACTTGGATTGGATTGAATCAAAATCGGATCAGAGGACAAACAGAAAAAACACTGTCTATTAACATCTAATTAATTACAACTAGATTTCTCGTGTAGAGTTTTTTATAGTCCTCTGAAAATATGTGGTCTTCAATCCAATGTCTGCCAAATCTGTGGAAAAGGGTCATAAAAACCTGATCTTATGATTCTTATCATGGACATGAATAGACTTGCTTATATGAATAAATTCACTGAGTGCCTCAGCCCAAAATAAACTTCTCCCAAGTCAACACCCAGAAGCTTTACTGTTTCTTTCTGTTATTCTTTTTGTTTAAACAGTTGTTTTCTACAGTGGTTTTCAGGTTGACTCATTGGGTGCGAAACCTGGTTGCCTTTAGAAGAACATAGAAACCGTAAATGCTCTAAAAGTACATTTGATCCAAACTGGTATTTATGGATTCAGCATTCATGTTAACACCTACCAAATGTATGCTTGTTTTCCTACAGTGCTGCTACGACTGGGAAGCATCATCCAGTCATGAGGGAAAACCGACCACTGTAGCTTGGCAAGAAATGACACTGTGTCAAAGTTAGCACACAGCCTCTCACTGCATTGGGCAATGGACATTTGGGAGTGATGGCCACAATCGTACAGAATCATGTTCTGTAATTGTCCAGACCCAGATGATTTGTGAGACACAGTAGGATGGTGTGTTCTTTATTTTGACATCTTGCCAGAAGAGATATTCATACAGTACCTTCAAATCTAATTCTGTACTTTTATTGGTGAAAGAGAGCAGGACAAAGGAGGGTTTCGAGCTTTGATGGTGGTAAAACCTTCTCTGTCAGAGAAAGAATTGTGTACCCAAATGACCTGAATGAAGTCTTTATGAAATTCGTAATCTAAGCCTTAAATTAGATTATGAACTGAAAAGAAACCCATTGTTCAAAACATTTGCAAACTTTGGTTTCTGCTATGTTGCATAACTCTTCACAGAGGACAACCGTCTCTTCACCTCTTGAAGGCACAGCCATCGACCTTGGCTGAAGGTTCCCTGTGGAGTTAGCATGACACAAACTGTGACATGCTACAGTATATCATCTTCCCCAGTAGTCTATTTTTACAACATTCATGTCTCTCAGTCAATGAGCTTTTTGATTTTTAATGTGTGTTTTAATTATTATGTCCATCAAAGTTTCAGCTCAGACTGTGTCATATATACAGTGTCCAAAACCATCTTTCTCTTGTAAAGAACTGGCTTTGCAAGATGTTTAGTGCAACAATAAGACATAATTCAGTCTAAGGATTGAGGATTGTGAATGTTAGCACATTTAAATATAAAAATGAAATTCTGTTAACTTTTAACATTAATCCAACCAGGCTAAGTTACAGTACACTTTCATTTTTAATAAGAAAGAAGGTTTAAAAATCTGAAAATATATCCCCATTATCTTTACTGTCTTTTTTAACTTAAGAAAAGAGAAAAGAAAAGAGCAGACGTATAGTATATCTATAAGCCATGAACTCATGTGCATAGGTAGATGAAGATGTTGTTGTCATTAACAATGTCAATGTCATTGTTTTTTAACAATGGCATTGCTAAAAAAAAAAGTTGCACCCAGATGGAACCAACCGACTTCAATGCATGATTCCAGTGGTGTTGTGCCAGACTGTCATGCACTCATTCAGAATGGCAACAGGCCATCTTCAGGGATCAATCAATCAATCAAAATTTATTTTTATAGCGCTCTTCACAACTGAAGTTGTCACAGAGCAGCTTGACAGAAATAAAATAAATAAATAAATAAATAAATAAATAAATAAATAAATAAATAAATAAATAAATAAATAAATAAGAAAGGTTAAAACAGAAACAAAGTATAGATTGTGAATGAATGAATCCCACTTGGTGGAGATGACCAACCTATCCATGTACAGGGGCACCGTGGTCAGCACCAACATTATCCTGATGTCATAGATTGGGGTGCAATTTCATACGATCTCCTTGGTTCTTCATTGCTGTCACTTTGGCAGTCCAACATTATGTTAATGAGTACACACTTGGTGTGCTATTCCAACAGGACAACACTCATCCATGTACTGCTGCTGTCTCAAGAGCTTGCCTTGAAGACACAAATACTATGCCATGGCCAGTCACATCATCAGTCCTATCCCTGATTAATGATGTGTGGGATGCCAATGGACGTACTATCCAAACTCCATCCCACTGCATAATCTGCAGGAATATTCAATATTCAAAATTCACAGGACACACAGGACAACTCTAGCAAGTTGTATAATACCCAATGCCTTACTGAGAGACACTACTTCTGTTTGTGTAGCTCAATAAAAATGGCTCATATCAGTCTATCAGCACTTTATATCAAATCAGCACATATCATATCAGCCTTTAATAGCACTGCAATCCAACACTTCCTTCTGGGTGCAGCTATTTGTGCAACTATTTTATATTTTACCACCCATACACCCACATACACCACCCATACACGCACACACGCACACACACACACACACAAAGTGCAAATTTGATCAGTTACACAGATCAAATTTTATTCACAGGCAGCTTAACTCTGAATGGACTTCTGCATAGTTCAGTCCAAAAAGATTTTCAATGCCGTTCATCAGTTGCTAGTTGTTAGTATGTGGTCACTAGGGTGAAGCTTTTTTATGCCAAGTGGCTGATATGGTATCCTAAGTGGTTACTATGTTGTTGCTATGCACTTGCTATGGTATTCGTAGTGAATGGGTGTTTCTGTGCAGGAGGTGTGGTACTTCAGGTGGTTGCCATACTTGGACAGCCTACGTAGATATTTCCAAATGCTGGCTAGTCTGAGAAAGAGTGAGACTGACTGTGAGGAAAGTAGGAAGAGTCTAATCTTGTCACTCTTACCCCATACTCTTTTAGTGGGGCATGAGAAGCTCCTGGGAAGCCTGCAGTCTCCTAGAGATGTTTTAAGAAAAGGCCAAGTGTTGTTTTAACCCCTCCTCAGCATGATGTCAAACAACATGATCTGTCTTTGACAGCTCATTGAGCATTCTGCATGCCAACTTCATGGGAGCCCACACAGATTACTTTCTGTTCCGTTACATTTACAACCAGAATCTGGGCCTCATAGCTCTCTTTCAGAAGCTCTGGAGACAACAAGTGACCAAGATGAGCACACATCAACCATATTTTGGGGGGAAATGATAGGCTTGACTTTCCCCTCGAGTAAGTCAGAGAATGGATGAGATCATAGTCTTTTAACCCACACTCGGCAGGTTGTAGAACTCTGTAACCATCAGGTTGTGGGGAAATCACACTCATTACCCAGAGAGTGGAACCATATGCTGGTTTTGGGATTTTTGTGTTGTTTTTTTTTTTTCTTTCAAAAGCTTCTATAGAGCAGATTGTTCTCTGGCGAAAGCCCTTGTGGGCCGTCAGTGCCCCCTACACACTAAAAGCTCGTCCCATGAGGCAAACGGAGAGTGCCAAGTCAGAATGTAACACTATTACTGAATATTATCTGAATTGTGCTGCTGAATGCTTAACCAGTTGCATATGGTTCCTCTCTGCATGTTAAATAGGCATAGAATGGTGCTTGGCCCCCACTGCACACCTGAGCCTTATCTGGAGACGGTGCTTTGTGGAAATGGGAGGTTTTCTATGGGGAGGATTTAACAGCTGCTAATCAAAGCTTTAAATGGAAAGTGTATTTGTGTGGGTGCCTGTGAGAGCAACGAAGAGAGACCTTTACGGTTTGAAGTCCAGGCTGGCTTAATTGTATGAACTGTGTTCTGAATGTAGTTGTGAGTGGGGTGCCTTTTATGATAAGGTGAGAGAGGTCTGTTGGTCATGGGCTCACAGGCCTGTGTATTTTCAGACAGTAGGAAGTTGAGTGCGTTTAGGCGACTGGTTATACAAGGCTTGCTATTATTACAGCGATCAGTTATGAGTCACCCACAGTGTGACAAAAGCTCAAGTAACAGAAAGCGTCCAGTGTAGCGTTAGTCAGAGATAAGCATTTTCCTCTTCGAGCAAAAAAGAGTGATATCCAAGAGTGATATGTGGAAAATGCGGGGGTATCTGGGAAATGCCACTGCCGTAGTATGTCTGTGGCTGGAACTTACTGATAACAGCATGTTGTGACAGGTACTGATGCCAATTTCAATGTGCTAAAGTGCACCAATCTTCATTTCTAAAATGAGCAAATAGTCATTTCCAGTATTTTCTCCTGACTGAATCCACAAGATTATTCACTCTTTAAGTACTTTTACACCATTCAGATATAAGATTAAAACATGACTTGGCACCAGTCACTTCTTGAGTTGATGTGCTGGAAGCAGAAAAAATGGACTAGTAAATCCCAGTTTAAATGCCGAAGGAGCCTTCCAGTGCCTGTCCACTGTTCTTTCCACATGTACTTAGTGAGAGGGGATGGGGCTATTTACATCAGTCAAATATTATTATTGCTCTATATTATAGAAGAAAATGAGAAGTGAGGAGCTTTTTCTTCTCATTCTTTGCTCACACAGTGCTCAATTTTCAGAATAATGGCCATCGTCAAATTCATCCAAATATGTAAATTCTGTTCATTTTTACATTTGAAATGAAGACAAATTTGAGTAGTCTGTGATCTCCTGAAAATAGCAATACCTGCATGTGTGACTGTCTCCTACAAATACTTTTCTATGCTACAAATTGTTCTATTCATGCTACTTATTGGTCTAGTATTCTAAAGGCTAAACCCTGCTATACTGACTGACAGGAGTGTCAGTCGTGACTGTATAGCTGTGGAATGCCAAATATGATTGCCAATTCTCAACTGGGACATTTCTTACATAAACAAACTCCCATAGAAGCATTAAGTTGTCAAAATCCTCTGACACACATTCGTCATTTCATTCTAAGTAGACAACAGTCCACCAAAAAAAATAGAATTTTTCAGATATCAATAAATTGTTAAAACTGTAATAATAGCTAATATTGTATTGGCATGATACGGGCAAAGTGGTGGCTCAGTGGGTTTTTGATCACAAGGTTGTGGGTTTGATACCCAGCACTTCTAAGCTGTCACTGTTGCAGTCAAGCAAGGCCTTTAACCCACTCTGCTCCAGAGGCACAACAGTGTGGCTGACACTGGGATTTCATTGTACCTTACCAGTAGATAAGTACATTTAATTAATGGTTCAGACTCTAATGTCGAACTTTTTTTCATCTTAAAAGACCTCGCATTTGCACTTATTTGCAATCTTTGATCCGACTCCTTTTAATTCCAAATTCTGGCATGGCAACCCTCGTTCTCCCCAGCTTGCCTCCCAGACCCCTGCCAAGCTGAAAAAAGGCAAAGTAGCAAAATCTGTTTATTGTTTCTGGACCAAGAAGAAGCGGAACAGTGTCTGTGGGGACCCCACTAGGAAATTGAGCTAATAATAGAACCAAGCTGTGTTTTTTAAACAAAATCCCAAAGACTGACATGAGAGTTTTTACTATTTGAACCTGCATTCATATACTTCACTGTATGGTGTGATTAACTGCACTTATGACAGGTGCAGTCTGTGTGCAGTCATGCTTTACAGAAGGAAAAGACATGCACTACATTCTACACTTTTGAAGGCTAAAGTGCAGTATTTGTTAATAAAGAATGGAAATTAAATTTAATAGCAGTTCAGAGCAAGAGACACAGTTGTAAACGAGGCCCTGTCAACAGGGGATTGTGAGTTCACTTTCCAGTAATGAGTCAAATGGGTTCCTTTCATGCATTATTAGATTTTTGCTTAAGGTAATGCAATTTAGTGTTCAGGAATTGAGGAATTGAGACAAACACTGTTTTATAGCACTGTATGGATTTGGATGCATTCAAGGACAGAAAGTTTCACTCAGAAGACTAAACTTCATGAGCACTTTTGCCCACAGCTCAGATGTTTGAGCTGCTTTTGAAGTATCATGTGAAGATAAGCAGCCCTTCTGATGTTAATTGAAAATCTTCTAGATCCTGGGACATGGATGGTCTGTCCTTTTGGTCTTCATTGTTTGCTACACTTAGTAGCACTAAGTGTGCAAAGGAAAGGGGCTTATAGGTTTAATTTTCCTACAAAAAAAAACTGACCTGAAATCTTCTTTTTCCTGTGAAATGAGTTTTGAATAAAGACATCGACCACACTGAGCTGGAAATTAATTTTTTTCTCTCCACCTCCAGGATTTTCTGAAATTTTCTTGTATTGCAGAAACACAAGCCAGCCCAGCAAGATGTGGGACGTTATCAAGAAAGCAGCATAGCAGACAAAACAGACCTAAAGACAGATAAAACTTCTCAGGAAAGTGGCCCAAATCCGATTTCCTCACCATATCCAATCTTTTTTTTTTTTTTTTTTAAATCTGTTCACACTACATTTTTTAAGCTCACCTGTACCCAACATTTGTCTGAATAGTTTGCACTCCCAAATTGACATGCATGCAGAGGTCCCCATCTTTGAGGTTTATTTTCATTTCACCAGCATCACAGAGCTACAGGGACTGACAGCTGGGCTTACCACTGACAAAAAGGGCATGTTTTTCAAGCACTTCTTTGGTTTGTGTTCATGGTTTCTTTAAATGATGTTTTAAAGCAATTTATTTTTCTTTGATGCTGTCATTACATTAGAAACACACAGCGTTTGCAGTGTGTTTTTGTTTGAGACACATTCCCAAATATTTATGAGGTCTGTTACCTAAATATCCCACCCCTGAAAACCCCTGCCTGCTGTGAGAACATAGCTAAGGAAATTCTTACAATCTGAAGAAAATAATCTACCATCGTTTTTTTTTTTTTTTGTTTGTTTTTTTCTCATAGGGTTGCATCTTCCTTTATATCCTTCACACATTCTTAATCAGACAGAAAACTGGAGTTTGTAAGCATTAAGCTTAACATTGTTTCAGCATCATTATCGATGTGTGCAAATGCAATAGCAAAATTGCAGGACATTGGATTTTTGTGCAATGTAAAATTTAAATGTTATAAATTTTTGCTGCTTGATAGAAAACAAACACACACACTGTTGTCATTTTCATAACATATCTGCCAAATATAATCCAATATTGGATAGTACATTTTTAGTACCTTAGACTGAAAGTTTCAGCTCTGCCAAAACAACGTAGATATTCTCAGCCGATACCACTTCTGCTTGCTTAAGGTTAGGCTCTGAGTGAAGGAAGCAGTTATGTGATGGCATCAAAGAGCCATTAGACCTGGAATGTGGCTGAGTGTTCGGCTTTGTGCTGGTCCGCCTGAGGCCCTTACCGCTGCATGGCACTGTGGGTTAGATCTCCTGGTCTCTCCTGCACTTCCTCTGAAGAAGCAAATGTGTCAGTAGAGGAGAGGAAAATAGACAGACGTCTGAAAGAAAGAAGGGAAAGGAAAAGCCTTTAGTATATTCATATCTAAAAGCAGTGGGCAGAAAATTGAGCCTTTGGATGACTAGATGTTAGAACTGGTTTTAGTTATGCCATAACTATATTATTATACTTATAAAAACAGTGTGCCATATAGTGTCCAAAACCACATTTGCAGGTCTGTTTGACTTTGTTCAGATATGGAGATTAAATCTGAATTTTTAGAATTGCAGCCTGAACTCAAAAATACACATTTTTCAGTGATTCGGTTTCATTTTTCACCAAATCAGATTTCTTCGACGGTTTGAATATGTTTTTGTCACCAGGGTGTGTGACAAAAATCACATATTTCAGTTTTAACAGACACTTGAGATTTTAAAAGAGGGAACATATTTAAAACAAAACGTAGCAAAACACACACCTGATGAGCATAAACTTATGACCATCTCCTTCTTTCCTACTCTCTTTCCCCCTGTTGATCAGGAACCTGCAGGACCTCACACAGCAGGTGTTATCTGATGGTGGTGTATTAATGTGTGCTGCACTGGCATGTGTCCACAGGGTCCACTCACTGTATAGTCTATTAGACACTCCTACCTAGTTGATTCACCTTGTAGATCTAAAGTCAGATACCGAAGCTCATCTGTTTCTGTTGCATTGGTCATGCTATAGTCCTACATCAATGCTCACAGGATGCTGCTGACAGGAGGCTCTTGGCTGGATAATTGAGGCTGGTGGACTGTTTTCAGTCTTGGGGATCTTGACGAAGGAAGAAAAGGTGATAGGTCTATTATTCTATAGTCTATTACTATAGAAGTACACAATGCTCCTGTATCGTAAAGAGAGCTAACAATGGATATTGAATGTAAAAACATGGAAGCGGTCATGATGAACTGCTCAGAAAATAAGTAACAATACACCATTGACTTTGCAATGCTTAATAATTCCTGGGGACCTTTTAAAGTCTTGATTGGTACCTCCCCAAGTGTGTTCAGGTGTGCCAATTGGACGAAACCTCTCAAACGAGACAAAACATGCCGCAAAATCCCTTTGCACACAATTTCTCACGGATTCAGAGAAAAAGTTGTACGATCATAGTGGAAGAGTGCACAACATTTTGAGACAGAATAAAAATATTACTTCCAAAGCCAGTAAGCCTGTTGTTCTGTTGTACACAACAAATTCTAAACTTAGGAATGTAACCAATAAGCGAGCTTTTGCCAGCCCCTCAAATGGGACTTCAATGTAACAACACAAATTGATTGGTCACTTGTGACTTGAAATCTGAGCAATCGATCTTAAAACCAGATAAAAGGCTTTTAGTTGAACGCTAATGTGGGATGATTTTGGCATGTAGTTTTCCTGACAGTAACTGGCCTACTTAAGTTTCCATTACCTTCTCTTAACCATGTAGCTCAAAAGTTCAAGAACCAGTCAAACATGGGGTAACATCAGTGAATCTGATCTGAGTGGGGTAAAAAGAGAATAGCATGATGGGGCCAAAGATATGGAGCAGATGGTGAGATGGAGAAAGACATGAGCAGTGACTGAGACAATTTGCAGAGATGGGAGGTGGAAGCAATACATTATACTGTCTGTAAATGACAGTAGTTAGCAGTAGGTAATTCTTTGTCCCCCTTGCTCCCTCTCTGCCCATCCAAATCAATCACGGAAATAGCTTATCATCTCTTATGAGCTCATTGACTTATAGCCACCCACTCACAGTCAAGGTGAGAACAGCAATAACAATCCGTAATAAGAACAGACCAGCATCAGTGTCGTCAATCCAGAGGTCAAGAACAAAGCCTAATATAGAATCTGGTGCTTACGCAAAGGCCAAGGATGGTTAAAACCCAGAACAGCTGGTCCAAGAATTGGACTTTTTGCACTACAAACCTTATTGGTGTTACAATAACTGCTTGTTTGTCTTTGTGAAAAGTTTTCATGTGCTTCTTCCCAGTAAAGATAGCAACCATCACTTCCTCCTCTGCATTGGTCCACCAATTAAACATTGGATAGGATAGGATAGAACTTTATTGATCCCTTGGAAGGGTTCCTATAGTAATATTAGTAATATAAAATGTAATATACACAACGAAATAGATATTTATCTGCACTGTCATTTGTTAAAGCCAACCACTTGGTAAGAGCTATGCCACCATAGCAACCATTAGAGATGCCATAGCAACTAGCATAACTATAGCAACACTATAGGACCCATCTTTCAACCACTTGGCAAGCAACAGGATATCACAGTAACCACTTAACATTATTATTATTATTATTATTATTATTATTATTATTATTATTATTATTATTATTATTATTATTATTATACCTTTTTCCCAATTTGATTTCAGCTGAACTTAGCTTTGAGTTTCTGTGAGGTATTCGCTGTGGGTGGCAGCATAAGTAGCCAAGTAGGAACTATTTAGCAGCGTCTTTTAAATGCTGACCTCAGAAAGGATGGTTGCGTCAGTGAAGAGTAGTGATGTGCTAGTTCAGACAGCAGGAAAAGCATCACAGCAAGTCCATCTTAATTGATCACAGACACCACAAATGGAGACAGTGTGGCCAGATTACGTCAGAGTTAATGAAAGTGTAAAAACCAAAGAGGTTTCCAAAGCTCTTGTTCTATCTTGGGGTTTTCTGTGTTACGTGATATAAAATATGTCTGTGTCCTCATAACACAGTCTAGTTGTTTTCCTTTCATAACAATGCTGTATCCAGGTTATAAACAGTTTGGTTTATGATGGGTAGTTAATGTGTTTATAGGGGCTTTATATAGTCAAATTGTAATCATTTCATCCAGCTTCCTGTTGGCTTAAGCTCTGTGCCTGCGTCTCTTCTCTTGGACAATGATAAACGATGTGTCTGTAGAGTCTTTCAGAGAGAAATGTGAGGGCTTTGAATATGAATTCCGTCTGCGATTTGACCTCTGTGAAGTCGCAGCTGGCTTTGAGATTAAGGCTGTGGTCAACACAGGTCCACTTGGGGGATGCAGGTTACTGGGCAGGATGGGATCGGCCTGCAGAGCAGAGGATGGAATTTTGGATGAACAGAGCTTTTAGAAGAACATTTGTGGCCTGTTAGACAGTCAGCCTTTAGCAGTGAAAATTGCACCTATGATCTGAGAAATATAGCATATGTGTGGATCGATAATGGGTCATAAATGTGATAAAAGCTAGAGCAGTGGTTCTGCTGAAGAATGATTGAGGTGGTGGTGGTGCATGAAGGTCGTGATCAGTTGCATCAGTGTTGGAAGGTTAGAGCTGATTCTCATGACATTCAGTGACGTAGTACAGTACTGCACAATCAGATCCCCTTCATTCATTGAATTTTCAGTCAAAATGACTACATCTTCCAGGAGATATTTTTGTGAAGATTTACGTTTAAGATGCTCTGAACCAGTCATCTAGACATCACAGTGAGGTTTCAACAAATCAGCTTCAAGAACACACTGTTCACTTACTATTATGTTGATCCCACCACATGACATATGCCACTTTATCAAAATAATCAGTGTAATTCACTTTATCTGTTAGTGGTTTTAAATTTATGACTAATAAAAAAACTTTTTTTGTAGGTAGTATGGTAGTAGGTTTGTAGGGTAGTCTCTCTCTCTCTCTCTCTGTCTCTATACATATATATATATATAGTAGTTATATTGAGGTGTTGGCAGATCATGGGTGCAATTTCCACTGCTAAAGGCTGACTGTCTTCAGTAACAGGCCACAAATGCATAGATCCCTCAAAAGCTTGGCTTTATATATATATATATATATATATATATATATGTAGTTAGAAAACAGTCCAGGTCAAATCCAAACAGATACTGTAGTACTACTGTAACCATTGGCAGCCGGAGTCAGAGGGAGAGCTAAATTGGCCTGCTCTTCCTCTCTGAGTGGGTGTGATGCTGGTAGGCACAGGTGTCTGTTAGCCACTGCATCATGGCTGTCCAGCGAGGATGCAAATGACAGCAGTTCAAAAAGAGGCGGTTGGCTGGTATCACATGTGTCAGAGGAAGCATGTGTTTGTCTTCTCCCTCCTTGTGTCGGGAGCATCACATGCGATAGGAGGAGTAAAATAATGGGGTTGGGGAATTGGCACGTCTAAATTTGTGGGAGAAAAATTAGTTAAAAGAAACAAACAGGGCCAGGCAAGAGGCAAAAATGGCAACAGATAAGTCATACACAGACAAAACAAAAATGCCATGTAACTAGAACGCTAAGGATTGCAAGGGCAAAACTAAGCAGTGAGCTAAACAATTGATAGGTTTAAATACACATGAGCACAGATGAAATGAATCATTATTCCAGTGAGCGCGAACAAGCAAGACTCAGATGATCCATCAAGTGATGGAGTGAGGGATCCTGGGAATTGGAGTCTGGAGTGTTTGAGGGATATGTGACAAGAGGTTGCTATGATGGAGAGCTCATCTGGCCGTGCTGCAGCAAAACAGCTCCAAACCATGACATTTTCACAAGATTTCAACCTCTGATATAACACATCTGATAGAAATTTACAAAAGGACATAAATTAGTTCTGATTATACCTGATATGCCCTAAAAATACACTAAATGTGAAAAAAAAACAAAAAACAAAAACATAATGTATGTCTCTACACTCATTGCATCGTATCAGCTCCACTCACCATACAGAAACAAGGTGCTATAATTACAGCAGCCGTGCTGCTGGAGTGTCACTGCTGGACTGAGTATAATCCAACAACCAGAAATATCCAGCCAACTGCATCCTGTGGGCTTTATCCTGTGAACACAGATGAATAACCAAAGGATGACCAACACAAACTGTGCAGAAACAAATGAGCTTCTCTCTCTGACTTTACATCTACAAGGTGGAGCAACTAGGTGGGAGTGTCTAATAGAGTGGACAGAGAGTGGATACTCACTTAGCACTGCTGTGTCTGATCCACCACACCACCACCATGTCAGTGTCACTGCAGTGCTGAGAGTGACCCACCACCCACATTATACCTGACCCCCCCCCTTATTTTTAAAGATCATTTTGAATCACATCAAAACATCAGAATACCAACTTTTTCACGACCCACAACAAACTGGATAATATCACGGTGCGACAGAGGAATAGGACATAGATTTGTTCCATGAAAAATCTGACCTGTTTTCACTTACTGACTGTCTGAGAGTGACTTTTACCAACCAGCTGACCAATTTTCCCACCAAACTGACCATATATTTGTGCAGCATGACAGGCAGCGTAATTGACTGAAGAATGCCCTCGTTAAATTGTCACCATTGAAAGCACGCCACAGGAAAACGCCTACAAAGAATAAATAGTAGTGTGCAGAAAATAACGGTTCTGGGCACAAAAAGCCGTTAAAACAGCTGTAAAATGTCTGTCGGCACTGAGCATCCTGTCGTTGCTGACGTTAACAGGCTATAGATAACCTGCTGCTGAAGAGTGAGGCACTGCAGTGTGTGAACAGCAGCGGATAATAGAGTTGGGCAATGGGGACAGACTAAAGGGAAAAGCAGAAATTGGTGTAAAACCCTGCAGCTTATGTACACAGTATGGACAACAGCACTGGGACACCTGCTCATCCATTGTTTCTTCTGAACCCAAGGCTTTTCAAACGAGTTCATGCTGATTCTGTTTCTGTTGTCCAGGAAAGGCTTTCTAATAGAGTTTGGAGCATTGCTGCAAGGATTTGATTGCTTTTAGGGACAAGAGCATTATTGAGGTCAGGTTGCTGGATGTTTGATCACCACCCCATCTCATTCCTGACTCATCCCAAAAGTACCGGATTGAGCAGCATCATTCCAGAGAACCCCATCTCATTCCTGACTCATCCCAAAAGTACCGGATTGAGCAGCATCATTCCAGAGAACACAGTTCCACTTCTAGCCCACGTCTGGGCTTGGTGCCAATAGGTTTGTGTTTATCTGCAGCAGGAAGTCCTATTCTATTGGTAGTACTTCTTTATAGGGACTGGACTAGCTAATGGTATTCATTAGAAGGGGTGTCACTGTACCTACTAAACAGGATAATGTCCGCTGCATATTAAGTATGTTTCATTTACATTGATAGGATGTTTAATAAAATGTTAAGAAAATGTTTGCATTATGTTTTAAAGGAACAAACAAATGGTGCACTGAAATTACTTGATGATTAAATGTGTATATGGTGGCATGGTAGTGCTGCAGGTAGTGCTTGTGTCATACAGATCCAGGGGCCTGTTGTTGTGGGTTTGATCCCTGCTTGGGCCAATATCCGTGAAGGTGCGTTCTCCCCATGTCCATGTGGGTTTCCTCCGGGCACTCCAGATTTCTCCCGCCTCCCAGAAATTCCAATGGTAGGTGAATTGACCATGCTAAATTGCCCCTTAAGTGTGAGTCTGACTGAATAAATGTGTATTTGATAAATACACTCTCTGAACATTTGATTAGGACCTCTGTACTAATACTAGGTAAGGCCATGTCCTTTGCTCCCACAACAACCTCATATTTTTTGTGGAATGAATTGCACAAAATGTTAAAAACATGCCTATGAGATTCTGGTCCATGTTTGCATTTCAAAATTCCGACTGATTTTTCCAACACATTCTGAGGCAGACCTCCTCTGTGAGGCTTGCGGCAGTCTGGGACCTCACCTCATAACAGAAATGCCGTGTGGGCTTCTGTTGGAAGCAGAGTTGCTCTTAAAATCTTTTGCCATCTTCCTGTATTATTTCAAAGACAACAAACGACATGGTAATGTATGTACTATGCAATGTCTGAATGATAAATTGTTTTGTTAGTAACCAGCATAATGACATCATGTATCATTAACAAATTAGCATTTGTGTTTAGTTACATTTTGAATATGGAAAGAAAAAACTTTTTAGTAGATTAATATGGTTCTGATCTGAGAGATAGAAAATGTGTTTATTTATTTATTTATTTAATTAATTCATAGACAACATCGCCGATTAATAAGATCACATTTTTAACGAATAAATAATTATTAAATTAACAAACTCAGTTTATTAATAATTTGTTTGTTAACATGATGTTTACAGCTGTGTTTCAAACCTAGGCTCCAGACTCTGAGGAGTGCATGAAATGTTTTAGTCTTAAGGTTTAAGTTTTACAGTTATGAGTTAAAGTTTTTGGTGTTGGCCCATCGCCGAACCAGGTCTGGTATGGTAGGCAAAGCCTAGTTGACCAACAGGACCAGACTGTTGGTGGTGGGGATGAAGGAGGGACCCCCAAACGTCAGTGTCTGGAAAGCCACCAAATGCATGTGAGTAAAGGCCTTTTAAAGACAGTGAGGTCAGGTGATTGGTTTCCCTAATGCTTTCTCTTGGTCACTATGTCATAGCATGCTGTTTCAAAGTGAAGAACTCTTTGCATACAGTCTAGAAATGCAGCCTGCATTTGGGGCAGTTTGAAGGACACAACTGATCTATCCTTTCAGACCCTTATTAAGTCATATTTATTTAAGCATGTATAATGCAAATGGGAAAAGCAGAACCACTTAAATGGTGGAAAAGGAAGAGTTTGGTTTAAAATGTTGGTTTTCACAGCATTCAAAAAAAAAAAAAAAAGAAAAAAAAAAAATCCAGCGTGAAATGCAGAAAGGATGTAATTGTACTGCTGCTATAAAAACTTTAACATTTTAACCCCTGATCATTTCTGTAATGTTGCCTTTAATTCTGTTCATATGCATTTACAGAAATGTATAATACATTACAATTAGTATATCATTAATTATGCACATTGAATCTGCATATTTGATCAATAGAAATGTTCCAAAATTGCCTAGAATGAAATCCTTTTACACTGATATCCTGATAATGATATATGTTTTTTATTTATTCTTCTGTAAAATTTCCATTTTTGAGAGTGACAATATGTAATAATATACATTGTCAGTCTGAATATTTGAGGAAACACGTCCTGCAGTTAGTTTGTTTCTGTAAACAAAATACAATGAAAATGTGAGGCAGCATTCTAATTACAAATTCACAAGAAACAAAAATCTACAGATTAAAAGATCTTCTCTATTACTCACAAGCATAAATGTGTAAAATCCAGACATTTGACAACATTTCTCCTCTTGTTTTATTGAGGCATAAGTGAAACAAAAACAAAAAATAAAAACAATAAAAAAATCCTATAACAAGAAATGTTTTAAGTGTATGTCATGGTGGAAAAAGAAAGCCTCCAGAGCAGAGATGTTAGTTAAAAATATTTGTGAACTTGAACTTGGGTTCTGTGTTACAGTTGCAAGAAGCAGGACTTTCTGGTGACATCATGACACAGCCTTCTTAGACTGTTCCATTTGCTTGACTAATAGGCTACTAAGAAGGAGTCTTCGGAGGGCAGTTCTATCGGGGACCCATCCTTTGCTTTTGAATGCAGCTTACATGTTTATAATGAACCTTAATATGAGATCTAATGTCTGAAATACTACATTAACCCAACATCACACTGTTTGATGTTGTGAAGTTGTTCTCACCCAGTCATCTAACTTCCTTTAACACATCAATTTCAAGAATTGACTGTTCACTCGCTGCCTAATATGTAGATCCCACCCCATGAAAGGTGCCATTATAACCAGAGAGTCAGTGTTATTCACGTGACCTGTGTGGTTTTAGTGTGTTGGGTGATCTGTGTATGTGTGTAAATCTGCACACATGAAATCAGAGAGCAGAAAATCACATATAACACAAAACGACAGTCACTGTCTATATGAATTCTCATTTGTCCAAATATTTGGAACCACGTCGGCCTGTAAAAAAATGGGGCACCCTGGGGAACTCTGTCCAGGCACTCAATAATTTGTTGACTATGTAGGTTACACATGAATACATCATTCATAACTCTGGACTTCCACAGAGTGAAATCAGATTGTGTAAACAGATGGTAAGAGTGCTCAATCTCTAATGTGAAGCCACATGCAGCTCTCTTTGTTCAAAGCCACAAAGTCAGACTTAGTGCAGGACTCTGCAGAATGCCAAGTATGAGCGAAACGCTGGAGTTCTACAGGTTCCAGCAACCGCTCAGTAAACACCTTACTCCTTTCCTCCCCTTACTTATGTCCCCGTGGTGGGCAGACATGGAGCCTCACTGCTGTTCCAAAGAAAACCAACGTTCTCCAAAGTACAATGCAATTGTAATGCTGCTATTAAACAGACTTAGCATTTTAACCCCTAATCATTGTTGTAATTTTGCTTAATATTCTGTTATTTATTTATGTTTTTATTTATTTCCTGCATTACATTCAGTATATCGTTGCTTATGTACAAAGGATGAGGACACTGTTTTCACATTCAGTTTGTTTCAATGAAAATATAAAACAACATAAAAATGTGAAGCAGAATTCTAAATACAAATTAACAAAAAATTCTACAAATTCAAAATTAAACGATCCTTGCTGTGACCAAAAGGAATCCCTGTTTACTATAATCTCCCACAATTCTCTGGTATTTTATAATGAACATTGTAGCTCACTGCATAAACTCAATATGGACCACAATGCAACTGTGAGTCTCATTACTAAACAACACAGTAGAATGAAGGGGACGACATTTGGAACCACTGGATGCTGTGAAGTTTAGATGTTTATCATATAACATTAGTTAATTAATGGGATTAAGTTTGTAAACAACATAATCAAGGATTACTCCACAAACAGCACAGAGCTTCACTACCTTTAATTCAGAATTGTGTGTGTGTGTGTGTGTGTGTGTGTGTGTGTGTGTGTGTGTGTGTGTGTGTGTGTGTGTGTGTGTGTGTGTGTGTCTTTGTGTACAGAGCTTAAAACACAGTTCAGACACAGTGTTTGTTTATGGGACCAGTGCTGATTTGTGTTGCAAGAAATGCTGTAGGTGTATGTCCTAAGGAGACCTAAGAATGTTGAGGCAGGGATAGTTCCAAATCCAATTCAATATATCTAATTTAATCTGATGCATTTGTCTCTGTATAACTCCTTAAACAACATTGTTCCAAAGCATGGAGAAGAAACACAAAAGGCAAACACTAAAGGGATTCATGAACCCAAAAATGAAACTGTATAAGAGCAGGATGACAGAAATATGAGGAACAAGGCAGAAGAACAAAGAAGAAAAGAACACGTGAACAACTGAGAAGAACCGAGAAACTCCTTTAGAGCATAAGAAACAACCACTGTGAAGAACCAAGACTCAAAAAGAGTAACTTCTTAAGAGCATGAGGAAGAACCAGTCAGATAAACCAATACTCAAAGATAAAAACTTTATGAGAGTATGAAGAAGATTGACAGAATGACAGAGTTGGACAATGTTAGATAGGAGAACACACTAAGAATCACTGAGAGGAACCAAGGCTCAAAAGGAAAAAGTGCAGATTGACAAAATGAATGTGCTGGACGTACGTAATGGAAATGCTAACATAGTGAATAAGAAGTTTAATTTGAATGTAAAGCAGGAATTTCTGTACTGTTTCAAAATCATCTCACACATCATTTTGGCTGGACTGTGCTTCAAATACTGAGCAAAAACAACCCCAATTTCTCTTATATGACACAGTAGACCTGCATGTTTACAACTAAATCTCATAATATATGACTAAATTCTTAAATTCTGGAAATCTTCCATTCATTAATGATGGATCGTAAATTCAAACATGTTTGGTGTTACATCAGCTGTTCCCTGTTCTTTGGCTAAGCCTTCGATTACAAGCTCCTAATCCTTTAATATGTGACTGTCAGCAGAAAGTGGTGGCAACTTTTGAAACTTCACTGAACCTTTCTGCTTTTCTTTTTCTTTACTTTCAGATAAATACATCCCTGTTAAATTGTAATTGCTGTATGACTTGTCAAAGCAATGCTGGATGTTTTCACCCAGGGCTAACAGAACAGCCTGCCTTTTTTCACCTTTTCTGAGAAAATGTTTAATATTCTAACTGGTAGACGTTACCTAGCTGTGTGATGAAGCTGTTTTAGAGACGAAGGAGTGAGCAAGATGGATGGATGAAGAGAGGAAGGGAAAAAAAAAAAGGCTGTTTACTTTCCAGTCTGCTGTCAAAATCTTGACTCCACCATCTCAGAAGCTGGCTCCGAGAGCATAGCTGTCAATCAGATACGGCAACTCCACCCTCATTAGACAAGTGTGGGTGTTTGTGTATACACACCCACACCCAAACATACACATTTCGGACCTTCTTTTTACTGCCCCCACCAGCGCAATCCCCTCTTGCCCTGAATTCGTTAGTGTGTCGCCCCTCAGATATATGATAATGTGTTTAGAATGTGGCGGTTAGGTTGCAGTGACAGAACGTGCCTTTATTGAGCAGGACAGAGGCCTCGTTGACTGGCAGGACCAATGCAGGCTGTCCACCTCACTGCCTGACCAATGTTTCCACTTTACCCTGCTGAGATGGATGAACGTGAGGTGCCTTTGGGTGGGCACAGCAAGGTAAGGGTGTGTTGGTTTCCCTGCCTTTTCTGGACAACAATGTCCTACCTTGTCCTGTGCACAAGTCTTCTATGACAACTGACATAGCCAGTTGTCAAAACGTCTGCTTTGTCAACTCCAAAATAATGTCACCACAGAAAGTGTTATGACAGCTAACACTTGTTGAATTCAGCCTTTATGAATGTCTGTGAGGGTTTAAGTCAGGTGTCATGGAAGGCCTGCCCTCCAGTAAAGTGTTACTGAATTCCTGTTGCATGGGTGGGCTACTGAGTGGAGAAACATAAGTGCAGGTGCTTCCAGACAGGTGACCTGCATGATATAGTTAAAAGCAAAACGTAACTTTGAGACAAGGTTCATTATTAAGACCCTGACAGCAGCATCATAATGAGATCTGTGGATGAGACATGAGTGAACAGTGCTTCAAAATGAGGACAAAGCTCACATTCAGTGCACATAATCATGGAACAGGTGAGGAAGAATGTCCTTCCTGAGAATGTCAATGCAGAGCACATTTAAGAATAACACAAGCTTCGGTCAAGAAAGTGATTTGGTCTGAGGAGTCACCATATTCTTTACACGTAGGTGAGTAGATGTTTGACGTACCCCGAGTAAACAAAACTGATCTGAGTTCTTGACCCATACACTGAAGGTTCAGGAGGCTCTAATTTCAATTCAGTTGATTGACTAATGGAGATTTTGATGTTTTCCCACCATCATCAATAGAAGAACGGTATTCCATCCCTTCAGTGAAGTTACAGAGAGTTGTATCTAAGCCAAAATGCATAGAAGCTGTTGTGGAGGCCCAATATGTGGAATACACTCTTCCCTCCCCCTTACAATATTACTAATGCCACTGGAGGTATCACAACCCTATACCCTATAACACACTATAGATCCACCCCCATGCTTCAGATTTGGCAAGGTGTTGTTTTTATGAAATATAGTTCTAGTGGGCCATTTTTTCAATCAGTCAACAGCACTTGTTTTCAAAACTCATCTGGCTTCTGTAGATGTTCTTTAGCAGATTCCAAAGCTGTCATGACAAGATCACAGGCATGGAGTTTCTTCTTATGGACCTTCTATAAATACAATTAAAGAAATGCTGCGCAGTGAAACAGTGCACCACCCTCTTGTGTGCACTCAGCTACACTTTCATGCAAGTTCTTGGTAGTCATGTGGGATGCTGGTCAGCCTTTCTTACCAGCAAAACAGCAATTCTGTCTGAGAGGCTTCATCTCACCTTGACCTATACATGGCTCAGCCATTTCTTTAAAAAGAATTTTGCACAAACAGAGAAACCTCATTCATTGTGGGATTACTTATCATTTTCATATCTTTAGATATGAAATCTTTAGGAGTTGTTTAGAGCGGAATGTTTTTGATGAGCTTTGTAGCAAAAGTTCTAAAGATCTAAAGATTTTAAAGAATCTTTATACATTTAAACATTGATAAAAGTTTCTAATTGCTCTTGGTTAGATGTCTGAGGTCTGATTTTATTAGCTATACAGTGTAACAGTGTTGTTTTTACAAAAATGTTTTGTGCTCAAGCCATTGCAACAGACGGAGAGAGAGATTAAGTAAGCAAGAGAGGTGGAGCTGTTTCTAGTCATTCTGGAAAGTGGATACTTTATGTAGAACCATGTGCCCCACACCCGTACACACACACACACACACACACACACACACACACACACACACACACACACACACACACACCACCCCAATCAGTATTCTCTACACATACTCTGGCACACTCAACCACACCCAGTCTCTTTTTGAAATGTTTTATTTTTTATTTATTTATCACTATCTTAAATAGCCATGTCTCAGTCTGATTGCAATCTGTTGTTCAGTAGTTTCTTTTTTAATGGTAATTTGTTGGCGGTCAGTTATCAATAGCGGTATTTATGGGCTGCTGTAGGACTGTCGAGGAATATAAATAACTCTTTCACTATGGTTTCTTACCTCAGGCACACAGAGATCACATAAGGTAGTAGTCTGAAGTGACCCATTGTAGTAACTGGAGGGACACAGAGAGAGTGTGAGAAAGTAGCATTTGTGGCTACGGCCAAATGTATGTGTCCAACATCCAGGAGAAGTTAATTCTACCACTGTAGAACCCCCACAAAGGTCCAGATACTTGTCTTCCATACTTCAGTCTTGAAGGATGTTGAGTCAAGTCAAGACATTTGGTAGTTGAAGGTATAGATCGAGCTTTGGCCATTGCCACCAGGCATGGAGGTCAATTTGGAGGTCAGGATTTTGAATTTGATGTTGGCAGCTACAGGAAGCAAGTGAAGACAACAAATAGGTACATGGCTGAACTTTGAAAGATTGAAGACAAGCCAGGCTTCCACATTGTGGATCAGTTGCAAGGGCCCAATATATGAGGGACTAAACAAGCACACAGGAGTCCTTTCCAAAGAGGAAGTGTTGAGATATTGTAGAGGTCAAAGCCGTATGACCGATTTGATCTCTTTTTCTGTTAGGCTCTTTAATTGGATCTTTGCGTGAAGATTCATACGTTCATTCATTACACTTCTACTACACAGTACACAGGTAATATTCATGTAGCAGTGTAGTGTAATACAAGGTGGAGTTGGAAGTATGTTGATATCTCAGACAGTTGCATAAAGTTATTCAGGTTTACAGGGCGGTGACACATTCGGTCTTAAAGGGTTAAGGCCAGTTAATTTAAGCATGTGGTTGAGGGGGGTATTCCCTTTTGCTGGAGGCCTGCGAAAGGGGAGAGGCCTGAGCTCTTATCTGTGCATGTGTGTGAGGTGATTAAATGTGTGTTAGATGGCTTGTCAGAGCCCTCCAAGCTACAACCACCACCGGTGGCTCAGCCATGATAATGAGCCATCATACCGTGAGCGAGACAGCAGGCATGTGCCCCTTCATGCTGAGATGGGATCCATTCACTGTTCTGCCCAAGTGTGGACACGGAACGGTTCATTTTAATGGTTCTAATATACACTATATTAAAACTCTGTACAACGTTTTTGGTTTGTTTCATTAAAAGGTGCTAGAATATATACAGCAGATGACCCTGCCCGATATCACATTCTTCTGTCTAAAACAGGCATGCCTTTTTGTTTTACTTTGGATCAGTAAGGCAGCATGAAATCCAATTCCTCATGTTTTTAGAATATTTAAGTTCAAGGCTGAGTAAATTACTATTCAAACAGAATGAATACTGTATCTAGTTTAGCCCACACAACTACAAACATCATTGCAGGTTGTTGTGAGTGCTGTATGAAAGCATATTAATGAAAGATACATTTTTGGCTGGAGAGGGAACATGAGCAACGGGGATGACCACAGCCTTGAGAGGACTGTCCAAAATCAGTTGAATCATGAACTTGAGAGAGTTTCACAAGAAGTGGACTGAGGCTGGTGTCAGGGCATGAAGAACCATCATGCACAGGAGCATTCTTGACATCAAGCCCCTCCTGAAGCAGAGACATCGAAAGTGTTTTACCTAAGGAGCTAAGGAGAAATTGAAAACTTCAGAGAAAATGAGCCAAGAGTTGCATTAAACATGAACTGTTATTATACAAATAACTAAATATAAAAAAATATATTAAATTATATATAAAAAATAATATATTGAGAAACATCCTGCTGGAGCCTTGTTACTCAAGGACACAGCAGTTCTAATAAGACATGTTACTAACATGCTTCATTGTATTTCCCATGTCACTCACAGGCTGCTATTTGCCATGTTGTTTGCTGTAAAGTCTGTTCTTTCTTTGCAGTTTAAAGCTCCTATATTACATCTAAAATTCAGACTTGAGCAATTGTGGGGAATTGCATACACCTGCTATATTGTTTCCTGTTTAATCCCTTTGTTTATAGCCCCCAAGTTAGCCAACTGTCTGAGTCAGGAGTGTCACACCGGGTCAGAAATGGACTGGTATGGCTGCAGGTTTATTCCAGACCAACAGAAGCTTACATGATCAGTTGTCTGAAGTTTGGTGTTGCTGCTGTTTGTTTAGAATGAAAATGGCCACACTGGCCTGTTTCCGACCAAGTTTGACAGCCCTGGTCACCACAATCACAGCAACTTCATGGATATTAGTACATTAGAATGAAGCTCACCATCTGTAGCCTTTATACATGTTATAAGGCACTGTAACTATAACAGAATTGGCAGTTATCACCTCATCAAAGTGTGCTGTGCTCCAACGGTGTTGCATTAGGTGCAGTTCGGTTGGCTGGCTTCATGTAACTCGGAAAATGCAGTCTGGAGAAATGTATCATGGTGGAGTTGTTTCTAGTGAATGGGAATTTTAAATAACTTAGTGGGGAAAATAATCAAAATGTAATTTATTCATTCTACACATGTATTACCGTGGAAACTGGATGTTTAAATAGTCCAAAACATGCAGAGATTATCTGAAAAATAACAAATTTGGCAAATATTTAGGTTAAATCAACTATTAGCAGAGTTGGGAGGGTTACTGTAAAAGTGTATTTCAGATTACTGATTACTTATTAACTATAATTGCTTCAAAATTCAGACTGATTACTGTCCATTTAATCTGATTACTTCTTTTAGATTGATTGTCTTTTTAAAGCCAAATAAATACATAAGAACTTTGCATATAAGTTCACATTTAACCATCCAGTGTGTTGACACCAGATCCCAAACAAGGTCGCGTCCACATCTAACAATCTTGTGTTCTCATGAAAGAAATCTCTTGTCTACTAAATGATATATCCCACTGCTGCTGTAACAACATTCATCAAGAAATGTTTCATACATCAGGCTGAAGCAAACAGCTTAGACCAGCTTTAATTCCATGTTTATCTAAAATTGCCCAAATTAGTTGATGCTGGTCTGGTTTGCTGATTTATAATGGTGTTTCTAGCAGGACAGTGTAATGGGCAGCTGGTTTTTCAGATTATGTAAGAATCTAAAAAAACTAAACTATGGAGTATTTGAGGAGGGTTGTCAGCAATGATGTATAAGATTTAGAGAACACATTATTGTAATAAATATCGTTTGTACTTAAATGCACAGCGATGCATAAAATAACACACGTACATAATTGTTTAGCAACAGACACAAAGATTTGGACTACATAACGTCCAGAAGAAGACAATAAATATTCTTAACACTGAGTGGAAAAAATATATTTATATTAAAAATAAGAGTAAATAACAGTAATGTTAGAGAATCTTTGAATCTATTTATCCAAAACTATTTATAGAGCAGCTACGGGGTTCAAACGATGAAGAAAACTAAAATGGACAAAAATTATGATACATGGTTGTCATTGGACAGCAGCGATACGTATGTACATGGATTCGATGGTGTTTTTTTTTTTTTAAACCTTCAGATGTTACATTTCATTAGAGTGGAGTGTTTTAAAGCTGAGAGAATATCTACTGCTATAAGGTCTAATTTACATTGGACAGTGATTTTTTCCCCTTTTTGATTTGAACATGTTGTTGTTCATGTTGCTGTTACGTGTATTCTGTTATTACCCAACTCTTACTATTAGGGTTAGTTAATAGCTCTGACTGTTAGGCTGATGTAATGTTAACTGATGTTAAACGGAAAGTACTAGTGTGTCACAGAATACCTGGCAGCCCTTCTGTTTAATTTGATTTGATTAAGTTTGGTTGCTTTATCTACACTTTTCCTAATATACACAAGACCTAGTCCTACATTTTTGGTTGCAATCTCCATGGTGTAAAACAAACAATTTGGGTGAAGTTTTGGTCTTGTCACGCCACCAGTAGTTGATTGACTGCACTTTGCTGCTTCGGCCATGCTGAATGGCTCCTGTGGGGTTGTCAGTGTCTGTAGGCTTTCTATAGAGCTGTGCCCTGGCGCCAGCCTTACATGTCATAATAGGCCTTCAGAGTGCTGATTGCTGATAACGGCAGGGAAAAACATGAAAAAGGGAGGGGAGAAAAAGTCGAGAAGAAAAA
The DNA here is from genome assembly GCA_034509495.1 of Acestrorhynchus altus. Classification (NCBI taxonomy): domain Eukaryota; kingdom Metazoa; phylum Chordata; class Actinopteri; order Characiformes; family Acestrorhynchidae; genus Acestrorhynchus; species Acestrorhynchus altus. The sequence continues at coordinate 10,413,395 of CM067515.1, forward strand.
AATCACTTGCCTGTTACGTAAGTAAAGAGCAAGAAATCTCGGCGATGGCGTGTTTTTTGCCGTACGGTGGCACATTCCACCTCATTCCACCTCCAGATTTGTTTGATCGTGTGACACACATTTCTCTGAGTCCTAGTTGTTGTTCTTTTCCCAAAGACACCGGGTGAGGCAGGACAGAAGATGAGAGTCATCAGTGTCCCTTTTAAAGCTGAATGGTCCTTAAATGGTCAAATTTCATGCTAGTTCTTCAAGGCTCGAAAGGGCACAGAATACATCCTTGTGGCACTCCCAAGATTCACTCACTTAGTATTGTGTTTAAAAAATACAGGAATCCTGCTCACCAACTCAGCTGAACTGATAAACATCTGTGAGAAAGGAGACAGGCGTCGAGAGAGGCGATGAGAGAGACAAGAAAAAAAATGTCTTGTAATGGACATATTTGAAGCTTGGTGGAGGGAGCAAATCAGGGGCACAAAGGACTGAGGTGATGAGCACACAGAGAGAGAGCGAGAAAAAGAAAGAAAGAAAGAAAGAAAGAAAGAAAGAAAGAAAGAAAGAAAGAAAGAAAAGGAGGGAGGGAGGGAGGGAGAGAGGGAGAGGGTACAGTCTGATAGCATCTGCACTGCCTGCTTGTTGCGGAACAGTGATTGTGTTTTAAATAGTAGATGCAGGCAGGCGAGCAAGGACCTGTTCTGTTACTCAGATCTTTAAAATAGAAAGGTCAGGCCTTTTTCTGCCTCCTTTTTCCCCTTTTTCCCAACAATTATAGCCTAGAAAGTGTCACACTGTAATTATTTGTTTACTAACAAGCATAACAACATAATATTAGTTAGTGATCAAGTGAAGACTATTTAGGAAAAATAAAGTTCTGCCAGTTCTTAAACAAAAATAAATCTTTAGTTACTATATTGTGGGTTTTTATTCATTGTATTAATCTAAACAATGTCTTTTTGCTTTGTTTCTTTAAAGTTTATCTACCCTAGATGTCCCCCAAGGCATCCCACAGGGTATCTTCCATAGGTGTTGTCCACCACTCCAGCCCAAGTGATGTACTTAGGGCTATCAACTGAACAACAGGGTAGGCTCAACATGGACATTGTCTGTGTCTAAAAACAAAATGGAAAAGCCTGAAATCTAGGGATACCACAGGCTACAGCCCTCTATCATTGAATGACCTCAATCAGAAATGTTGTTATCAGCGAGCAATTCTGAGACTTTGTGGTCAAAGTAAACTGCCCAATAGTTTATTTAAATATTTGAATGGTTATTTCATGTTATGTAAATCTGGCTGCATGGATGAGAAAGGCAAATTTTGGAAGGGGGGCTCAACAGACAATAATTCAGCAGAGACCTGAATGAGCATCTAGGATCAATCAGAGACAACTATATCCAGTGCTTTGCAGGTCAGGGCTTCAAAGTGCACTGTAGTGAAAATGTACTTCCAGATGATATACAATAATCTGGATTTACCTCGCCTTAGAAGAGGTGTGTCAAACTAAGTCAGAAATGAGCCGGGGTGGCTGCGGGTTTTCATTCCAGGCAACCAGAAGCTCATGTGATCAGCTGTTTGAAGATTGGCCTTTCAGGTGTTGCTGTTGGTTCTTTATAATGAAAACCTGCAGCCATACCGGCCTGTTTCTGACCTGGTTTGATACACCTGCCTTAGAAAAGGTGTCTGGACAATGGCCACGTTATGCAGATCAGAGACACCAACCAGTGACTCCTATCGCACCAAACAGCCATATTAAATTGTTGGAAGAACTACAGCTATGAATTCCTGAATCCACCAATAACAAGCACCAGTCCAATCTCTGGCCTTGTCCAACCTGTCACCACCCAGGTGTTGACAGTAATAAAAAAATGAAGAATGGAAAGATGACATGCCTAGATGACATCCCATCAGAAATCTGGAAGATGCATGGATGATATGGGGCCAAAAATCCTTTTTAATCGCACCATTACTAACAGCCTGCCACCAGTTTGACTAACCAGCATTACTGTTTCCATTTGGAAAGGTATGGGGAGTGTCTGTGTCTACTTGAATTACCATCCAATCCATTTGTTATGCCACTCAATGAAGATTTGCCGTCATCCAAATTACCCCAAACCAGTGCAAATTTGTGAAGGAACTGAACACAACTGATTCCACACTTCCTTTCTACTCATGCAGAAGCAAAGGGAAAATAATATAGCCAAGCAAAAGTCCCCACAAGTTCATCTGGAATTAAGTTTCTAGTGGCTACAAAATTATATTCATTAAAGCAACAAAAAATATATTATTTAGTGGCCTCAATATATTACATAGTGACCTTGATATATTATCTTATGGCCTTAATATATTATTACAGAACCTCATTATATTATATAATGTCTTCAATATATAATTTTGTGGCTTCAATAAAGTATTTTTTTTGCCCTAGTGCTTCATGTGCTGGTCCTTAGCACTTAGCTTTACAAAATGTCATTTATTTTTTTTTTTTGTGGTCTGACTGCTCTACTGTAAGTCTTGTTTTTCAATCAGAATAGCTGTCTGTCTGTGTTTGGGTGTGATGGTCATGATAAGCTGAAAATGAAAATAGCTGCAAATGCACAGACTTGTATGTAGCACCAGTTCTAATTCAGTGCAAACAATGCAACGCATCTCTGCACTCAACTATGTAAGCATCCAGTAGCTCAATGAAAAAAAATAAATGCTGTTAGTTGCTCATGGTCTGAACAAAGTTCATGTGAATTTTTTCTCTCATTCATCTTGTTCACAAGTGCCAACATGCCTACCCTTGACTCAAGGACACTTGTTTTCTGAATATAAGCCCACATGGACACAGGTTTTGCTCCCTGTATTTAACACCATACATGTTTTTCTTGACTCTGACCAGTTTCCCAGTCCCTACTGCTGAAGAAGATCCCCATAGCATGATGCTGCCACCCCCAAGTTTCACTGGATGGTGTTCTTGGGGTGATGAGATATGTTGGTTTTGTATCAGACATAGCATTTTCCTTTCATTCCTCATCTGACCAGAGCACCCTCCTCCATACATTTGAAGAGTCTCCCACATACATTTTGGTAAACTCAAAATGAGCCTTCCTATTTTTGTCTGTACATAAAGGTTATTTTTTTCTGGTCATTCGTTCACAAAGCACAGCTCTATGGTGTGTACAGCTTATTGTGGTTGGATGGACAGATACTCCAGCCTCTGCTTGGGAATTCTGCAGCTACTTCAGCTCTCTTGGCAGGTTTGTTGTGATACCATGTTCTTTCCATTTGATGATAATGGGTTTGATGCTGCCCCAGGGGATTGTAAGTGATTTTAATGTCTTTTTTATTACTCAACCCTGACTTGTACTTCCCAACACGTTTGTCCCTGACTTTTTGTCTGGAGATCTCATTGGTCGTCACGGAATTGTTTGGTTAGTGGTGCCAGTTTTTAATATATGTGTGTGTGTGTGTGTGTGTGTGTGATTCCTAACTGTATACTCAAAAAAAAAAAAATTAAAACATATTGCTGTTCTTCAAAAAATTAAGAATTTTCTTTTTCAATTTTTCTTGAAAAACAATCTAAGAACAACTAACAGTGTTTTAAAAAAGGTTCTCCCACTTGTCTTACACTATAATACTTTAGAGTCTCTAAAATGATTGGTCTAGTAACTAATTACTAGAATTAATGTGTAAAGAAACAAAATTAAAAGTGGAGATGGAGTCTAATTTGTTCAATTTACAAGGACAGTGGGATCCATCAATATAGGAGCTGAGGCTTTAAATGACATAATAAGTCTGACTTTAGGACTTTTCTTAAAAATTGATGTAAGACAATTCTAGAAAACGGCTAATGGCCATTCTTATGAATTTCTCCTTTATTCCAGGATTTCATGTTTTTTGAAGGAAATCTTTTGTTAAACCAGACCCAAATCACTTTGAGATCTCATCAACTAGAACAGAATGTGAAAATGACTTTTTTCCAGATAATTTTTTTCTGTATGTCTGTATCCGTTGATCCCTCATTTTTCATCTGTAATCTGGGTGGAATCAAAATACTTTGACCAGCTGCTCAAAAATCAGGTTACAAAACATCAGCCAAGTCAATTTTTCTTACTTCTGCTTGGTGGGTACATAAGTGATGTCACCTAGCAGTGACGCACTAAGGCAAGGAATTGGCTGGAAATGGAGATAGCTAGGATTACTCAACATTCATTAAAGAGTGAGACACCTTCAGCTGATGGTTTACAATGAGATTAAGCGCTAGTGAGACGTTTATCACGCCAGATAATTGTGTCCTTATCAGTGGGATGCAAATGCAAATTGACTTAGCTCACTTGGCTGACAGTGTGCACCACTGATGGTGGTGAACACTTGAGGGCATCTACTTAAGATGACCCCACTGTACGAGGGTGCCCGTCAACTGTGGCTACGTGGTGAATGAGAGAGGTGGTGAATGAGAGAGGTGTCCGCATGGCTAGAGTTTCGCTCTAATGAGCACTCAGGGCAATATGATATATGCCCCATGCTTTGACATTGGCTCATCTCTCAATAAAGTTCAGGTTTAAAAGGGACCCCAGCTGGATTTCTTCTGTCACCAGTGGTGACACAATAACATTTACACTAGTTGTAGATCTAACCCTAGCACTGCTTTATTTAATGTTCTCTAGACATAATAGTGGATCATGGTTCAATGAATTTTGAGTTTTAAAAATGATCATATCTGGATTATCTGTGTCACATAATGGAATGCTATCAGGAATGCTATCAGGAACATGGCAAAACAGCATACAGTATTCATAGGGTTAGTACTAACATTAATTCAGTGTTTTCACTCCTGAAAGTCCAGACCATGGTCCGAACTAAGACGTGTGTGTTTGTTACCTTGTATATATTTGGCCCCACTGCATTTTACAACAAAGACCTTTTTATGATACACCTACATACTGTTGTCATCATGCACGTCGGGTGCATCTTCCTACAATTGACACTGATCTGTTTTTTTCATGAGATCCTAGATTATTCAAATTTGTAAAAAAAAAAAATGTACTTGCTCCTAAATACATTTTGGCTAATAAAGACTAAATACTTTATATGACAGAAATTCTGTTGGAATTTGATCATGTAGGGTTTATGCTGGAAATACAACAATTGGGTATGTATCAGTATTATTCCTTCTCAGGACTTTTATTCTGAAATTTGTACATTGTGTGAGCAAAGAAATAGAGCAAATAGCCCCTCCCTTCTTATTTTCCTCTTTAACCCAATATATGGGTTAGTGATGTCATTATCACCACCCCCTCTTACTGATCAGTCAGAGTCTAGATGCAGGTTGCGTATGTAAACATGGACAGAGCAGTAAACATGCACTGGAAGCTCCTTTGGTATTTAAACTGGGATTTAATTCTGTTAGAAACAAGTAATTTTTCCGACCTGGATTATTGTCTGACAAAGAATTAGATCTTATAGTTTGTTATGATATGTGTATCATGTCTGTAGGTTACAAAGCCTAGAAAACAGCATGTAACTGCCCATTGAGTGCGGATCTCGTGTTCAAGAGTTAACTTCATTGATCATTAAACTTTGTACTTCATTCATTGGTAAAGTGTACTTCATTGAAGTAATCTCTTACGATTGTTTCTGTCACCAGCGGCGGAATAATAACAAACACAGTAGCAGTTACACCAGTTGTAGTCCTAGCACTACTTTATTTAGCAGTGTCTGGCTTTGACATTGACTCTGTCGCAGTGAAGTTCATGTTTAAATGGGAAGCTACCTGGATTACGTCTGTCACCAGTATCCAGTTAAATAAAGGCACAGTAAAATTCACACTGGAGCTAGTGGTAGTGCTACTTTATTTAGCATGTCCTGGCCCAGGCTAATGCCTTAGAGATTTGAAGTGAAAACAAACTGCAGGAAAAGTTTGTATACTTGTGGGAATGCCATCAGCAGGCGTGCTTTAGCCACCGGTTTAAATACCATTTTAACAAGCCCCCCTTGCCCACATGGCCTTGCAATTCCCCCTAACCCCCCAGGATTTTTCCTCAATGCCATCTTCATCAAGGGCCATTCCAATAATGCATTAGCTCAAACGAAGCTTGTTAGATGCGTGTGCAAACATTGAGGAATCCAGCAAACGTAAGTGTTGGGCTCTGCAGCAGAATCTGAAGCAGTCGACTTTTAAACCTGAAAACACTCAGGTTTATAAGTTATAGTAATAAACTACTGCACAACATTTCAAAAACTATGCTCCCCATCTGTATGCCATTGTTTATGTAACTTTATTACTCACAACAAGAACAACATACATAAACCAAAGCTTAAAAAACAATGTAAGTTTGGCCTGTGTTGAAAGTGGCCACTTGCATAATACATTACAGAGTGGTCAGTTGAAGTTGGTGAAGGTGTGTTTAAGGTGAGTTGTGCCAAGGAACACATTTTCGGGGTATTTTAAGTTTTGTGTGTAACATTTAAATATGAAGTATGTGATAATCAGATTTGATTTTACAAGCCTATTTACCACCCTGTTACCTTGTCTCAAAATCAAACATGCTGTTTTCCCTATTATGGTGGACTTATGGCATTTCACATACAGTGACAGAGGCTAGCATTGAACTAACGTGCTACGATGCATCATTAATCTAACCAACATATGAAGTCCTAACTGTTGATAACTCACATGGGCTGAGTGGGCTATATGTCTGAACATGACTGCAGAAAGCCACAGGTGCATGGTTGCGAAACCCGAGTAGATCACTGTGATTAAAAACTGATGTATATGTAAATATTAAGTTGTATTATACAGAATTAAGAATGTGTTTAATAAAAAATGTAATTAAAAAATAATTGAAATGTATGTAAATGACAAATTTATTTTTTTTTGTTCATTTTCACACACTACCAGTCAAAAGTTTTAGAACACCCAATAAGGGTTCTGAAACATTTGACCAACAGTGTACATATATTATACAGCAGCAAGAGTTCACATCACAGCACAATGATTGTCTGAAATGCATTTGTTTAACTGGTTTACAATCAACCACAACATTATGACCATCTGCTTGATTCTACATTCACTGTTCATTCAGCTTCACTGACCACACAAGAACTGTAATTTGATTGCTGTCCATATGTGTCTCTGCATATCTTGTTAGCCATCTTTCATCCTGTTCTTCAATGTTCAAGACCCCGCAGGACCCCGCGGGTATTATGTAGGTGATGGGTCATTCTTAGCACTGCAGCGACACCCGTAATGGGTTTTCTTAAACCATTGACCAGTAGTGTAAAAATATACTTGATAATATAATTAAAAAAAAATTTCAGCTGTCTGACCATCTTCCGTCTTCTGTCATTGATGACATAATCACCAGGATCTAACCTTCTAACAACAGCTCTGCAGTCAGAACTGAACAATATTTGTGACTGTTCATTGGAAACACCTTTGTCAGACGATGTAAGCTACCAACATAGTCACTTCTGTAGATGCAATGACAGTTTTGGGAAACAACTTAGCTGCTCCAACCACGTAAGGTGCTAATTTAGTTTGCAATTTACTTTTTGGGATACAAACCCCTGATTGGCTGATTTGTATCATCAAGACACAGTAGCAGAAACCTTAAATCTATAATATGACCAAAATCAAAAATATAGTTTTGGGTCTAAAAAAAGAGTGTATCAGATCTTTCTGGGTTCAGGGTCCAGTTGGCAGGGTGTGTGGTTAGTTAGATGAAGAGATTGTATCTGATGTCTCCAGCATGCCAGATAACAGATTTGGTCAGCTAAAGCGATGTTTAGTCTTTTATCCATACTGATATCCATGAACATAAGTATTCACTTCTTTTAGTCCTGAAAGTCATTCACACGTAGGCTAAATGTGTGTAAATGATGGCTGTTACAACTTGGCCCATTTTACATCTGTTTTTCTGACACAACACTATTTGAATTTCACAGCTTGCCCTTTCGAAAAGGACTGGAACTGATCAAAAGCCCAAATGATTTCTTGTCTGTGGTAAGTGGACCTCAGACTACCGTTTCTAAGGCCAGGCTGTCCGTGGCTAGTTGCCAAATTTCCGGGCCTATCTGTGCAAATTCCTACTTCCCACAGCTTCAACAGCTGTGATAAAACCGTGATTGCAGCCTAAGCTTGTCCGGGAACATGTCCCTTTAAATACAGGCTCTTAATGAGGCAAAATGGCAGGCCGACACTGAAAGGCTTGTGGTGAGCCAAGAGGAAGTTGTTCATTGAGATATCGCACCAATTGCTTTTGCCCTCTCAACTCTTTCAGCCACCTCTGTGTATCTTGCAGATATCAGCTGACATCAAGTACCCTTGTTAAACCCAGCCTTTGTTGTTCTAGACTTGTTTTTTTTCTCCCCTTTCGAAGTACATCATGTTTTAAAAGCATGTTCCAGCAGTAACTTGTGTTTACACTGTATGGTCATTTCCCATTTCTGTGTTGTAATTCACTTGATTTAGTGGAGGTGTTATTGCCGAGTTGCGTGTCTCTTGAAAACATGTTTTGACTTATCTACTCTGGCTGGAGATAAAAACCAGGCAAACTGGTCAGTATAAATGCATAATTAGCAGAGCTGAAAAACCTGGGGAGAAAATACTATTCTGAATGATTCACCCTTGAAGTTTCCTCTAGGATTTCCTGAAATACATTGTTTTAGTTCTGTTTTCATACCAATGCATTTTACAGCAATGTATACAAACAAAAAAAATTAAAGGATTTTTTGATACTTCACTACATATCAGGCTACAATATACTAAATGCTTTTTACTCCATTGCTTTCTCCTTAACTCTGTTTTTACTCATATAGTTCTAAATAATATTCATTCATTTATTAACCCACCTTCTTACTTGCATCTTACTGGTCAGTGTTACAGTGGGTCTGGTACCCACTCAGAAATAATTGGGCATAATGCAGGAATATCCCCAAGACATAATAATTATAATTAATCCCCTTATAATAATAATAATAATAATAATAATAATAATAATAATAATAATAATAATAATAATAATAATAATAATAAAAGTGAAATAATTAATCATATAAAGGACTTTCAGATAAAACAATCAAATTCATGTAAATATTTCAGTAATCAATCAAGCCAGAGGCCTTTTTATTTTTGCAGTATGGGATATTTTTTAATCACATATCTCATATTGCACTTGTCTCTGCCATTTAGTAATTTCCAGTTCCAAACCACTGACTGGCTGCATGATAAGCAAGGCATGAGGATACAAGCAGGTGCTAGGCTAAAAGGTAACCTACAATGTCTTCAGCAAGCCAACAAAAAGTGCCAGGAAATCACACTTAGAGGACAGCTGGATAGAATAGGATATAATAGGATAGGATAGAACTGTATTGTTCCCTTGGGAGGGTTCCCTCAGGAAAATTAATGTTCCAGCAGCAGCATCAGTACAGTACATAAAAGAGTAGAAGGATAAGCATTTAGTAAAGACACTATATAAAATATATGATATATAAAGAATATATAATATAGAAACTATATTACAATAAACAATATATATATATGTAGGAGGGGGTATTGCACATTATTAGTATTGCACACATTATTATTTTGCCCCCCCCCTCAATGCATTACAGGTAAGGGAATAGTCTGCTTTAGTGTGGTTATTCCCTTTGTCTGTTTGTTTTTTCAAGTTTGTTTCATTGTTCTGTTTTGTTTTAGTGTTTTGTTTCTATTTTACATAAACCTTACCCTGTGTTTACATCCACCTCCTGCTCTGACCTCCCTCAACTGTGATAGTAAACTTTGAAAGTTACAGGGATTGGACAATGAAACTGAAACACCTGGTTTTAGACCACAATAATTTATTAGTATGGTGTACTAAGGCCTCCTTTTGCGGCCAAAACAGCGTCAATTCGTCTTGGGAATGACATTTTTAGCACCCCAACATCCTTTTCAGACAGCTTCCTCTTGCGTCCACAGTTAATCCTGTTGGATGTGGTTTGTCCTTCTTGGTGGTGCTGACATTACCCTGGATACTGTGGCTCTTGATACATCACAAAGACTTGCTGTCTTGGTCACAGATGCGCCAGCAAGATGTGCGATTTGTCCTCTTTATGTCCCCCATAATGTTGTGTGCATTGCAATATTTTGAGCAAAACTGTGCTCTTACCTGCTAATTGAACCTTCACACTCTGCTCTTACTGGTGCAATGAGCAATTAATGAAGACTGGCCACCAGGCTGCTCCAATTTAGCCATGTTACCTCCCACACTAAAACGATAGGTGTTTCAGTTCCATTGTGTAACCCCTGTATATGTCCATAGGGCCACTCCTTTCTCCAGTCACTGGCTACCTGTGCCAGCTGATTAGATTAGATTACTTTAAAGAGGCTGGACACTTCTGTGGAGTAGGGGGTAGTAGGGAAACATTTGATGCAAGTGTAACGGAGTGTATTGTTTATTTGAAATATGCTTTTTCATCACCCTTCACATTTTGCTTTTAAGTGATATTCAAAATGTTCTCCTCATCCTGAATATATTTGAGGTTTTATTCTTAATTTTGACATTTTTAATTTTTTTGGTTTTCAAAATACACAAAAGCTCATGGATGGAAATCCCACTATAGACACACTTGCTTGACCAAGAATTGAACCCCAAGCTGCATGCACATTCTAAACTATCAGTGTCTAAATGTTTCTTACTAGGATAGCTAACATTGTTACTAGGATTAGGTGTTCACTGAATACAATGTCCACTACTTTCACCAGTGGATATTTAGGGCAGGACACTGCACTTCTAGTTTTACACACTTATGTTATCATATGGTGAATGTAGGTGCACATTTGTGTTTGCTAGTATCTCACGTAGCCTTGTAATTGTTTTTGCAATAAGACTCATCTAATCCATGTTCCATCCAAGTCCATGTACGGAGACATGAACACTGACAGAAGTGAAGTGAAGACAAATATTTGTCTGACAGATGTATTTTTCCATGCAGGGATAGCGCAGCCAAAAAAGCAGCCAAGCCACCAAGCAGGGGAACGAGAGGTGAACCTAGAGATGGGGTCAAAGATGTGTTTGCGTGAGACTGTATGGAATTATGGTTAGGGTGGTTCTGTGATGGCCAAAAGAGCAAATAAACAAGTGTCCATGTGAAGATGTGTGTGTTTTCTGCATTTCAGCTCAAACACAGTAGCTTTCAAAGGTTTGGAATCATTGTGTAAAATGATGCTCATTAGGGATGTACTTCCTGTAACAAAAGTATGGAAGATGAAAATGAGAAGGGACCTTTTGCTTTTTCTCATACAGTTCAAATTTCACAATAACAGTCTGGAGAATGGATAATACATAAATAACAAAAATCATTTTATATCCATGTCAATTTAATCAAATAGCTCACCACAATTATTGCATTTTCAGTTCAAAAACTCAATTTCCAGCTGAATTTCTGAGATGTAAGGTTTTTATTTAGTCCTTATTAGCAAAAAGAAATGCTCAAAACAAATTTGATCAAAACATGGTCAAATTATTAAAAGTAATATTCTGTCCATATTTAAATTCCTAATAAAGACAAATTTGAGTAGCCTAGGACCTCCTGAAAATAATATCAATATAACCAATATCTGGCCTCCCATAAATGCACTTTCAAACTATGTAAACATCCCACAAAATTGGCCTAGGGTTATAAAGGTTAATCTTTATTGCCAGTATTGCAAAATTATTTAGAGAATATACAGTTCAAATGCATTTCTACACAGTAGAAATATTTCTTCTGTATTTACAAATACAGTAAAACAATGCAAATATTTTAGCAGCTTAGCTCAGCACCACGTAAACAATCTGTGTCCTCAAAAATTGGTTGAAATATTGCTCAAATCTGTCTAATCTCTGGTAACATTAGATGAATAAATACTTTAAGCATTTATCTATCAATGCTGATACAATTCTGATATCTGTATGCATGCCAGAAGGCTATTTTTTATTATTAAGTTAAGTTCAGACTGCAGGCAAATTAGATTTGTTTCTCAAGTCAGATCTTTTGAAATGACTGTCAAGTGATCAGCTCAGATGCATGTGTCCAGACATCACAAACCTATCTTCACGGGTTGCTGTGGTAACACCAAAGGCACAGTAACTACTTTAATGCTTTTATTGGATCCCAATACTTCCATCCCTCTAGATGTGATGCCAAAAATAAATAAATAAATAAATAAATAAAGACATTTTCAGTGTCCAGATCGTCCAGATTGAGACATGTCGGTACCAATTCAACTGTAATTGTATTTCAAAGCAACTCCAAATGTGTAGTTTTGTTCAAACTATTAAAATCATCTGGATCCAGTCTAGCTATGCCATGATCTGGACTGTCAGTGTGAATACAAGCTTTATATTCAGTTGGCAGTCATGTAACATTTTACACATGTTAAGGATATTTAGTCACTTTTTCAACAAAACCTTGTATCTCCATTTTGCTATTTTACACTCTTAGACATAAGCTGAATCTCACATTTGTTTATTATATTGTATCAAAAAATGGACAAATAGAAAGGCTGCATGACCTGGAATAAAATATAACATTTCTTTGTTTGTTAACATAATTTGAAATACAAGGGTTAATTCATGCACTTCGATGCAGAACCAAATGCTGATTTTCCTCTCTTGAGAATCTTTGCTGGGATTTGCAGCAGCCACTTTCAGTCTTCAGAATTGATCCTATGATGTCAATAAATACCAGGAACCCAATTCCACTGGCAGCCATACATATTCCCATGTCATAATAGTTCTTATCCACATATTGTGCACCATACCTGTGTGCTGTTGGCAGCAGTGAATAAAAAGAAGGTACATGCCAGTGACATGAAGAATGAAGAGAGACCTACACGAACCACGGAAAGAGAGAACTGAAAGATTGTCAGACATGAGTGTCCCAACGACCATGATTGAGGACATTCATTGAGCACTGGGTTGCTTATGTCATGTGTATCATGCCAGTCATGGAGTCACTCAGAATGGCAGTGACTTGGCTTTTGTCTTGGTGGAGACGACCAACAAATCCATGTGTGGAGGCACCACCAAGATGAACAGTTTGTTGTCATGCATCACACATCCAAAAGGTCTACTGTTATGTATGGGGTGCAATTTCGCAGGATCGAGGTGAGAATGTTCAAGCTGCAATGGGACAGATTACACAGGACACCACTAGGAACCTTTAGATACCATGCAGAGACATCTGGCATGTTGCAGCAAAACATGGCGTTCCTACAGCACACTGAGTGACACTAATTCTGTTTGTGTAGCTCATTAAATATTGCTCATATATGTCTTTTTTTTCATTTATGGTTCCTTGTAACCTTTACTTTCCTTCCTATTGTATTGTATTGTATTGTATTGTATTGTATTGTAATTTGCGATTTCATTTAGGTGCACAGTTTGTTTTGATGATGAATGTATTTCCAAGGGCATATTCACACCTGTAACTCTAAACCAAGGATTGTGTTACATTGTGTACATTTGATCTTGTTAGGTTTGGTTCAACAGTTTAGTGAGTGCACTAAATGACCCCTGTCCTCATCAACTATGTGGGCTGTGTCTCCCTGTATTTGGCACTGACTGGTTTGTAGAGTGGTGTGCGTGTAACGTTGGTGTGTTGTCAGTTTGCTGAGTTGTTTTTCCAGGAGTTGAGCCGAATTGCCAGAAACAGACATGCACGTCACACAGCAGAACGAGCATAGCAGGTTACACTCAGATTCCTTTTATTAGCTGTGTGTAAACAATTAGAAACAATCACAAAAATGCAAGTTTCAATATACAATTTCAATATATTCTTTATTTATTAACAACTGATCATTCTATTGAATTCCTATAGTGTGTAAAATAACTAAAACATTAGTATGACATGTGATTGCAAACCTCTGAAATGCCTTTGAAGAGTGTGTAAGAGTCATAAGTGACCACAGTTTAAACTGGACGACCTGGAGAGCTAAGCAATTGTGTGTATTTTTTTTCACAGAGGTGATGAAAGGCCTGAGAGAAAAGCTGAGGAAACAGTTGCTTTCAGACCACCTGGACTGGACCTGGAACAGCACCAGCCCAACATACGATCAGAACCCTAGCTTTCCTTCTCACAGCAACACTTGATACACATGCAAGGTTTTCACTGAGAGGAGCTGTCCACTGCAGACATTGATGGATTTTGATGTGGACGTCCTGAGTTTGCAGAGTGCGTAACAGTGCCGAAGCTCAATCAGCACGCAACGGACACCTGCACAACCACTTGCTGAAAGTCCAATGAGAAGATTAATGGCTTAAAGTAGCATCGCAGCGATCACTGTGTATTCGATATCTGTGAGACATGTCTTACCAAGACATCCAGTTACTGTTTCGTGACCTATTAATTAGCCAGTGAATAACTCCTACTTGAAAAAAAATCTGCATCGTCCAAGTCAGGTCACCATTGATTAAACACATGATATGTATTATGCAAGCCAGGTCACTGCTGATTAAACACAGGATATGTTTAATTGGGTTTAGAATTAGTCTGTCTTGCCAGATTTGACTCAATGAAGTGCAGAGACCTGTATCTTTTTTCTGTATAGATTTTTAGGCAAAGAATAACACACCCAGAAGAATCTCAAACAGAACCTGGATTTGTCACTGAATACAAATTCAGTCCGTAGAAGTCCAGGCTTTGCACAAAACCACTGGAAATTAAGTGGCTGGTGACTTAGTGGTTAAAATAGCATAGATATTGGACAGTTTAAAAAAATGACCATCTACCTTCTCCCAGTCCAAAGTCTGTCAACTGGGCAAAAATGTTTTTCAGTGCACTGTAGAGACATGTCTAGCAGTCAGTGATCTCTCAGCCAGAGGTACACTACCCAAAAGTGGCCTCTCCAAGCCTTTTCATATGGCACTGGGGAAAGCGCTTTACACCCTCTTGTGCCAAGATGTGTCTCATCAGACCATAGCTGTAATCATTTAGATATTGGCCTGAGACTCTTTCTGGTCAATTAATGTATATGTCATATAATTTTCATAATACACTCTGTATAAATGCTTACAAACACTGTTGAGCCTGCTGGGTTACATTGCTGGGATATGTCCACACTGCTGGGGTTTTAGGTAGTTTTAAGTTTTAATTTGTTTTTTAATTGTAAGTTGTTTATATTGTATGTAGCTCAGTGGCTTGATTTCTGACTAGGTCATAGTAGACAACCATTGCCAATAGAATAGGTCACTCTGCAGGAGATACACATGAACCTATTGGCATCATGCCTCATGCCAGGAATGCATGAAGCTTTGAGCTGTGGATCAGTGGAACTGTATTCTCTTGAATGATGTTGTTCAAGCCAATAGTTTTGGGATCAGTGGGGGAGTTGAGGATGAAATGGGCTGTTGATCATCCAACATTCTGACCTCACTAACATTCTTGTCACTAAATGAAATCAAATCCTCGCAGAAATGTTTTAAAATCTAGTAGAACGCTTTCCCTGAACAGTAGAAACAGTTATTCCAAGAAAAGCAGGATAAACTCTTTTTAATACCCTTGATTTTGAATCTAAATATATCATATGTCAAAACCTGGCAACATTTTTGTTATTTCTTCATTTTTAATGTAATGTAAATCTGGCAGTTGTTTGTTACATTGGCGAAACTCCTTGATCAATGGACCAATAGAAATGTTCCAAAATGACAAAATCATTTTGCATCGACTGACATTGAAATTTGTTAAGTTTCAACTTTGAAGACAAGATGTGTAGCAGGTTCCTAAGAACATTATAAGCTGTCCTCTTCCCTATTGATCAGTGGCCTGTCCAGATATTATCTGAGGAGTGGGCGATTCTCTAGAGTATAGATTCACTAGGGTCTAGAGTACTATTCATGAGGTACAGTCATGACTGTCCATCAGCCAGGGGGCGCTAAAAGGTGTGGGGTACGGATAAATTGGCCACTCTTAATAATTCCAAATAACTAAATTCTTAGCTGAACTAAAGAATGTGCTGTTAATATTTTCTGTGAAGAAGAATGTCACTGTTTAAGTTTGAGAAATGGAAATATTCCTTGAAAACTCAGAATAATTAACCACTGGCCAATGTCAACAGATCCTTGTGGTTTTGCACTTCAGTTCACATATTCCATGGTCTGTTTGAATGTCTGTATGTCTGTGTAACACACACGCCCTCACCACCTGATTAGCTTCCATCTGGTGAGCCTAAATCTTTCTCTCTATTATGTTGCCTTTTCCTTTGGTTCCTCACTTGTTTATGCTTTCAGTGATGTCTGGTAATTGGTCCTTCTCAGTGTGGGGAATCAGTGAGGGTTTCTCTTTTATCTGCAGACAAATCATACTTCCTACCCTGCAGTAACAAGGGGATCTGTCTGTTTGTCTTTGTCTCTCTCTCTCACGCAGATGTGGTTGCCGACTTAGGTTAAATACTGGTGGGTGGTTCACAAAACACATTTTTGAAAACATATGTCCTAATAAAATAAGAGATGGTGTATTTGAGTGAGGGACATTAACATAAGAGCAGGAATCACGTTGGAGTATGGAGTGGTATGCAAAAGATTGTGCACTCCTTGTTTAAATGAATCATGCTTAAATTTAAAATTTTTAAGCAACACTAGTGTACTATTTTGCTTCTGTACAATTTTAGAGTGAAAAACGTTTGCAAATGTCTGGGAACCCTATGATATTCAAGCACTCAGTCAACAAGAGCACTGATGACCAAAGTCTGTTAGGGTTATGGACTGTTCACAGTCCAGGTCAGGTGAAAGCTTCATAAATCCCCAGACTCCTCTAACATTGTCCCACAAAACAGCAGCCATGGGTTCTTCTAAGCAGTTGCCTAGAACTCTGAAAAGGAAAATGTTTGTTGCCCACTAAGCAGAAGAAAGCTACAAGAAGATAGTATTTTCAGGCTGGCATTTACTTAGCTTCATAGGATTGCTAGAAAGGCAAATCAGAACCCCCACTTGTTTGCAACAGAAGATGTTGCAGACTGTGGAGTCGTGGTACATGACAAAAATATGGCCTTCATGAAGAAATCCTCTCCTGCATCCTCACCACAAAATCCAAGATCAGAAACAAACCTGATGTATTTTGGAAGCAAGTCCTTTGGACAGATGAGGTTAAACTAGAACTTGTTGGTTGCAATGCATAAATGATGAAATCAGGGAAGAATGGATTAAATTAAATTCCAAAATAATAGAAAGTTAAAAAGTTGAGAAGTTTAAATAGATAAAAATCCTAAACACACCTTAAAATCCACAATAGACTCTTTTTTTTACCACAGCCTTCAAAGTACTCTGATATGAAAATCTATAGATAGACCTAAAAGCGCAGTGTATGCCCTGAAATCTCACAGAACTGGAGGAAGAATGGATGAAAACAAGAATTGAAAATACTTGGCTACCAAAAGTGTCTACAAGCTGTAGTACAGTACTTGCCAAAGGGGGTAAGTTTTACTTCAGACCCTTTCCTTTTTTTGTTATTTTGAAAATGTAAAAGATAAATGAAAATGTTTTTACTTTTTAATACAATAACACAAAGGGAATACAAAGGAATTTAACCAAGGTGGCAAAGTGGTCAGTCATTAATACTGAAGAAATGAACACACAGCACTTTTGGCCTGTAGGAAAAAAATTGGAATGTGCACATTTTTTCAGGTCACGTCATCACTCTACACTAACACACCTGACAAGCAGGTAAGAACTCATGCACGCATACACACAGACACTCTCCAGTTGACTGTTATGGTTTTAACCCCTGTCTATTTCTGTTTTTATGAACAACTGGTTTAATGCTTTTCTGGACACAAAGTGCACATCACAGCTAACCCCTGTCTATTTCCAGTTCAAAAGGATAATCTAATGTAGGCACGCATCTCTGAACCTGTTAGAGACTGTCTGGCTCTGCACAAACACACACACGTACACACACACACACACACGCACACACACACACACAAATGTTCACACATCATCCTCATCAAATCCACGTGATGTCATGAGTTAAAATAAGATATTAAAGCCAAAAATAGATGATTTGTTTTCTATAAAAATAATTGTTTTATTAAATAATAAAATGATTATTTTTTCTATAAAATATATTTATTTTATGTGTTTTTAAATACAAATTGTAAAGAACATAGATAATAATAAATAATAAACCTTTGAGCGACGTTCTGCACACAACAGCAGAGAGAGATGAGAGAAAGATGGAGGGGGAGAGGCGAGGAGGGACAAACAAGACTACAGTTACCATAGCTATGCACCTAAACTACTACAGGTTTCTGGGTGGCACAAATGTTTGTGAAATGATTTACACACAATTGAGTATTTCACTAGGACAGACAAAAAAAGTTGTGGCTGTGGAATAAATAGATAGATTAGGGCTATGGTTTGTTCACAATCATCATTAGAAAAGATCAGTGATGATCTTTTAATAAGCAGCAACACCTAAACAAAAATGACCTTCATGGATGAGTTTTTGGAAGAAAAGCTTTTCTGTGTCCTCACCTGGAAAATGTTCACTTTGGATCTCATGCTGATTTAGATTAGGCTTTTACTGATGAGGTATAAAAACATTGTAGTGGTCATGTTACTGCAAAAATACTGCAATATCGCCATTATATTCACATGCATGATGAGTGTATGTAACCACCCAGTTGATGCTTTATATAATAAGCACATTCCATTGAGAATGTTCTAAGCCTGACCCTAAACCTCAGCTGAACCACAGAAAGTAAGACGAATTTGCCCGTTTCAGTTTTAAAAACAAAACTAAACGCACACTAATGCACACTCATCTCCCCTCCCTTCAGGTGCATCCACCCACACCACAGCATCTATTCCATCACCCACAGCCAGTGGCCTCAACAACCCCTGTCTCCTCTGTTCCTTCTCACAGACCTGCTGTAGACACTGAGAGATGCCTGTGATTAATGATGTTCTGTCTACCCAGGCTAAAAACTCGTTTCTTCATTTTTAAAGCACAATGATTAGTCATTGAGGGTAACCTGACTGCACACACACAGACACACACACACACACACACACACACACACACACACACACACTTGCTACCACTCTGACTGGGCCTGCTTGCACATTACTTCATGATTTTCCCCCAGAGGTGGAAGGAGAGTCAATGGCTGATGGAGATTCTGTTTGCAACACATGAACTGACCACTGTAATCAGTTTCAAAGTGATGATCTGTTGGTTGTGTTTTCATTTATAGGAACTCAAAAAAGGTAGTTCTATGGTTTAATGGAAGCTGATTGTAATATAATTCAGAAATAGCAGTGATGCTGAGGTTGAAGGACATTTAAGAGAAGTGCTCATGTGCTCATGTGATTGCCAGAAAGGAAAATCAATAACGCTTTTTGACTGCAAAAGGGAGATTAACGGTGGTGGTGCACTATTCTTCTGTGCAACGACACCTGCACAGAAATGACCTTCATCCTCCTGCATCCTCACCACACAATTTAACATCTGGATGTTTTTTATATACTTTAAACATTATTGAAAATTTGACCTCTAAAGGGCAGCACATGGAAGACAGACCATGGTCTCACTGTATAACATTTTGTTGCTGTTTTCTTTTTTGTTGTTTGTTTGTTGTTGTTGTTGTTTTGGCATAACTGAGACCAAAGAGGTTTGTAGCTCATTCATTTTTCACATAGAAAAATGTCATTTTAAATATACTCTCATCATCAAAAAATTGTTGCACCCAGAAGGAATCAACCGATTCTAATGCACAACGGCAATGATGTCACAGACTGTCACAGAGACACTGGCAGTGGGTCATCTTCACTGACAAGTCCTGCTTTTGTCTTGCTGGAGGTCACAGATCTACAGTTTAATGCATCACAGGTCCAGAAAGCCACTTCATACAAAGCCAGATTATTACAGGATCTTTGCCAGCCCAATGTTAGGTTAATGAGGTCCTGCAACCAGTGGTCCTACCTCTTCTGAATGCTGTTCTAACAGGACATTGCTGGTCTGCATACTGTTGTTTTCTCAAGAGTTTGAAGACACAGATACTATCCTATGACCTATCCCTGATTGAAAATGTGTGGGATAATACTGGATGTGCTACTAACACATCCAATCAAAACGAATGCAAAATCTGCAGAGGTGAGAATATTCAATCTGGACATCATGAGGAACCTCTGCAACTCCATGCCAAGACATTTGACATGTTGTGTTATACCTGGCACCATCTGAGAGAAACTACTTAATGTGTAGCTCAATAAATATTTCTCATATCAGTATTTTTATTGCATTATACATTATATATTACTGTATAGTCTATGAACTGTCATACCATCCAGAATTACAATTGAGGGTCTTTTGTTAGACCTTTACTGCAGGAGAGGTACTGCACTGCGATTACTTCATTACTGTGCCACACATTCTGGTTGGAACATTTACCTGTTTATGATTCTGGCTCAGTAAACTTTCTTATAAACATTCTTGTTGGCCGATTGGCCACATTTGATGGATTTGAGAGGAAAATTTTGTAAATCTGATTTTTCACATAATTATTCTAAACAGTGCCAGTGCCTGTTTCAGCTGCTCTTCAGCAAAATGCTCCCAAATGTCTTACCAGTGGTTTACCACGTGCTTCTCAAGGAACTCACTTCATGCTCTTATTTGGAACTAAGGAATGTTTAATTTTGGAACAGAAAATGCAAGATAATCCTTATTTCCTTCCATGAAACCCTTTGATAATGAATAAACAAATTAGAAACAAAGTGGCAGCATTATTAAATTCTTCTCTGTATCAGTCTCGAAGAGACTGATACAGGACATTATCACAGCCTGATTCAACATGGCTATTTACACTCTCTTTAAGGTGTAATCTGCAGACGCTTTCTTTCTCCTGGGGCACACTCAGCACCTCACCTGGTTCTCATCGCTTGAGCATTATCTCAGATGGTCATCAAATCCCCCTTAGGCCTGCTCTGTGAACTTAACCTCTCTTTAAGCAGGCTGCTTCTGTAGTGAGAGCCTTCCAGTGGAGCGTGGCTGCTTGAACTCAGCTCACCATGTGGAAATGCAAATCAGGTGCTGCTTCTCAGTAGCCGTGTAATTGAGAATTTAACACAGCGGTGCAGAACGATGGCCCAAATTCCATGGGGCTCGGCTACTGAAAAAACAGTTCTGAAAGAAATACATACTGTATTGGGTAACGGCGGGGAAGGAACCCCCCCACTCAGGATAAGTCCCTACCTTTATTTTCTCTAATGATCAAATGATGAAGCTGATTCCAGACTCAACACATTAACTGAAAGGCTTTCTCGAAGGCTTTATTTGGACAATGACATTTATGGATTTATTTATTTAAGGAATTATTCCTCTGGGACATTTTTGGGGTCAGGTGATATTTTTTGTCATAGGATTATAATGATCTAGATGACAATAAGACAATCGTTCATTTTATTCATTAAATAAACCATAGATGTTGCTGAATAATTATGTTATATATTATATATAATTTAATAATTATAATTATTAAACCCTTAAACTCTGCAGAAATACTGTGGTTCCTTTCCCCCCTACTGGTGGAATTTAGGAATGACTTAGAGTTTGCATTTCCTTGCATGTATTTATTAATCCTTAGGGGTTAATAGAAGTCAAAGAGCATAAGGGGTTAAATGGTACTGAAGGTACTCGATGATTCATAGTAGTTATGAAATAACCCAAATTAACCATTTATTATAGTTACTACATAAAGTATAACAGTCAATGAATAACCCATAGTAGTTACTGAATAATTCAGACATTACTAAGTAATTCATAACAGCTGTGCAACACTTTGCAGTAGTGAACAATTCATACTTACTGAATAGTATTGAATAATCAACTGAAAAATAAAATTGATCCCAGTTTATCCCGTAATCATAGTCTGGTTTTAATGATCCCTCCATGAATTTAATACTGCACTGTATGTGTTTACAAAATGACGTTGTTGTTAAAACCTGTCTGTTCAAGTGGCTGAATCTCTGGTACGCACTGTTATCAGTAAAGTGAAATTGCACTTCAGGAAATGTCCAGCCTGGTTCATGTCATGTGTAGAGAACCGCAGCATATGTTAGAACTGAGAACACACTGCCGCCTCTCCACAGGCCAGCAGGTACTTCCCAGATGGCTGTCTCACGGATGATCAAGCTTGTGTATGTTTGTGCATGTTTGTGTGTGTGTGTGTGTGTGTGTGTGTGTGTGTGTGTGTGTGTGTGTGTGTGTGTGTGTGTGTGTGCGTGTGTGTGAAAACAAGCGTTCATCCTTGCTAAGGGGCTCATAAGAAGGACTGCATGATGATGGACATTTGAAAAGCAGTTGTTTTTGAGTTTAGTGTCTTAGATTATGGCAATTTGGTAAAGACCTAAATCCAAAAATGGCCCCAGGCATATCCAGTGCTGGTTCCAGCTTGTGTGGTGCTCTTTGTGTAATCACGTAACCGCGACAAGCTAGTTCAGTTTGGTGGTGTTCTGTGTGTAGTCTGTTTTATTTATTTTTATCCAACCAGAAAAATGCATCAAAATGTGTGGAGGTATGAAAGACCTATACATACCTCTGAGTGCAGCTGGATGACAAACCCGATTGCTCATAGTGCATTGACACTTTGCACAGAAAGGGGCAGAGCTGGCTTCACTTCCCAAGGAGACTGGGGTAGAAAACTCCTGCAGATGTTCAACCACTCTATAGTTGCCAGCGTTCTCTTCTATGCTGTGGTGCTGGGCAGTTAGCATCAGGAGGAGAGATGCACTGTGGCTGGACAAGCTGGTCAGGTGGGCCGGCTCAGTGGTTGGAGTGGAGCTGGACTCTCTGATAACAGTGATGGAGAAAAGGACCGTGGACAAACTGCTTTCTCTCATGGACAACATCAGTCTCCCAACACCAGTCAACACCAACACACCATATTCATGAAGCAGTTTTTTCAATGGAAGGCTGCGGTCACTGAACTGCGCTACTGAGTGAATTCGGAGATCATTTGTCCCAACAGCCATCAGACAACTCTGGCCGTGGAGGATGAGAAGCCACTGTGGACTGAGTTCAATCTTAAGACCTGATCATTATTCATTATTACATATGTGTACTGGTCTCAGTGTATGCATATATCTGCATATTTATTGATATTTTGGTCATACTGGTGATAAAGTTTCTGGTTATACAGTTACTGGGTAATATTTTTGAGGTTCAGCATTCCATCTTTGCACATCCTTCTCTTGACTGATGGTCATCTATCTATCTATCTAAATCTACATCACTGTGAAAGAATTATGGTTGATTCGCAGGACTTTTTTTATGACTGATTTTAATGCACTATTAATGTATTAAATGCATTATTATTTTTGTTCAAAGTAAGCTGTGATTACATCATTCCCTCCCTACCTTGTGATTCCAGTGGGAAGATCTGAGGTCCAGCCCCTGATCTTCCCAGCCAGTTAGCTGTGTGCCTAGCTCACAAGCTAGATCTGAGCCCACACAGAGACCTGACACAATATCTCTGATATGACTTGTAAATTACACCATTCCAATTGGGTGCCAGCCGGAGAAACATCCAGAACATGCCTAAATCCTCCACTGACTATATCTTTATAGTTTGTGCAGTAAAATTGCTAAAGCAACCTGTACCTTTCACCCAGTTGCAAATCATGATAAAACATTAGAGGGGAGTGCTTTCTATGGGATTTTGGCACAACCTTCGAAATACTGGCACTAAAGACGTCAGTATTTACACCAGGATTGTTAATATGAAAGGCAACATTTTCCCTCCATCCATGAATGCTTGAAAATGTTTTCACACACCTTAATCCCAGATCCCTATTCATCCACAATGCATAGCCTGCCCAGTGATGGTGTTGATGCCTCTCTTAATCTAGTGATCCATCACCCTTTTATGCAAGTCCCAGAGCCCTCATTAGCAAGCCTGAAACCCGTCCCAGACCAGGAGGCCAGGAGGCTGGCCTCACCTGTGCGCTGTTGGATCACAGAGTTATGTGGTTTCCAATGGCTGGTGGAAAATATTGACTGGAAGAGGGGAAGTCTGGGTCTTTATTTAGTAATGGATGGAGATACATTTAGTTAGGTGAGACTGAGGCAATGGGTATCGGATGCTAGTCAGGCGACAAGGGCTTGGGCTCAACAATGCACAGTTGTGTCTGCATGCAGAGGGTGGGTGTGGGTACATGTGTGTGTTAGTGCCTACATAATGGGGGGGTCTGTGCATTCTCTGGGGACATTGTCACAGCAACAGTCCTTTGACACGTCAGATGCCACTCATTTCTTTCCAAACACATCTGATCTCCCTCACGAGAGAGATTCCTTTCTGGATTTAGAGGCATGCTTACCTTCTGCACAGGAGTTATAAGCCTGAGAAAGGTGAAGAGGTTAATCTTTATGGAGCGAAAGGGGCAAGGACAGATTTGACCTGGGTCGCAAAGGGCCATTTGATCTTACTTTTCCCCCACCTCCAGTAGAAGAGGAAGGCCTAGAGGTGAAGAACACTCATGATCTTCTCTCAGGAGCACATCAGGCACAGATGACTCAAAGACTTGTATGTAAAGTAATTACTGCATTTTTGGAAGTGTAAACATTCATTATCTTAATCTACAGTGGCACCTGTCAAGAGGTGGAATGTACTTATCATTTCTTGTCAGTTCTAGTCAGTTCTTGAAGAAAAAATGGGTGAGCATAAGAATCTAAGACATGTTAAGAAGAACCAGATGCCTGGGTGAGAGCATCTCCAGAACAAATAGCAGGTCTTATTGGGTGATTCCATTGTGCTGTGGTCAGTACCTACCAAAAGTGCTCTAAGAAAGGACAACCATTAAATTGGTGACAGGTCAATGGGAACTGAGGCTCACTGTTTCTCATGAAGGCTCCACCTCACAACTCACAAGAGGACTAAGCCTAAAGGATCTGCTGCTAATGTATTGGGCCCAGATACCAAAGGAACCCTTCAATGTTCTCATGGAGGCCATACCTCAAAGGAGCTATTTTAGTGGCACAAGGATGAACTATTATATTAGGCAGGTGATATCATGGCTGATCGCTGTTCTATTTAGAATTAACATACATGTACATGTACAATACAATAATACAATCTGATTGGTTGATTTCACAATTATAGTACATTTGCTGAACACCATTGCTGTTTTGTTGAACTTCCTGAACAAATAAAAATAAGAATGTCCAACTACAAAAGTAAAAGTACAAGAAAACTATAAAGCCACGGTTTCTAAGCTCCATAACTCTGGATCAGAGTACACATCAGTACACATCTCATAACAAACTCTCATGGCAGCAAAAATTCACTCGTTGAATTAAGTCCTAGTTTAAATGCCAAAGAAGCCTTCCAAATTACAAATAAAACGTATGTCAAAGTGGCTCCAAGAGCTCAGTGGTTTAATGCACTACCACTCTAATCCTAGGGTCACAGCTTCAAATCCTGGGTCATGCTGCTTGCCAACACCAGGTCATTTGTGTCATCGTAAATATTTAAAAGTGTCAGTTGACTTTACAAGGTCAATAGACCATGAAAACTGACACTTGTTAAATAAATTTTGATGCAATGTGTTATGTCATTTAAAGTGGGATGGCAAGGTGGCTCTGGGTGTGTCTTCACTCTCTGGGTGTAGCTTCAAGGTTGTGGGTTCGATCCCCACTTCAGTTTTACGTTCTCCCCATGTACAGTGTTTCCTGTCAAAAACACTGGGTAGATGAACTGGCCATGCTAAACTGCCCACTAATGAGTTTGTGGTGTATGGTACCCTGTCCAGAGGCTATTCCTGCTTTGTGTCCAATTCTTCCACATAAGCTGTGGATCCATCATCACCCAGTCCAGGAAGAACCATATGAACACACGTGTCTCCATTTCCTCTGTTGTCCATCTTCCTCTGGTTCACATGTTTTTTTGGATGTGTGTCCTATTTTCTAAGCAAACTTATCTTCTGCATAAACAGTGCATCTAGAACAGTGCATCAAACCCTTGTGTTATATAATTACAGACACCATGCCTTATACCTCCTGGTGCGTCAGATGGTTCTTTGAATGATGCCATATAAGAACCACTTTTGGGTCATACAGAATCATTTGTTATAGAGATGTGTTTACGAGTGTAGGGTTAAGGTACAAGTGTGCTTTTCAAAACCCTTGATTTCAGAAGAAACATTGAATGAGCAGCTGTCCCAATACTTTTGTGCATATAGTCCATATAGGGTAACTACCAAACAGTGAACCTGAGAAGTATCTACTTATGTTCTCATGTCAGGCCAGTTTGGTCCCTCTAATATCCATCTTTCTTCAGTGTTGCTGAGTGTGATGAATGTGGTACTGATGTCACGACTGTCGGCTGCCAATAGCTTTATTTATTTTCTGTTTCACTGAATGGTCATTTGCAGACCGCTTTTGCAGGACAAGTCATCATGGTTATGGTGTGTCCAGACTTTGGATCGAGGAATCGTGTAAGTGAGAGTCTGAGAGAGAGTGAGAGAGCAGGGGGGGGGGTAGTTAATATTTTCACCAAATGGCTGAACAAACAAGGCTGCATTTTCTCTAGCAGATTTATCAGAAGTGAGGGAGATATGACAGGCTGTTTTTACTGGAGAAGACAATGGGAAAGAGGGAGAGGAGGGAGAGAGAGAGAGGGAGAGGGAGAGGGAAATCAGTATAGGGCCATTGTGAATACGCAGCAATCTGTGTTTCGTTATGCCAACATGATTTATCTCTAAGCTCCACTCAGCAGGACGTGACGGCCACTGACGGGCTGTGGGAAATCTGCGTTAGCCAATCAGAGACTTTAGCTCACTGCTTACAGCAGCTCTGTATGGGTTCCTGGACCCCCTCCTTGGTAGGTATGTGTTTGATACATTTGTATTTGTAATGCCCATCTCTGGATTTATCTTGGGTTTGGGCCTTTAGTTTGGTGACATGCAAATGAGATCGACACATTCCAGACATTTATTTTCTCATGCTCTTCTACCCATTACGTTCCTCTACTCCACCCCACACCTTACTATCTCTCTAGGTCTCTGTCTTTTTCCTACACTTTGTCTCGTTCTCCTATACACCCTTTCTCTCCTGCTTTTGCCCTCTCTCTAACACTCTATTTCTTTTAAAACTCTCTCACGCTTCCTCTTTCTCTTACATTCTTTCCCTTACATGCTCTCATTCCTTCACACTCTTTCTCTTACATTTTCTCTCTCTCTCTCTCTCTCTCTCTCTCTCTCTCTTTCTCTCTCTCTCTTTCTCTCTCTCTCTTTCTCTCTCTCTCTCACACACACACACACACACACACACACACACACACACACACACACACACACACACACACACACACACACACGGATAGGCAAAGTCCAGAAGGCTGTGTCTGTCTTCTTGCTAGTCACCAACTGCTGCAGACACATCTACAGGTGGAAAGCTAGGATGCTCATCACTCAGCAGATGGGCCAGCACCTCCCTGGCTGCTGGAAAAAGGGCCTGCTTCACATTGTTCACAAACATTTCCAGTATCCTCAAAGACTTTATACCAGTCTGCTTCGAAAACGGTGGTGTCTTTCTCTTACACTCTCTTTCTCACACTCTTCCTCTTTCTCTTACACTCTCTTACTGTCTCTCTTTTTCTTGCACTCTCATTCTCTCTTACACTCTCTCTAAAACTAACATTTTCTTTCACTCAAACACACACACACACACACACACACAGACACACACACACACACACACACATACTTTCCAACCGATTGATTTCTCACAGTGAAACATGTCAGAGTGCAGTACCCATAAAGCTGCCACCCTGGACAGGCCATAGGATATTGGAGGGGTTTAATCTGTCATAAAATTGCTAGCGGCTCCAAGCCTCAGTAATACGAAACCTTTTATTGCCTCTCTGCATTGTTTCATTTGACAAAACATTCATAGGTGTCAAAACTGCACCCCATGTTCTTAAACAGACTTTCACTTCATACTAAGTGCCTCATACAACCTTATATTCAATGTACTGTACAATTAATGTACCTAATTAATGTGTGCAATGTATATTAATGTATGTTAATGTAATATGTTTCATTTTATGTAATTCTTAACTATTTTTTTTTCTTTTTTCCTTTTTTTGTTTTCATCATGAAATGTTTGGGGTAAAAACTGTGATATATAATGTAGTATATCAATAACTTCAATACCTAGTAAGAATAATCAGCATAATAATAATGTAGGTTTAGGCTTTTCTTGCATTTTGCATATAGGTTACAGACATTAAGGGAATTCCACTTGCACAAAAGAGTTCCCTTTGCATAATTATGTACAGATACAGATGAGTACAGATGTGATAACGGATAACTGCTCTGAATTTACATATTCCAATGTTGTCATTTACAATCTCCACTTTTGCTGTTTATTGCTTTCTGACATCATTTGAGTCTGGCAGTTTTTGACATTGTATAAGAATTTCCCAATAAAACAAGCAATAGAATTCTCCAAAGTCACCTGTAGTAATGGAAATACATTTTTCACCTCACTGATTTTGTTAAGAATGTTGTCAATCTAACATTCTATTCTTATTCATATCCTACCATTTAGGTGACATAAATGCAAACTACCAGAGCCATGTGACAGCAATGAAAATGCATCCATCTCTCTTAGTAAATTATAAAAATCCTCCCAGTACAACCAATACCCCTCCCAGTGTAACCAAAACCCATCCCCATGCAGCACCAAAACCTATTTTATTCCTCATACAAAGCTTTTACCTTCCACTAAGTTTATAGAAACACACAACAACCCACTCATCTTTAGATAAACAACTGGTTGCTGCAGTTCGGATTTGCATATTCCATCCCACACAACAGTCAGATTTCAGTCTGACTAACTGGAGATGCCTTTGACTACCAAGTGTAAATTCATGCAATTAAAATCTTTTCAGGATACACTAGTTGTATGGAGTGACCAGATGTACATGGGGTCAGTTTTCTTTGGCACTGACATGGTCACGACCAACATGATGGCTCATCAGAGTCCCAACACACAGACAATTTCAGCAAACATTAAAATGATCAGATTTAAGTGATCTTCTTCTTTACATTCTGCTGAGTCTCCGAAAACAACTCTGTGTTTGGGTTATAGACATCTGAGCACAGTGCTTTCATTACAGAAATTAAAGAACAGAAACAAAGGGCTTTTTCCAGTAGACGTCCACACCATATCTAACGACCAGCTATGACCACAAGCTGTCCTGTGCTGTATATTAACACTCAGGACAGAAGTGTGAGTCGGCTCAGAACTAAAACAGGTCAACAGATTTCTGCTTTGTAACATCATTTACTGCTTCTCAGCAGAACCATGTCAGGAACCCATGACCCTATTCTCATCCCTTCACCTGGCAGCATCACAGCTCGGTCTAAGGTCAGTTCGAGTGACAAGTGTGAGATCATCAGGGTATGATTTGCAGTGTATGTGCTTACTGGGGACACTAGTAAAATAGGGGATATCAAAGCTGATCGTTAAATGAAAGTAGGAAAATTAGCCCATCTAAAGCTGTAGTGTGTGTGTGTGTGTGTGTGTGTGTGTGTGTGTGTGTGTGTGTGTGTGTGTGTGTGTGTGTGTGTGTTTAATCATAGCTAATGTTAAAGCAAATCCATTAGGTCTTATGTGTTATCACAATATTCTGAAGATCTCAGGTTTGAATCCCAGGTCAGGCTCCACCTATTGGTGGAGGTATACGTTTGCCCTCACCCTCCCAGTGACAGGAGCATTGTATGTGATAGGAGAGAGTCCCAACAGGGTTGGGTACCTGGCACATCCAGAAATTGGGATAATATTTTAAATGATAAAAATAGTGACTACACTGTATTCCAGTGAACGTGTATCCTATCTATCTATTGATGGTATCTGTATTAAAACTAGCCTTACCATTGCAGTGAATCTGTACACTGTCCTGTGGAATTCTCCAGAGGAATCTTCAAAACAAGTTGTGTCCCAAACATTGACTGAAGCCGAGCTATGTGCTGTGTTCAGAACTCATTTCTTTGGTCCAGATCTTCTGATTTTTCTATTTGGTTGAATCAAAATGACAGATTTGAAAGGTGCATTGGACTAGTTACAGACTAGATTTATGAGGTGATTCAACCTGCATTCATCCACAGTATAAAAACAGAGATGTTATAAATGAGAAGATCGGTCACTGGTTGAGATATGGAGTTCTGGTGATGCTTGACATTTTTGTAAATAAAGTCATGCCATTCAGCAAAAAGAACCAATCAGCTTGCTGGTTAAAAGAGCCACAAAAGCAATGGTTTTTTTAAACCAGTATTTATTTATCTCACAGACAAAACCCTCTCAGACCAATGACTTGTCTGGATGCTGATGGCAAACTACAAAGTAATGACAGTTCCTCAGATGTCCACAGTCAAACAGCAGTTTCGGATATTGAGTAGGTTATATAATATCCATTATAGGGATGTATGTTATGTTGTTATTTGAGTGTGGAATTAAAGGGTGAGTCACACAAGGGTCCCTTAAGGCATAAGAGGTTATATTTGTTAATTTATTTGAAGTTGATATCTAGGGAGCTTTCCACTGAGATCTTCTGTTATGTCTGTATGTCTGTCACAAAAACCACTGTACAAATAAAACGGATTTGAGTGTCCCTTTAATTTAATTCAAATCACATTTCAAAACACAGTCCATCATCCATTGGATGCCTGCTTTGACTTGTTCACCCCTTGCTTTTTTCATTTGTACAGATCAAAGAAGTGGGACACATTGTATAGATGGGAACAGCTGAGCTCTGACAGACTTTTTCAATATGCGTTCCCTCACCAATCCCCCACCAACCCCCCAAAAAAAGACCTGTTTTTTTAGAGAATTCTTTGAGCTGTGAGCAGATAATACATTTCTTTCAGTCTTCAGAGAATTTGTCCAAACCTCTGAGGTCTGATTTATGGGGTGATTAGTCAAGTTCAGACATACTGAAATAGAGAAAGGAAAATGCTCAGATTCATGCTTGGCCTTTTTTATTTGAAATGGAATGTAATTTGATGCTGATCAAGAGATTGATATGAAAGGACAGGCCTAAGGGTAAAGAGATAGCCACTGTCCATCAAATTTTGGGAGAATCTTCTTTAGATTTGTTTTAGTTCAATTTTAATCTTATTGTTTGTTCAACTTTTAGCATTTTCACTTTCATATACATTTTTAAGTCTCATTTCATGGAATGCTGTACCAACCATACCTAAATATAGGAAAATATTTTTTTAATTATTAATTAGCTAGTTTTCTTTTTTTGACTGATATAAATCATCCAGTACCTACTATAAAATATGTAGTGTATACATCATCCAGTATCTGCTATGCTATATTCAGTAAAGACAAACAATACATTCAGTATCTGCTATAAAGGATTCAGTAAATACTAAAAACCACTCAGTATACTATTAAATATTCAGTAAATAATAAAAAATAATTCAGTACCTGCTATAAATGATGCCGTAAATACTAAAAATCATTCAGTATCTGCTTTAAATGAGTCTGTTAGAATGTTAAAATGTTTAACACATTTTTTTGGTTTTCATTGCTACTGTTCAAACTAAAATTTTGTTAACATAAAAACAGCTCAACTAAGTTTCAACTATGTTAAAACCACATGTTGAAGATATTTTGGATCAAATGTGGTTTAAACTCCAAGATGTGAGGAATGCTACATCTGCAAGTCAGGCCTTGTCTTTGTTACAAAAGTAGGATGATATATATATATATATATATATATATGAAATGAATCTTCTTAAATCTCAGTTTGTCTTTACTGTTGTCTTATTGCACATATGCTTTCCAATCTATTGACATGGTCAACAATAGACTGTTCTCTCAGGATATTTTAGGATTCTTACAAAAGATGTGACCATTGACCATATATGTATGTGCTCATCAGCAGAACCACACAGTCCTGAGTCACACTTAATGACGTGCTTTTTTATGTGGAAGATTGTGAAACAGATAAATAATATATAAATATACTCGACTGTCTTTCCTCAGAGAATGACTCCCACATATTTCCTTCAAAAGAAATTAAATAGACTTTGGAACCTCAGGTCTCAGTATTACAACCAAGCAGTTGGTAGAGCTGAGGACTCAAGTTGCTAGATCTTCTGGTTTAGATTTGCACACACTGACCAGTGAAATAAAAGGCTGGTCTTTACATGTCTATTTGGTGAGGGTTTTCTGTTATATATTTATATAGTGATGGGTCATTTTTAGCACTGCAGTGACACTGACATGGTACTGATGAGACTATGTTGAAATCTATTTACGTTATAAAGACATTAGGATGCATTAGGATTTGCTTATGTTTTATGTTTCTTTAGATGTAGAAGAGTAAAATAAATTGGATGAGTTACATATGGTGTAACTCTAAAAATGATTTATTTCATCTTTATTACGTATGACTACATGTAAATATTCAAATTTGATTGCACACTGATTTCGTTATGACTTGAGACATTTATTAATGACTATTACAGCATTTAAAGCTGCACCCATGTTTTTGAGCACAGTCTTTTACCAATTTTAACAAATTAGACTGGATTCATAAACAGGATTGCACAGTATTCTGTTTGTGCTCTAATGCACTGCAGACCTTTCTACGCCAAAAACCACAATGTTAAATAAACTTATAGTGAGGACAGAAAAGTAGTCCACCCTCGCCAAATCTAACAACAGCACAACAGTCATCAGCATTAATTACCCCTCCTCTCTCTCTCTCTCTCTCTCTCTCTCTCTCTCTCTCTCTCTCTCTCTGTGTGTGTGCATCTCTCTCTCTCTCTCTCTCTCTCTCTCTCTCTCTCTCTCTCTCTCTCTCTCGCTCTGTCTCTCTCTCCAAATTCACACCCACCTGTTAACCTTTCCTATGGTTTGTTTTCATATCTATGGAAGGACAATTAGCACTCATTGTGTAGTAGCAACCACTTCCCAAACCACAAACCACAACTGTTCCCCTCAGACTGAGAGAACACGGCCCATCCCTGCCAGCGATGGCAAAAAAACATTATGTCCCAAATTTAAAGGAATAGCAATGAATTCATAGCTGTAAAGAATTTATGGTTACACTTAAATAAATGATGTTCTATTAACACAATTCTGGCCTAAAATAAACAAGCACAATAACATAATACAAACAATTTTATTTCATGACTGCTTGCTAGTTTTGACAGAATTTCCTGATATGACACATTTTATTTATGTGCAACCAATTGGCACAATTTAGACATGAACCTTGTTTTAATTTATTAGTATTTTGTGACCAAAATAAATTGTAAAGTTGAGCTAGAATGCATAAATGTTGAATGTTGAGAGTTTTGGACATCAAAGTGGCAAATCATTAACCTTAAACACTGTTCACCGAAATAAAATCCAGCATAAGCAGCATGGGTTCTCTAGTGAAGTTCTATGTACAACCATGCATAAAATACAGTTTTATCACTTATCACTTATTTATCACAAGTTGTTCTATAAAGAACCTTTAAAATGGTTCTGTGACTGTAGTTACAGAGCTTGTTGTTACTACTTTCATGCCATCATTTCATAAATCATAGAAATACAGTTGTTGTGGCACTTAAAAAGGTTCTCAGTCTATATCGGCAAATTCCCCCTTTAATGGCACTTTGGTTGAGCATGGGTCAGCTGATGCTGATATTACTTTACAGTGGTAATTTTGGTCATTCCCATACTCATTTGTATCACAGACCTGTAAATGGCTGTTATCCATCAAATACGAAATATGCCAGAATACATGCAAATGCTTGTTCTCCATGCCTGGGAAGTAAATTACAGTGGGGAAAAGGGAGTGAGGTATGCACCCTGGAAAACATAACACTGACCACATAATCCCTCTGTGGGATACTCAGAGAGCACAGTCTCGTCCAGTATCGCAAATGGAGTTGCCCGTTATAAGACACAGGTGTGAGGTTGCCCTTCTCTAACCTCATTACACTCCCTGCTACCTGAAAGAACACAGGCACATTCTTACACAAACGGTGGTTCTTGGAACGCTTCTTGGCTGGGGCATATGGGGCTAGAAAAAGCCTTTGGTTGGTACATAACTTTCAGATTATGGGCTTGTATCTCATTTGCATCAACATCAGCATCTATCGAAAAAAGTTCTTTACAGATCCTTGAGTGTTTTTTTCTGTGGTTTGGCTCCAAAGAAGCTGTATTGCCACCTTTATTTTTAGGACTGTAACCTGTACAAGACTCAGAAGGCTTGGTCCCAATCATGTAATGCCTGATAATGGGCCTGAGACTGGAGAGGCATTATCTTTGCGGGAAATGTTCTAGCGCTGCGGTTCTTTAAGTAAGTGTCCACTCAGGCTTTGGTTCCCAGGGGCCCCTCACTTCCCCCTCGCTAATAGATATAATCAAGGAGACAATTAGACGTCCCTCACTGCCGAGGAAAATAGCAGGCGGGCATCTGTGGCATTTAAGAAATGCCCTTATGCAGCACTGCTCTGTAGTATCAGGCAGAACATCGGGAAAGCCAAAAACGGAATTGCTAATCACGAGCTTGTTCGCTTGTTTTTGTTAGTCAGTGTTTGCTGAAGATAGGAGTCTAGAGTCTAGTCCAGTGCTAAAACAGGAAAGATGGTTAAAACAGGACCCGTTAGTATGAGATTAAATCATTTTTTTCCCAGCTTCAGTAGAAGTGCAAGCTGTGGTTGAACACTGGGCGTCATTTGCGTAACTGTGATTTCTCCTTAATTTCCAAGATTTAGGGTAACAGTTTGCCGGAAGAATCACATGTATGGAATCAAAACTTCTCCTTTGTCCAAATGTCAGCAAATGTTTGATGTCATTTCACTAAAACTATGTTGCAAATCATTGCTTTGACTTAAACCACATAAACAACAATAAACCTACTCAACTAGCCATTTCTATAACATAAAAATAGGTTAAATAAGAAAGACATAAAACGATAGCTGGCCTTGCACTTAAGAGGTCAGCCTTTTACAGTGTTATGAGAAGATGTTTGTGAATGGCTGAACTGATGGCAAAGTAACAGCCTTTGCTATAAATTAGACACAGCTCAGCTAAGTTTCCATAGTCTGCTGAACCAGTGGAGCATCTCCTACAGAAATCTCTTTACAGGAGAAGGGGGAAAACATTCTTTATATATATATATATATATATATATATATATTTATAGGAGGCAGGCACACATGCTTGATTTTTGTATGGATGAGACCATGTTTTGCACAATATTGTACTTCTCTCTACACCTTTCTCTTGCTTATAAGAACTAAAACACCTCACATCTCAGAAATCCTGTTGGTCATTGATCATTTGAGCTGAAAATGCAATCATTTTGATGAGCTATTTATAATGATATGATTGACAGTGATATTTATATTAATAAATTCTTCAAGTACTTGACAGTGCTCTAAATAAAATAAAGAACAACATGAATGGCCTTTATAATTGTTGTTATTTATGTGTGTATCAGTACTATTCCTTCTCAGGACTTTTATTCTTAAATTTGAGCACTCTGTGAGTTTTATAGCTCCAAATCTGGGTCAGTGACATCATTAGCCCACCTTTCTTGCTGATCAGTCAGAGTCTGCAGGCAGGTTGAGCATGCACATGTGGACAGAGCAGTTAACATGCACTTTAAACTGGGATTTAATACAGTTGGAAATGAGAGCTGGACTACTCACTGATAATTTATCACCTAATAACTCTGATCTTGAGTTATAAAGCTTAGAATACCAGCATGTAACTGACCGCAAAGTTTGGATCTTGGGTTGTAATAGTTAATGTTAAATAGTTATTTTAGAGCATTTGGTCCATTCATTTCTATGCAAACAACAATCACCAGATTTTCATTAACTGACTAAGTGCAAAGTGGGACAGCAATGATTATAACATGCTTATTTGTGCTGTAGTTGATATTGAACTATATGTTTATGACATACAGTATATGTACATAACTTATGTACATAACTTATGATTATGTGCCTGATCTATGTATCATGCAGCAGTGGGAATATTTGGCTCCAGTGTATTGTGAAACATGATTTTACAGATATTACCATATCATGCTATTGACAGCAATGGATGGAAAACAGCAAACATGAGCAATATGAAGGATCTGGGAGACCTGCCTGAACTTCATGGAGGGAAATGAGAGATGCACAGACATGCACAGACTGACCCAACAACCATAATAGCATATATTCAGCAGGTAGTGATACCCTCCATAAGTCATCCTGTTGGTATCAGTGCCATTGGCAGATTGCTGCGTGGTGCTGGATTACATGCATGCAGACCATTATGACAACTGCCCTTAACATCACATCAGCATCGCCAATAACTATAAGTTCTAGGCTGCCATACAGCCACTTAGAATGCCAGCAGTCCTCTTTAGTAATGAGTCCTGATTTTGTCTTAGTGAAGTTGACCAACAAATCCATGTATGTGCTATTTCAACAGTCACATCACCAGACCTATCCTCAATTGAAAATGTGTGGAATGCTATTGGATGCATTATCAGCACTCCTGTAAAATCAAAACATCTGGAAAATCTGCAGGAACTGAGTGAGAATTATCACAGGATGCTATTACAGACCTCAACAATTTCATACTGAGGCATCTGGTATGTTGGTTTATACCCAATGCCATATTAAGAGAAACTTCTTCTGTATGTGTAGATCAATAAATATTACCCATATCACTCATTGTAATCATTTATTGACCTGTTCAAAATTATCTTGCAATACACCTTTGGATACTTTTACACAACCCTACATACACACACACTACAATGAACTATAAATGGTACATTAAATATATGGTTTAACAGATTTTTGACATGCACTATTCATATATCTCAAATTTCCATATGGGGTGACTGCTGATCACTTTAATTTATTTAAGATGGAAGTAAAGCTAGGTGGATGTCGTTTTTGTTAAAGAGCTCAGTGCCTTTGAGAATATCTTGTATTATGAGAGTGCAAGATGAATTACTTATTATAATTTTGCTATTTACCTTTGCAAAAAAATATAAAATAATAACTGGAAGGACGTGCTCAAGCTTCTTCCAACTAACTCCCCCTGATGTGACTTTTTTTGTCCACGTTTTGAAGATAACAGTATGTCATCCAGATTCCAGAGTGCTGATTGATCAGCTGTATTTGAAAGCAGCTTCCATTTGATACCCATATTTTCTTTATGGTTTGGTTATTATAGTGATCCTTCTTTAGTTACATGTCTAAAATGGATGAAAAAAGAATGAAGCCAGTGAAGATTGATTGAAGTTTTGTTATCCAGTGGCAGGGCTTTCCACCATGTAACTTTTGCCCGGACACATTTTTTTTAACCCATCATTCCTAGGTACAGCTTATAGAAGAGGAGGGGGAAAGTGGGTGAATTGGGCCCAGAGCTCATACCTCATTAATCCTTTCCCAGCCGGGCTACAGACCCACATGATGAATTGCGGTGGTAATTTTGTGCGATCCCCACTTCACAGGGCCACTCAACTACAACCCGTCATTAATAAAAGCAGTCCAACTGGTGGAAAAACAGCCAAATGATTACCATATGCTCACATTATGGAAACCGGTGTTGCCTTATCAAACAGAGTCCACCCCTCTCCTGACGTGGAGGTGCTAAAGCATCTTTGGTCTGGTCTGCTTTTGGCAAGCAGCTCACAACAGATAGAGGTGCTGACATTGCGTGCTTTCTGTTCAGTAGCTGTTAATTTGTGAACCGTGGTTGGCCGGCTACCGTTGGCCATTTATCATTTGTGAAAGATCTCAAAATTGGAGCCAATCTGCTGAGAAGATAATGGCTTCTCCAGTGCCGACCATTATGACTGATACAAATGTGATTGGAACCCTTATTGAGTTTGAGGAGGGCCATGTTGAAAAGTGTCTTCCTCCTGCAAGCCTGTTGGCACTGAAAAATTTGAGAATGCTGCGCAGCAATACGTTTGGAAACTCAATTGAAGAAACTAATAGGAATTGGAGAATAACTTAGAACAGAGGGTCAACAATAGAGGGGTGAATAACAACATGCCTATATTTCCATGATGGTGGTTGCTAGATGGTTGTTATGTATCACTAGTTGGTTCTGATGGTATCCCAGGTGGTTTCTGTGGTGTTTCTATGTGATTGATCTGGTATCACAGGTTGTTGCTACAGTGTTGTAAGAGATGCTCTATGAAGCGCTACAGTGACAAAAAACTGTTTTTGACAAAATAACTGCAAAATTTTGTTTTTGCAAAATTAGAGCACTTTTCAAATAATCAGCATGCATGGTCAGAATGTACTGTTCAAATGTACTGTTCATGGTTTTTCTATAGTTACTGTAACCTGGTTGTAGTGTGATGTCTCAGTGTTTTAGAAGGACTGGTTATACCCATAATACAGTATATTCAGAAAAGAATGCTCTGGCACAATAACAGTTATTGACACACTGTCATGAGTTTTCAATTTTAGTACTAATACCAAGCCTTGTACCAGAATTTTGATACAAAGCAGTACTATGGCATAAAATTATAAACACTAAGAGTGTTTATAGGGGTGGGTCTTCTAGTTCCTGTGTGTCACTCACCATGATCTAGTGCCTACTAGTGTGAGCAAAGCTTAGCATGAGGTGTTGCTCAAGGTTTCCAGATGGCACACTCACTTGGGTTGTGAGACAGTTTGGGATGAATATACTGTTACACCTCTGTTACAGAGGGGATTTAATGAACACACATCGTTGTCTGAATAGCAGCAGACATGGAAAACTTGGCAATATGCACAATGTCATGGGGAAATTTAGACAAAAAGGATTTGATCGCATTGGACCTCAGAGCATTACATTGTTTTGATACTACAATATTCAAGCATACTCGAAAATATAAATATCATCCTAATGCCCACCCATTATGGAGAGAACATGATTTTGCAAGGCCCCCTGAAATCAAAACATGCCCTGAAACTGAGATTAAATAATAGTTTAAATTCTATTAAAACCCAAACCTGCTCATAAATTAAAGATAGAAGTCATCCCAAAGACATGGAAGAGTACATGCTAACCGGACTGTCACACACCGTCTAAAACATCTTTAGAAAACATCCCAACATAATGCCATAAGTGCTAAAAATGTCCAGTATCAGATAACAGATAACATTCCTAATGTTCATTAGTGAAAAAACATAGTTTTCATGTATTTAGCCATTTGCTCATGAAGTTTTTAAAGTAGCAGCTATTAAACCACTGCTCAAGAAAGCAAATCTGGATCAGAGTGTACTGGATAATTACAGACCTATTTCTAATTTTCCATTTATATCTAAGATTTTAGAAAAAGCAGTGGCCAAACAACCGTGCAGATACCTGCACAAGAATGACATATATGAAAAATTCCAATCTGGATTCAGGACTCATCATAGCACTGAGACAGCCCTAGTTAGGATTACAAATGATCTCCTTCTTGCCACTGAGCTAGGCTGTGTGTCCCTGCTTGTGCTGCTAGATTTAAGTGCAGCATTTGATACAATAGATCACACTATTCTCCTAGAAAGATTACAAAGCATGGTCAGAATCAGGGACAGCCCTCTCATGGTTCAGCTTTTACCTAACCGATCGGTTTCAATTTGTAAATGTAAAGGATGTGTCTTCCAATCACACTGAAATGAGATGTGGAATCCCACAAGGCTTTATTTTGGAGTGTGTTTCCGAGTTAACGATGAGCCACTGGCCTGAACTGATTAGGTCCTAACCTCAAGCTCTTCTGCCCCATCTGAGAAGGACCCCAATCTCCCCTGATACATCTTTACATTGGCTTTCCATCTTCCGGCTACTGGACCTGGAGTAGTTTCCCACCCTGCCATGGACTAGCTGCTCACCCACCATCATCAACTATGTAGAAATCTACTGTTACTATTATGTCCACCAGCGAACTAACATTACTTCAGTAAACCAGAGTAATAGAACAGAGTTGTAGGGGTCCAGTGTCCCCTAACTGTGTATAAGTAATTTGACCAGAGGAGGATGGGTCCTCCCCTTGTGAGCCTGGTTCCTCCCAAGGTTTCTTCCTCCAGCTCTGAGGGAGTTTTCGTTGCCACTGTCACCATTTGGCTTGCTCACCAGGGGATCTGTCTCTTATCCTTTGTTCCTTGTTGTTCACCTTTTTATTTCTTGATTTCTGTGAAGCTGCTCTGTGACAAGTTGTGCAGAATGCTATACAAATAAATGTTGATTTGATTTGATTTTGTGTTTTGTGTTTTGTTTATTGTCTTTTTTTTTTGTGTCATATGTGTGGTTAGAGGCCCCTGGGCATTTGCAATCCTGCTGCTCCTATGTGGAACACCTTAAAAGCTCAG
Source organism: Acestrorhynchus altus (assembly GCA_034509495.1). Lineage (NCBI taxonomy): Eukaryota > Metazoa > Chordata > Actinopteri > Characiformes > Acestrorhynchidae > Acestrorhynchus > Acestrorhynchus altus. The sequence continues at coordinate 10,453,715 of CM067515.1, forward strand.
CACATGCCATGACACTTGCTCCCAGCCATTTCACAGAAGTATTGACTATGAGAATAGCAGTGTTTTTTTGTGGCTTGTATTGTTTGTGTTTTTTTATTTTTATTTTTATTAATATTATTTTTTGTTTTGTTTTTCAAAAGAAACTCACTCATCTGATGTATAAGTTGAAGCTTCTGGGTTCTTCTGTGTAGTCAGAGGCCCTTTGGCCCTGGTATCACTGACCCGGTCATTAAACCATCTCTGCCCCAGCCCCATCTCAAAAGCTCCCAGCCTTGTCCACCTTTCTATATCATCGAGGGACTCCTGACTATGAGAATAGCTATGTTTTTTAATGTATGTTTTTTTTGTCTGTCTGGACTGACTGTGAGCATGCCTGGTGTGAGAAACACGCTAAACATAGCTCAGTCCCTTCAAATCCCAGTTGGCCGCTCGTTGCTTTTGAACAGTGAACATGGCATTTTATATAGGTTTTGAAATATGGGAAAGCAGTCTTGACTGTTGTTAAAGCCTGCAGTGGGCACTTAGCATGTCATCTTGTGAAGACAGATTAGTCCTCTGCACTGACTTACCCACCCATGTTGTATTTGGCAGCATTTTTAGTGATGCTAGGACCAAGCTCTGTTATTCCAAGTGGAGTGTGTGGTGTTCATTCTTATACCTTGGCTTTGGATGGTCCACGTATTAAGTAAACCTTATTAGTTTGTTGTTGACAAGTTTCCTTTTTCATTTATTGAAAGTACGTGAGTACGAGTACGAGATGTCCTTTCTTGTCCTGAAACCATGTAGACCATGGTGACCGTGGCAGAACAGCATGAAATACAAACATTTTCCTTCACTTTTGAGTCACTGTTGTTCTAAGAATCTACACGACATCTGCAATTAGCCACCGTGTTGGTGCCTCTGTGTGCTTTCCTAGCATTTGAGTGGCCCCTGAGTCAGGCTGCCATGTCTAAACTGGCCCGAGTTCAACTGAAGTGGCCACTCAGCCAGGCCCTTCCAGTGTGCAGCATATTTCTCACACAACTTCCAATCTGGCTGAATGGCAGTGACATCTGTCTTGTAGTGTCTACAATTCTCCCACCCACACGTACACAGTGCAGTGTATATGAGGTGGCGTGTTGGGGGAGTTCAAAGGGCCGATTGGCTCAGCGGGTTGGTATGTTCAGTGGGGCAGCGGCCAGCTCTATGGTTGGACCGCTCCAGCTTGAGGGCTTTTGTTTGAGATGGACTGTCAGCAAGATCATGAGAGTAGACCAGGTTGTCTCCTGCTGCATTCCCTGTTTTAGCCAGGGCTTTTGTCATGAGCAGACATTGCATTGCCTGCGAGCAGCCTGATTCTTAGCCAAGTTTAGCAAATTAGACACATTAGTAAGTCTATGCTGCAGTTGGTGTTTACTGTTTTATAAAAAGTGTAGTCATAACTAAAGGAATATAGCTAAGGAATCGTGAAAGCTTGTGCCACACTAATTTCATGGCACTAAACCTGCATACCTTAACCATCAGTCACCAAAGTTGGTGATTGATGGCATTAAGCTTGTATTTTCTGACTTAAATGGGTTGAATTTAAGACATTGAATTATGGTGTTATAGATACATTCAACCAGGAGTGACATCAGTAACTACAGTTACTGAACAACCTCCTGGGGAATGGGGCCATGGCCACAAGGACCCGGCAGGAGGCAACACAAGGACACACATGAAACAGGGAGTGATTCAAAGGCTTTCATCAACCATTTAAAGCACCAACATCAGCATCTATCCACAAAATAAAGACTAAGCCCCACTTAGCTGCTAGAAGCCTAATAATGAGGGGTTACTTAGCCCTGTGTATTCTCCCTCTTGAGTCTTGTCCTCAGTGTATGTGACCTCCTCCTTGTGAGTCTCTCCCAGTGTGGTTGGGGAGCTCCTTACATGTGCCACCGTTGTCCTCATTGGACCCAGGTGCCCAACAATGTTTGCAGTACAGGAGTAGAGGTTGGCCTACCACCTCATGGCTACAGTATATTTTGGGTTTTGTTTGATTATATTTTATATTTAATAGTTTCAGTTTTAGCTGGTTTACCAGCATGATCCATCTGACCAAGTTAATCATGATGACATCTTGATGACCACTGTGACCAGTTGGTTACACACATGCCTCAGTCCCCATCAAACTATTAAAGGGGCTGTTAACAAATTTTAAATCTCAAATTGTCTGAAGGTTTTGCAATGGTTATTATTAGCCAATGTCTGCAAAACATTACAAATGTTTAAGATGTTTACAGTATTTAAATTAGAGAATAAAGATGTTCATTAATGGCTGCATAACCAAACACCCACAACAGCATTGTAAGCTTTTATTTTCTGGCTAAAAGTGGAATTTGCATCTGAGCTGAATTGAAATATGAGATATTGGATAAGCAGAAGTAAAGTTGCATTCAGTTGTTAGTTTTGAAAACTAGCCAAGTATATGTTCAGCTTGATGACCAACTGGGTCAAGACCAACTGGGTCTAAGCCAGGGGTAGGTAATCCTGGTCCTGCAGTGTCCTGGTTCATGCACATTTTTTTCTGTTCAACTCATGTGTTAATGTACAGGTTTCATAGATCTGTCTGGGAAATCAGCAGCCTGTGCATGAATCTGACACTCCGGGATTAGGATTGGCTTCCCCTGTACTAATCCAGCAAACGAAAGCATGCCTTATTTATTAGTTGACTCCAAAAACTAATACTAGGGATGAGCTGGATGTTTCTGCTGGGTATGACATACTGTTACATACACACTCACTGAGCACTTTATTAGGAATGCTATACTTACTCTGAGTAGGCCCTCAGAACAGCCTCAGTTCTTCATGGCATGGATTCCACAAGATGTTGGATACATTCCTTTGAGATTGTGATCCATATTGACATGATTACATCATATAGTTCCTGCAGATCTTTCAGGTGCGCATTAAAATTAACAAAAGTACAAAAAACATCCAGAACCTTAAAGTCTTACGGTTTCCTGTAGCAGTACGTGCCTTCTGGAACCCATAAAAGTCAAACCCGGCTAAGAAGTGACTGAGGAGATGAGGCCTTATGTGGTAATGTTTTGTCGATGGACTGTGTTTGAAACTGATAGTTGCTCCATTCGGGACACAGCTGCCAGCTCTAATGCGTGGGAGACCTTACAATGGGCAGTTTTGGGCTGGAATGCACATGGGGCCCACAGTCTGGAGGTTCTGGATATGGACACTCTAGTGTTATACAGTCCCTTTCACGTCTGTGTAATTTTAAGCCTGAAGAGAAAATTAAACCTACTAGGGGTCATTTCTAAACAGATGGCCTGGATGGTGCATGGTTAGCACCATTTTGTGTGCCCGTGTTCACACAGTGGTGTCTTTGCTACCTTCTCTCCCTGTCGTCAAGTTCACAGGAATGGCTACAGATAGTGGCAGAGTTTGTCCCCCCATGCAGAAGCCACCTGTCAATATGACATTACAGATGACCAATCAACATTCCACTCCGCATGACTGAAGTGTGTGTGTGTGTGTGTGTGTGTGTGTGTGTGTGTGTGTGTGTGTGTGTGTGTGTGTGTGTGTGTGTGTGTGTGCGCGTGCTTGATTACATTGCCTAGGAAAAACAAAACCAAAAGATGCTTTCTGACTTCCATAGGAAGGAGGCTCCATGCATGTCTCCTTGAAAGAGACTGACATAGAAGTGCTGGAGACTTGCAAATATTTAGGCGTGACTCTAGATAAAGATCTAGACTGGAAGGAGCGTCAGTGTTTACAAGAACCCAGAGTTTATTTTTTCGAAGGAAGCAAAGATGCTTGACCGCCTGCCTGAAAAGTGCCAAGCATGTGTGGGTACACTTCCTTCCAGTGTGCCATCTATTAGCCAGTGGGGTCAGCCTATCACAGCCAGGAAAGCAGCTTCTGCTGCGGAACCATGGCTAATAAATCACCTGGTGTTCAGAAGTGGCTCTTGTCTTCAGCAATTACACTTAAATTTTATAGAAACTGAGAAATTCTATCTAAAGCATCACCTTATGACATTTGTTTTTGTGATATACTACATGGACAAAAGTACTGGGACACCTGCACATTTGTTGTTTCTTCTGAAATCAAGGGTTTTAAAAAGAGGTTCTGTTTTCTGCTTATGTTGGAGTAACTGTCTCTCCTCTCCAGGGAAGGCTTTCTAGATTCTGCAGCATTGCTGTGAGGATTTGACTGCATTTAGAGAAAAGATAGGGATGTTGGATGGTCACCTTCCCATCTACCCCCAGCCCTTCCCCAAAGTATTGGTTGGTGCAACATCACTGCAGAGAACACAGCTCCACTACTATAGCTCAATGTCGGGACATGGTGTCAACCAGCCATGTGTTTGTATTGGAGCATCTAACTTGAAGTCAAATGCATTTGTTAGAACAGGTGTCCACAAACATTTGCTGTGTTTTGAATTTGATGAAATGATGAACTGTTGTGTTTTTGTTGTTTTTGTCATGTTCTTGTCACTTCTGCACACCAATCCAACAAATGAAGGTCTACAAAGCATATCAGCAAAACCAACTAGTAAACCAGTGGGACAAGTTTGACAATCAGCTATGCATGTTAACCAACATGTAAATCAACTGGCTTCACAGCTTTTCTATCATCTTAATCAGATTCTGCCATTACCTTACACAGCTGCTCTTGTCAGAAAGCCTGTTGAAAGCATGTATTGTAAACTTGTAACTGATGCCATGTTTGAGATATTTGCTGTGGTTTGAAATTGATTTCTTTGTTTTGTGGTTTTATTTATTTATTTATTTATTTATTTATTTATTTAGTCATGGTATTTTCATTTTTGGACATCAGACAACTGAGAGAAGAGTATACTATGTTATGACCCTATGGGTCAGAATGGTTTGGGGTTGTTGTTTTTGTTTGTGTTATTTTCTTTACAGGGCTCAGAGGTCACCACTAGGGGGAGAGCTCCCTTGAAAAGGACCCATCCTGGAGGAAGGAAGAGGGGGAGAGAGGGGCTTGCCTCTGATGTGGCCTTCTGGTTTCCTACCTGGTTTCCTACTTAAACAAAGAGCTGGACAGGTTCTTATTGTATGCTGCTAAATGTGTACAATGGACTTTGGATTCTTTGTTGCTTGGTTTGTTTGTTGTGTTTATTCTTTTGGTTTCTCTGTTTTTGTATGTACACAAATAAATAACGAGTTATTATTGGCAGCTCTGGTCAGGTGTGTAATTGGGGAACCTGGAGGACACGGATCTTAATTTTTCTTTTTTTGTTTTGATCCGACCTAGGGTCGTAACAACTAACAACTGCTGAAACAATGGAAATTAGACCTAAATTTAAATTACAGAGTGTTACCTCAGGGGACAGTTTGAGAATGCCCACTCATAAATTGTGAGGTGCCAGATGAAAGGACATTCCATTTCTGAAGTTGTGCAAGCCTTTAACATTCCTTAAGCCACAGTGTCACATGTATACCAGGAATATCTCATAGAAGGCATTACCATCCACAGTGTACGTTGCAGTGGCATCTGGTTAGACCTGTCCCTCACAAAAGTCACATTCAATGCAGGAGCCCCACATACATATCTCACAGGTCAGCACGACATTCTTTAGCTTCCATGGGACATAGCAGAAGTGATGATACAATTATTTCTTGTCCCATGACTTTGGGTTTTCAGTGTTTAGTTATTTAACTTATTAGTCCATTAATGGCAATCCTTCTGGGTGCAACCATAACTTCAGCGTTTGATTTCTACCTTGTTCATCATGTGTCTTACTTCATCTGTGTCTTACAATCTGTAGGACCTTTATTTGTTGTGCCTGTTGTTGTAATCACCAATAACTTACCTAGTTGGAAAGAATCAAATCAGTGCAGATATTCAAATTTCTGAAATCAACTTTGACTGGTAGATCAGCACAGATGAAACAAAGCAAGCCTAATGAAAAACAAGGAGCCAAAGAATGTGTCCAAACTGATGCTGGCCTTGAGCAAGAGAGAAAACAGCAATATATTACCATGTCAAATCCCATTTCCATCAGATAAAGAAAGAAATAAAAGACAAATACTGGAGACAGGATTCGCCTGATGGAGAATGATGAAGCCGTTGAATGCCAGAGCGTTCACTTTGGGTATTTTTTTATGGTGAAAGTCTTTATTTATAGGTCCACATTTTGTCTCCTCTGTCCTGATGCAGAAAAAGTGAAAGTTCAACATAGCTGTAAGGAGAGAGAAATTGAGTAAACTAGTCTGAGATGACACAAGGAGGTTCTGAATAATGCAGTTATTCACAAATCTTCATTACAAGCAAGTTTCTAAATAGAAGAAAAAGTTGTTCTATTCTGTTTCTTTGATGGCATTGCACAAAGAACCATTTGAAGAGCCTTTATTTTTAAGAGTGTAAGACAAAATCTAACGAGGACTTCTCATCATGTGAACAGCAGGAATGCAGGAAAGTAATGTTACTGCTTAATTACCAGTCATTTTTTTTATTGATGTTTTTCACAAAAGTATTTTATATGTTCACTATTTCATTATTGTATTAACGTGGCAGCAGAGACAATCTCCTAGCTCAAAAAATGCGAGAGACATCTGCAATATCTGAATAAACCAATAAACAAGCTCAGATATTAGCAAAAATCATGCACCATTCAGAACTTATGGCTGATCATACAGTGATTGTCACAATCACTTAAGCAACAGATTTGAGTCTTAAAGAATGCATATTCAGTTCTAAGGTTAGATGAGATATTGGCTTCATTTGCAGGCAAGTGGAGTGAGATTCTTTTCTCTTGTGCTTTCCAGTGTCAAAGGCAATAAGGGTTATATGACTCTAGGTGAGTCTGCAGTCGCTAAACTGACAGCGACACACATCATGTGAATATAACCCTAGATAAGGTTTTCCTTTTTTTTCCACCATGATCTGTATCCTGTTATAACTGGAATAACCATCTCCAGATTGCTTGACACGCATTCTTGGGACTTGAGCTGACGGGAGACTCAAGCTTAGACTCTAAGCACTGCTGCAGATATGTTCACTGTAAATTTGACGGTGGTTTTGGGGCCAGTAGTGATAAAGCATTTTGTAGCGGAAAATCGCTCAGCGTCCTGAAAACGAACACAAGTTTACTTCAACTTTTACAGCACGTCTTCATAACTCTTGCCCACAGCAGGTGTGAGATGATATTTTCAAGAGCCTGCCTGCTGTTATTCGTATTCTCAGAACTGCCTTTATTGTGGTTTCCACACTGTTTAAAGTTCCTAGAAGGTTCCTCCAAGAACTCACATTCCTCAATGCTCTTAGAGTTGCCTGTGAGAACATTTGGCATTCCTCAGTTTGAACTCTGGTTCCTCAAAGAACCCATTTGAGTAATGTTTCCTAGAGAATCTTTGGGGTACTATATTTGGATCCAACATTGGAACTTTAACTGAACTGAAATGTAGCTCTTTGCGAAGGCTTTTGTTGTTGTTGAAGGTTCTATAAACTCATAAAGAGGGTCCGCCACAGTTTTAAATCAAAGAACCTCTACAAGTTATTCAAGGATCTTGTCCTTTTAAAAGTGGAGTAGATAGAAAAGGTATCTGAGAGCAGATGCTGATAGTGCAGGAACGGCGTTGCTGCAGATGAAGGCTGGGGCCTCTCTGCATGGTTATCTTCATAAGAGGCACTTGAGTCAGGAGATAAAAACCTCTCTGGAGTTTCTTAAATGAACAAACATCAAACACAGACATCAGTATAGTCCTGTTTAGATTCATGGGCTTTCCTTTGACTGCTGCCTAATGTTGGAGATAACTTTGGCATTTTCAACCTGTCATAAGGTTGTTACATTTTCACAGTTTTAGGATAATTGGTTTTTGATTGATGGCTAACCCACTACTGATTTCTTTACAATACAGCAAACCCATCTTTCTCAACATGGACACCCACCATCTGCAAATCAGCTGCAGTACCTGAAAGCCATGTAAGTAAACGAATGACAGTGAGAGAGAGAGAAAACACAACATACAGATTTTCAGTTGTTTTTCAGTTTGCACTACAGTAACTCCAGCTCTTTTGTAGGATCAGACCAGAACCAAGACACTTAGGTGCCCATTACAATGTTACTGGTTAATCAGTTGTCCCTCAGTTTTGGTAGGTACTAACCACCACATACCAGGAAGACCCCACATGACCTGTCTGATGTTTTGGAGAAGTTCTGATCCAGTTGTCTATAAATCACAATTTGGCTCCTGTTAAGGTGTCTCGGGTTCTAAGGCATATCCATTTTTACTGGTTCCAACACATCAACTTTAAAAAAAAACTGACTGTTGACTTGCTGTATAATACAAATCCCAACCCCTGACGAGTGCCATTGATTAACTCTTAGAGCAAGAGATCCACATTTTGATAACTGATGACTGAGTAATCAAGCTCAGGAAACAGATAAAATTCACTCATTTCCAACTGAATTACAGTTAAAATGCCAAAGGAGCTTCCCGTACATGTTTACTGCTCAACCTGCATACAGACACTGATTGATCAGAGAGAGGGAGGCTAATGACATCACTGACCCAGATATTGGGTCATAAATGAAAATGAGAGGGGAGGCTCTGTTTGTTCTCTTTCTATGCTCACACAGTGTTCAAATTTCAAAATAAACATCCTGAGAAGGTATAATTCTGATACATACACAATAAACAATAAAAATAATAAAGGTTGTTTTTATTTCATTTGGACTATTGTCAAGTGTTTTTGAAGAACAAATTATTCTAAATATCCTTGTTGATCTAATCAGTACAAATAACTTATAATAATTATTGCATTTTCATTTTTAAAACTAAGTGTAAAGTGTTTTTAGTCCTTGAAAGCAAAAACTAATTGTTGGCATAAGTAAATGTAAACTCATACAAATATTTAAATTCTGTTCGTTTTTGCATTGCAAATGAAGACAAATTAGTCTAACATTATCTGGAAGCCTTCAGTAATAGCAATCTTATGCACAAAAATAATAAGGATACCTATTTTGCAATTTAGAAATGTCTTTAGGTTCTGTTTCTAAATCAAGAAAAACACAAACACAGGTTGTTAACACTTACACACTGATTCTTCATGGAACCAGGTAGTTCTTCTATGGCATTATTCAAAGAACCTTTAGAAGTACCTTTGTTTTTGAGCATGTACCTCAGAAGTTCCTTCAATTGGTTTGAGGGAAACTGATAAATACTGTGGGTAATATGAAAACACTGGCACTCCGAGCTGTGCTGTGCAGTGGAAAGTTCTTGAAGTTTATGTTTTTGACTAATGAGGTGGAGAGAGAGTGAGAGAGAAGGGGGAACACATCTTGATTTCTTTGTTTTAACTTCAGAAGGTCTGCTCTGGTGTTCTGTTCTGGCCGTCAGCGGCCACCATCTCATTCGACGCCACACCCTAATAGCTTACTGAATCTGTGCCCGGGAGCAGCATTGCCTTTCTGCCTCTTGGCTTGTTTGTCTTATGTTTGTCAACGCGTGCCATGGTTGCCAGGTATCTGCTCCCTGCACATGTGCCCTCGCTGTGCCCAGGTGCATCAGCGAAACCAAACCTCAGGCAATTTAGCCACACTTCAACAAAGCTCTTTGGCTTAAGGCCAGCTGTGCTCTTCAGTCACGGCATGCAAGTGTAATTCAGGGGCTCATTTACTTCGTCTCTTATGGGTTCTCTTTTTTCTTTTCCGTTCTGCGGCACACTTCAGATGAACGCGAGTTTCACTTTAAAGAAATAAATCAAGGGAAATGACTGAACCAAACTCAGGCTACCTTGATACCGTAGAAGCACTTGGGTCAAGTAAATTATTACCATTATTGAAATCAAAGCCTCGATTGTCTCCAAGGCCTTTCTTGGAACATTGTATGCTACGGCTCAAAGCCGTACATTTTTCTTAATCTGTCAACATTTTAATGGAAATGTTCTGCTTGTTCTGCTTTTAAAGGTGAACTTTAAAGCATGAGCGATGGGTCCGGTCACGGAAACTGGCCAAAGTTTGAAGTTGCAGTTGGGAAACATGAGACAATTGGAGCTAAATATAGTCATCATGCCAGTACTGTGAAAGCAAAGCTGGGTTCGTCTGGTCCTTTGGGTCTTTGTTCCATGCCCTGGCCCAAGCATATAGCAGTGTCAGCACAAAGAGTGGGAGTGTGGAGTCTGAGAATGAATCGCACAGGATGGCAACCTAATCTGGATTTGTGAAAGGCACTATTTAAATTAAACATATTATTATTATTATTATTATTATTATTATTATTATTATTATTATTATTATTATTATTATTATTATTATTATTATTATTGTTGTTGTTGTTGTTGTTGTTGTTGTTGTTAATAATAATAATAATCTGTGTGCATAGTTAACTGCACTTCATATGTGGCAGATTTGTTGGGTGATGAGAGCTGATGACAATTGATAATGGAGCTCTATTATGGAAAGCTTTGTTTATTTTGGGCAACCATTAACCTCAAACACTCTAATGTTATGTTCACAGAACCCCTTGGTTAGCACTTTTGCCTTGTGACACGCTGCTCCATCATGCTGGAAAAGCATTGTTCCTCTCCAAATTGCTCCTGGATCGTTGGGGAAAGTTGCTCTTGGAGGATGTTTTGATACCATTCCTTATTCATGGCAGTGTTCTTAGGCATGATTTTGAGTGAACCCACTCCCCTGGATGAGACACAGTGCTACACATGAATGATCTTCACAGGATGCTTCACTGTTGGCATGATACAGGACTCATGGTAGTTCTCACCTTTTCTCTGGACGATCATTTTTCCAGATGTTCCAAAAAGTCTGAAGCGGGCAGAGAAAATAACTTTACCCCAGTCCTCTGCAGTCCAATCCCTATAGTTCCTGCAGAATGTCAGTCTGTCCATGATGTTTTTCTTGGAGAGAGGTGGCATCTTTGCTGCCCTTCTTGACACCAAGCCATCCTCCAAAACCCTTTGTCTCACTGTGCCTTCACATGCACTCACACCTGCCCTCTGCCCTTCTTGAGTAAGGTCTGCACGGGTGGTGACCTGATCTTGTAGCTGGATCCCCTTCAGGAGACAGTCCGGGTTTGTACACATGAAGTGTGTATCTTGCCAATACCCAGCCCTAATATATGTCACAAATATCCATATGCACACATTTTGGCCTGATTTCAAAACTGTGCACATTTACACATATCCTATAGATGATTGGTTTAGACACTGCTGACCGGTATCTAAATGGCTTTTTGCACTGCTGTAGGACAATTGGCTGAATGTAAATGTTTATCACCATCACAATCTATCTAACAACTTTGTCAATCACTTCATTTTTATATCCATGTCCATGTTAGGGAATAACCATTCTTGCTAGGTGTCACGTATTGGCTTCCTTTTGCCATCCCTTTTGTGATCTTTTTACCCAAAATGGAAAGTTCATTCCTACCACTGCATCTTGCACACGTTCCAGGATGGGTGCGTGACCGGTGCTGTCTGAATGCACGGCACTTGCTGATTGTCTCAAGATTCTAATCTTTAGAAGGTCTCCTGGAGGTGTGACTGTAGACTGATGCTTAGCAGGCCACATTGCTGCTCCTATTAATTGATGACCGTGATAAGAAGGATTCTGCAGTGAGAAAGGAATTCTCAAAAAGCACTCGTTGCACTCGTCTAGTTGTTACATTTCTAACAGGAGTCCAGGTCAGGCAATCACTGTTACTCAATTCCACCAAAAACCTTTGATCTTGTTCAAGAATTCCTAGCTCAAATAAAGAATTTTGGAATCTTCTCAAGGCTGTGGAAAGGTAGTTATCATCTTCTTAAGTGCATTTTTTTTTTATTTCTTGGCCTTTTTATTTAATGAATGAATCAGCCTTGCATTTCAGACTAATTTTCTGGAGTGTATTGCAATATGAAGCAAATACATTAAATCCATTTAAAGTACCACTCTGAAATCCTCAGATGTGTCCCAATCAAACCAGCAGATGAAAATGCACATATCACACATATATATCATACCAAACAATATTTGGTAGTGCTTTTAAGGGCTGTTTGAAATGTGTGACATTGAAAAGTCAGTGTTAATCAGCCTACATTACACAATTCCTGCAATAAAAATTTCTTGGGCCACCAAACCCCGAAGGTAATTGTAATACTTACTGCTGTTACAAAAACACCCATGTATGCTTATTGTTGTTACATGTTACAATAGACCATTGCTTCTCAAAACTGGTTCTGATGCCCCCTGCACATGCACATGCACAGTTAGTGGTTTATCTAAAGGACTTCTTAATGAGCTGATTAGTTGAATAAGGTGTGCTGGGATCAGGGAAAACACTATAATGTGCAGGGCAAGGAGCTGCCAGGGCCAGGTTTGTGAAACATTGTAACAGACTGACAGTCAGTCAGTCAGTCAGTTATTATCTTATCCGCTACCTGTAATCATCAGGTACAAAGCAGGAATACCCACCGAACAGGGTGCCAGTCAATCACAGAGTACCGCATACACAAACTCACACAAAGGGGGCAATCTTGAATGGCCATTTTACCTACCACATGCATTGTTGTGAGGTAGGAGGAAAGCAGAGTACCCAGAGGAAACCCACACGGACACTGGGAGAGCACACAAAACTCTTCATAGACAGTTACCCAAGCAGAGCTCAAACCCACAACTCCAGGTCCCTGTGGTGCCACTATGCCACCCCTCAATAGACTGTAATAAATGTAGAATGTAATGGCATTTATTGCTGTCCTACAAAAACCTTGTTTCTTCGTTTTTGCAGGGGTTTTTCTTTTTTACTTTTTGAAAAAAGTGTCAGTCTGGCAGATTTTTATGCTGTGTCAAAATAATGAATGGACCCACAGAAATGCTCCAAATAATTCCATTCAGATTTTTTTTTGATGTCCTGTAAAGTTTTAAAGTTTGGAGAAGTAACACCTACAATTTATCAGAAAGACTTTAGGTCTGTCTGGCATGTCTCGAGCTAAGTGCACAGCTTAATATTCATGAACCTGCTCTGAAATTTAGAAAGTTGAATCATAAAATTGATTGGGCCCAATCTATAGCCCTGCTCACAAGAAACATTGGGCAAAGAGTAATATTTTAAATTTCTACCCTTTAATTTTGTCTAAACACTATGTCACTGACATTTGGGTGGACTTCACATGGAGTGCTTGTGTTAACCCACACTTTTCTTCATGTTCATTTTTTTTTTTTTTGAAAAAGTACAACCTACAACCAGTACAGCACAGGTGTTCCACATTATGGCAATTAAAGCAACATTGCACAGAATTGGTATTTCCTGCTCCTGGGCTCCCCCTACACTTGGAAAGTGTAATTCAGATTTTGAGTCACACCACTAAATGGCATGCATTTCTGGACAACCTGAGAGATACAGAACCATCAACGAAAGTGAAAGAAGCATGTAGATTGACGTCCTGCCTGCTTCACCAAAGTTACCTAGTGCAGTTAGCAGCATTCTGCCCCAAGGGGCAAGGATAGACATGCAATTTCTGGTGGGGAAGCTGATATTTAAGGTAAAAATGCTACATAATGTTGCTTTAACATGTAATATAATAGTGACAGTCTGAGTGTCAGTGATAAAGAACACTTGAACTTCTCAAACTCATAGTTTTTGGGTTCAAACTCATCTTACGTGATGAGACGAGAGATCAGCATGAGAAAAATGCAGCAGATCTATCATCTCTTGTCAGTTTTGGCCAGCTGCTGTCATTTCATCACAGTATATTTTCTTTAGGTGATTGACATAGAGCCTGGTGGTGGCTTTTGGCCACGGAGCATAGCGCCGTGCTTGTTCAGTGTGCACGCTGAGTGTTTTTAGGCTCCCACGGGAGGGTCATTTTAAACACGGGGTCTTCCTTCCCTTCTCATTACTGCGCTCTTTGGCTCCACGGGGGCCCGCAGCATTCGGAGCATGCTCAGGCCAGCATGAATGCAGAATGGATGAAAGGCGCGGAGTCATGCCACCCACGCAGGGAGCAGGCCCGCTTTTCTTGTTAAGGCAAGTTCCAAGTAGAGCGCGACCATTTCATTTGTGCGGAATCTTTGTTGCCGACCCGTTGTTTATCAGTCACCTAAGCGAAGAAAAATGTTATTCACTTTCTAAGTGCTGCTCTCAGGTCACTGCCACTGTAGTTCTTCACCACCTATCAGTGTAACAGATACCTTAAAGGGCCACTAGCAAAGAAAACTTTTTTCACTTCTTTTTTCACTTTTCACAAGAAAAATTTGTCACTTTGTGAAAGAAAGAGTTTTTGACATATTCTTTTTGAAAGCTTCAAAATCTACTGTTTATTATCCATATTGCTGTAGGTGGTCCATACATGGACCAAAAATGGCCTGCTTTAAAATTATTATTTTGTGATGTCACATGTGGGACACAAAATAAAAACCTTTGTATTTTTTCAACATATGTAAACATTTGGGTAGTTGATCTTCATTTATAACTCTTGAGAGATGAAGAAAACATTAGTAAGGAAGTCCAACATCGGGGCAACACCTAAAGATCACCTAGATAAAGACCAGGACTTCTGGAGCAATGTGATTTGGACATACAAATGTTAAGTCTTACCCTAATGTTTTCTGTTTCACAGCATGGATTTCTTCCTTGCTCATTTCCAAAAAATTGGTCTCTTTTGGACTTTGAAATCTACTATAGCAAACATTTTAGGATTGTTGGAGACTTCTTTATGCATTTTGTGGTCTGCTCTTGAATTGAACAGGCTATGATCTAACTTAATCTGGCCATCGAGTGTAGGTTCTCCTTATAATAACTTAGAAATTATTTTGTAATGGCCAATTTCAATTTTTAGATCATTATAAATCCCTTCCCAGACTCAGCATCTAAAAGTTTCTTTCTCACTTTGGATCTGGCATTGGTGATCCCACTCACTCCGACAACCAAGAGCAAACCAAACCAAAGTCTGAGGCTTAAATAACGCAGCCTCCTCTAAAATCCTCTCTAATCATGTTAGAGGCATGCAGACAATTTAATATAAATAAATGTGATAGTGTTCTATATTTTTCATTTTTCTCACAAGAAAGTTGTACTGGTATATTTTATTATTATTATTATTATTATTATTATTATTATTATTATTATTATTATTATTATTATTATTATTATTGTTGTTGTTGTTGTTGTTGTTGTTGTTATTATTATTGTTATAATAATAATAATAATTATTATTATTATTGTTATTATTATTATTGTTATTGTTATTGTTATTGTTATTGTTATTATTATTATTATTATTATTATTATTATTATTATTATTATTATTATACAATTTTATATTAAAATAAATTGCTTCATGTTTTATGTCAATCTCTATCACCTCTATCCCCCATATATGCATATTTTTAAATATGTTAAAAATATATTACATTTTTTATAAGGTGTCCAAAATGTTTTTTGCATGAATGTATCTGCATATGCAATATTAATCTATTCAGCCTATAGCAGGTGAGCTCCACTCATTCATGCACAAATTATAAGGAGTTTTTTCAGTTTACACGCAGCCAATCAGACTGGATGCCATCCCTTAAAAGTACATCAACAAAAACAACTTGTATAATTTTGGAAAAGGCTGAGAAACAGTCATAGAAATGAATGCGTTTGATGAATAAACTCTCACAAATAAGTTGACTTCAGTCAGTCTATTCATGATGGACATGATGGTGCAGAGTGTTGAAGCTGTGACCTTCATGTTTTGAGCTTTTGCATAATATTTTATGTTATTATTGTTATTACTACTACTACTACTACTACTACTACTACTACTAATAATAATAATAATAATAATAATAATAATAATAATAATAATAATAATAATAATAATAATAATAACACATATTAAAATTGTCCACAGAGAAAACTGATTTTCTGATTGACCACTATTTTACCATCATCATTGCATGTGAATCTCAGAAACATATAGGTTCAAACACATGTACGTATACAGATACATGTAGGTTCACTGATGGTTTTGGAAAGTAAAGAACATGGTTTTATGATGCAGACCTTACAGTTCTGTTTTTTCACCACCACTGTAACACATTCACTCAGTAACTTTCTCGACTGCAAAACATTTCACACCAAACCCCAGTCTGAATAACAGGTTTCATTTAAACTCTGTCATTATATCTTCCTAAATCATCACATTTTCTTGAACATTAAATGAATACAGGGATGGGTTTCCCAAAACATTCACAATGCTAGATACTTTGTAAGTTAGTACTTAAAAGCATTTTTAAAATTATGAATATTCCTCTCATAATACTTCATTCATACATTTCAGGGTAATATTAGACCATTTGTATTCAAATTTGAATAGATTATCAATCTCAGTATTAATTTTAAAACAGTAAAGCTTGAAATAAATCACTTTAAATGTAATGAATATAAAATATATGATATTAAGCACACACACACACACACACACACACACACACACACACACACACACACACACACACACACACACACACACAAATAGTATATCTAAGTGTAAGTAAGTCATGTCTTTTTGTGTGATTGTGTATGTGTGTGTGTGCATCCCATACACTACACCTAATTTGCATGGTTCTAGTATCACGGAATTTGTCTGTACACTGTAAAAAGTATAATATCCTTGAGGAGCTTTTGGAGTTCTTCAGTTTGAAGGGAACTTCATAAGGTGATTCAAGGAACCTTCAGGATACCCTTGTCATTTTAATGACGGTTCCTTGAGGCACCTTAAGAGGTTGCTTCACAGTTTCAAATTGAAGATCTTCCAAAACCTCCTCAAGGATCTTTTATTTTTTACAGCAGTGTTTCATACTGTAGTGGGTTCAGTTACAGCCTCCCACTATGAAGGCTCTTAGTTCAATTCGGAGCATAAATATACATTATCCTCTTTATTTGTTGAACTTCCCTGTGCTTTGTAAAGACGCTTTGTAAATTTCTTGGTAAAGGTCTTGGGAAATATTCAGTTTGTGCTGCCATTGGTTTGGTTCTTGACTAGTGGTGCCTTTCCAGCGCAGATGCAGAGGTCAGGTCAACAGCGAACTATTTAAAAGACATTTGTAGTTCGTAGACTAGGAGGGCTTTTGGGAAGCTCTCAGTGAGTTGACATTCCTAAAGTTGCAAAAGATGAATTGTTATCAGTAAACACATCCCCGATCTGTACCATATATACATAGATAAGCCATACTATGGGAAAGACATGCTTCTCTAGTTTCAGATAGATTTTCGAGGTTTGCTAACATCTGAACCATCATAATGTAAAAGGTTTAATGTTTGAACACAAACCTGTCAATGGTGACAAGTTCAGTCTTAATGGGCTAACTAGTCACCTTTCTCTTACCCCCACTCTTTGCTTCGTAGAGCTGTCTCTGGCAGTATGTCACACAATGTCGGAAACAACAGGAGTTTGAGGTTTATTTAAGAGGAAAGAAGTCATTGTGTGAATCTGAATTTGCGCTGAACTACTCAGAAGGCCAGTGTTTACTTTTTCTAAAGGCAAATTTTTATTGCTACAGTTTCCAATTTAAAATGACACCGACGTTTATCTGGTTAGCAAGAATTTTAAGCTTCAGTTGTGGGAATTCTTACCACCTACTTTAAAAAAACACTCATTATAATAATTCCAAGAAATGATATGACTCCTCGCTGCATGACTGCTGTAGATTCTACAGTTATCTGTCTTTGCCATGTTTCCATTCATCTTGATTATAACTGACTCGAGTTGGGGTTTTGTATTTATTTAGGTTTTCACTTGTCTTCCACAGTCTGGGCAAAACATCTGCTCTGGAATGGCACTCGCTAACATAAATATCTACTTTTCTTTTCTGGCCTGGCCTCTTGCTTGGGCCGTGGACATTGGAGCAATTATTTCCATCCGGAACGTGTTCAGAGCAGCCTCCAAGATGTCTCCCATCACACGGCCACAACTTGATGTGATAACAAGCAGCTGAGTGTAAGAACTCTTCACCGCTCCGTAGAAGAGACCATGACTTACTGCCCGCACTATGTTTGAACCGGCTGCGAGTTTTATGGTGGCACTGGCATGTGGATTTCTGATGTTACCCGTGATGATGCTGAGTATAACAGCTCTAGAAGTCTTTGACACAAGCTTTTTGAAGTGCAGCTCCTGAACGTTTGAACACGGACCACTTAAACCTAGAATGGCTGGGTGGTTCTGTAAGGCTAGGGTGAAAGAATTACAGATCTTGTAGAACATCAACACAAAGTCAGCAGCCCACCGAAGAAGGTGCTGAGAATCGCCCGAGTTAACAGAGAAACTAATCAGCTGCCACCATCACTGTTTCCCTGCTTTCTTTTCAGAGGTCATTCACAGTTCATCTAGCTTTACATCAACTTTACAAAGGATCATATGTACAGCTTCAAAAGGATGAACATAAACACAAACTTTAAAGAAGCTAAACCCTTCTAACCAGATGCCTTCAGGCAACTGTAGCAACTACACTGGATTGGCATTACCATTGTATGTGCATTCTTAACCCAAGAGGCAACAGATGTGTAAAATAAAATGCAAAAATCACAGTAATACTAATGCATTACAAAAAAAATACATTTTTATTCATAAAGTAATTCAGAACAGTAAACTGTCATATATATTCCTCACACATACGGTGAAATATCTATGACTTATAGCTCAAATCAGAAAACAAAACAGCTTAAATCCAAAATCCAGTTCCTCAGATTATTAGAATATTCCAAGAGATCGGAATTTTAAATATGTGTTCATTCATACACTCTAATTCACCTGGACTAGTTGCTCACCTGCCATCTATGTAGAAATTGACACAGAGTCTAATTAGCTGCTACTGTTGCTATTTTAAATAGTTTGACCAGAGGACGATGGGTGCCCCCTTGTGATCCTGGTTCTTCCCGTGGTTTCTTCCTCCAGCCCTGAGGGAGCTTTTCCTTGTCACTGTCGACCTTTGGCTTGCTCACCAGGGGGGATTATTTCTTATCCTTTGTTTCATGTGTTGTTCACCTTTTTATTTTTGATTTCTGTAAAGCTGCTCTGTGACATCAGCTGAGAAAAGCACTATACATATTAATTTTGATTTGATTGATTGATTGATTGATTGATTGATTGATTGATTGATTGATTGATTGACATTTTGATTTGATTTGATTTGATTTGATTTGATTTGATTTGATTTGATTTGATTTGATTTGATTTGATTTGATTTGATTTGATTTGATTTGATATTTTCCTAGTGGCCTTCAGCTCACCTGTATTGCTGGTTCCTCTTGACTTGACAATATCCCATAGATTCTCTATACAGTTCAGGTCGAGGTTTGATTGGGTTTTACATTCACATTTACATTTATGGCATTTGGTTGATGCTCTTATCCAGAGGGACTTAAAAAAGTGCTTTCGTGTTCACTCAAAAAATATACTTAGCTAGTTTGTAGCGGCTAGAATCCAGAGATTGTGTATGTATGTACAAACATATTACACTTCATCACACAATACATTGTTCAATTATAAGCCTTTAATCAGTTAAATGCTCTTGAAAGAGATGGGTCTTCAATCCGCGTTTGATGACAGAAAGTAACTTGAGAGATCTGATTATCGAAGAGTGTTCTTTTTTAAATTTTAAAGTCCTGGTTGAAATGTGTGCAGGTGTGCAGGGTGGGCATGGTCTGCTCTCAGAACTCTGTTGAGGGACGCTGGTTTGGGACGTGGGCATGAATGTCAGCAAACCATTTGGTAGCAGACATGATAATTCTGATGCTGTCATTGCTTCATGAGGGGATTGATTTTAGGAAGGCTGCAGTTGTAATGACATCTATGTGTGGAGGCACAGACACTAGCCTCAGTCTATTCTTCCAAAGGCCATCCTATGCTCTCCTGAAATTCTGATCCATTCTGGTTTTGGAGCAGTTTCAATTTCAATGACTGGGAAGACCATTGTTGTCATGTTCATGGAACCAGTGAAACTTTTGAATTGTGACATGATGTATCATCATGCTGGAAGTAACTGTTAACTGTGCTCATGCTCATAAACAGTAATCATTCAATGAATCTGCTGCATTAAATGAATGAATGGTATTAAAACATGAAAGTGTGCCAGTATTACTCCACCACCACCAGCCTGGACTGTTGATAAAAGACAGATTGGGTCTGTGGATTAATGCTGTTGGTACCCAGAAATCAACAGAAATCAAGATTCAGCACAACAGACCACACTTTTCAGTCCTCACCAGTCCAGTTTTTCTGCAGCTGTGTGCACTGTAGGCTCTGTTCTTGGCTGACAGAAGCCGAATCTTACATGATCTTCTGCTTTGGTTGTCCACCTGCCTCAAGATCGGATATGTGATTCTTATCTCATTCTTAGATGCATATCTGCAAGCTTAAAGTTATTATAGCCTTTCTGTTCATCTCCAACCAGTCTGAACATTCTCTGTAGACCTTTCTCATTAACAAGGTGTTTACATCTGCCAGACTGCTGTCGCTAGATGCTTTTTCCTTAACTGCAGTCTTTTGGTAAAATCTAGAACAGCTGTTACTAATAGGTGGACAGTGGTCCTGGTATGGACCCAGATACTAGAGGTCTTGAACACCTCTACATACCTGCTTCAGTGTTACTCATGTCCACACCTGTCTGCAAAATGTAGAGTTATTCCTGCTCATGTCTGGCCATGAACTGTAGGGGTACTGATGCTCACGTTCACCCCCAAAATCACTCCATCCACGTCAAACCTGTCCACATCTGTTCACTTTGCAGATGTGGCCACATTCATATTGATCATTCTCAACAGACACACCTGCTTCAGTTTTGCGTTGTGAATAGGTGCATTTGTATTGCTCAAACATATGAAGAACAAATATGGCAATTAATTTAATGCAACAATTTTATTTATTTTTTATAGAGTAGTGCCAGTGAAGTGAAAATCTACTGAAAGCCAAGCATATGAGAGGAAAAAAAATGTTACCCCACAATGATTTATATAACTGTCACGTATAGAGTCCAGCTTGTGTCTTGTTTTGTTTTCAGTCCCATGTGCTTTTGAGCACATGTCATGTCTCCTCCCATTCCCAGCTGTGTTCTATCTGTAACCCTGCCCCATCGTTATCATGTCCCAGCCATGTCTTATGTGATTGTGTGTATATAAGTCCTTGGTCTCTGTTGGTCCTGGTCGGTCTTCGTGACTACTCGTGTCATGTCTTCATGTCTGCTACCAGTCGTGTGTTGTTTGGTTAATAAACATTCAACCCAATGTCTATGTCCGCCTCCACCTACCTCCTTGAGCCACAAACGTTACAATAACACAGTTGATATAGCCAGTAAAAAGCACCTTCTTGTAGTTGCATAAGTGGCATAAAGTGCAAAGCATTTCTGAGTGCATTTCACAGGTTTGGCATTCAGGAAATAACAAAAAAAAGTGAAAAAAAAATAAAATAAAATAAAATAAAAAATATATATATATAAAACTACTACTTATATATATATAAAACTACTTAACATTGATTATTTTAAAGTGCTGTAAATAACAGCATGTCGCTGACAGCAGATGGTTTCAGCATGCTGTGTCTCTGCTCCAAAATCCAGGCCACACACACTGAACACTCTCTAGAAAGGAGTGCTGGAAGCTGGGATACAGTATACATGATGTGCTGGTTTGCTGAGGGCTGGAAATTGAAGCCTGAGCACACACCACCACTGCAGAACAAGGCATTGTTAGACTCTGATGGGCTAATTTTGACAGCTGCATATTCCATGGCCCTTCTGCGTATGTGACGCCTTCCCAATCTGAAAAGTCGCTGACAGGCTATGGCCTCTTGACAGGTTGCTGACCATCATTGTCTGTAAAACAAAGCATATTGCAATAAAAGCTATGGTATAAAACGTATTAACAAGAAAAGGAAAACTTCCCCAATTCCACAATCAATTCTTTGACAGCTTTGTTAACCTCTTGTTTTGCACATTCGTCCATCATCTTGACTGCTTTGTGCTTTCTGTCCAGATGTCCATTTTCACTGCATAGCCAACAGACAGTATGCAATTTTGTATTTCATCCAATACAGTTTGTCGCATGTTTCGCTCTCTGTAACATGTCGAGGTTTTGTTGTTGGGTGTGCGAATAAATATCACAAACTGCAAACCTTCCTATTTCCCCTGCAGCGTTTACCAGATGTTGTGCCAACTGATGAAATCCTTTGCCAACAAACACATCTGGTTGAAACAAAATGTATAATTTTGCAGTGATTATATAGCCTCAGAAAACTTGTTGAAAGCTGAAAAGAGCAAAATCGCAAACATATCTAGTGCATTAGTTAATAGTTGCTGTATTGCTTTAATGTGTGCATATATATTTATTAAAGGTAAGGTGCACATAGACCCACTATGCTTGCCTGTCCACAGCACCCAGGAAGTTAAGTGCATTACTCAAGGGCACTTCAGGGATTAGAACTAGCAAGCTTCCAGTCACAAGGCTGATTCCCTAACCACTAGGCCATGGCTGGCCATGCCCAATTAAAATGGAGCACGATTTACATGTTTCTTTCACCAGTGCAGCACATTTTCTTCCCACCCAATTCTGCAAGCAGCCAATAATCAGTCCATGCTCTGGTCTCGCAGCCTCCCAAAGGTTCATGTTCATTCTCATTGATGGTTCATTCTTTAATGAGCACTGTTCATTTTATTCTCTTGGTTTTATTCTGTGTTTTTATTCATAACTCACTCACAGACTGTTGCCAGCTTATATCGCAGTAAATAGCAGTTCATATCAGACTCGCTTCACACGTCTTTTCAGCTGCTCCCTTTAGGGGTCGCCACAGCGGATCATCTGCCTCCATCTTGCCCTATCCCCTGCGTCCTCTAATGTTACGTACCTCCATGTCCACTTTCACTACATCCATAAACCGTCTCTGAGGTCTTCCTCTTCTCCTTCTGTCTGGCAGCTCCATCTCCAACATTCTTTGTCCAATATATCTGCTATTCCTCCTCAACACATGTCCAAACCATCTCAACCTGGCCTCTCTGGCTTTATCTCCAAACTGCTCCACCTTCACTGTCCCTCTGATCTGCTCATTTCTAATCTTATCCATCCTTGTCACTACCAACGAAAATCTCAGCATCTTCATCTCCGCCACCTCCAGCTCAGCCTCCTGTCTTTTAGACAAAGCCACAAAACCAGACATCATAGCAGGTCTCACTACTGTCTTATAAACCTTCCCTTTCACTCTTGCTGCTGTCCTTCTGTCCATATATATAATATAATACGTATACATAATACGACACTGAATCATAATGCAAGTTAGACACTATGATGTAGAACATATCCAAACCATTTTAAACAGAGGTCATAGGAGATTTCATTGTATGCTCAGCTCCTTAAATTGACCCTTTAAGACAGAGGTAGGGAATTCCAGACTCCTGCACAGTGTTGTGCATTTGCACACCTGATAAAACTCACCTGTTAATTACCAGGAGCGCCTGGTCTACTGGAGCAGGAAAATCAGCAAGCTGTGCTGGACTGCATCCCTCTGTTCCCCATCCAGGAACAACATACACTCCAGAGATCACAATCTTATCCATCACAGATGCTACAGGTTGTCTAATCAGTCTATTTTTACCATTTCCCTTCTTAAGAATCTCTCTATCTTGATGCATGCCAGCAAGAAGCAGTCCAGCAGGTACATGTAGAGTTCAGCCCAGACCTCCTGTACACACTCTTTGGCCCTTTTATTTCACTCCTTCTACTCCAAACATGGTTATTATTTTTTGTGAGTAACTTGTTCGTTCTCGATCAGGTCTTGATGGCTTTTTGTGATTGCTGAAAGTAGAATGGGGTTTGTTATCAGAGTTCTCTTTTCACAACCAAGGAGAAAAGAAACTAAAATCAAAAACAACTTTGTGGTTGGAGCCAGGTCTTGATTGATATCTGTGAGGTTTGGAGGTTCGGACAAGTGTGTTTGTGTGCATGTTCATAGAAGCCAGTTCAGTGCTGGTGGTCCTCATGTAGATGATGACAAATATAATATGAATGAAGATTTGTGATGTGTGGAGCAGCAGTGTTTGTGTAATATGGTCAAGGGTTCTTAGAGTAAGAAGAGCTGATCTTAATCCAATTTCAAAACAAATTTTTTGAAGTATCAGTGGGTTTGAATACTAAATACATTAAGATGAGCCAGAAAATACTAAGATAAAATGCTGCTGGAAGACGTTCAGTAATCTTTGGGCTTTGAGGCCGAATCAGGAGGCCATGAGTTTGAACCCCACAGATGTTGCATCCCTCTGTAACTGAGGAGTCCCTTAGAGCACAACTAGTCTTGCTCTCTCTGAGAGGGTAGCAAAGCACAGAACAATGTAATTTTTTTTCCCCAACACATTTATACAACATGAGCTTTAGGCATTCCTCAGGATGTCATGAGTTTCATCCCTGGTGATGCTACAGATGTCCTTGTCCAGGAATCCCAAGGAACACCCTGTCCTAGTTTTTTTTGTTTTGTTTTGTTTTTTTCCAACAACAATATGTGAAAGCACCAAAAACACTTACTGGGAGGTTATTAGTTTGATTCCAGTTGATGCAACAGCCATATTTGTCATGACGTCCCAGAGACCATAACCAAGGCCTTGCTGTATTTGAATGGGTAGGGTGGTGTTTTAACAGAAATAGAAACCTAAAAACCTTTCTCTTTATGCAGGCTTTTTGACACCTCCCCTACAGATTCCCTTTTCATGCTACCCCAGACTACCTGGGGTCACTAAATCTTCTCCTGCTCTCCCCCAATGTCCTGAGCTGCCATTGGTCTACACCCTCATGTGAAGCTTTATTTGAATGATTCTACCCAGATGTCTGCTCATCCCACATCTGAGACTCTACTGCCAGATTAGAATACTTAATCTGCATGGACTTCAATACTAACACTAAGCTTGCATTTGACTCACATTTCCATGGCCATATAACTCATTACCCATTTACATCACATTTATGCCAATTTCTATGCCTGTGTCTGTGCTCTTGGTTCCTCTCTTGAGGTTTGGTTCCTCCCAAGGTTTCTTCATCCTAGCCTGAGGGAGTTTTTTGTTACCACTGTTGCCTGTAAAGCTACTTTGTGACAACTCCTTTTTTGTAAAAAGCGCTTTACAAATACATTTTAATGAATTGATTGGAGAATAGTTGGCCACAATTTGGGTTTTTCAGTAGGATGTTGTGAATTTGATCCCTGGTGAAGCCAAATTCATTTGTAATTTAATGTAAAAACAGCATAGATCCTTGGGGAGCTCATGGGTCCTGCTGATGCCCCCAACATTCATGGCTGTAAGTCCTAGAAAGCATAACTGGTCTTGCGTTCTTTGGGCAGGTAGGATGGCACAGAACAAAGCTGTTCTGAAACAATTGGGGACTGCTTCAGCTAAATTGGAAAAATAAATATCCGTATGCTGATCATTAGAGCTGTGAGAGTTGTTCTATATGTTTTTACCATTTCTTGCTTTGGAGACTTTTTGTCTTGAAACCCTGCATTAGAAAGCATTCAAGTGGTGAGTTTTGTTCTTTTCTTGCTGCATATATTCAACAAGAAGGAAGGAAAGAAAGAAAGAAAGAAAGAAAGAAAGAAAGAAAGAAAGAAAGAAAGAAAGAAAGAAAGAAAGAAAGAAAGAAAGATTTTTCCTGACAGCAACAATTTGTAAATGTACTTAATTTTGTGACTACAGAATATTGCACAAACTTATGTAAAATACTGAATGTATGTAATATTGAATGTAAATATATAAATCCTATTTATCTCGAAACAGCAATGGCTCTACATAACAAAGGGTTAATCAGCAGTGTAAACTTAGTAGGACATGTTTTCACTTGTATGTTTCCTCCATCAACAGGAGTTCAGGTGGTGGTCAGTGTTTCTTCCAGAACTCCTCACTCCAGTCACCACTGAGCTGAAAAGTAGCAGGTGTTTGATGTCAACATGAGTGCTGACAGGTTTTGAATACTCATGTTCCAAAATAGACCAAAAACGGCAAGGTCTGATGAAAGAACCCATTTTAAATATCATTTGTGCATTACAATCAATGTCTCAATATACCTGCAGCTGTTCCCAATCACACTTTTCCACCCCATGATTTAAAACTTTAGACTTTAGCTTCAGCTCAGACAATTATAGCTGGACGTCTTTCAGCATCCAGGCCGTGCGTGATAGGGTCAAGTGCAACAGAGAGGTCACAGATTCCGAAAGTGTGAGGAAGTTGTAGATTTCTTTTTTTTTTTTCAACCGTAACTCTGGGCCGAGACGCATTCTCACACAAACACAACACTCAAAATCACACACATGCAAACAAACCTAGACACCACTGGAGCAACCCCCCTCATCCCACCACTGAAGGAAGTGGGCACATTCCCTAGGAAGTTTACTCTTTTTCTTCTTCCTCTTGGCTTCCTTTCCCTGCTGATTTCAGTTGATTGCCATTGGAATGGGATGGATGATAAGAAGCAGACAGCAGAGAGGAGCCCACCAACACTGGCTGCACTGGGACGCATTACTGCCATCAGCTCAGACCTCATGATACAAGATAACTCTGGCTTTAGAAGCCTGTTGGCTCTTGGAGTGTGTTTAATTCTTGACATGTTCAAACATTCAGGATTTAATCCAGTCCAGAAATCAATACATGTCCCAGAAAACAAACATCAAAATTAAAACCACGTGTCTACTATTCTCTAGCTTCACCTCTTGCTGCCAAAACAGCTCTAACCTGTTGAGGCATGGACTCCATAAGACCTCTGAAGGTATCCTGTGGTATCTGGAACACCAAGACATTAGTGGTTGCGAAGAAGGACCTCCATGGATTGCATCAGTGGGCCTAAGCTGCACATGACCCTCTCACAGGTTTTCTTTCAGTGGAACATGTCTGTCAGATACTGACCACTGCATACCAGGAACAGGTTTTATTATTTATGCATGTATCAGTATTATCCCTTGTAGGACTTTTATTATGAAATGTGAACACTGTGTGAGCAAACAACCTTTCTCATTATCATTTATAACCCAATATCTTAGTCAGTGACATCTTTAGCCACACCCCTTCTCACTGATCAGTTGGAGTCTGCATGCAGGTTGAGCATGTAGTTATGGAGAGAGCTGGACTATTGCAATGCCCTTCTGGTTGGTTGTTCAGGCAAAACCTTGCAGCAACTCCAATTAGTCCAAAATGCAGCTGCTAGAGTCTCACCAGGGCGAAGAATTTTGAGCACCTTAGTCCTGTCCTCTCATCCCTTCAATGGCAACCTGTTAAATTCTGAAATTGATTATAAAATACTGCTCAAGAAGCTCAATGATTTAGCACCACAGCATCTAAAAGACCTTCTTAAAACATGCAATCCTTAGTGTACACTTTGATCACAAGATGCTGGCTTACTAACAATTCCTCGTATTAGAAAAAAACACTGCAGGGGGACAAGCATGCCATCCTGTTACTTTCCGGGTCTTGGGCACACTCTGTCTTCAAATCTTGTGTGAAAACATTTCCCTTCATGCAGGCTTTAGGTTAAACCCTTATATACAGGCTCTTTTCCTGTTGTGGCTCTGTCCTTCACAGAGTACAGGTTTCTGTTTATTTCTGCAGTTCATACTAGACCACCTCCTTTACAGGCTTTTCACCGCATTACTTATTCTACTAAATGTAATCACGTTTGTTTTTTGTCCCATTCTCTCTGTTTTTTTTTTGTGCTTTATGTCTGTGCTATCTTGCGTCGACCAGAGGAGAATGAGTTTCTCTTTTGAGCCTTGGTTCCTCCCAAGGTTTCTTCATTTGAGCCTCAAGGAGTTTTTCCTTGCCACTGTTGCCCACTGGTTTGGTCATAAGAGGCTTGAACCCGAATTTTTGTAAAGCTGCTTTGTGACGACACCTTTTGTTGTAAAAAAAAAAGAAATGAATTGATTGGCAGAGCAGTAAACATGCACTTGAAGCTCCTTTGGCATTGAAATTGGGATTTAATTCAGTTAATTCAGTGGATTACAGCTGTTTTCCGAGCTGGGTTACTCTGATAATTCATCACACAATGTTTTGACAGATAGTCTTGTTGTGTATTTTGTTTGTACGTTACTCTGATCCTGAAATATGATGCATCGAATCAAGCATGTAACTGCCCACAAAGTATGGATCTTGGGTTCTAACAGTAAATCTACCAGGAGAAAATAATTACTTCACACTGAAAGAAAAATGTATAAAATGGGATAAAATACTGTATGATATGTCGATCTAATTAGATGACAGTTCTGATCTGCGATCTTGTTGTTGACATGCCAGTGTTTGAGAAGGTTCATGCCTCCCGCCTACCTTATCTAACCCCTGATCTCAAATCCCTGTGTGAAGTGGAATTAGGCTAGATTTATGACTGCCATTAGCACTCATGTGTTATGAAGTGGGTAAGATAGCATCTTCACCTGTTCTGAGCCGACCTACAAATCTGTTAGCACTGGCTCGCTGAATATGGCTAATTCTGTTGTTAGTAGGGTGGACCCACTGACAGCAGGCCACAGAATACACTGATGTAATGGTTCACTTGATGTGTTTTGGTGTTAATGGTCTGAGACATAAAATAGCCATAGATATGGTGAAGTGATGAGCGATAAAACAATTCCACTCATTTAAAGTGTGGCAAAATAATGGAAATACCAATTAGAATCAGAATTACACACACAACATCAAGATGTTCCCATATTCTGAGATGATAAAGGTGGTTTCCTCAACATCCAGGATGAAATCAAATCATCAACTCTTCACTGAACCTTAATGTGAAATGAGAAGCCAAAATCCAACTTCTTTAACCCTGAAAGAGACTTTTCTTCTCAGGAAATGATCCTATAACCCAAGTCACACTATTAGACTTGTTTAACAGCATTCCAGTAGGAGATTGAATCAATTTCCAGCTCCTTATTAGCTATTAACATTAGTTTATTCCAGAGGTGGAAAGTGTGGTACTTGAGGTTTTCCCTGAAACAGACTCTAATTTAATTGTGGAAATGCTTACATTCACTTCAGTTTAAGAAAACCTACAAATCCAAGCTAAAATGAGATAAACTTCAAGGTAAATGAATGAATGAATTATCTTTAAGCAGGGCTGGAACACAACAGAATAGAACCACTGGGTATTTTCATTTGGTTTATTCATTCAGTTTATTGAGTTTGTTTTCAGAATTAAAGGAAAGCACATTCATTCTTTAAAATGACCATAGAATCCTTGATTGCCTTGGAGGAAAAAGAATGCTTTTTGGTCCATCATACGTGTGTTTTGAGCTGCTGTTGATTAAAATCACATTAACATTTTCCTTTCACATACCATTTTCTAGAAAATCTTCTTTAACAATGTTTTTTCCCACATTTTCTGTTTGTCCATATATAGTCAACAATATATATATGTTCTTTGTGTTTTAGAAGCAAGCCTAGGTGTGCATTCTTTGCATTAGATTGAAACACCTAATCTTACTGATTAGGCACACCTTGACATGTGAAAGCATGTCTGGAGGCTGCTTGCAGACGCTATAAATGCAGCTCGCTTACACAAATGCCATCATTAGACTATATATAATTTTGGTATATTTATGTTTCCTGCACTTGTTCTAGTAGACATATGAGGATGTTTTATGCTGGTTACTTAAAATCAAAACAGCTGAATGTTATAAAATGTCTTGTCAGTGTCAGTTTGTGGGGAGTACACGCTTAAGGCTCAATGATGCACCATGACAACTCATCATTAAAGAATTATACTTTGGTTGTAAGGTCAGTGATCAAGACAAATTTTGGGCTCCTCAAATCTGTTGTGGAAGGTGTGCTGTTGATCTTAGGGCTTGGTTGAAAGGTTCACGCAATCAGTGCCATTTGCTTTTCTGATGATTTGCCAGGAACAGAAGGACCATGTCACCGACTGTTACTTCTATCTAACCAATATATGGTTTCTCTGCTAAAAATAAGAAATCCATCAACTACCACAATCTGCTTTCAACAATGAAACCAGTGCCAGACAATCACACACTTCCTGTGCCAAAGCCACCTGAATCATGGTGCCTTGATTTAGCAGCAGATGTAGATGCTGTAGTCCATGGGTCAGAAATTGAGAGCAACAGACACCAGTATGTCTGGTACACAATCAGTAATACATTTGGGGGACTTAGGTTTGTCAAAAGCAAATGCAGATTTGATCAGTTCAGAACTTTAAGGATGGTATATGTCATCATCTGCCTTTCATAGCCACTTTGAAGACTTCTAAATTGTTTTTTTTCACTGGAAGACAATATGTGTTTTTGCACTGATATTGATATTGTTTGCAGCATTGGGTTGTGAATATGAGCTGAAACAGTGGTATCTTTTTATTGATTCATCCTTGTTAAGCCTCAAGTCTGTCTTGTTAGACAATGGCATTGTACATCCTTCATTACCTGTTGACTATGCTGCACACATAAAAGAAACATATGACAATATGGAACCATTTATTGAAACACATCTAGATAGATAGATAGATAGATAGATAGATAGATAGATAGATAGATAGTATGTAATTGATCCTTTTGGAGGGTTCCTTCAGGGAAATTAAGGCCAATTGCAAAGATATGTGGGGATTTAAAAGTGGTGGCACTGTTGCTTGGACTGCAGCTGGGATATATGGAGTGCTGTTGTACTCTGTGACTGGGACAGCTGTGATAGAAAGTGTGACAGACAAATGTGGCACACAAACCAATAATCCATCAAAGATAGTTTTGCCTCAAAGCTTTCACCTTAAACTTGGACTGATAAAAAAAAAAATATGAAAGCTCTGAACAAGAAATTTGAAACTTACTTAATCAAATGTTCCCAAGAATAACTGCTGCCAAGATCAATGAAGACTTTTCAAAGAGATGCTGGTGGGGCCTGAGAAAATTGCTTGGAAATCATTCAAGGATGTTGCAGAAAATCCTTGGCAACTATCAAGCGGTACAGTATGGCAAATTTATTGACAATCTTATTTGAGCTTACAAAGCGATTAACTGTAGCATCATTAAAAATTCATTTTCTGCATTTACGCTTGGATTTTTTCCCTGTAAAACTTGGAGCAGTCAGTGACGAACACGGCGAACCATTTCACCAAGACATTCTCATGATGAAAAAACATTACCAAGGCTTCTGGAATCCCTCAACTGGCTGACTATTGCTGGACACTAACACAAGATGCACCAGATGTGAAATACAAACAAAAATCAGCAGCAAAACATTTTCAGCTCAGTTGAACTAATGTCATGGATTAAATTTGTGTTATACTAGTAAGTAACTTAATCTCGTGTTTTTCTGTCATACAGACAATCACATATTACAGTATATTTTTGTTCAACAGTTTTTTGGAAAATGTAAGAGGTTGATGGACCATTGTTGGCTCACTGTTGTCAAAGCTGGCATATTCCATTGTAATCGCTCTTTTTCCATTAACAGTCTAAATGACTTATTCCTTGATTTTTTACTTATTTGATATTAATTGTACTGTATTGCTACCTGCATAATGTTTATGCAGTAATGTACTTTATTATTCACAATAGCACACTTGCTCTGTGGCTCAGTAATTCTAGCTTTTAGCTTATTGTATTTCAATGTATTCCGTTTACGTATTTCACCTGTTTAACACAAATGGTAAACTTCTAGTCTTTCAGTTGACCTACTGTTAGCTTCTATATTCTCTGCAAATAACTGTTGTGTTGACCCTCATGTTTTTCAGAAGAGGGAGTGTAAATGTAATGTAAATGATCTCTGTACATACTGATTTTTATAATCATGGCAGGTACTGTGCTCATCCATATCCAAATAAAAATATTTAGTAGTTTTTGATACATTCCTATTAAAAAGTCTTGAAACAACTGGAAAAGTGAAAACCCAAAGTATATACCTTCTAGAGAATCTCTTAATGTATTTTCTAAGAAATCCCATTCCTAAGTAATATTTTAGGTAAAAGGCCAGGGCCAGCCAAAGATGCTTTTAGGGATTTTCCATTCTTTATCCACTCCTACAGGTGGGAAGAAACATTTCTTGCCCACGACTTTAGATCATATCATATCCTAAGATTTCCTCTATATTTGCAATTCTACAAACACACACACCCATCCCAACAAATGAGTGTTAAAAAATAGGGGAATAAAAGTTTCCTTTCTCCCATTTGAAAAGGCTTACTTCTTCTCAGAACCACGTTGGCCCAATTTCTTGACATGAGGGAGAGCTGTCCAGATGTTCTGCGCTATGTCATGAAGTCGGGGCCTTCTCATGTGGCCCTGTTGCTGTGGGAGAGTATAATGAGGTTGGGGTGATTATGGATGTGGACGGGCCAGTGTTGGCTGTAGATAGATATTTGGAGGAAACAAAACCGAAAAAACCCACCCATGATCATGAAAGAGAGTGAGTTAAGGAGAGAAGCCTGCCTTCAATTTTCTGCCCGGCTGATTTTCTGTGTTGCTTCAAGTCGAGGTGTGTGTTACGTCTTTTGACTTGGAAAAGAAACCACAAACTGTTGAGCTGTTGAAGTAATTTTCAGAGGCTGTTTGGGGGAAAAAATGTACTGCTCTATAACAACAACGTGCTACTGATGGCTTTTGAGATCTCCAATGACTGGCTTTACTTGGTATAGAATGTGGTCAAGCACATAGAAAAATGCCCTTCCATCTTTGTGGAATAAATCTGTTTTTATTGTGCAAAAGCAGAGTTTACAAGATGCCTGATCCACAACATATCATCATGTAATCACACACAGCACAAACAGTGGTTTATTAA
This sequence comes from Acestrorhynchus altus, assembly GCA_034509495.1. Classification (NCBI taxonomy): domain Eukaryota; kingdom Metazoa; phylum Chordata; class Actinopteri; order Characiformes; family Acestrorhynchidae; genus Acestrorhynchus; species Acestrorhynchus altus. The sequence goes on from CM067515.1 coordinate 10,486,425, forward strand.
GTGGCCTTACCACTGGAGAGGGGTTGGGGAAGGGGAAGATGCTTCATGCTAATGAAAGTCCTTGGCACGTCATATATGTACTGACGCTGTACACCCATTGCTCACAACCAACATTGCCAACATTCACAATACTCTTGGAGTGAGACTATAGTTCCTCCAGCCATGAATTGCTTGAGTGTGGACAGGTGGTGGTGGTTGCGGGTGTCATCCATAGCTCCCTCTGAAGCCTGCTATTCTAGAGTTCTTTAGCTGTAGTTTTTTGTTTGTTGTTGTTTAATTTTATGCAACTTCCTCCCAAATTGGAAGTGCCAATTAACCAACCCCATTAAGACCATCACAATCCCAACCGTAGGAGGGTGAAGACAACATGCTAGAAGTCAGCTACCGCCTCTTTTTGAACTACCGCCATTGCATCATTGCTGGGCAGGCAACATGCTCGGAGGAAAGCTCTGGATCCCCAGCTCCGATACAGTGACTAACAACTAAGAAATGACAATGTGGAGTAAGGGCATGAAATCAGAACCAGTTATGTGAATCTCACGCCTTCAACATCAAGAAATATTTAAATATTTTCTGCTTCTTACCATCATGGTCATCTCAAGCACATTTATTTGGTCATTCAAAGTATGAGCTCCTTGAGTAATGTTTGGAGGTTCTTCAGTTTGAAACTGTTGAGGAACCTTCAATAAAAAAAAAACAAAGGCCTCCTGAAGGTTCCTAAGAGGTTCTTAAGAGGTTCCTCATACTGTTTCATATTAAAGAACCTCCAAACATTCCACATGGATTGTGTACTATAAAAAAGTGTGTTAGTGGGGATAGTTTAGATGGTCTACCAGTCCCATATTCTGTGTATCTTTAAATAATATTTTTAACCCCAGTTTTGGAACCTCATGGGATTTTCAGATATTTTCTTTAAATTTTCCTCTTCCTTATAGATGGTCTATCTGCTTTCCTCAGACATATCTTTTGAATGAATAACCTGCACTTAGTGACTGTTTTGAATTTTGCACAGTACTGTATGTGCACTGTTTGTTTGGCCAGTGGCATGTCAGAGAGCTAAATTTGAGATATAATTATTGCAATCCAAATAGGAAGTGTAACGTAAACATGTAGTTCAGCACTAGATGCTTGTGGGTGGACTGGCATGCCATTAACTTGTTTCAGACATAACAACAACAAATAAACAAGGAATACATTGTCATTTTTTATCCTTGATCAAAAGGGATTTAAAGTCATTAAGCAAGGTATTTAATCAGATAATTCTTCTATTAAACATCTTTCTAAATGAATTGATCTGGAATGTGGGCCTCTTCCGTCTCCAATCTTTTAGTTTACTATATAATTAAACGTTTTATTCACTGAAAGGTTTGGTTGTATTGGAGGACCCACTATTATTATTTTTATTTATTTATTTTGTACTGGAACCCATCCCAGTTCCATCACTGGGTTTACTGCAGCACACCACTTCATTACCATTATGGCTCAACAATGGAAAAAAGAATGCACACAATCATCAATCCATGGTCACATTCATCACACCTGTCCTATCACACCCCATACTCACTTTCACCCATAATTGCATTTCAGATGGAGGATGGAGTTCTCATGTTAATGGTAGCCTCCGGGTCCGTGCCTGTACAACAGAGAGTGTGAGTATAGGGCTGTCACTATTTAATAGATAGAAGGGCCAGACAATAAAAATAGACCTACTGAACAATAATAAAAAAAAAAAACATTGTCTTTAAGAATAGCTTATTACCAGTGTACACTAGTGTGGAAATGTGGAATGGAATCACTTGGTGTTTTAATACATACAGTATACAGTATAATTAACATTTTTGAATATTTTGAGATTCTGGATGAGCTGGATGAGCTTGGTTTGTATCCAGCTGCTGTCTCTGACTTTACATCTACAAGGTGGTCCAATTAGGTAAGAGTGTCTAATAGAGTGGACAGTGAGAGGAAACATTGTTTAAACACTCCAGCAGCACTGCTGTGTCTGATCCAAAACCAGTGCAACACACACTACCCCACCACCCAAATGGTGAAAGCCTTTCAAGGTTGTTGTATTTTTAACCCCCTAACCTTCTCCCCTTGAATTTGTAAGTGCCAATTCCTCTACCCCATTATCATCACTCTCCCCCTCTCACACACAATGGTCTCAGCACTAGGGTGAGAGAAGATGAGTACATGGTTCCTCTGATATATATGACGTCAACCACCACCTTTCCATTTGCAACCTTGTTGGACAGCCAATGTGCTTGGAGGAAAGTGCCAGGTCCCCACCTCTGATGCAGCTGCTGACAGATGCCTGCGCTGACCAGCCTTACATTGAGTGTGATGTGGAGGGAGTGCACCATCTACCCAGCCAGAAAAGGAGAGCAGGCCAATTTGCTCTCCCTCTGACCCTGGCTGCCAATGGCAAGCAACTTAACCCAGGATTCGAACCTGTGATCCTTGGATCATAGTTGTAGCACTTTCAAGGCTATACGCAATAGCTACTTCAGGAGAATAGGGATGAAATGCTAAAAATGCATTCCAGATCAAGAAACGTACGTCTCGTAAATTAGCTCCTGCCAAGAGGACACTGTGTAGACAGTGCCTTTAAACAGCCATTAAAAGCATTTTTTCATTAACCTTCAGAACCATGGGCCAATTTTGTATGACGTTTTCATAGTTTACTTTTATTCACCAAAACAGTCACACATGATATTATTTTCAAGAGATCCTATGCTACTCAAAATGAACATAAATTTCGATAAATTTGACCATGTCAAAAATCTATTTCTGCATACATTTTTTGTTTCATTTTTTGTTTTTGTTTATGATTTTTTTTGTTAATAATGACTGTTTTAAGAACTGTTTTTGAACTGAAAATGCAAGAATTTTGCTTAATTATTGTAATGATCAGATTAAAAAGGATATTTATACAAAGTTCTTCAAAATACTTGACATTTGTCCAAATAAAGTGAAAAGTGACCTGAATGTCTATTATTTCTGTCATTTATACTGTACATGTCAGTATTATCCCTTCTCGTGACTTTTATTCTGATATTAGAACACTGTGAAAGCAAAGAAAAAGAGCAAACAGCCCCTCCCTTCTCCTAACCCAGAATCTAGGTCAGTGACATCATTAGAGCAGTAAACATGCCCTGGAAGGCTGCTTTGGCATTTAAACTGGGATTTAATTCTGTTGGATTACTCTCTGATAATTCATCACATAATGAGGATTAGTCTGGGTAAGTCTCGTAGTCAGTGATATGGGTATCATGTCTGTTGACTATTTTATAAAATCTGTTGACCACGTTATAAAACAGCATGAAACTCCTCACAAAATCCCATCGCTGAGATAAGATTTCAAGAAAAAAATCAACATGTTTCTTTCTGTGGTATAGTAACAGGTTGGTAAATAAGCTTGAAAAGCATCATTAGAGCAGCATTTAACAAAATGTTGAAATGTTGAAAGCTGCCACCACTCACTACCGGGATACCAGTGATGAATCATCAGCATGTGGTAAAACAACAATGCATGCCTGGCTCTGTTCTGTTCTGTTGAAGAGAACAAGTGTAGTACGGGAATAGGAACCTGTGATAAGATACTTTTGTTTAATCGATTTTTGTTTAATTTAATTGTGGTGTTGTGAGAGCCCTGCATAAACAATTACAGCTTCATCTGAGAAACTGGAGGAAGCTGCCCAATCAGGTATTCCTTAGGCAGAAGCATCCAACCAGCAGATTGGATCCAGATGTGCTCCATGTGTCTTTCTTGACATTTCCTTTGCAAGTCATTTGTCTTGAGCAACACCATGTAATTTTGTTGCAAAGAGTCTGTAAGATCTCAGTGTCTTGTTTTTAACAGGAGGGAGTTACAAGTGTCAAGACCAACAAATATCAGAAAAGATGGCTGAATGATCTCAATTCTGGCCTCCAAGCATCTTTCATGTCTTGTTCCACTTTTTCCTTTTCTTCCAAAGAATTCCATTTGTTCAACTTTCTAATGCTTCTTCCCTTTCATTAGCAAAGAGGACAACAACAACTCATCCCCTCTGTATTTAACTGTCTTGGAATAGATCACAGTTTTTTGGACATCTGTACATTCTTTGTTCTGAAATCAGGGGTATTAAAAAATACATTACTTTCAGTTACTGTCTCTACTGTTCAAGGAAAGCTTTCTACTAGACTTTGGAGCATTACTGTGAGGATTTGAGTGTATTCTGTGACGGGGGTGTTTTTGAGGTCAGGATGTTAGACGACCACCACCCCCAACTCATCTCAAAGGTTTTGGATGAAGCTCCATCATTCCAGAGAAAACAATTCCACTCCTTCATATCTCAGTGGGGGCGTTATACCCCTCTAGACCACACCAGGCATTTGTCTGCTCCAGAGAGTCCTATTCTATTGGCAGTATGTCTCTACAGACAAGCTGTGCGTGCATATGCACATCTGTGTCATCAATGGGTGCAATTTAAAGTAGCTGAAGGCATTCATTAGAAGGGGTGTCCACAAACATTTGGACATATAGTGTTTAATGTTAAAGATCCCAAAGGTTTTGATTTCAGTGTTTTGTAATGTCACCAACATTAACAAATGTACATATATGCACCTAACTGTCCTACCATCCATTCACATAAAAGCTGTAAAGTGGGGTTCAGGGCATCAAAACACGGAAGACAACAATAGCTGGCTTCTGGACATATGTTACCTAAATGGTATCAACATTTATTGATGTCCATCTTACTCTAAAATCATGTTTATATCTCCCCTGTTTCTGTGTCTCTATCTTGGCTCTTTATTCCATTCCCCTCACCCCTCCATTATATCTGTGACCCTTTGATGTATTTATCTGAGCTGTGGATAAAACCTTGATTGAACTCTCCTCACCATTTCTAGACATCATGCCCATTTAGCTTTGTCTGTAATACCCTGTGATGAACCCTATCATAAGACTTCAGAGCTGCTCATCAGTGTCACCTGATTTTGTGGCGCACTTCACTTTTGTTGTGCCCAATTCCTCCACTCTCCCACCTTAACCTGGTGGAGGAGATGCCTTACTTCAAACAGGCCAATAGAAATGGAAGAAGGAGCTTTAGAGGGTTGGGTTAAAAACAGGATGCCAACTGTTTTAGGGCTGCACAGTACTGTCTAATGAAAAAGCTTGGGCACCCTGTTCATATGACATGTTTTGTTGACTTAATTTCTTTGATTTGAAATCAAAGGAAAAAAAAAAAACAGTTTACAGAAAACACATTAACTTTTGATACATCACACAACGGGCTCATTTCCCAAGCAGAGATAAATTCTAGATATTGAGTATATTTTCCTGTCAATGGAAATTTCTCATTCAAAATGCTGTGTAGTCCAGCCCTAGGCTCAAACCTAATAATAAAAGAAGTGTTAAAATTTAAAATGATTTCATAAATTAAATTATTTAATTATTATAAATAATTTTAATTATTACCACAGAACTTGTTCAGGTTCATTTAGCTTCATTCAGGTTCATATAGACCCCTCACTCCCTGCAAACTTCTATGCATCCTATACACCAACTTTTAGCTACACTGCCCCCACAATTTCCAGTACTACTCCATTCTGTCCATATCTGTAAGCTTTCAGATTATACAAATATGGATGAAATGCTTGCAGAATACTGACAGAGGGCTCAGTCCCTATCACTATCCATATGCATAAATGAGAATTTAGGGAACTAATGACACAGTAAATGTGCAGAAATATAGAAAACAATTCTATATTTAGTAAACCCTATGTAGGCACTGCAATGACCATATAGTATTAAACTGCATCACCTGCCACATATAACATCACTTAACATCGCATTGCCTTAAATTGCTTTGCCTCACAATGCATTGCATTATATCACAATCAAGTTGTAATGTTTAGAATAGCGTTGCTCCTACTAATGACAATAACATAGTAATTCTTTTTTGTAAGTAGTCCCAAGTCTTACTATATGATACTGCCACATGGTATCACATCAAAACACCTCGCCTTGCATTGCATTGCTTTGCATCACTGGGCATTACCTCGCATCATCTCATATCTCATCGCTTCGCATTGCATCACATTGCATCGTATCACCCTTATACTCATCCCTTATACCTTCATTTCTTTACAGAAAGAATGGCTTCAGTGTCCATCTCTGGACTTTATAAACTGGAGAGTGTTTTGAAACATTCCATGAATTCCCCACCATTTTCACCCATTAAGATGCAGAAGCAGATCACGGAAGGTCATTGATGTAGCACTGGCAAGATAAGGTCACATGACTATAATAGACAAATAGACAGAACCTTTTCAACAACACCAACATAACGTCTCGCTCCTCTCTGTGGTGAATAATATAGTGTTTCCATGAAGATGGGGGTGTCCTCAGCTCCTGTGATTGCTGTGAACTCAAACATCTCATATTGAAGGATTGTCAGATTACATGCTTCTGTAAAGCTGCTCCCTTTTAATTAACACAAAGTCCTCTTTCACTTAGTCCTGAAGACCCATGTTTGATTGTGCTTGGTGGAGGTGACCCAGGGCTGAGCCTGCTATTCCTATTAAAACAACTGACCTGTGGAGAACCATTGCTTTGCTTTATGTTTAAGGAACCAAAGTTAAATGACATTACATAAAGCTAGTCTAAGCTTAGTCTCAAGCTGCCTGAGCTTGAGCAAAGCCATGAGAAACTGGCGGATTACTGCCAGGTCTTTTGCAGTGTGGTAATCTAATGGCTTGTTTGTTTGTTTGTTTTAATTGCATGCAGGAGGATTTCAGTCTCTTGGGTCATTTGGGTTGAGGCCTCAAGAGTCAAGAATGAGTGTAGTATCATATGAGTTTAATCATCATTTCCCACAAGTTGTGTAGCATAATCTGACCATTTATCATTGCATACTGTACACTGACCGACTGTAGGAGATGCCGTCCTACATTCCAAACTATTATGCTTTTCAGCATTTTCAATGGTGCTTTCGTGTGAGAACCCTGAACTGTATAGTCTAGAGCCAAAATATGCATATTGTTAACACCTTTCTGACATCCACATCATACAGATATCCAGGAAATGAAATGAACCAGCAGGAGAGAATGATTTCAAAAAATGAATGAGCTTTTGGTGCTTTTGCCCCCTCCCCTTGGTCACACATACAGACAGGTATAAAGGTTGCATGTGCAGACTGTGCACCCCCAATACCCCCATACCCATGCAATCAACACCCCCACACATTTTCCCACACATTTCCAGATATTTAAAAACATAAAGGTTTTTTTTCTTTCTGTCACCAGCAACTTGTCTGAAAATCTGTCTGTCCACTCAGCAGTGTAAAATTGACCACATAATGCTTGCATGATCATGCAAGCCCAACAGGGGGCATTTACACCTATAAATGGTTGATGTAAAGCAGCCAAACACACCTAAATACAGTGCAAAGCTGTCCAATATAATATGTCCTTGTGGGGCCTGTATGGGAAGTTCAATTGGGAACCAGGATGTTTTGTACATGGGTTCCATGTTGGGCCCCACATATGAATGCCTACCAGGGTCAGTAATGGGACCAGGATGGGTTAAACATGGACCCCATCTGGGTTGTACACGGCACATGGGGCCTAGATGGGACCCAGGGGCATTGGAGAGTGAGGAAAGATGCATACTGTGTTTGCCCTGTGTGGTTTAGAGGCCCTGCAAGGATCATTGTTGGGCCTTGTGTTGTAGGACTGAGGGGGTTGAATGAATGGATCGATCATGAACCTGAAAAAGTCAAGAAATCAGTGTTTTCAAAGCTGTGTTTGGTGCATCTTCATGAACATATTGAAAACAAAAATGTAATTAAGTCAAAAAGGTCCACAAAAATCTTCACCATGAAGAACACTTTCTGAATACTAAAGGCTGTTCTCCCATTAAAAATCTTGTTTAGACATTAGAAGGCACTCCTTTGTGAGTCTGGGAAGAATGGGTTCAATGGGTACTTTTAATCTCTAGTTTTAGGACATTTTAATACTAGTGTCTATCTGCTGTCTAATCCCTCTAACCGGCTTATAGTCACTTTGTTCCATTCACCCCTCAAGCTCAGGCAACACGCTGCTGACTTTTAGCTTGTAATTTGTTGGTGCAGTGGGTAGAAGAGGAAGAAAAAGAAATGCTCCTCATACACTGGTAATACATTGCAGGGGCACTAGGCAAAGGTAGGCAGCAAACCTTGGGCTCCCATAAATAGTGGGTTCCAAGAAAAGAAACAGAGTCAAGTCCCCTGTCCAAACATCAACCACTTAATAGTCTTGTTCAATTCCTCTGCCTCCTTTTGTCAATTGATTGGAAAGATTCCAAGGAACTCACAACTTAGTCAAATCACTTCACTAAGGAAACAAAAAGGAACTAGGCATTACTCTCAAGTGGCCGAAATTGGGAATTTTTGGATCGGCTGATGATGATCCACTACCATGGATTTGTGCTCAATAACCTGTTTACAAACATGGGCATAACCTAACATCCTACATCACACGATCATGCTTTTGCTGGTGGCTGTCAATAGTCCTTAATAGTGACCCCGACACTGATGATCAACATGACTCACTGTCAGGTGGCTCAGCTCTGTGGCTGGGACAAATTAATCAACATAATCCACACTAGTACTATTTCCCAACACAAACTACAACCCCCTGTATTCCCATGCCTGTAAGGGAACAGTGTGAGGTTAGATGCTATTCCAACAGACTGAGTTCCAGACAAGCCCTGCAGTAAAGGACGTGATGAAATGAGGTGGCATGTTGTGGAGAGAACAGCAGCTGCGCTACATTAGCGCTACATTGCCATCTACTGTATTACTGTTTTATTTGCAGTATGAAGATCGACCCATACACTTTGTATATACAGTAGTTGTTGTAGCATATATAGATGTACTGTTTGCACAAGTCCAGTATGATTAGCTTCAGTAAACTGTTAAAAAGCACTGGACATATATTTCATACATGTTATATATGAAACATATGCCCATTGCTTTTTAATATGCGCATATATGTGCATATATGGCCATATAGCATGAATCAAACGTACCATATATACATAATATTGATGGTATATACATAACAGAATTGTTGGTAAATACATGTGTGTAAATATGGCATTGTCAGTTCTATATGATCTGATGAAATACACATCAGTTGTTGGTGTGGCCAATAGAAATGGTGGTTTGTTTATGATATAACAGCTGGTAGAAGAAGCAGGATGAGAACTTTTTATCTTGCATGCCATAGTTTTTGGGGTTGTTGGGTTTGTTTGTTGGTTTTTTTATATTGTTGTTTTTTTATATTTTATATTGTTGCCATTTTGGAGATGAATGATTTTGTATATTGTTAAATATACACTACATTTCCAAATATTTGTAGATACCCATTCTAAAGAATGCATTCTTTTACTTTAAATTACTGACACAGATGGAAAAACATGGGCATTGTCTAGTCCCTATAGAGAATTCCTGCCAATTGAATAGGACTCTGGAGCAGATGAATATGAACCTATTGGTACTATGCCAAAACATTTGGGAAGAGTTTGGGAGTTGAGGTGGGGTGGTGATCATCCAACTTTCTTCCACTTTTGTCACTCGATGCAATCAAATCTACTTTAACAAAAGCAGGATAAACAAGGGCGAATGGCTGACCAGGTGTCCCAATATAATTATATTATATATGGCGTGATGACCAGATGGCTGAAAAGCTTGTTGACCACATTAACCATCAAAGACCAGCTGAGACCAACGTGGTGTTGACCTCTGTTTTCAGCAAAATTATGGCAGATGCTAAAATAAATACACATAAATTAATCCTTTGGTGTCTTTTTAGGAAATTTCCCAGTTTATCCCATATATCCCACACACTTACACCTTGAACTGATTTCACAGTGCCAAGAGAAACATATCCATTCCTTTCTGCATGCAAAACACAACAGCCTGATTTATCAGCACCAACAAAGTAATGGTTTGGTATTTATTCCAGCGATTTGCACATTTTATTAATTACAGCACGCTGTGCACTGCTTCCCCCCCGTATTCCCATGCATTTGCAGTGGCAGGTCGGATTAATGAACAAATAATCATGTTGATATTCATCTAAGCAACCGTGGAAGTTATGAGCCTTCACTAATCTCCATCCCTCTGTTTTTTTAAAGAATGTCTGAGAAGCTGCGTCGGTTCCTGTGAGCATTTCCCATGGTACAAATAACCTGTTTACACAACTGATAGCTGCTTCAGCACAACAAGTGACTTACATAGCTTACTATTTATCCAAGCATTCAGACTAAATAGCCCATTAGACTAGACATTAGCTGTGAATTTGTTTTATAAACCAAAAATCAAAATGTAATAGATAAAATAACTGATTTTATATACATAAAGTATATGTGTGTGTGTGTGTGTGTGTGTGTGTGTGTGTGTGTGTGTGTGTGTGTGGTAAATTCAGAATAAACAGGAACTATTTTTCTATTTTTTCTTTTGTTTTCTTTTTTTGTTGTTTCTACCTGATATTTTTATGATGTGTAGGTATGAAAACAGCAGGAGGAAGTCATACAGCTTCATGGGCCTCAGGTCACTGTCTGTGAGGATTTTGGTGTGTTCTCTCACCAGCTTGTTTCCAGGTACTCTTGTTTCCTGCCACCTCCCAAAAAGGTACATGGTAGGTGAATTGTTCATGCTAAATTGCCCCCTAGGTGTGTGTGTGTGTGTGTGTGTGTGTGTGTGTGTGTGTGTGTGTGTGTGTGTGTGTGTTTTACCCCAATGCATTGTTGCCTGAGAACCTTTTTTATTTCAAGTGTTTTTGGAGCATTCCTATTAATCCATTCATCATGAAATTTCAGCACAATGTAAAGAACAGCAGCCAGATTCACATTGTCAGAAATGGCAAAAGAAATGTAGTTTTCTGTGTGATAGCAACATTATTAATACAAATAAAAATTACATTTTTATTATTTTTTTATACTGACACAATTGCATAATGTTCAATGAACCACTAGAATTTCTTCAAAATTCTTTAAAATCTTTCATTTTAACTATTTTTAATCTATTTTAATTATTTAAAACAAATTATGTAATTGCTATTTTAACTAATTGAAATATATAATTTAATTAATCTAATGTAAAAATATAATTAATACAAAGTTTGTAGACTTTTGTTTTGTTTTTATATACTGAATATTATTTAATGTGGGTCTGTAAGGAATTTGTAATGTAGTAATGCCCCCCTGTGGACATGTTGGCTCAAAACTCACACTGAATTCTTCTTGCTTTGTTTTTGTTGTTGTTGTTGTTGTTTTGTTTTGTTTGTTTGTTTGATTTTCAAAAATTAAACAATGTTTCATAATGTGCTGTTCTCTCTCCTAACAGGCCCATATATTGAGTAACAAAACAGCCTGAATGAGTGGAATTGTCTTGAGATCCATTGTTATCCAGAACACAAAAATAATTCATTAATGGTTTGATTTTTTTAAAAATAGTAACAAAAATTACTTATGAGAGGTTTATATATTTTTGGTGCAGCAAATGCTGTGATGTAGGATGAAGACAATATATTATATATTCATGCAGGTATTAATTTAGTTTCTTATTAAAACTATTGATTAAGTGTTTTCATGTGGAAACAGTATCTGTAATGTGTGACGAATCTCAAAAGATTTAGCTTTTTACACAGTTGTAAGTTGAAGATGTGTGTCTGTTAATAAGCCTGTGGAACTGCATGTTCTTACTAACAGAAAGTAAAGAACACTCACTGTTCTTCAGACTTACTGTGCTGTATGCTATTTTTAATCCCTCTCTCTCTGTTTATGTTCAGCACCAGCCGTACCTGCTCAGCTTGCTGGCCGCTGCTGCAGACTAAAATTGCTGGACACCTGTTGCTTCCGAATGTGCAAGTAATGATTAATTTAAACAGTGATTCATCAGTGTTCCTCTTTTGGTCTAGGTTGTTTGCTGGCTGGGCAGACAGGTGAGATGGTCAGCCTTTAGGGCAGCTGAGATGGTTGGGTCCTCAAATGGGTGAGATAAAATGGCTCTCAGACCGGTGAGATGGTTGATGCTTTGAGACGGTTGAGATGGTCGGGCTCTTAGACAGGTGAGATGATCAGGCTCTCAGACAGGGGAGATGGTCGGGCTGTCAGACAGGTGAGATGGTCAGGCTCTCAGACAGGTGAGATGATCAGTGAGATGGGTGAGATGGCTGATGCTTTCAGATGGGTGAGATGGTAAGGCTTTCAGATGTGTGACATGGTTGGGCTTTCAGACAGGTGAGATGGTTGATGCTTTCAGATGGATGAGATGGTTGGGCTTTCAGACAGGGGAGATGGTTGGGCTCTCAGACAGGTGAAATGGTCAGGCTGTCAGACAGGTGAGATGGTCAGGCTCTCAGACAGGTGAGATGGTTAATGCTTTCAGACAGGTGAGATGGTTGGGCTCTCAGACAGGCGAGATGGTCAGGCTCTCAGACAGATGAGATGGTCAGGCTTTCAGGTAGGTGAGATGGTTGGGCTCTGAGACAGGTGAGATGGTCAGACTCTCCGATAGGTGAGATGTTTGATGATTTCAGGTAGGTGAGATAGTTGATGCTTTGAGACGGGGGAGATGGTGGGCTTTCAGGTGGATGAGATGGTCAGGCTCTCAGACGAGGAAGATGGTAGGGCTTTCAGACAGGTGAGATGGTTGATGCTTTTAGACAGGGGAGATGGTTGATGCTTTCAGATAGGTGAGATGGTTGGGCTTTCAGATGGGTGAGATAGTCAGGCTCTGAGACTGGTGAGATGGTTGATGCTTTCAGACAGGTGAGATGGTTGATGCTTTCAGACAGGTGAGATGGTTCATACTTTCAGACAGGTGCAATTGTTGGGCTCTCAGACAGGGAAGATGGTCAACCTCTCAGACAGGTGAGATGGTTGATGCTTTCAGATGGGTGAGATGGTGGGCCTTTCAGACCAGTGAGATGGTGGGCCTTTCAGACCGGTGAGATGGTTGATGCTTTCAGATGGGTGAGATGGTTGATGCTTTCAGATGGGTGAGATGGTTGATGCTTTCAAATGGGTGAGATGGTGGGCCTTTCAGACTGGTGAGATGGTTGATGCTTTCAGACAAGTGAGATGGTTGATGCTTTCAAATGGGTGAGATGGTTGGACTTTCAGACGGGTGAGATGGTTGATGCTTTCAGATGGGTGAGATGGTGGGCCTTTCAGACTGGTGAGATGGTTGATGCTTTTAAACGAGTGAGATGGTTGATGCTTTCAAATGGGTGAGATGGTTGGGCTTTTCAGACGGGTGAGATGGTTCATGCTTTCAGATGGGTGAGATGGTTGGGCTTTCATACGGGTGAGATGGTTGGTCTTTCAGACGGGTGAGGTGGTTGTCAGGCAGGGGAGATTGTCAGGCTCTCAGGCAGGGGAAATGGTTGATGCTTTCAGACAGGTGATGATGATTTTATACATTATAGATGGAAAGACTGTGATTCGTTATTTATTAAAATTAAGTATTCTAACCGGATTTCTGGTTTTCATGAGCAATAAGCTTTACCGATCAGCTGTAAAACTAAAAAAAAGATGAAATATTTGAATTAAATGTGAAATATAAATTGATAGTTTACCTATTTGGATCAAATTATGAACACATTCAAAATATTAAATATATAAAAAAGTAGATTAAAAAAAAGTAAATTTGCCATAAGCCCCAGCTGTAATAACAGTCCACAAGAAAATGAAACTCAACTTTTAATGAAAAATAATTTTTGCCTTTTATTTCTGTGACACTGAAAATGTGGGAATTATGGCCTGAACAACAATTTAAAAAAAAATCATCATTACAAACAATCAGAATCAGAATCTCTTTATTTTGCCAAGTATGTTACACATACAAGGGATTTTTCTTTGTGAGAGCAACACATGTATGACATGTAACGAGTACACAGACTATTTACAAGCAGTAGATATGCACTGCTAACATCATGTGGATGTTTTTATTTATCTGAAATCGTATATATGTCAGACACCATGTACATCTTCTTTTGCTATCAGATTTGTTTTGCTTTCTCTGTTACATTCTTTCTTCATTTAAGAAACTTCATCTCTGGTTTGCTAACTGTCTGTGATTTTATTGTTACTCTTCTTCTTCTTCTTCTTCTTCTTCTTCTTCTTCTTCTTTCGGGCTGCTCCCTTTAGGGGTTGCCACAGCGGATCATCATATTTATGACCCGCTTTATAGTTTTGACACAAGTTTTCCCAGAAGTTCCCCTAATAGTAAAGGTCACTAAAATACATAAACTACTTCATGCTCTCCAAGACAATGCCAACTGCTGCTCAATAAAAATTACAATAATAATAAAAAATAAAAATGAACATAATAAGAATAATACATAAAAAGAAAATAATGATAAATAAAAAGAAAATAATAATAAATAAAATGAAAACGATATAGTAATAATAATAATAATTATTATTATTATTATTATTATTATTATTATTATTATTATTATTATTATACATAAACAAATAAAAAGAATAATGAATAAATAAATTAATTTAAAAAAGAAACCTGTCGCTTTGCATGTAATTCATATCAAATGTGACTTTCTGATGAAACTGTGAAACTACGACCCTCCCAGCACGTCTCCACGGTCTAATCTGCTCTTCTCTGATCAGTCTGGACAAACAGGTTTCCAAATCAGGCAAAAATACAGTGGGGCAGTAGTTCATCCGTTGGGCCTGTAGTGGGCGCTGTGGGCGCTATTCCTGACGTGTGGTAACGTGGTCCCTCCCCTCCCGGTAATGTTTGTTTGAGGGACGCTGGCGGACTGACGTCGCGGCCGCACAGCTCCGACCCGCGCCGAGCTGCAGGAATGCCGCTCTGCTGAGCTCCACGACCATGGTGTTCGAGTCGCTGGTGGTGGACGTCCTGAACCGCTTCCTGGGGGACTACGTGGTGAACCTCGACAGCTCGCAGCTGAACCTGGGGATCTGGGGAGGTGAGATCTGCTGTCCTTCACTGCTCGAGTTTAGCCTTCTTCAACCAGACTGCAGGACAGCGTGCGGGGTGCTCCTCCTGTCCGGCTCAGCCCAGGATTAGGTCGGGTTTAGGTGGTACAGGACGACTTCCACTCAGCCTGGAGGCTGTGTCTGGCAGAGGGCAGAAGAAGGGTGTGATCAGAGGAGCAGATTAGGTGGTTAAAGGTCCATTAGTCTCACGTGCTTGTGGCTTTCAGACCTGCTCTCACACCCTCTGCTACCAGCTGGACTCAGTAATCCCAACCCCTGCTTGAACCCCAAGGCTTCTCTGTGGTTTAAAACTGCCCCAGTCCTTCTGACACTGTGGGCACTGTGTGAACATGAAGCTTCCTCAAACACTCCTAAAACCAGCAGGCATGTCAGTTCAGGCTGCGCTCCACCAAACCTCAGATTAGCAGCAGACATGTCAGTTCAGCCTGAGCTCCACCAAACCTCAGATTAGCAGCAGGCCTCCAGACAGTTTCAGCAAAGCACTGAAACAAGTCTGAGAATCTGGGTATTTTGAAGCTGTGTTTAAACCAACTGTGTTAATGTTCACTCTTACGTCCCGAGAGCCACACTTTGCAGGCAGTTACATGTTTGCATTCCAAGCTTCACAACTCAAGATCAGAGTAACCTACAGACATGATACACCTCATAACAAACTGCAACACCTACCACCTTTGATTGTTGTGCTGAACCATCAGTGAATAATCTAGCTCCAACAATTATAGCTAAAATACCGAATTTGCGACTGAATTAAATGCCAATTTATTTGCCAAATGAGCTTCCAGTGCATGTTTACTGCTCTGTCCACATGCGCATGCTCAGCCTGCACGCAGACACACTGGTAAGTTAGAGGGAGTGGGACTGAGGGACATTTAGGTTGCTTTTTATATTTTTTGGCGCACTGCCACGTATTTCAAGACTCTATTTTAAGAATAACTGTCCTTGTCCATCTGATCGTTACAAATGACCCATTGAAATTCTTGCATTTTCAGCTCAGTTTCCAACAGGACATCCGAGATGTTTTAACCTTTTAAGAAAAAAGGTGCGTTTTTGATCAAAATCTTACAAATGGGAGTGCAACTAAACAGACAATCCCAGCAATTTCTTAATATTTTCAGATAAAAAAACAAAAAACAGTTGATCGACAAATGTGAGAATAATCAGCTGATTTTTCCATCGTATGAAGATAATCAATAGGTGTAGTTAAGAGCATCTGAGAAGCACCTGTTCAACAAAAGCAACTTTGTGATTTAAGTGTGTTAATAATAATAATAATAATAATTTTAGAGGAATAATATACTATTATACCCATCAGCCGTGATATTGATCATACTGTGAAAATCATATACTCATATGCAACCCTAGGATATGTAAAACATAAAGAACCCAACTTAATGCAAGTTTAGAGTATTTATATTCAGATTCGTTCTTTGGGGACAGTTTTATTCCTAAACATTTAATAAGATGGTTTATGAAGCACAGTTCACTGATTTTCCTGACACACCATCTAAACCTGGAGCTGTCCATGTAAGTTGAATTGGATGTGTTTCAGAAGGAAAACCACCAAATGCCGTTCCCCACCCCTCGTGTGTAGGTATCAAACTCTTCAGGTGTCTGATTGTCACCTCCTCTGTTAAGTCAAACATTCATTTCAGGTCAAACCAGAATGGAGCTTGTTTATACCTCAGTGACTGATAAATACAGGAATTTGGGGGAAAATCTGGAATTCCCCATTTAAGACGAACAATGCAAATCTATATGCATGTGCACATGTGCCTGGAACGTTTTGGTCTTGTACCTCTAATGGATTTAAAGTGGCTAGAATGTGTCTAGAGTTATGTGGTAGTTGTTCATTTTCCAAGTAGCTACCAAAGCACCAAAAAAACAAACATCAAGCTCAAGGAGCTACTGCTACTGATACCTGCAACCGAGGTGTTCCACTCTAGTTCTGCAGGGAACATGTATGAGACATATATTGTCTATCAGCATGGTTCTGTATCTGTTGTCAGTTCTCATGATGTGCTCTTTTTCTTCATTCGTAATGTCATTACTTTGTAAATAAGGCATGTTTGTGAAGGCAAGGGTTAGGTCTGTTTGCAGATCTCCACTGTAAAGGAGGAGCAGACAGTAGCATAAGTCAAACATGGTTTTCAGGTTCATGACTTTGATCCTCTGTATGTTTTACAAGGTTAAGTTTATAATGTATCGTGTTTTGTGAATCAGGCTCAGGTATTTATCCAGTGTTGCCCTTCCTGTTTATAAATTAGGCCCAAAAATGCTCAAATGTGGTTTTACAAGCCTGTTAACCAGCCTGTTATTTTACCTCAGCAAGAAACACTAATCGTCCTTCCATGGAGGGTTTATAGGGTTAATAAGGTCCTCTCTGATTGGCTCGCAGAACCAGTTGGCTCACTGCGATGGCTTACAGATCAAGCATAGTTTAATCACTGTAACCAAAACACTGTTGTTGTTATTATTATTATTACTGCTATTATTATTATTACTGCTTTCTTGAGTCTTACTGGTAAGAAATAAGATCCCTGTTTGCTCGCTTGGCATTTGCTTCATTTGAACTCTCGTTTTGGTGATGCTGGCGCTGGAAAAGCCATTGTTATAAGGTCTGGCTGATGAAGTGTGGAGGTGATGAGCAGCATCAGCAACACCATATTCACCTGAAGTCACTGTCATGTTTTACCAAATCGCCAGCACTAACTGGGCCTTTCACTTGCGATTGGGGTTTGTGTACATTTTTAGGGGTTATGACTGTTATGTAATTGTTTTGGGGTTTTGAAATTGGCCCGTTGTACGGCTGTTTTGGTCCTGCTGTATTTTCAACTGAAAGAGGAAAAGCTTTTCATGGTTTGCCACATGTACTGAACTCTAATTTTTCAACTCTACCAGGATGAATACAGCTTAATATTTGAGTTTAAACATGTCCTAGTCATCTACTGTGCACTATATGTAGGTTATGATTTACAGATTAGCCCATCCATCCATCCATCCATCCATCTTTCTCCGCTTTATCCGGGGCCGGGTCGTGGGGGCAGCAGTCTAAGCAGGGATGCCCAGACTTCCCTCTCCCCCGACTCCTCAGCCAGCTCCCCAGGAGGGACCCCGAGGCGTTCCCAGGTCAGCCGAGAGACATAGTCCCTCCAGCGTGTCCTGGGTCAACCCCGCGGTCTCCTCCCGGTGGGACGTGCCTGGAACACCTCCCCAGGGAGACGTCCAGGGGGCATCCGAAAAAAATGTCCGAGCCACCTCAACTGGTTCCTCTCGATGTAGAGGAGCATCGGCTCTACTCCGAGCTCCTCCCGGATGGCCGAGGATCTCACCCTATCTCTAAGGGAGCGCCCGGCCACCCTGCGGAGGAAACTCATTTCGGCAGCTGTTGGGACGTGGAACAGATTAGCCCAATGATGACTAATTGCACATCCTTTTGGTGATTTTTTTTTTTTTTTATTTGTCATCAACAACTTACTGATTGTATCTTTTGTAGGTGATGCAATACTGCGAAATCTTGAGATTAAGGAAAATGCTCTGGTAAGTGTCAGTTGTGTGATAACTGTTGCTTCACATCAGCAGTTCTGATCTATTTCAGTGTGCAAATGCTTAAATTAAGCTTTACTTTTTCTGTTTCAGAGTCAGCTGGACATTCCTTTTAAGGTCAGAGCAGGACACATAGGTAAGTCAAACCACACACACATCATTTACAGCCAACCCCTTCTTCGTTTAGGTTGCACTGTTTATCTTTTAAAAACACTGTTATAAACCGTTCACAGGTCTTAGTAGCTACTAGGACATTTTCGGCATTTCCTCTTTAACCCAATATTTATTCATTTAAATGTCCTTGAAAGACATTTGAATGAATAAATATAGATTATGAGTCATCAGGTCTTCAGATAGCCTCATTCCATGTTTGCCTATTGGAAGGCCTGGGTTATGCTTTTCTGGTGCATATTTGTTTAAAATGGTTTGTAATTTTGTGTGTGTGGGTGTGTGTGTGGGTGTGGGTGTGGTCAGGTCGCCTAGAGCTAAAGATTCCATGGAAGAACCTGTACACACAGTCTGTTGAGGCCACGCTGGATGAGGTGTACTTGCTCATCGTTCCTACTGCAAGTAAGAGTTGTCAGCCAGCCTCGTCCATTAATGATTAACTCTTTTCCTCAGTATGACCTATAAACTGGAATTCAATTTGCAGCCCCATTTCCTGAAGACATTGTTGAATTATATCTCAATTACGTCTTTACTTATTTTATGCATCTTTCTCATATTGCTGTGAACTATGACTACAGGTCCTGTATAAAAGTCAGACACTACCATAATACCAAAATCGAATCAGTATTTATGTGTTGCCACAGGTGTTTTATTATTGCATCAAAATAAAAAACCTGGGACCAATACAGATGTAGTAATAATAATAATAATAATAATAATAATAATAATAATTATTATTATTATTATTATTATTATTATTATTATTATTATTATTATGTTTTTATTTATTTTAAACAGTGCGACTGTTTTATTGCTTTTGCCAATCCAACCTGATTCTTCCACATCTGTAAAACAAAATTTAAATATAATGCTGTTTCTGCCAGGTATAAAATATGATGCTGAGAAGGAAGAGAAACAGTTACAGGAGGCTCGACAAAGGGAACTGCAGAGGATTGAGGAGACCAAGCAGAAAGCAGCTGAACAAGGTTAGGAAAAGGAACTGTATCTCTACACAATATATGTACACAATGTATATAAATATATATATCTGTGTTTACATTTGCTTTATTGTCATGGTTTTGCACAGAAAACCCAAAGACTGAGAAGCAGGACACATTTGTGGAGAAATTGGTCACCCAGGTGATCAAAAACCTTCAAGTGAAAATCTCCAATATTCACGTCCGCTATGAAGACGCTGTGAGTCATCAACTCTGTTTACTTAGGAAGATAAGAAGTGTAGAACTTCAGATTCTCATTGTGCAACACTTTTCTTCAGCTCAGTTTACACTGTATATGTGTTATCTGCAGGTCACCAACCCCAACTGCCCTCTCTCTTTTGGAGTGTCCCTTCAAAACCTTAGTCTTCAGGTAAAGCTCTGGCTTTCTCAGTCTCTGTCAGGTGGTACTTTTTCTATTGTGTACTGTCTGGTTGTCTTGGACTTCCCCAGCATTAACATTCCCCTGAATTAACATTATTAAGGACTCATTTACCAAAAACTAGGTGTCAACCAGGACCATAGCTATAAATAATGCTAGACTCCCATGAGGAGATGTTTTAATGAACACACTGATGTAAAACCACTACATTCTGTGTGAATGTTATTTGTATTTATTATTTTAGTGTCTTATATTACAGTAAATAAACACTTGGTCCCCAGATAAGGATATTTTTCATTCTAATTTTTTCACAGTATTGTATATACATACTCTGTCTATACTGTATGTACATTATAAAGCATGCCTCTATATGTAACATGTATGACGTTTGTTTGTTTAATATACTGCATCTTGTTACTCCAGTTTCTTACTGCTTGTGCACTGTTTCACTCCTTCAGACTGCCGATGCAAACTGGAAACCCTGTCTTCTGGATGAAAAAGCCAAGCTGTTTTTCAAGGTAAAATGGTTTTTGACTGCATCAGTTCCTTAAGTAGCTGAGTACCACCGACTAAGAATGATCGATTATGGCAAAGGCAAATGTGCTTGTAAAGCTCAGTTCTGATTTCATTTGGAACAAACGGTTCCAACAGTTTGGTTTCACTTTTGTTTCATTTCTTGTTTCACAAATTGCAAATTGTTTAAAGTCTACTTTGTTCAGCTTGTCCGTCTAGACAATCTGTTTGCCTACTGGAATGTGAACTCAGAGCTGTACTCGAATCACACCCCTACTGAGGCCCTGGTAAGAAACATTCATACTAATTTATTAAGACCACTAATGCCATTCTCCACCCAGCAGACTCGTTATATTTCATGCTTATTTTTTTTGTAGCGATATCTACAACACAACGTGGCTGTCCAGAATTCCATCCCTCACGACTATAATTTCAGTGAGTGTTTGCTTTTATTCGTGGTCTAAAGGTTTTCATCAACATTGAGATGTTTATGGGTCTTCATTGGCCTGTCTCATGTAATATTGTTCCCTTAATTCGTCTGCATTCCTGCTTGTCTAGTTTTCCGCCCAATATCAGCCAACGCCAAGCTGCGTATGAACCCTCGCTCAGATGTAGATTTCTCCTCGCCAAAGGTAGATCTGGTGGTTAACCTGCCGGAGGTTGCAGTGGAGCTCAGCAGACCACAGGTGTGGGCAGAGTAAATATTGATGTAGATCTACATATTGAAAATGACCATAGTCACATTGAAAAGAATGTTAGTGCGTTGTTTATGTGGTTTGGTTTCCACAGGCATGAAACTCAAAAGTCTTGTGCAAATGTTACTTAAACTTTGCATTTGAAGGATATTAGATATTTACTATTTAAATCTACATCTATATAGTAAAATAGTACAAAATTGTAATTTGTTAAGGTTTTCAGCATGTCGTGTTGTGTATTGGCATTTCTTCATCACATTGCCCAGCCCAAACAAGAAAACATCTGTTACATGTGATTGAATTTGTTCAGATGAGTTACGTTTGATGATGTGAAGTTAAGAGTCAAATAAGTGATGCTGATCTCTGCCTCCCGCAGTATGTCAGCATTCTGGAGCTTTTGGGCTCGGTGGATATGATGACACGTAATCTTCCATACAGGAAATATCGCCCAGATGTGCCTGTCCACAGTAACGCTTACTACTGGTAAGAATGTAACGCTCATGTTGCTGCTGTTTGAGCAGTGAGAATTGACCATCATTATTTATGGCTGATTATCATAAACACAGTGTACACAACCAGCAAAAATGGGGATACAGGGTTTTTGTGTGACAGGAGATAAGATGTAAATATCTTACTGTTGAAAAAACTCAGTGTCAGACTCACCTGCTGTTATCTTTTATGAAATCTGATTGTATTTATTTTCTGTATCGAAACTTTCCAGGTGGAGGTATGTCATCACAGGCATCTTGGAGGTGAATGTAAAACCCCGCCTGCACATGTGGTCTTGGCAACATATCCGTCGCCACCGGCAACAAGTGAAGCAGTACAAAGAGCTTTATAAGACCAAAATCACCAGCAAGAAGCCAACAGAGTTGGTGTTGAAGAAAATGGAGGTAAGTAGAGATAAGGACCTGTGAAGCTCCCCCCCCCCCCTGGTTTCTGTCAGTTCACAGTGAAGTGAATTCACACACCAGGGGGCAGTGAGCACTCGTGCCCAGAGCGGTGGGCAGCCCTGTCCTTGGTGCCCTGCCAGTTCAGGGATTCAAACCGGGGACCTTCCAGTCACAAGGTTCCTTATCCACCAGGCCACGGCCGCAGTAACATTGAAAAAGAATGTATTTTAATGATCTCTGTTGGTTAGTTTTGTTTTTCAGGCTTAATGAAATGATCATGTTAAAGTAAGATAAATACTTATACTAATGTAAACAGTTAAAAGCATAGATAATAAACAGAGGAAAGAAGTGTGTATAAAGCAAGAAACATGCAATTAAGCAATAATACATGATAGGGAGTGCTATATTGCTACCCAGTGCCAATATCTTACATCACACCTTGAGTCTAATATTGTGATTGTACCACAGTTTCGAGATTGTATGAGTCAAATCGAGTTTGTCCCATTACATTACATAGATGAGTGAAAAACTTAGGTGCAAGTCCCTCAAAATAGTAGAACAGATGTATAAAAACACAGGAGAAGAAATAATAGTGGTATATGGATATATCTTTAAAAGGATGGGAAAAGGGATTTGTTTACCAACATTCCACAAGGTAAAATAGTTCCATTTCTTCAGACAGCAAGGTATAAATCAGGGTTACAAGCAACAGCCAAAATGTTAGTCAATATTACAGAGACTGTATTAAAGATGACATTACAAATAAAGGCAAATGGGCTTTTACTTAAAAGATTTTGATTGTTTACTGTACTGTACACTTGTTTACGGAAATTGGTTATATGGTAGATGGTAATATGAACGTTTGCTTATTTATTGTATATTAACATACATGTATACTTAATAATAATTTATATCATTATCTAATAATTTTGTGATGTCAATATAATCATAATACTGTGTAACTCTAGTATAGTAATGATGTTCTGGTTCCTGAAACATGAAACTGAAAGAGTATCTGTTAGCAGTGTTTGAAGCCTTTTAATGTCCCTCGGGAGGCACTAAAATGGCTTTGGCAAAAGAGGCTTTTAAGAAGCGTCTGTTTTAAATTCCTTTGCAGGACACAGAGAAAACTCTGGACATTTTCAACATCACACTGGCGAGACAGCAGGCTGAGATGGAGGTGAAGTACAATTTACAGAACCCATGTTAACATTTACACACAACTTTGCACAGCTTATTCACTGAATTCCTAAAACGAGAGAATTCTTTGCAGTGAAAGTGCTGCAGTCTTGCGTTCTTCCACTGATCTTCTGAAAACAGACCCATCAGTATCATGTGGTGTAATCATTGGAATTCTGCCCCTTAGGCCTCTAAAGCAGGGCTGCGCATTTACCGGCCAGGGGTGAAGATGGAGGAGGAGCAGTCTCAGGGCTGGTTCGGCTGGATGTGGAACTGGTCTGGAGACAGTGGCACGCCAACCAAAGAGGCCAAACCAGGAGGTACTTGACAGGCTGTGTTGACTTCAAAGGCATTTCAGTTTATTAAATTCTGTCACATGAAGCCTCACATTAGTCCAAACCTCTTTAAGGGTATGGATACAAATCTGAATAACGTCACCTTCATCCAGGTTCTTTTTTCTTATTTTTATTTCTGTCTAGCTTCAGGTTTTGACACACTGATGACCCCAGCTGAGAAATCAAAACTCTACACTGCCATTGGATATAGTGAGACAGCTGTCAACCCTAACCTGCCAAAAAATGTATGTGCTCTCCATGTACTTTCAGTCTGTCACAATGTTAATATCCAATACCAGTTAGTCTGTGTTTGTCTTTGTGATTTTTAGTATCTACACTTATTCTGCAGTTTTGGTGTAACTGTAAAGTAGGTATGTGCAGGGGCTTAGGGCCAGTCCAGTCATATTTTCACTCTCTTTACACCACTGTAGTAGAGCTACTCTAAATGAGTTGGGGCAGTTACAAAATGTCACCAAGCAGTTAAAATAATGCACACATTTTTCAAACCAATATTATACTGTTATATTAATTAGTAGACTAGCCCATAATGTCTGGATTATAAATGATAAAATCCTGTATGGAACTTCAGATATCAGTTTTGGCCAGTAGTGAACATTAACGTATTCCAGTCAGACCTGGGGACAGAAACTGCAATAATGTAATTGTATAATTATGTCAGTAACTTTGAAAAGTACATTTCCTGTCGAAAACATCACATGGTTGCACAGCTTTAGAGGTTCTGGGTTTAGTCAGTCACTAGGATATTGTGATGTGGTCACCAGGGTCGTTTTTGTATTTGCAAAATGATTGCTATGCTGTTGCTTGTGAATTCCTATGGTATCCTAAATGGTTGCTATGGTGTTGCTAAGCAGTTGCTAGATGGATGCTGGCTACACTGTTGGTAGGAGCTTGCCACGGTATTTCTACATGGTTGTTTTGGTGTCGCTAGGTGGTTGCTAGAAGGGTGGTATGGAAATGCTTTGCTATATGGTTGCTATGTTGTTGGTGTGGTTGGCTGGGTGTTATTAGTGTATTTGTGTCATTATGATATAAGGAGGGTGCAGACCAAACTGGAGTTGAAGGTGTGTTGATATCTCGGAAACTGCAGATTGAGTTGGTCAGCAAAACTCAACAGAAAAATAGGACAACTGGAGTTAAGTGTTAATTGGATTACAAAAGTGTTATATGGCCATATTTCATTGGTTATGTATTGATTTTTTTTCTGCTGCACATCAGGGCAGTATGCACAACGTATGACTGTTTTATTTTTCAGTTTGAAGACATGAAGGTCCGTTTCCAGCTGGTGAGCATGTCTGTGTCAATCAAGGAGAGCAAGGAAAAGGCCGAGATAATCAAACTGTCCGTCATTGGCCTGGGCGCCACACTCACCCAGAGACCTTCTGCTCAAGCTATCAAGTAAATTCTACTCTTCTGATTTGTTAACATTCATTAATAATTTAAGCTGTGATTGCTGGTTAATGTGATGGCTCTGATGTAGGATCGTGGCTCAACTGTCGTCATTTGAGGTGACTGGTCTTCCTAGGGCCAATGTGGCCCCTATGCTGCTGTCATCCCGCCGAGTGGTGGAGGAGAACAAGCCTCTTCTAAGCCTGATGTTTGAGACCAATCCACTAGATGCCAAGGCAGACCAGAGGCTACATGTGGAGTCACAGCCATTGGAGATCATCTATGATGCAGTGAGTCTGTGTGTATGAGAGGGGGAGGGAGTGAGACCAACTAAATCACAAAGTCTGTTAGAAATGTCCTTCTGTATGAAGACTCAAACTAAAGCTGCAAGTGCGCTATTCCTGAAGGAAACTCTGAAAGGCTGTGGAGCTTAAGTTGTTTTCGCCCCATGTAACGAGGCTGCTGTGTAGTTGCTATTTCACAGTGGTTGCTGTGAAACCCAGGTGGTTTGGTACTATTTAATGGTTACTTTGTTATCCAAGGTGGTTCCTGGAGTTTTTTCAAAATGGTTATTGATTGGTTGCTATGGTGTCGTAAGTAAGAAGAACATGTTTATTAGGTGAAATATCCAGTATTTTTAGTTTATTTTTTATTTTTACATTTCACATTAAAAATACAAGTCTGTTTATAGGTTGTGGGCAATTACAATTACATTTTATATTGTGATGTTTGAAACACTCTCATAAGTCTTGTCTGTGCATTCTCTCTGCAGATGACTGTAAATAGCATGTCTGCATTTTTTATGCCTCCAAATGACCTGCAGCTGGACGAGCTGACCAATGCCACGCGCATGAAGCTGGAGCAGTTCAGGGACCGAACATCAACAGGTGTGTGCATGTGTACTGTAATAATGTAATAAATAGAAGAATTGTATTAAGTTATACTTCATTTTCGCTTCACATATGCCAGTTTAGTTTTGTTTCTCGTGGTTCCAAGTGAGCAGAGTCGGAAATAAGACATGATGTGTAAACCTTGCAGAGTCCTGATTGGCCAGAATGACCGACATCCAGCATTGTTACTGTGATATTGCATATATGCTGTTTAGCTTGTCAAATCGTATTGTAAATCTGCTAATATAACCCCACTATTTGTTCCCAAGAGACTCGCAATTAACTCCTGACAGGCTGACTTGAACTTTCTTACGTGGTAATGTGGTATTTACTTTAGAACTGGGTATATTCTGCTCATGCCATCTGGCTGAGAAAGCTTGCTAGAAAGCTAACCTGGCTTATGCTGCAATAATATAAATACACTTCCAGTTTAAACCTTTAGATAAGGCGTTATCTAAAAACTTACACATAAACGGGAATGTATGGTACTTGGGTGCCTGTTACAAGCTAAAATATATAAACAGCAGTGTCTTAAAAATAACAAATAGCACTGAGCTACTCCAGCTAGTTTAACATAAAAGCGCCTATACACCCACTGTAACTGCAGACATGGAAATTTGCCCTCTGCATTTAACCCATCCACACATTGAAACACACATATGCAGGGGTTGGACAATGAAACTGAAACACCTGTCATTTTAGTGTGGGAGGTTTCATGGCTAAATTGGAGCAGCCTGGTGGCCAATCTTCATCAATTGCTCATTGCACCAGTAAGAACAGAGTGTGAAGGTTCAATTAGCAGGTAAGAGCACAGTTTTGCTCAAAATATTGCAATGCACACAACATTATGGGTGACATACCAGAGTTCAAAAGAGGACAAATTGTTGGTGCACGTCTTGCTGGCGCATCTGTGACCAAGACACCAAGTCTTTGTGATGTATCAAGAGCCCCAGTATCCAGGGTAATGTCAGCAAACCACCAAGAAGGACCAACCACATCCAACAGGATTAACTGTGGTCGCAAGAGGAAGCAGTCTGAAAGGGATGTTTGGGTGTTAACCCGGATTATATCCAAAAAATGTCAATTTCAGTTTCATTGTACGACCTCATAAATTCACACACAAAGTTGCAGTGAGCACATGTGCCTTGAGCGTCATCAGGGACCCTAGTGGGCATCTCTATTAGGTCTTTTCCACCAAAAGAACTTTGGTTCAGTTCGGAACCTTGGTGTTTTGTAGAGAACCAGCCAGCATTTACACCAGTTTTAGTGGAACCAAGGATAAGTCAACAGAGGGCATTGCCAGCGTCATTAAACGAAAGTGAGGAGATGGCGGAGGGTACAGTATGGACTACCTGTGAGCAATTGTACTGTTGCAGACAATTGTTTTTTCCACAAAAAGCAAACATGGATCAACTTTTGGTTATAAGCAGTAGAAGACATCATTTGTTTTCGCACAATGTAATGTTATTGCTCCATTCAAAATTAGGTTTGTGAACCTGGAGTGGAACCTTTCCACATTAGTGGAAAAGGACTGTGTGTGGGGCTGACATGGGCTAACTCATGGACACCTGTGCCATCACAGGGGTGTGTTATCTGGGCTTTTATAACCAGAACATTGGGCTTTAGGTGTCTTGCTCAAAAGCACTTAAGCCAGAGGAAGAGAATGCACTGTTCCTTTAATCCCCCTCCTGCTCCCTACTGGTTCAGGGGACCGAACCCAGCAGCCTTGTGGTTGCAGACCACTCATATCATTTATAGTTGCAAACTGAGCCTGTTTGGGTTTTATTGTAGGACTCATGTACATCATTGAGACACAGAAGGTTCTGGATTTGAAAATCAACCTCATGGCCTCCTATGTGATCATACCACAAATGGGCTTCTACGACCCCAAGCACAACCTGGCTATTCTGGATTTGGGGCACTTTCAGGTAATATGGCCTGACTTAAAAAAAAAAATGGTTTATCATTTAAGACTGTAAGAACTGAAGTCCCTTCAACAACAAATGGAGAAATCTTTGGGGTTTTTTTTTGTGTAGATGTCCAGTCAGAGCAAAGCTAATTTGCCCCAGCTTTCAGTGGGAAGCAGCACTATAGAGGACATCATGTCTCGAGCCTACGACCGATTCGACATCCAACTTAGCAGCCTTCAGTTCTTATACACTAAACCAGGTACAGTTGGAAACATTGTTCACACTTGGAATCAACTCATCACTTTCAGATTCCACATGAATATTCAGGTGTATACACTACCAGGATCACATTTGGATCTGGACAACATTTTACACCAGTGTAAATGGCCTTTTCTGTGACTGGATCTGTGTGCCTTTTAAGGTGGAATGTAAAATTGGATCTCCTCTGCTCACACTGGGGAACACTCTTACCTCATACGCCTTGTTGTAACTCAAGTCACTCATTGTTAGCAGTCTGAAGACTCTTAATTAGGGGGTTCTGTTACATATCGCTTATGTATGTATTGTGGTGCTTCACTGCATTTTTGCTGGTCTATATTAGATGGTGACTGGAAGAAGGCTCGAAACGAAAGGCAGTCAGCCCTTCACATTCTGGAACCAGTAGACCTGAAGGTGGTCTTCAGTAGAGCCATGGTGGTCACTGACTCGCGAATGCCAAAGTAAGTGTGTGTGTGTGATGTGAACATTGTGTGAACATTGAGTAGTGTTGCAATGAGTTTTTGTTTATTTCCATTGTTTCTCTTTTGATTAGGTTCAAGATGTCTGGAGAACTTCCCCTTCTCTCTCTGCGGATCTCTGATGACAAAGTGCGTGGCGTTCTGGAGCTGATTGACAGCATTCCACTCCCAGAGAGCCGTCCTCCGCCTCGGACTGCTGCAATGCAAGTCACACCCAAGGTGTGTGCGTGCGGGTGTTTATTTTAGACACACCTACATTTAATTTACTGTCAAGGCGGGGCTTCCTACTAGATTTCGGAGCATTGCTGTGAGAATGTGTTCATTCGGCAACGAGCAATAGTGAAGTCAGAATGTTGGATGATCATCTCAAAAGTATTGGACAGAGCAACATCATTCCAGAAAACACAGTTCCACTGCTCCACAGCTCCATGCCGGGGAGCTTTATAACCCTCTAGCCCATGGCTGACATTAGGAATTTATCTCAATAATCCAGAGAGCCCTATTCTATTGTCAGTATTTTTCTTCAGGAACCAGGCAAGCTCTCTGTGTGCATCCACACGTCTGTGCATTTATTGCGAGGGTGTCCACCAGCATTTGGATGTATAGCATCTATTCCAGTAGTACTGATGTTTTGGTATAAGTATGTAATACTTTGTGTTTTCCATGTGTTTGTGTGTAGGTTCTGAAACAGAGGGACACCCCTCAGCTCACCCCCAGAAGACCAGCCTTGACTGACCTCCGGTCCTCAATAATCTTTGATTCAGGTTAGACCCAGAAATATGAGCACGCACACAGGCCTGCTGGTAGAATCTTTAAATGTTGGAAAGTATAGTGATAGAACTCCCAAACGCTCGTTCAATGTGTGTGTGTGTGTATGTTTTTGTCAGGTTCAGAGGAAGATTTGTTCTTCGATGCTCCCAGCTCACCCATCGAGGATCAACCTTTTTTTGAGGCCAGTACCGGTGCTCTGGAGAGATCCGCCTCCATGAAGAGGAGATCCATGGTGAAACATGACCCCAAGAAGAACATGACAGAGTTCCTCATGACCTTTGAAATTAGCAAGGTTTGAGGCTTCTGATATACTCTCCATAATATCTCTATCCATACTTCTCCAGAGAGGAGTCTCTTGTGCAGTGCATAGTCTTATAGGAAGGTATGAGGTACAAAAGTTTGTGCACCCTTTTATTCATATATAACAATATGATTCGGGTGTGCTAAAATGGAGAACAGGACTGTATCGAGTGAGAGGGATCAGCACTGGACAGCACTGCAGGAATTTTGGGACAGGAAGTGATTGTGTATATTATTTTCAGAAACAGATTTAGTTCACTCTTTTATACCAGTAGTTTCTTTGTGCTTTAAGGGTGTGCATGAGGGGAAACTTTCTGTAGTTTGTGTCACAAAACCTCACTGTCAACAAATGTTCAATGTCCTCATCTTCTCCCTCTTTAATGACAGCTGTCAATCCAGCTTTGCCGCCTGTCAGCGGGGCTGGAAGTGCCAGTTTTGCATTTGGAGATAGAGGGACTTGGAACAGAGCTCAAACTGCGCACCTTTGATATGTCTTCATACACCTTCCTGCGTGAAATCTGCCTGGAGTGCTCAGAATACACCGGTAAATCACACACATTGACGCATAATAAATGAAGCGGTGCTCAGCAGGAATGCTTAACCATAATTTTGTGTTTAAAGATGGAGACGGAAGAAAGGTTCACCTCATCACCACGCTGGACAACACTGAGGACGATCTGCTCACGCTAGAATATGTGAAGGTAAGTGCTTGCTGTTGTGCATTTGTATTCGGTTGTGGGAATAAGTGAATCTTTGATATGTTAGACTTTTAAATCTGTCTCTCTTTTTTTGCTCTTTTTAGGCAGACAAGACTGCTCCCGACTTTAAATCTGCGTACAAAAACACAGAACAGCTCATTAAGGTAAGTTTGAGCACCACTAATGAGCTTTGCTTTCTGTGTACATTAAGTTCATGTGGACTGAAGCAGTAAGGTTGTCCAAGGGCCGATTAAAAATAGCACACAGCAAGAGATTAAAGATCTTTTGAAATGCTTTTAGATTGTTGTGTGCAGTAAATCCACGTATATTATAAATGAGGAGACTGATCACAGTTCAAATGGGAATGAATGGGAATTCTCAACACTGTTCAGCACTGTCTGTTCAAGGATAAAGTCCTGCCTTTCAACAAAGAAACATCAGGCTGTTTTATTGTGAGGCTAAATAACAGGGCGGTAAATAGGGATGTAAAATCCTATATGAGCCTCTTTCACCGTAACCGAAGTCACACTTCTATATATCAAAGAACAACTTCAAGAAATACTAAATAAATGTACTCTATAGTATCCTTTATTGCACATTGCACTGTATAACTTTACTGAATCGTGTCTCACAATCCTCTTTATCTTTTTCAACACAGGTGAATTTCTCCTCCCTGGACATTCACCTGCACACCGAAGCTCTCCTCAACTCCATGAACTTCCTGAACAGCCTCCTCCCTCCTCCTAAGAAGCAGCTGCCGAGTGAGCAGCCTGCGGCGCCACAGGAGGATGAGGGAGAGGGAGAGGGAGAGGGAGAAGAGGAGAAGAAAGACGAGTCTGCCATTACCAAGAGATCCAGTAATGCTGCACTCATTTCCATGATTCAAAAAAAACTTTCCCCATCACCAACACATACACTTCAAACACAGAAGATAAAGGAAGAGCACACTGTTTCAGGATGTAAGAGTACTGAGAGGCTGCTCCTAACAGACAAGAACACTCTTTATCTAATATCTGTAATGCTCTGTATCAGCAGGTCAGGTAATGTGGTGAGAGAACAGAGAAGCCACTTAGTGTCCGGTTCAGTTTTACGCTTGAGTCATTCCATTTATTACAGTACATCAAGTGCTCCTCTATTACTACTCTCTCTTTCTCCCTCTCACTTTCATGTTATTTCATGCTCTCTCTCTTCACATTTTACATTTGTTTAGGGGCAGCAGCATTCCGTAGTTCCATTTTGTTTTTAATAATTGCAGTGTTTTAGGTTCGCATATGTGATGGACAAATGTTTTTACCACCAAGGTTTTTTTTTTTTTTTTTCATTCAACAGGGACTTTATGCTTAATCTTATATTGAAAAATTCTACATTCATTTATCAGATCAGAACGCCACTTGTGCAGATCACTTCCTTTTTCTGTGAAAGTGTTAAATATAGAACAGTTGTAGTTTTATTTATCTACTGGCCACACATGTTGCCCTCTAAATTTGCCCTGTTTACTTCAGTTTTATTCACCGTGCCTTTTTCCTTCTCCTCCCCATAGCGTCAAAGAAGTCAAAGTTTGAGGATGTGGTGAATCTGGACATCAGAGCAGATCTGTCCTGTCTGAAAGTTTTTATCAGAGGAGAGAAAGCAAGGATTTCAGAGATCAGTATAGAAGGTGTGTGTGTGTGTGTGTGTAATATTGTGTGTGTGTGTGTATAATTTAATTTGAAAATTCATGTATTAGGGCACCTAATCTGCTGCCCCTGTGATGATTTTCTTTCTTCTTTTTTTCCAGGTCTGGTGTCCGAAGTGCAGATGAAGAAGAAATCTGTTGAGATTTGGGCCAACCTGAAGAATATTGTGATTATGGACTGTGATAAAGATGCTCTGTACCAAAAGGTAGAGGCAGTCTTTGGCAGACTCTGTTGAAATGTTTTCTTCATATTCTGGAACTAGGACTGAGCTGCATTTCTCATTATGTTGCAAAGCAGTTTTATTTATATTATGCTCTGATTTGCTAAAAAGCCTTTATCCAGAGTTCTAGAATCAGTTTGAATATGATCTATACTGTTATTTGTCCACACTATTATGGTAGTTGTGTAGATAAACTTTGTGTGGTTGAAGTAGGTGAACTAACCCTATATTTGCTTAAACTAAGACTGCAGTGACCCGTAACACTGTAAAATGTCAAAGTAGTGGTCATCCTGTCACCTACAGGCAGTATCAATAGCGGATAAGGAGGTGTTTGATTTCCGTATGGTGAACTTCGTGGACGCTACAGAAGGAGATGCCTACATGGACATGCAAATAGTGGACACCAGCGTGATTCTGACAGTGGGCTGCATTCAAGTCATCTTCCTCAACAAGTTTGTCTCTTCAGTTTTGGTGAGTGTTTTAAAGGGAACTCCTCTGCTTCTGTACTGTATCTATGTTTTTGGAAATGTATGTAACGGTAGACCACTTCATGAGTAGTCCTATACACTTGACCATAGACAGCTGTTAATAGTATGTATTTCCTTTTGTCTCCCTCTCCATTACCTCTCAGGCCTTCATCAATAACTTCCAGGAGGCTAAGGATGCTCTTGCTGAGGTGACTGTCCAGGCAGCAGAAAAGGCAGCTACGGGTGTCCTGGAACTCGCTGAGAAAAGCACACGCATCTCGCTGGACGTGGACATCAAGGCACCTGTCGTTTTTCTCCCACAATCCTCCATTTCCACCAATGTCATTGTGGCTGACCTGGGTCTGGTGACAGTCAAGAACCGCTTTGAAATCGTTCCATCTCAGTCTCACACTAAAATCCCCCCCATTCTGGACATCATGAATGTGGCACTAAGTGATCTGAAGATGTACAGGTGGGACACGTATATACATATACTGACTGTTATTCATCCAGTGTTTTTGAGCTTGTGAAAAACATTTGTAAATGATCATAAAAAACTATAATGTAAACATATTTATAATTACAAAGACAGTTATTGGTCATGTTTTTTGTGATTGTATTTAGTTTATACTGTACTGGACAAGCACTTTATTTTGTGTGGTTTTCTTTAAGGGGTGAAGAACCTTGGCCAAAAATGTGCCTGATTATTCTATTCTTTGTACCTTAGAACCTCATTTAAGGATGGACAATTCCAGACTGAGATTCAGTTACTGAAGCCTGTAAACATGGATCTGTCAATCAAGCGCAATCTCTCTGCTTCCTGGTACCACAGCATTCCAGACATTCAGATCAATGCTCACCTCAAACCTATGAGTGTAAGTAGGGTGAGATTGTGTTGATGGTTGGAAAGATTATATGATAGTATGATTTAGATTGTGGTCCTTGTAGTAGTATGTATTAAACTTTTGGTGTGTGTGCCTGTGTTGTAGCTCATTCTTAGTCAGGAAGACATGATAGTGGTTTTGAGGACTCTGAGTGAGAACTTGTCTGAGACGTCCGATGCCGTTCCTGCTCCAAAAGGCTCAGATAAAGCAGAAATTTCCTCTACCAAAGAGTCTCAGGGATCTGGAGGTACACATACACACTCTCACACACACACACACACACACACACACACACACACACACACACACACACACACACACACACACACACACATTATTTTCTACCATCAGATTTCATATTGGACTTGTTTCTTCTGTCAGTAGGTGTGTTCTATTTTTGATTGTAATATTAAACTCAGTAAATGTAATGTCATGTATTGGTATTACAATGATCAGCAGGGACCACAGTGGTAACAGCAGCGGTGGTGGAGGGCCAGAAGGCTGCCAAACTGAAGAGCACTCTGAAACTCCACTTCAAGTTTGACTCCATGACCCTTGTCCTGTACAACTCAAGTGGGAATGAGGTAAAACTGGACAATAGTGTATTTTTGTATTTTTGTTTCTTAGCAGCTGGAATTTAAAGACCATAATAAGTGAATTCTGTTTGTGTGTGTGTGTGTGTGTGTTTAGGCTCTTCTGCAGGACTCGCGTGATGAGCAGTTGAAGCTGGCAGAGTTCAAATTGGGCACAATCTCTACTTCAGTGCACATGTTCTCGGATGGCTCTATGAAAGCGTCTGTCAAACTTGGCGAATGCCTACTCGATGACAAAAGAAAAATAGTCAAAATGATCACGTCCCGGTAAGGTTTAAAACATTTATGCATTATTGATGTGTGCCTGTAAAACAGCATCTTCGCTGTACATGTGCTGTATATCACCATGCTGTTACAGAGCACGTTAATGTTCGGTCTGCATATGTTCATGGTTTGTATGAATACTGTACAGTTTATTAATTGTAGGTCATTTTCGGATGTTGATATTTGGGATTTTATCCTTGTTGATGTCACTTTTGTCGGTTAATTTAGCCCTGTTTGCATTAGTTTTGTCAGCAGTGGGTGCACTTTAATGCAGCTGAATTCACTTGTATAAAGAGGTGTCCACATACTTTTGGGCATGTTGTGTATCCCTGCTTTTTATTGTGCGCAATAGAAAATACGATTCTTTAACCAAAAGGACACCAGCTATCAGCTACATGGTGTGGGTGTGTGGGTGGGTGTGTGTGGGTGTGTGTGGGTGTGTGTGTGTGTGGGTGTGTGTGGGTGTGTGTGGGTGTGTGTGGGTGTGTGTGGGTGTGTGTGGGTGTGTGTGGGTGTGTGTGGGTGTGTGTGGGTGGGTGGGGGTGGATGTGTGGTAAGGGCTTCTAGTTTGTTAGTAGGATTAGCCTCACATTAGTACTCAACTGACTGCTCTGTATGTCTGTTTCTGTGTTTGCAAATCAGGATGATGGCGATGCGAAAGGGTGCTGAGCAGAACACAATGGTGGATGTCAACTATCGTCAGGGCCGAGACGGCACCACCCTGGAGACGGTGGTCCAGGATCTTTACCTCTGTGCCAGCATGGAATTTCTGCTCACTGTGGCAGACATTTTCCTGAAAGCTATGGCTCAGGGCTTCTCCAGTTCACCAAAGAGCAGCAAGCAGACCTCCAGCTCCACAAAAGACGCAGGTCAATATTACTTATTGTTTTTATATCATATGTCCCTCAAACACACTATATGCCCATGTTTTTGGACACTTCTGGTGAATGCATTCAGCTACTTTACTGTGCACACACAGCTTGTCTAGTCCCTACAGGGAAGGACAACAGAATAGAACTCTCTAGAGTGAAGAAACCATGCCTAATGCCAGGCGTGTGCCAGAGCGATATAAAGCACCCTTGGGTTGAGCATTAGAACTGTTTTCTCCGGACTGATGAAACGCCACCCAATACGTTTTAGGATCAATTGGTTGGTTAGGAATGAGGTGGGTTGGTGACCCTCTAACAATCTGGCCGCACTAGTGCTCCTGTTGCTGAATGCAATCAGATCCTCACAGCAATTCTTTTAAGAAGCAGCTCAATGTTTTTTGTAGATTGTGTTCCTCATTTCTCACGTTTTTGAAAACGCACATTTTTGCTGTGACAGAAATATTGAATCTCCAAACCAAAACGTTTTTTCCTTCTCTAGTGAAGTTGCCTTCTTTGCAGATGCAGGTTTTTAGTATGATGGTGACCATATCTTACCATAATGATGTCTCTAACATTCCAACCTGAACATTCCTAAACTGTTCCAGCAGCTCCTGTTCAGCCTGCAGCTTCGAAAATGGAGATGAACATTGTTGTGAAGAATCCTGAGATCGTGTTTGTGGCAGATTTGACTCGTGCTGATGCCCCAGCCCTCGTTATGACCACGCAGTGTGAGCTTTTGATGAAGAGTGATGCACACAGCCAGCAGATGACGGCAGCCATCACTGACCTGAAGGTAGTGGCTTGTCCGTTTGTGCACGAGCAGCAAGACAGCAATGTCACCACAGTCCTGCAGCCCTGCCAGGTTTTCTTCACCAGCAAACAGTCCCCCACGCAGCCCCAGACAATAGAGCTCTCCATCAACTCCCTCACCTTGAAGGTATGGACTATGTAAAGCAATTGTTTGGTTAAAGATCTAATGTCTGTGTGTATTTGTTGCTATTACTGTATATGTTAGTTCAAGGTCAGTTAAGCTCAATCGAACCATCCACTCATAGAAAATGTATAGAACAGTTTACACCATTACACTGTGAATGCAAATGGCATGCATTCTTGGTCAGGAACATGTCCAGATGAAGAACTGTGGCCATATTAGGATGATTATTTACCACCCTGTCATGTTTGATCGTGACTGTAGCTCCCTTGTCTGAATAAAAAGAAATTTATTTGAACTTTGACATGCAAATGTCAGCCATTGCATCCAGTGACTCGTGGCCTATGTTCCGATTTTCCGATCTTGACCCAGATCATTTGTGTGGCAGTGTGAACATTGAATCAAGCATTATCAATTCAGATTTGGGCCACTTTCATATGTGGTACTAAAACACAGTCTGAAAAATGACATCAATGCAAGTTGGCAGGATAATGACACTAACAGACCTCATCAGTATATGGGTAGATGCCTGACCACTTCATGTTTCTAATAAAATGACAAGAGGATGTGGTTTTAGTGTCAAAGCTTAAAAGAGCAGTTTAAAGAAAACAAACCAAAGAATTGGTTGAATTATGTGCCTTTTTTCTCCGTGCCTTAATCTCAGCTGTCATTCGCTACAGCTCCGTGAGGGCTCCTGTGATGCTGGTAAAATTTAAGTAAACCTTTTGGGAGCAAAGCTTTCGCACGTATGTCAGTCTGGACATGCAAACTCTCAGATGAATGTTTGGTATATATCACATTTAAAAAGAACAGCCTAAAAACGAAAATCTGATTGGGACAGATAGAGTAAGACTTTCTGCATGATCAGGTTTATCTGAGATCACATAACTATGCGGTTTAAAGCAGGTATTGTATTATCGTAGTCTGTGATTTGCACAATGCCAGTTATGGCTATAACTGCTTTTTAAAGCCGTATACTTCAGTCAAGTTCTCAAATGTCCTCAACATCTCCCTGCAAGGTGTCCCCCATCATCATAAACACAGTCATCACCATCCAGTCAGCACTGACTCCTGCAGCAGAGACCCCTGAGGAGCCGGAGAGCCCGGTGCCCCCTGACCTTTGGGAGCGTCGGGACTGGAAGGACCTCAAACTCTGGTTTCTGGAGGAGGAGGGCGAGGAGGATGCCCAGTCTGTGACCCCCCTCATACCACAGGGTGAGTCACTGCAGCTGAAGATTTCCTCCATCTGCCTGACTCTAGAGGCCGGTGTGGGCCATCGCACAATGCCGATGCTGCTGGCCAAATCGTCCTTTCACGGAGACGTAAAGAACTGGAGCACCCTCATCAATCTGCACTGCCACCTCAACATGGAGGTTTGTTGTGAGCACTTTTGATGTCTTTGATTATTCAAACACACATACATTAGTCTTGGCTTTTAGATACTCATCAGGTTTTCAGATGAGGACTGTGTGATTTTAAAGAGATCATGACGTAATCAACGTCTTGAGCGAAACCAGAAAGTGGTATTTAAAGTTTCCAGTTAATGTGTTTATTGAGTTGTTCTTTAATGGAAAAATAGTATATGACTCTAGTTGAGGTTAAAAATGCTCAGATGTGTTTTTTTTTTTAAACTGCAGTGGATCATAGTCATATATCTTAGGCTATCCTAACATAGCTGTCACCTGCAACGATTACGTTTTGTAATTATTTCAGAGTTTTACTGGATGTTGTAATCAGGTCTAGCAGGGATCATATTGGCACTCAAATAGCACCCACTTGCTTCTCCATGACTTATGGAACATCATCTCCTTCTCAGAGTAGCTCTTCATTAGGTTGTCTCACTTCCATTTTCCCCCTGCCAATGTAATCAAAAGGCTTTTGTTAGTGGGCTGGGTTGATGGTAATTCTGGGGCTGTAAATATAATGAGTCATGACTGTTGTTTTATATATATTTGTTTAGGCATTTGAATTTTTGGTGGCTGTATTACAGGTCAATTATTATAATGAAATAATGGGAGTGTGGGAACCACTGCTTGAGCCACTTGAAGATGACACCAAGGATGGTTTTAGACCTTGGACCCTAGATCTAAAGGTTTGACCATTTGTCTTGTGTACACAATTTAAAATCATCATCATCATCATAATCATCTGATTGATTTATTTATTTTTTCCCCTAAATTAATATAGATGAAGAAAAAGCCAGTTAAGCGGTCGGGTGTATCAGATGAGGTGGACTACATTGTGCCTGACTATAAAACGGTCATCAGCATCACTAGCAAAGATCAACTTAACATCACGCTGTCCAAGTGTGGTCTGACCATGCTCAGCAACTTGGGAACGGTAAGAGAACTTACATCTGTTCTACCCTTCGGCCCAAATAATGTAAACTAGAGGCTGGTAAAAGGGAGTTCTTTGACCGTCAGTTGACGGTCACCAGTTACACCAGTTAGCCCCCATCATCAGTATTCTTTAATGTCACAGTGTTGGCATTGTTCAGTGTAGAGTTCCTATAATTGCTACATTTTGTCCTCTTCTCCTCGGATGCCTTTCAGGCATTTGCAGAAGCTGCCAAGCAGACAGCGGAGAGTTTCCAGAAAGACCAGGCTCCCTTTGTAGTTGAGAATCATCTGGGTCTCCCAGTATCTGTGCTGTACAGTGAAGTGTTCAAACCTATTGGGAAAGATTCAAAAGGCCGCATAGTGGAGCTCCAGGATGGCGAGAGCCTTAACATGGAC
This sequence comes from Acestrorhynchus altus, assembly GCA_034509495.1. Classification (NCBI taxonomy): domain Eukaryota; kingdom Metazoa; phylum Chordata; class Actinopteri; order Characiformes; family Acestrorhynchidae; genus Acestrorhynchus; species Acestrorhynchus altus. The sequence goes on from CM067515.1 coordinate 10,525,493, forward strand.
TACACTCTCACTGCTAGTGATGCTGATCAATTCTCTGCGATGACCAGCCTCAGCAGCAAGAACTACATACAGCCAAGTTAGTCTGTTTATTTTTACTGTCATATTACTCAGAAGTTGTGTTTTCAGTGGTTGTTTAATATTGTCAAGAACCTAGAAATATGCTGCATATCACAATGCAGGGGTTACAGTTCAATATATTGTGATACTGTAAGCAAGCCATTATGAAAAAAATAGCATATTGTATAAACACAACATCATTTGCATAAATTGTGAATTAAAAAATGTTTGTTTTATGTAATGAAATTAATGTTTTTGGTGACATTCAAATTTGGCTCGCATGAAAAGCCACACAAATGTGATGGGATGATTATGATCAGATCATGCAAATCACATTCAATGGTGGTCGGAGACAGATCTTGTTCCGTATAAACAGAAAGTCAGTCCATGATTGGATTCTGTCTGGCGAGCAGAATGTGGGGACGTTAATATGAGTGATAATTACTGTGGATCTTGGTTTGTTGTCTTCCGTCATTTAAAAAAAGTGAGCAAGAGAAGCCATTACCACAGTCTTTACTGAACTTTGCAACAAGCTGTCTGCTCTGGCTTGACTGTTGCACAACAAGCAGACAGTACAATTAATGAATAAATCTATTGAACCTTCTCAAATGTGACCTCATTGATGTATGTATTCATTTTCGTTATTCCTGGTTTTACATCGTGAGGTCACGTTTGAGAAAGTCCCAGTGATAGTGACCTGTGGCAAATGTGTAAAAAAGATTTTATGCAAACTAAATAGTCTCTAAATAGTTTGTTTAATAAAATTACAGTGCAGTGTTTTCTAAATTAAATATTTGGGTCACCAGCTCCAGTTGGCCATACCTCTGCCAGTGTCATCCCACTCATCAAAGTGGGCCGAGGAATGTACAGCGTAATGCACTTGGAGTCTGGTGTTACACGCTTCTTCATCTGTCAAATTTCCTCCAACGAGGGAAGCAAGTTTGCCAAGATCCGATCACCTTTTCAGGTACTTTTCCTGTCAAAACACAAGTTTTCTTCTCTGCATGAATGTTTACCATAAAATACAGAGATTCAGTGTCGCTCTCTCTTAAAATCCTTGCATCTCCATTTTTGCTGTTTTGGGCTTAGTGACATGATGTTAATCTGATTTTTATATCGTGTGAAAATACAAATGCCCCAAAGTGACTTTGAATGAAATCTTTTGACACTGACTTTCTTTCAAAGTTAAGTCTCTTTCCTTCTTTTTTAAAGTTTAGAAATACAAGGAATTTCCATAATAGCAATGACATGCAGGGCCACTCAGTTCATGAGTGTTTATATCCTTTGTGTTTTAAAGAATCTGTGGGGTTCAAGCACGAATCAGCACAAATCAGCTGTTTGCAATTTGGGCCAAATAGGCCTAAAACAGTTTGGGTCTTTTTTTAATCGCTAAAGAATAATGCATGCAGTTAAATCAGTGTTGATCAAAGGTTTTTGGTTAGTTAGAGAGGATAAGAATAAACGTTTGTGAGTTTAGAATATTTTGAGATGATATTGGACAAATTCAGAAGGGTTGGTTGAATATCTTGACATCAGTTTGGTGAGGACCAGACAAAAAACGAGGGATGAGTTTGCTAAAGTAGGTTTTGCGCATTATGCAGTAGTTCTAAACATGTAGGGGGGAATTAAAGGGCACTTTTGTTAATTTTGCTGAGCATGTGTCGATCATTCTGTCATAAATGATGATTTGGTGTAGCACCACCCAGTGTCCAGCACTAAGCACTCTTGAGTTTATTCTGTTTAGTCCATTATGCTACAATCCAGAAGCATGTTGTTGATTTTGGCAGCTATATTGTTTAGAAATGTTGAAATGGTTTTGATATTGACTCAACCCGTATATCTTATTCATCTTTTCTGCTGTCTCCAGATCATTAATCACTTTTCGGTGCCATTCCGGGTCTTTGAGGGTTCCACATGTTTGGGCATTTCTCTACCCAATGAAGAGTTCTGCGTTCCTTTGGGCTCCTACAAGTCAGTAACAGTAAACCATCCGCTAAAACCCAGTGTTATGTTCTGTTGTGTCTTTTATTGGATACTCTGCTCTATTCTTAATGGATTTATAAGCAAAAGATATCAAAACAGACCCTTGTTTGTAATACTTGTAATAGATTATAATACTGCGGCTCATATAGTCTTAGCATTTCATCAGTGCTCTGAATAATCAAAGCTTTTGACTACTTTCACAGCTGTATCACCTGTGTTTTCCTCCAGAGCACAGCTGAGTCTGCAGCCTGCAGCCGAGGGAGATGAGCAGTACGAGCGCTCGGAGAACTTCAGCTACGATGAAGTCAGTCAGAAACCTGACGAGTGTTTGGAGACGACGTGTCCCCACCAAAGCAGCAATGTTCACGCGTTTAAGGTCAACATGGTTCCAGTTCGAGACACATTGACGTCCCACAGTGCGCAGGAGGAGTTTGACAAACCATACGTCCTTCATCTGTGGCCTCCCCTGCTGCTGCGAAACCTTTTGCCATACCCCATCACCTACAGCTTACTGGTAATGGACATAGCAGCACTTTACTTTGTGTGTGTAATCAGTAGTGGCAGCTCTCTCTTTTCATCGTCTTATATAATGTCAGCCTGGCAGTTGTTCTGTATAATGTGTGAAAGTTTTATTTGCAGTGATCATTTTTCATGTTGACTTGCACTGAAAGTTAAGAAGCCATAAATAAATGCCATCAATGTAAACATGTTAGGACACATCTGATTTAGTTTAATGTAATCGTTGTATCGGACTTCTCTTTTCTGTTTCAAAGGCCAGTGGAACCCCCACCCCCACACAGCTGAAGGAAGGCCACTCATCCCAGCTTCACACGGCTGTCATGGACCACTCCAGCCTGGAGCTGAAGTTGCTGGGCTACTTGCAGCAGGACTGGGAGGCCCACTATCATCTCCGCAGTGACCACGACGAGATCAACTTCATCACCTTCCACTCACTCCTGCAGGACGAGGACGTGGTCGGGGAGAGCTCTAGGGCGGAGCTTGATATTGCGATTCACGTGAAGAAAGAGGCCGGGCAAGCAGTGGTAGCCATTCACTCTCCGTACTGGATGGTGAATAAGACGGACAGGCTGTTGCAGTATAAGGCCGACGACATCCACCGCAAACATCCTAAAGACTACGAGATGCCTCTTCTGTTTTCCTTTAAGCCCCGCAACTTCCTGCAGAACAACAAGGTTTGGAGAAGTGACCCAGAAATACAAGCAACACTAACAGAGCTGTTTTTCCAAATACATTTTGTTTATATTTCTGTCTTTCGCTCTGAAGGTCCGACTGATGATTTCAGACAGTGAGTTGTCAGACGATTTCTCCATAGACACAGTTGGGAGTTATGGTGATGTAAAATGCAAAGGAAGGGCCAAAGATTACCTTGTAAGTCCTGCTGTTATTATTTTTATGAGTAGTGGCGTCATTTTTATTAGTGTTATTATTACTAGTTGCATTAGTGATAAAATAATGTCATTGTTTGTTTATTTTACACTACTTGGGCAAACGTATTGGCACCTGCTCAATCATCTCTTCTCCTGCAATCTACGGAATGATGGAGTTTGTCCGACTTTTGTTGGAGTACCACTCTCTGCTGTCCAGGGAAAGCTTTCTCCTAAATTTAGGAACATTTGATGTGAGGTCAGGATGCTGGATGATCAACATCCCAGGATCTAGATAAGCTGATTGTGCATTTGCACCTCTGTGTCAGCAATGGGTGCAACTTAAAGTAGCTGAAAGCATTCATTAGAAGAGGTGTCCACAAACATTTGGATGGATAGTGTATTTTACAACATCTTACAGGAAAATAAACAAATAAATGCAAATCTGGTGCAAAACTGTTTTAGATTACTAAATTAAAAATGGTCATTGATTAAGTAATTGATTATAAAAAATGTAATCTATTGTAATTATTAGCGGATATACATCTATGTGGATGGATTTGTTGACATGTTACGCTTGCTTTTAGGTAGGAGTAAAGATTGATGCCAGCAGCTTCAGCCTGACACGGTTGGTGACGTTCCTGCCCTTCTACATGCTTGTGAACAGAACCAAGCACGTGATCAGAGTGTGTGAGGAGGGACAAGACAACTGGACTGAGGCCCAGCCTGGAGAGGTCAGCACTCCTTGGACATGCTGGGATGATTGTTAACTATTGAAATCGTATGAATGAATGAGTTGTATGTGTTGTATTATTGGAGCGAAAGCAGCAGAACTCTACCAGTGTTTCTCACCAACCCACAGACTGCAGTTCCGTTCTGGCCAGAGAGAGATTCAAAGAAGCTGAAGGTCAAGGTGGATGGCTGCCAGATGGCTGCTCAAGCCATCAACTTCCACAAGCCTGAGAACTGCCTCCTGCTGCACCTTGACAATGCTGTGAGTTCCCAAAATAGCGCGTATGATCTTAAAGATGCTAGGGCTGCAATTATTGATGAAGTTAGTGATATCAGAGCTAATTATTTTTGTAATAATAAAAAACTTCTAAAACAAAAGTCAACAGATACCTAAAGATTTTATTAAAAGGTAAAAAAAAAAAATTTAATGAAACATTTAAATACATAATAAATTTAGGCATGCATAGCTCATCCAGCGTTTCTTGTAAATCAACAGATTATACAAAAATGATTTAAACTCTTCCTGCCCTGTCCTGCTGCAGACAAATACATTTTGGAACAATTTGAAAATTTTGATTGCATTCAGCCACAAGAGTATTTTTGAGGTTTAACTTCAGCTCCCAAATAATCATGCGCCTCTCGTGAGAATATGCTCTATTCTACTGCTCAAGTGCTGCAGTGCTAAGGGCTTTATACCCCTAGACCCAAACTATGGCTTCGAGGATGGTGATTGTAGGCTCATGTGCAGGTAAATGCACTTATTAGCAAACGTCTGGACACATAGGGTATTGTTAACCTTTCGTTATTTATTTATTTATTTATTTATTTATTTATTTATTTATTTATTTTGTGTGTGTGTGTGTGTGTGTGTGTGTGTGCTGTAGTTGGGTGGAATCATCGTTGATGTGAACCTGACTGAACACTCAGCTGTGATCCGTTTTTCTGATTACCACGATGGTGCCGCTCCCTTTCTCTTGATTAACCACACCAAGGACCAGACCCTGGAGTTTCACCAAAGGTGAGAGAACCTGATTAATGACTTTATACAAAACAGTTCAAACGTTGTAATAGTCAAATATTTACTGAACCACGTTTAGACTAAACAGTCAGACCAAATGAAGGAGTTTTAGCATAGAATTAGGTCTGTAGGATCTCCTGCGTTTCCCTCTGTTTGTATTGTTTGTTTAATGTGTCTGCATGTAATTCCACTGTTATGACCTGCGTTTATTCTTTGATGTTTTGTTTATTTATCCATTTGCTGTTGTGTTTTTGGATTGTTGTCGGCTATGATTAAACATTACTTCATTATTTGAAACTGACGTTACAGTCAACTTGTCATGGATGTTCCCAGTTTCCCCAAAACACTGGCTCTGTCAGTTAAGTGATTTTTACAAGTTGTTCCGTGCGACGCTCACACTGCCATTTCAGAATCATTTTTCTGGAAAGCCAACCATTTTTTTTTTCTTCACTTGTTTATTTTTGTCATCATCTGTTTGTGTACTTGTTTTTGTTGACCACCTCTGTTTTGTTTTTGTTTGCTGTGTTTTTCATCCCTCCCTTGCCTTAAACCTGTTTAGCTGCAAGGAGCGTAGACCCTCTACTTGGGTTCCAGAAGATTTAATGGACCTCTCCTTATCACTGGGGGAGGAAAGAGAATCACTCTGGTACACACATGTACACAACAGCGCACTCAGATGGTTACACAGGGCCACAGTAAGGAAGTCAGGAAGCCTGAACACATGGCACAAATGTGATTCTGTGTACTTGGATGTGGATAAGAACCACGCTCTCTGCTGAAGAGGATCTCATAACCATTACATTAAGTTTTGAAGGCACATGGCTGTTGGCTCATCTAAAACTCATGCTAGTGTCCCATATATAGATTGATTCGAAATAGTGTAACGATTCATAAAATTCAGAAATCAGTTTGATGTCATACTGGTTTCAATCTGATGGTGTTTCAATACAATAAAAATAAATGCCAAAACATCAGTCTGAAAAACATTTAAAGCATGGGAAAACGCAAATATTTTCAACAAATACCATTTGATACTGAAAAATTACATCTGGAGCACAATTAAACCCCCCCCATGTGTTTCTGGATTCTCATTTAGAAACTTAATTATTATTTTTTTTTACTTTCTTCAGATTATCCATTCAAAAAGTAGATACTCAAGTCAACCAGCCAGTTTGGGTAATTATTGACATGAATTTACAAGTGTTACAGAAGAGAGTCACTACATTACAGTAGATATAGAATATAATCAAATTTACTGTGATGGAACATGGACAGATATGTCCATCCCTTCAAGTAGAGCCTCAGGAACATGTTACAGTTCTGCCATTTTTCTTACGTTAACTCTCCTCATAGCTTGATGTAAATGTCAGAAAAACTGAATCACACCGCATTTTCGATCCACTCTTTGGATATAAATGCCATTACACACTCTGTTCAGTGAGAGAAATGAGGTCAAATAGTCTAAGATGGCTTTTGAGTTTTTATTACAGCAGTTGTCCGTGCAGTTACAAAGCTGTGGTCATTCCCTTTAGCGTTTCCAGTTTAATCCAAGACCTAAATTTTAAACTTTTCCTGTTCTTGGTTATTTCTTACTGTTAAACTGGTTGTGTAATCGCTGTTTGCTTTTTTTAGTTTGCTTCATCTTTGCAGCTTTCTGGATGGATAACTGTGGAATAGATTGACCTTCTGTGATTTTTCATTCCTCCCTGTGCTTACAGCATGCCTTTCTTTTTCCGTCTTTGTAGATTTCAGTCCGAGAATCACTGAATCCGAGTTTCACTCTATAATTGCCTTCTTTGCCTCTTCACTTCTCTGCTGTCTTTCAAGTAGGACTGGATGTTGTTTTGTCTTCCTGGGATACTCTGCTTCCCTCCTCTCTCATAGTCTCTTTTGTGTCCTTTTTCCTTCCAGGGGCTGCGTAGTGATGTAGTGTTGCTGCCGTTCTGCATTGATGCAATCAAACCATAAGAACCTCCAGTAAATGTAATAATAAATAAATCACCATTGGCAGCCGGGGTCCAGAGGGAGAGAAATTGGCTTGCTCTCCCTTGGGGGGTGGGTAGATGGCGCTCTTCCCCACATCACATAAGTGCGCTGCTGGTTGCTGCAGGTGGTCCAAGCACAATGGCTGCCCAGCAACGATACAAATGGCAGTTCGAAAAGAGGTGGTAGGCATCCGTCACATGACTCGGAGGAAACATGTGGACGATTTCTCCCCCCTGGTGCCCAAAGCACACGTGATGTGGCAGACATCTTAGGGGGATGGGTAATTGGCATGTCTAAAATTACTAGGGGACGAAAACTAGAAAATTGGCATAAACAATAAATCGAAAAAAAGAAAGAACCTCCAGAAAATGTCAAATGCCAAATCCCAGCTACAAGGTCAGATCAAACTAGACTTTACTGGAGTTTCTCTGAGATTTTACACACTGCTCCGTTATAACATTAACAATATCCACCTTGTTTCTACACTTATTTGTCCATTCGGTCAGCTCCACACATGTCCACCACAAAGCAGGTGTTATGTGGTTGGTGGATTACTCAGCACTGCAGTGACACCAACATGGTGTTAGTGTGTGTTGCGCTGGTGTGATTGGATCAGACACAGCAGTGCTGCTGGAATGTTCAAACACTGTCTACACTGACACTCCTACCCAGCTGCTCCACCTTGTAGAGACAAAGTCTCAGACAGAAGCTCATCTGTTGCTGTACACTTTCTGTTGGTCATCCACTTGTACCTGGGTCATCTTTTATACTAGTCATGCTCTAGTTCTTCATTCATAGTCACCAGATGCTGCCCTGGCTTCGGCACTGAGGGGTTTGAAGACAGCAGCACTGCTGTGTCTCATCAGATCATACCAGAACATCACCTAAATAATACCTGTGGTGTATCTGGGGGGTGGTCCTGTGGGCTCCTGACCATTGAACCACAAGGTGAAGAGAGGATAACAGTATGCAGAGAATCAGATTAACTACATTCTGTAAGTGTAGAACTACAAAGTGCTCCTGTATGTGAAATAGAACTGGGCTGTGGCTGTAGAAACAAGGAGGTGGTGTAAATGTTATGGCTAATCAGTGGATGGTAGATGGTTTGACCTCTGATGAGAAGGTACTAACTTGTTTTTGTTTCATGATAGTTCTCACAAACAGGAGAAGGAGGAGCTGGGTCCAGGCCAGGCTGTGTACTACACATGGGCTGAACCCACAGGGTCTCGCGTTCTCCGCTGGAGCTGGGGTTCCTATAGTGGAGAGCTGAAGAATGAGGAGGTGAGCTTCTGAGCTGATTTGCTTCCGCTGGGCTGTGGTCCCAAACTGAAGCCACTGAAAACGGTTAACAAAGCCTTTTGCTTTCTTAGGACCACCTCAAGGACATGAATGACGACGGCAATCTCTACGTGCTCTCATTTTATGAGGGCCTCCAGCGGGTGGCACTGTTCACCACGGAGCGCCGCATATACAAACTGCTGTGTGAGAGCGAGAGGGTGGAACTGGCTGAGCAGGAAATCAGCCTGGCGCTGCAGGACATGGGAATCTCACTGGTTAACAACAGCACCAGCCAGGAGGTGGCGTACATTGGCATCACCAGGTACAGCAGACTGTATGGAGCTTGCAATAATCTCTGGATGGGCTGAGCTTCATCTGAAAGCTGATCGGTTTGTTGTTTGGTTGGTGTTGTCTGCAGCTCAGACGTGATTTGGGAGATGAAGCCAAAGAAGAAGAGCCGATGGAAGGTTCTGAGTGGAAAAGATGTTGAGATGTTGGAGCAGCACTACAGAGACTATACAGAATGCAGCCCAGTGGATGACTGCATCTTAGACCTCGAGAACGGCTACCAGGTTAGAATTCCGTGCTCACTCACTCTCATTCTTTCTCATCTTTCTCTTGTCTCTCTTCTGTTCTGTCACACTGTTCTTCATGCTCATTTCTTGTTTCATATCCTCACTTTCTTTTTGTTGTCTCTTACTCTCACTTTCTCACTTGCTTTCACATTTTGTCACCTTTCTCTCTCTTTATTGTCTTCATTCTGTTTTCTTTTGTCCCTATAATGTGCCTTTCTCTCTGTCTGTCTGTCTGTCTGTCTGTCTGTCTGTCTGTCTGTCTGTCTGTCCCTGTCTGTCTGTCTGTCTGTCTGTCTGTCTGTCTGTCTGTCTGTCTCTGTCTCTCTCTCTCTCTCTCTCTCTCTCTCTCTCTCTCTCTCTCTCTCTCTCTCAGGTGTGTTTAACTCCCAACGGTGCAGATATGAGGATGATGCAGCCATATGATGCCCCTCTTCGGAGGAACTTCCTGCCAGCTCTGAAAGTGGAGTACAGCGTCTCAGCCCGGCAGAAGGCTTACCGTGTTCAGATCAACAGAGTTCAGGTCCGTCTCCCACACAGTTTCCCCAGCACCACACGCATCCACATCATCTGTTTTTACATGCTAACTGAAGAGCTTCTCTTCTGTCTTCAGATTCAAAATCAGTTGTCTGGAGCAATCTTCCCCTTTGTCTTCTACCCTGTTAAACCTCCCAAATCTGTCAGAATGGACTCAGGTCAGCCAATGTGCCCCTCAGTTCAGGCCATTCATGGTTATGTGAATCGTCCTGTAAATTCTGTGACGTGATTACTGTGTGTTTTTGTCTGAAGAACCCAAACCGTTCACGGATGTCAGCATCATCACAAGAGCAGCCGGGCACTCAGATATCCTGCGCATCAAGTATGTTTCTCTTACTTTTTAAACCCTAAATTAAAAAAAAGTGGGTTTACAGTTCACACCGTAAGCCCTTGTTTTTAACGGCTGTTCTCTACAGAGGTTTCTGGTTACTAACGCAATCAGTAACTAAATGATATATGACTTCAAAGGGTTTAACATTTTGATTATTTGTAATAAATTCTATGTGTGTATTGTGATCTTTAGTTGTATGTAATTAATGCTGTTGTCCATCAAGGTATTTTAAGGTGTTGATTCAGGAAATGGACCTGCGCTTGGACCTCGGCTTTTTGTATGCCATTCTGGAGCTGTTTACTGCTGAGAATGCCGGCACTGTCACCTCAGAACAGGAGGTAGCAATATTACACACTCTGAAAATTGCAGTTTCACTTCATTTTCCCTCCTTAGTAATTTAATTGAAATGTAATATTTCATAATAAATACAATGTAATTAATAGAAATGCAGTTTTCCTGTGATGGAAATAGTTAGAACACCCTATTTATCATCTGCACATGATTAGATTATCAGTAGAGAGGAGTTTAGAGGAGGCTTTTTTTATTGAAACCTCAGACATTAGTTTGGTTTGCTCTTGATTGTTGAAGTAAGTGGGATCACCATGGTAGAATCCAAAGAGGTCTCTGAGGGTTTTAGGAAGAAGGGAATGCGTTCAACCCTTTCATGCATGAATTATGACAACTAGAATCAGAATTGTTTCCCGATTCATTTATTCTCCTTTCAGGCTGATAAAAAAATACCAGTATTATATAGTATATAATCTTGTCTGGTTTAACTGTGTAGTAGTTGGTTTCAGGCTTTTAGCTGTATGAACGTTAATGTTTTTATTGTTAATGGTGGTTTTCTTATGTGTTCTTTTTGTGTGCTTGAGGTGGAGCTGTTTGAAAAGGATATAGAGTATTTGAAGACTGGATTGAACCATGTGTCCGCTACAGACACTTCCCCCATCAGCCTCTACGAGTACTTCCACATCTCTCCCATTAAGGTCTGTTTTCCGGCTTGCATTGTGTCTGAGTGACTATTTATGAATAATTTATTACATTATACAATGTATAGTTTTGTCTTTGTGATTTAAGTTATAAGTGATGGTAATGACATGGTTGTATTTGATCTTAAAGATTTTAAAGAAGCCATTTAAAGCTCCAGTCACAGTGTTTTTGGTAGCATGGATTCACTGTTGGTGTGTCTGATTTTTCCAGCTACATCTGAGTTTCTCTCTGAGTTCCGGTGGTGAGGACGGGAACAAGACAAAGAGAGAGACAGAAATGATTCCTGTGCAGTCGCTCAATCTCCTGCTGAAGAGTATCGGAGCTACGCTCACTGATGTCCAGGATGTCCTCTTCAAGTACTCACAATTACTCTAATTTTGCAATGCTTCACTTTACTAGACTCATAAAGTGCTGTTTGAACACCCTGGCCTGCTGCAATTTTTGGTGGAGGCAAAATAACACTATTTTAAACCAAAGATTTTTTTTATGATCTCTCAAATTTTCCTTTATTTAACGAACCTGATAGAAACGTGATCAAATGTACATGGACTAAAAGAGGGAATTACTTGTACATTGTTGACATCTGTAAAGCAGTTTACAGCCTGACTTAATGTCTTTTGGCAAACACTGAATGTGAGTTTTTGAGACTGATTTAAAGTTGTACAGTATAGCAGTCAATTTCCAATCTAATTTCCATCAAGCTCAGGGAGATAGCAGCGAGTGGACAGAGTGGGCTATTTGATTGATTGCGTTCCCTTTACAGTACAACAACATTTCTCTCTTCAACCCTTAAAGTAAGGTAAAGTAAGTTTTGTAAGGTTTGCCTTTAACTTTCTCTGATTGTTGACATCATATTACTGCTGTCCACTGAAAACCAAGTATCTTCATTTTTATTCCATCTACTCTCTACTCTGTGTAAATAATTCTGGATGAACAGACCTTTAGAGATGCTCTCAATTCCTCCTATTTTACATTAGCTTCCATTTAAAGATTAGAACATCTTTTGGAGATATGTGCAAATGTACACACAGTTTGCCTAGTCCCTGTACAGAAATATTTCCAATACAATAGGACTCTCTGGAGCAGACACTATGTCCAATGCATAATGGTATAATCCCTGGAAGAACTTTGTCTGGTACGGCTGTGTTGTATGTATGTATGTATGTATGTAAGTGAGAAGAAAATCACAGCCTCTTACCTACTGCAAGGCCAAGCAAAGTACTGTATGGAAAGAACACACATCCTCTGCTCCACAGCTCAAGGCTTGGGGAGCTGAGAATGAGGTGGGGGGTAATCATCCAACATCCTGACCTCACTAATGCTCTTGCCACTGAATACAATCAAATCCTCATAACAATGCTCCAAAATCTAGTAGAAAGCCTTCCCTGGGCAGTAGAGACAGTTGCTTCAACAGCAAAAGCAGTTTTCCTTTTGCATATGTGCAGTTATCCAGAGAAGATTCTTGGGATGTTGTTCAGGCATGTTTTATTGTTGTCGAGGAGACATAAAAATCCCTGTTTATAGCAATCTTGCAGTGTCTTCAACATCATTATGCGTGATATAGTGATACTGAAATACACAATCATGCATGTAATCTGTATAGAATTTTAATCCTTAAGTACTTAAACAGGTTTCCAGAATTCAGATGGACTCCAGATGCTAGATATTTAAGATCTTGTAAGAGTGTGTTACAGTGTCACACTGCTGCAGTGCAGGGTTATGTGTGGATGGGAAGCTTCTTCTTGTTTCACGGTTTTGTTCAAATCTAACACTTGAGGTAACGTCTGGATTTCACACGTGGTCAGAGGCAGCCTCACACCACCCAAAAATGTGTTTGTTTTCCTCTGGTGGCCAGTCTGAGATTTTGTTCACTGTGAAAAGCATAAAATGATTTCTTCAGTGTTATGAATTTTTTACAGTCTTTTAATGTGACTCTTTGATAGTAACACCGTTTCGGTTTGCATTTCGTGTTGCCCCAGGCTGGCCTTCTTTGAGCTGACCTTCGAGTTCCGGACCACCCAGCAGTTACAGTGGGAGGTCATTCGCCATTACTCCAAACAGGTGACCATTTAACCTCCCACTTCTCCCATTTACAATACATATGTCATCCATAGAAGTACGGTACTTGTTCAAATCAGCCATGTCTGACATTACAGAAGCATGTCATCACTTGGTTGTTTGGTCTCCAAGACTTGTTGTAAAGGCAAACCTTGCTGATCAACTACACTTGTGTTTTCGATCCAGGCTATCAAGCAGATGTACGTACTGGTGCTGGGTTTAGATGTCCTTGGTAACCCATTTGGGCTGATCCGGGGTCTGTCAGAAGGGGTGGAAGCCTTTTTCTATGAGCCTTATCAGGTGAGACACTCCCCATGCTTTTTACAGCAAACCCATTTCAGTGCTGACGGTTGATGACTGCTTGAATTCACCATGCACAGCGCTGGTAACACTTTGTGTTGGTGTTCCTCAGGGAGCTATTCAAGGTCCTGAGGAGTTTATGGAGGGCATGGCTCTAGGTGTAAAGGCTCTGGTTGGAGGTGCAGTAGGTAAGAGGCAATACCAGATGAGGTTCTAGACACCACCTTGAACCATTGTTAAAGAAACTTTGATGTAACAGTCTAATCCGAAACTGTATTCTGGTGCACCTCTTCATCGTTTGCTTCTCAGGAGGTCTAGCAGGAGCAGCTTCTCGTATCACAGGTGCAATGGCCAAAGGCGTGGCTGCCATGACAATGGATGAAGAGTATCAGCAGAAAAGGAGAGAAGCCATGAACAAGCAGCCCAGTGGACTGAAAGAGGGCTTGACCAGAGGAGGGAAAGGACTTGTTTCTGTGCGTAATACACTGCAATTCACTGTTCACTCTGTGGCTCATTTAACTAGCAGGTCTTCCAATTTTCAGCATTTTGAGAAAATCAAATCTAGTGTCGAATCATCACCATGATGGTGTTCAAGACAAAGTCCGTCCCTAATGAGATTCATTGCATTAACTTTAATTCCTGTCTGCACACAGGGGTTTGTGAGTGGCATTACAGGAATTGTGACCAAGCCTATCAAAGGTAAGCTCAGTGTGGACAATCAGTGCAGTTATGCTGTTATGGTGTCAGATGTGGGGTGTTCGAAACAGACATACCTACAAGAAGGTTTACGTGCTATTTTTATTGGCTTAATTTTTCAAGTGTAGTGATTAACCCAGTTTTTGCATAATCAAAGTGTGTGTGTGTGTGTGTGTGTGTGTGTGTGTGTGTGTGTGTGTGTGTGTGTGTGTGTGTGTGTGTGTGTGTGTGTAGGTGCTCAAAAGGAGGGAGCAGCTGGATTCTTTAAGGGGGTCGGAAAAGGACTTGTAGGAGCTGTAACTCGACCAACAGGGGGCATCATTGACATGGCCAGCAGTACTTTCCAGGGCATTAAGAGGTATGTTTGAGTGATCCTTTTTGTGCATATTATTTAGTTTGGCCCGCACGTTCTGATTGACTGTGATCTGTTCATTCAGAGCTGCAGAAACGTCTCAGGATGTGGCGAGTTTGCGACCACCGCGATTCATTCATGAGGATGGGGTCATCAGACCATATAAGGAGCGAGAGGGCTTTGGCAGCCAGATGTTACAGGTAATATATGCTCATTTCTAAACTATAGAGGTCATCAGTACCACACCACCCCTGAGGCATTTAGAGAAGTGCCTTTTTCTTTTCACTGCCTCTCATTTCTTTGGCTTTGCTGATGCAAGTGTTGTGGATATATAATCAAGATAAAAGTCAATTACCAATATAATGTAATGCTCTGCAGCACGCTATCCAGCCAACAGTGCTCATGTAGGTGTCACGTGGGGGGAATGTGGGCTAAGTGGGTACCAGATGGCATGGGCTATGCGTGGGTTTGTATGTATTTTGTTACTGGGACCCATTGTTACAGACCACCTTAACCACACATGGGTCCCATTTAGAGCCGTGCAGTGTACAACCCAGCCCATATTTAACTCTTCTTGTTCCTGGTTAACTCTATGGCCCCCACATGGATGTTATCTGGGTAATGCCCTAGAGGGGCATAAACCCCCTCTGCATCCAGCTGCAGGGTGGTGGAATTGCATTCTCTGATGCGATGCTGCTCCATCCAGTACCTTTATTCAGTACTAGGATTTCGAATGAGTTTGAAATGAGGAGCGGCTTTAGTGAATCAGATCTAATCATCCAATATCAGATCTGACCTCACTTGCGTGACTGAATTCAATCACACAACTTAAAGCAGTATATTCTAAACATCTTGGAAGAGTAGAGATTTTGCCCCCTGCTCATTTCCAGCAGGAAAACTCATTATAACCCTTGATTTTTAGAAAAAGAAAGGTTGGCAGAGCAGGGGTGTCTGCAAACTTTTGGGCATAGTTTCTGATTAAATTGAATTTGATACATTTCTTAGAACTTTAATCTCCAGTAACTATGTCCTTTGAAGACACTTTAAGTAGTTTACTGTCAGACATTTGAAAGGGAAACTTCTTAACTAAAACCTAACATCTTAATAACAAAGTGATTATATATATATAAGCCATATAAAACAATATCAATATATCGCCCAGCCTTACTTTGAGCCAAATGTTTTAATCCCAAGTTGCCTCATCTAGTCATTTACTGTCTTGTGCTCCGTTTCCAGACACAGATCACACCTAAACCTGGACATAAACAAATGTATAGTTGGGATTCACTTGTGCTGCTGCTGGCACTCAGTACAATAGGTGTGATCGTTATCGAGAAGATCAAGCCTTAGTGAGAGAATTGAATTATTGGTGACTTGGTTATCGAGCTGGATTATTGATCACAGGGTCTCGGTTTGATAACTGTACGATGACTCGATTAATCAAATTAACCTTTGAACTGCTGCTGCTGATATTCATAAACTGCTGTTACTGCTAGAATTAGAGATGTTGAGTCGAAAATACATGGTCAAAGTTAAAGTTGTTAAAAAATGTTTAGAACGTGGAAAACAAGTCTGTCTTCTGACTGTAGCTTCCTTTCTCCTGTTTTGTCGTGTTTGCAGAAAAGAATGGCCGTCTCTGAATGGAATAGCACTGACAGTGATGATGAGAATAAGGAATAAGGACAGCTAGAAAAGTTGCTTACATTGTGTTTTGGGGTGTGAATTTTTCAGGGGTTTGATGAGACTGTTTGTGTGACCTTGAAAGAGGCTGTTACTGCCTCTAATAAGCACATTCTAGGGTACTGAGATACTGTCTGCAGTTGACACCACACTCTCGAACATGAAGGTTCTACAAATGGTTCTGTAAGCAGTGTCATAGAAAAAGCACTTTTGGTTTCCAAAAGAAATGTGAGCATGAAGAACCATTACATCAAGTCACCTTTAAATGGTTCTTCACAGAACCCAAAATGCTTCTTTTATGGCACTGTTTAAAGATGTAGCTGTAATATGAGCGTCAGTACATGTATGTGCGACTGTTTCACAAGAGCTTTTAAGTTTGTTGTTTTAATATTGTTATTTTGTTTCACCATTTTTGTAAATCTTGTTTTATTTTCTCTTTGTGTTCCCAACCTTTCACTTTCACTTTCATTCATACCTCTCCGTATCCATTTGTTTTACCCTCTTCCGAATAAACCCGTTTCAAAACGCACGTCTCTTCATTTATCACTTTCCAGCTGTGCATTCATCTGCCTTTTTTGTTTCTATTACGTCTCGTCTTTCTTCAACTCCACTTCATCCACGTACCATTGAATGTGAAGCAGTTAAAAGCACACGTGACTGTTGAGGGAGCCTCTAATGCAGGATCGCTTCGCAGTATATTTCACGTCAGGCAGTTTTCAGTTTCCTCCTGGTTATCCAACCATGCCGTCATCGTCATCTTCACCTCCATCATCACCACCATCACCACCACATCTTGTTAAGCCAAATAGTTTCAAATCGGCACTGCTATGAAATAAGGGTTTGGATTTTGTACTGGACATGGCAGATATTTTTATACTGCCTTTTTGTTTAACATGTATCTTCTTATATTTTAGAAAATTGAAAATGGACGATTTGCAAAGTACAGATATTTCGCTCATGCCAAGGTGAACGAGTCGGACTTCCTGATGATCACGAAAAGGTACACAGCTGTGCTCTGTTGCTTAGAGCGACTAGCTCAAGAGCTCTGCACGTCATTCTAAGGTGAAGCCGACCACATTTGAAAGACCACTCTCTCCTGTATCTGCAGGGGCATATTTTTTGTTACAAAGGGCACTTTTGGTCAGTTGACCTGCGAGTGGCAGTATCTCTTTGATGAGTTCACCAAAGATCCAATGATTGTTGAAGACAGACGACTGCGCATCGAGGCAAAGGTACAGCTTGTCACACACCAAATAACCTTTACTGATCCCGTAAATCCTGCAAGTAATTAGTTTCGGCTCATTTCCAGCTCCACTTAAAATACTGATAACCGGATAGTGAGGCACCTTTTTTAATGATATTCCTTCACAGGAAAGAGTGAAGTCTGTGTTCCACGCCAAAGAGTTTGGAAAGATCATCAACTTCAAGACCCCAGAAATAGCTAAGGTATGGAAACACTTCTACCACTGTTTACAAACAGTAAATAAGGCGTGAAACGAAATGCTTTGATTTATGCCGTCATCCGAATGAAAGCATTGTACATGCAGTGACATTTTATAAACTACTGTATATGTAGTTTTATTTCCATACAGTCTTTGTTTTAATGAATAACAGCCACAGAATTTAGTAACATGCTGCCAGTTACTACTGAGTGACTTTTTAGTAATTTTTTAGGGTTTGTTTGTTTTTCTACTTTGTAAAATGACCAATTTATACTGTTAATATATTATAGTGTGTTGAACAATATTTTATAGTGTTTAACTACCTGACATCCTTCACCATGTAGCCATATGTGTACATAAGACGTGATGAGTGGTATAGACTTTTAAAACATATGTTCTGTGTTTTTTTGTGAAGTCATGTTGAGATTTTTCATATTTTATTCTTCATCATATTTTTTTTTTTTTTACTGCAAGTGCAATAAGTCCATTCCTTTCCCAGTTTAAATGTGCTGGTCAGTGCTCGTTTAAAAATGCTTCTCCCAGTAAAGCATTAGTTTCATTTTTACCCAGTCAGACTTCAAGAGTAAAAGGTGGTGCAGTAGTTTATTTCCCCTCATAGTTTTGGTGGCATCAGCAAAATACAACGAGCACTGCAATCTCGCACTGTTTAAACTGGTTAAGCACAACGTGTTAAGCATTGTGAGGTCGTTAATCCATGAACACTTCATTGTTTTCCACAGTGGGTTCTGACCAAGCTACAAGATGCCCGGGACAGTCTGCCAAAATAGCCCCCGAGTGTGAATGCTGGCCTTAAGAATACCTGAGATCGCACACAGACCACCTCTCCCCCTTTAGCTGTGCCTTTACCCATATGCAAAACAATACTAAACACCTAACAGGATGTCACTAAAAAAACAAGATAAAAAAAAAAACATTTTTACCATCTGTTCTAAGTGACTGTTGGAGGTATGCATGTGTGCGCGTACTGTTTACATTTCTTCATCTTTTTTAGTCACGTTTTGAGTCAAAATGCCTTGTTTGCATATGAAGATACCAAATCTTACATTTTATTTAAGCGTCTTACGTTTTATTTTGCGAGTGGAAAGTCCAATTTGAGGACAAGAAAGTATTAATCCAGGTATTCACAGTTGAATGGCACGGTTAGCAAATACTGTAAAGGAACAATCCGTTTGACATGTTTTGCATCAGGCACAGGACATCGTTACAGGTGAGGCTTGTCTGGAGTACACTTAAAAATAAAGGTGCAAGAGATGGTTCTTTGAGCCATAGAGGAATGAACCACTGTGGGTTCCATAAAGAAGCTTGTTTAACAGAGATTTGAGTGAGTGTGAAGAACCTTTTAAGAGGTAAAGGTTCTCTATTATAAGCATGGTTCTTTATGAAAGCACTTAAAGAAGCATTTGAAGCAGCGTTCTATTTAAGAGCGTAGGATGCCGAACACTCTGGTGAGCTCAGTGAATGTTGAGAGCCTTAATATCTGTACTCCGTGTGACATTTCCTCTGCTATGGTTGAGTAACATTCATCGTACAGTTTTATTACAGCACTACTTACTGCTCCTTTAACTCTTATCCTGTACTTTCAGATTTTATTTGTGCAAAAGAGAAATGAAGACCAATGTTATGTGTTTGTATTAATGGGGAACAGAAGACACTTAAGACGACCAAGAAGGTTTGAAGGCAGGATGGTTTATTGGTTGTATTCTTGGAGAGAACATTAATATTTTTGTACTTGTGGCTTTTGCATGAGAACCTTTCTGTTAGCCATTGCCTACATTTCACTGTTTACAGCTCGTCAACAGTATCGTCCTGTAAATATTCAGTGGCTTTGGTACTTGATTTATTATCAGCCTTTCTATGCAGCTTGTATACTGATATATTGTACCTTTAACAGTAATATATGAGGGATGAATGCCACAAATATGCAATAATAATTAGCCTTTCAGTGGAGCTAATGTTGAGTTGTTTTCTTAAATGTGTCCGTTTAATTGCACTGGTAATACGGCAAAACCGATTCACTGGATATGGGTTTCAATGTTTGTTTTTGTTATTGTTTTTGTCATTTTTAACTGAGTATGCCTATTGAATAAATGTATTTTGATGAACGTTGTTTAAGTACCACAGTGCTTCAAGGGTAGTGTACATCAAAATGGAGTTTTTATTAAATCTTGAGGTATAATTGAATTTACAAACAGAAGTCATTTGAAATTTGCTTACACATTGTGTAAGCAAATAAAACCAGACACATTTTTTCTATTAAATTCTATTAACTACATGCTTTTATACAGGAAAGCAGTGTAGTTCAAAAACCTGGTTCATAAATATGGTTTTAAAATTCATAAATATGGTTTTACATTTCTGTTCAAAAACATTTTTCAGACTTCAGACACATTTTTGGTAGTGTTTTTTTTTTTTCTTCTGGCATGTAGTTTAAAGGTAGTATAAACTGTCTAAATGACCTTGGACTCCATTATTACATTGAAATATGGTTATTTTACTAAAGCTTTAAGTAGTAAACTAGTACTGAACTCTACATTCTAATTTCCCCTTATAAGAATGAAAAGTAGCTGGCATGTTCTATAAACAACAGTGCTGAAATCAAGTGCAACTTGTTTATGGCACATTGAGAGTATCTTGGTCTTGAAACCAGTGTTTCAGGTTATAATAACCACAGTTGTTCACATTTAGCAATTGCGTTCACGTACCATTTCATAAGGGATAGGAAGATGAATTTCCTAATACATTCATAAAGTCCTAAGTGTTGTATGTTCTGCTTTCCCTAATCACCACTACCTCAGTAGAAACCACGTCTGAATGATCTAGTCTGTTATGGAAGAATCAAAAGAGGTCCAAAGAGAGAGAATGCTTGTTCACACAGGGAATAAGGCAATGGGTCATTACCAGGCCTTTCTTGATCCTTCCTCTGCAGCGTCAAAGAGGAATGGATGGATTAAAGCTTCACTCTAAAGTGAAAGTGAAGGCTCACACCTGGTTTAGACTAGATTGAATTCTTTCAGATTGTGTCTAAGGATGGTGTCCTTCACTGCAGCAAACACGAAGCGAATGTTCTCTGTGTCAGTAGCGCAGGTGAAGTGGGAGTAGATGGTCTTCTCTCGGTCTGGGTTCTGCTCCTGGTACATCTTCAGAATAAACTCCTGTGCTGCTTTAGCATCATTCTGAGGACCTGGATACAAAACAAAGTGTACAAACAACTTTGATCATTCTTTTACATTAAAATGGAGCTTCTTTATAGCAGTGTGATCTGAACTCCCAACACAGTGTGTCATTTCACAGGCTTTGCTCACTCACACAGAACATTTGTTCTTTTGATTTAAGCAGCGCACGCTGTTCAGATGGCAGTGAGAGTGCTTTGAGTATTATTGGCAGGGCGGTCTGCAGTTTGAAATTGAAATGCATAGTAGCCTAGTAATGAAATATTTTTTATTACAATTCCAGGTGCTCAGAGATGATCATGTAGGGCTGATTGTGATCTCTGGTATTTTGGTATGTATTCGCAAGATGTCAGTACTTATAAACTGGGGCTACATCTAGCTGGACATAGAAAATTAACTTATTTGTTAGGATTAAATGGTAAACATAATAATAAATGGTACACAATGGAGCATTTACTTTAGTATGGTAGATCAATGTGATTCTGATATTTAAATGAATAATAATCCAATGCTTTTGTTGTGCGTCCCTATTTAAACAAAATTTTCATTGCTTCTGTCCATCTCAGCACATCAGTTTGTGATTAAATCACAGCTCCGGTCAGTAAATGAAATATCACTACCTGTAAACTCTGGAAAGTAGGCGGCGAGGTGTGAGTAGCTGATTTTCTCCTGAAGAATATCTGTCTTATTGAGGAAGAGAATAACAGAGGACTGCTGGAACCATGGGTAAGTGATGATGGTCTTAAATAGAGCTTTACTCTCTTCCATACGATTCTGGGAAGCAGAAGATGAAAGTTCACTAATCAGTACAAACATGAGTCATTTCCACTTGTTTGTGTTACAATAGTAATTAAGCAGCGGGGGAAGAGATGGTAGTGGACAGGTGGGTTGTTTGGATGAACTGACCTCATTGTCACACTCTGCGAGCACTTGATCATATTCACTTAGGGCCACCAGGAAGATGATGGAGGTCACATTCTCAAAGCAGTGGATCCACTTCCTACGCTCTGACCTCTGACCTCCCACGTCCACCATCCTAATTCCATTATGAAGAGTGATGCAAATTGACTACCTTCCACAATTCACTTAAGATCAGCTAACTTTCCTAATCTGTTTCTTCACCTCACAAACTACTGATGCTGTTTTCAGCTGCTTCAAACAGTTGCATAGTTATACAATGTTAAACACAATAAAATCAACAGTATAATGCTTTCTGCTGTTTGAGCAAGGCATTCCTTTCAGGTCAGAGGAGGAGGGTCGCACCTGAAAATGACGTTTTCCAGGTCGAATGGGTACTCAATGATGCCTGTGGTGGGAACTCGTACCCTCAGGATGTCTTGCTCAGTGGGCACATACATTGGGGCTGAAATGCGGTCCAGGTCACTCAGGTAACTACGGAACAGTTGTTAATGTGATAAACGTGTGTTCATATTTGAAATACTTGCGGTACTGAATGTACTCCATCAAGATCAGAGCAATAAATGAACTGTATAATATTTACTAATACACGACTGACTATTTGGCAGAGTCAGATAGTTGATATTCTCGGCGGCGGTCGTAACATTCCTGAATGCCTGGGTCACTCCAGAGACTGCGGATGGCCTCCACATAGTTCTGGTCCAACTCCATCACCTTATCAACCTCCAGCTCTTTCAACAAGTTAGCATAAGCCTACAGAGACACACAGGCACACAGGAAACAGACAGCTAATCAGTATTTGGGTATATCCCAGGTTACCAAGGAGATTGTACTCGCAAACCAGACCAGAGTACTGGAAACAGTGAATAAGGAAGGGGACACTGTGAAGTAGTGTTTGTTACTTTTGGGATGGGACAGTTTTACTGATACCCCGTAAAATGGCTGTTTTGAATACAAATACATCACGATCCCGTCTGAACACATCTCCTAAGTCGAGTATGACTGTGTTTATTAGGGAAAACTGCAAACCAGGAATGAAACAACTAATTATCTGATCAAGTTAAAGGCAGCTGGATTCAACAGCAATTCGTCCAACCTATAGAATATAGAATAACTCAAATATTTCTCCTCCTAAGTTACCATTAAATCTGACTTATCAAACTATTACTGTTGCAAGTAGAATTTCCAAGCTAGCTAAAACCGTCCCATTTCCGGGCCTGAATACCCTCTAGTGCTTTTTAAACATTGCCTACACTGACAATATCACCACCTCTGATTGTGCACAATTAAACATACAGGGGTTGGACAATGAAACTGAAACACCTGCTTTTAGACCACAATAATTTATTAGGATGGTGAACTAGGGCCTCCTTTTGCGGCCAATACAGCGTCAATTCGTCTTGGGAATGACATTTTTTGGATACAATCCGGGCTAACACCCCAACATCCCTTTCAGACAGCTTCCTCTTGCGTCCACACTTAATCCTGTTGGATGTGGTTGGTCCTTCTTGGTGGTGCTGACATTACCCTGGATGCCGTGGCTCTTAATACATCACAAAGACTTGCTCTCTTGGTCACAGGTGCGCCAGCACAATTTGTCCTCTTTTGAACTCTGGTATGTCCCCCATAATGTTGTGTGCATTGCAATATTTTGAGCAAAACTGTGCTCTTACCTGCTAATTGAACCTTTACACTCTGCTCTTACTGGTGCAATGAGCAATTAATGAAGATTGGCCACCAGGCTGCTCTAATTCAGCCATGAAACCTCCCACACTAAAACGACAGGTGTTTCAGTTTCATTGTCCAACCCCTGTATAAGATGTATTTAAAAAAAAAAAGAGGAGGTGATTTGGTGCGGCACTTTAAAGTGTGTATGTAGGGTACCTGATTCTCAGGATTGGACAGCGATATCTTTAACATCTCCAAAGCTCTGATCATGGACTGCATGGCAGTAAGAATGTTCTGATACACCAGCTTAGTGAAGCTTTTTCTGTCCTCTTCAGTGTATCCAGAGCCATGAATAATGCGCATCTGTTTAATGAAGGTGCTCTTTCCACTCTCCCCTGTGCCTGAGAACGAGAGAGAAAGAGTTAAAACTTTTTTAATCAGTATTTTCAAAAGAATGTGATAATTACATTTAGTGACTTATTTTTATTTATATATATATATATATATATATATATATATATATATAAACATAACACCATTTAAATGCTATTGTACAGTAACCAACTGCTTCTACTCGACTGTTTTTCTTTAGCGACTTTGAATGAACAGGACACATGAAAGAGGACTGCTTCTATCTAGCCCACTTCTCTTGTGTATATATTTTTCTGTGGAGAAGAACAAACAGTGGTTCTGTTCAGCAGTTCGCCTGCAATCATTACAGTGACATGACCGAAATGATTACGTTAAGCTGAGTGAACTTGCAGTTCGTCAGGTTACATCTGTTTATAAACCATGGGCTGCACTAGTGCTTGCAGGGCTCACTCAGATTGCTGCACAACGAGTAAACATGACAGTGCTGGGTGATAGATCATCTACACTATTCCATGACATTCCAGTTTCACTTTAATGAGGTTAAAAGATACTATGATAGATGTGCTGCAGTTGCTGTTTATTATATGTTTTAGTAAATGGACAGCACACAAAAATCAACAAGTTAATACTTGTATGTAAACTGCTTAAAAGCAAATAAATCATGAACCGCAGCGACAAAGGCCTAAATTCAATCTGTACACACAACGGAAGCCACACGCTGACATACAAAAACTGAAAAAGTCACGAAGTCCGAAAAGAAAGCAAATGGCTCAAGCGATTTGAGTATGAAAGCGGTTGAGTCGAAGACGTGGGATAAAGAAGAGGAAACGGGGAGGGGGATGTGCTTCACTGATGTCTTGTTTAAAGAGAAGGCCTGATAGGACATCTGTTTCTGCCCTGGCTGTGAACATGGACTCTTACTGCTAGTGCAGCCACGAAACAACAGTCGGCCACAAGAACAGCTTGAAAACGTTACTGTCACAGTTTCTTTCCATCATCTGGAAGCTTGCACTTGTGGGAAGAGCTTTAAAAAGTACACAGCATTTGTTTCACTGTGCGTTTATGATACTGAATGCTCCAATAACTGTAAATGAAAACATACAAGGCATAAACTGAATGTCCAAATGTTTGTGGACACCCTTTTTAATGAATGCATTCAGCTACTTTAAGTTGCACCCATTGCAGGTGTGTGCAAATGCACACACAGCTTCTCTAGTTCTTGTAGAGTAGGACTCTGGAGCAGATAAATGTGAACCTGTTGGCACCATGCCATGTCAGATGGCATTAAGCTCTGAAGCAGTGGAACTGTGATCTCTGGAATGATGCAGCTCTATTCAGTACTTTTGGGATAAGTTAGGGAGTTGGGGATGAGGTGGGGTGGTGATCATCCATCATCCTGATGAAATGATTTGTCCAGTTTTCCTTTTCCTTTATCCGCAGTATCCAATATTTTAACATTCTATTAAAGCAATTATTCAAAAGCTGTTTATTATTTTAAGGTCTATTTTAATTTTAATTGTCTTTGAACCTCTGAATGATTGATTTTATCGGATCGTTTTTGACTAAAGGGAAAAGTCAGGTGATTGATTTATAACAAAGCATTCATGTTTCAAAGGCACTAGAAGTAAGATGACTGTAAAGCTGCCATGTTCAAACGCACAACAAATACTACCACTAGTGCCATCTCTACTGTGTACAGCTATAAAACGGTGTTCTGTTTGAATGAGGCCCAGTATTGCACTTCTTCTGCTGTCCTATTTGCATGGCATCAGAATATGTTAGAATAAGGCCAAGCTTGGCTCTGATAGAATAACTCTGTATGAACTATATTATTAAACGTGTTTCAGTCTCTAAAACAGACAGTAAAAAGCTGTTTATCACTTCAGCCACCAAAACTCCTGTAAACCATTCGCATCTTAACCACATGTTTTTACATACAAAACCCCCAACAGTGACTTCTTTCACTTTTTATATTTTCCTTAACAGTTATCAACAGCGCAAAGCCAACACTCAAACAGTGTTTGAGAACGTTACCCTCACTGTTTATTCAAATTCGATGTATATATTTCATTTAAGGGTGCAAATCTATACAATTAAATCATATTTCTCTCATTCTTGATGCAGAAATACATTGGGAAAAAATGCAAAGCCGCTGCGTCTCTGTATGTAGATGCTGAGGTGTGAGGAAGACGGATGCACATGGCAATATGTCCAGCATGAGCGGCGTCACCTTACGTACAGCAAAGTTAATTTAGTTCAGTTAAAATAGTTCTTCATGCTGACTTTTTATGCGATTTAAAAACCATGAAATAATCCTGTCCGTTAAATTTGTGATCTGGTCCACCCTTAGTGTTTATTTTGTATGGTGGTATCGAGAATTGTGGAACTGTAATGATATTAGTATTGACTACTACACTTCTGGTATCGTAACAGCTGTAATATATTGAGATACATTTTGCACAAGATATCAAAAATGACCACATCATAATAGCACATCTGTTATGTGGCCTATCATCAATGAACTATTTAATTCCAAATATGTATGAGTGGGCAGATTCTGTGGAAATCTGTGGCGGGATTACGTTCTTCAGTGTCTACACAGAGTCTTCTATTAGTAAAGCTGTAGAAACATCAAAATCAAAGGTTACTACTTAAATATACATGTTGTCTTTGGTCTCTGTGTTACAAAAAAACTCATACTTTAACATTAGAGTGTCTTAAAGTTTTCTTCATATCATATCACAATCATTTCTCTTCATTATATCATGATATGAGTTTTATAATCACATTGCCCAGCCCTAATTCTAACCGTAATTATAACCTCTATTATAACCCTTATTAAAAGAAAGTCAGACATCATCACTGCCCCTAAATTGTAGTGGCAAAGTTTATTACCCTATATGTGGTCTGCTAGCCTGTCCTATTTGTTAAACAAATGGTTTGTTGGTTGGTGTGTGTATGTACTTTCATGTTTGCCTGTAGATCTGGTGCTGTTTCACTGGAGCTAGAATTACAAACTCAATCAGGCTTAGATCGCCTGGAAGTACAAGATATGACAAAATGACCATATCGTAATATTGCATCTTCCATGTGCTGTGCTGATTATTATGTATGCGATTTAATTCCAAAAAAAAAAACAAAAAAAACTAGGGGTTTAAATTTTGTGGAATGGTGTGGTTTCTGGAGCGACACACAATCCAGTAAAGCCTTATGCTGTAAAAGTATCACCGTAAAAGAAGCAGCTTCACAACCTTCCCACCATCTTAGACAGTGCAATCCAGAGCACTTTGGTGAGTCAGTGCAATGTAGTGCCATCTTGAGTTTATTAATAAAAAAATGCATATTATTTAGATACACAGATATCGGCTGTTACGATGAAATACTTTATACACTGTAAACATTATACTTTAAGAGTTTGATCATATTGAATGTGGCCGTGTTTTTTTTATCATTAGTCCAGTCCTAGTTGATAACAGAAGAAGTCTTATCACAATGAAGATCAATCCTCAGTCCCTATCCAGTATTCTTCCAGAGGCAGGTGACAATTTATAAATGACTGTTCAATGAAGACTTGAACTGAAAAACAGGTGCTGCACTGCAACCCCTGTGCCGTGCCCAACCTATGTGCCCAATATTATGGTGCCCTGATGAGAGCGTAATGTGAAGTTTTAGGAGTACAAACTGTTGACTCCAGGACACTGTATGAGTGAGTTATATGTTTTCAGTGCGTTGCTTCTCAACAATACAAACCGAGGTCATTTGACATTGAAATCTCTTTAGGTGGCCTTGGTTCTTGCTCTCTTTTTTGCATGCATTAGCATTCTGTGAATTTCCAAGTGACACAGGGGATGCTTCTCACAAATGAAAATGAACAGATTTGAATGAGTCCGCTCGGCAGCAGATGATAGGAGTTCTTCCAAAAGCCTCTGTAGAGTCAGCAGCAAATTCACCAAAAGAGAAAGTGAATTACTTGCACGTGCTCAGAGGATCGCAGCTAATTAACTGGTAAATTATTGATAATATTCAGGATACTGTATGATGCCTGTGCAAAATTCAGGCAGTAGCCCTGCCTGAACTCTGGCCTAGTGCACATGTGGAGGCTGCAGATTTAGGTAGATATGGTGTCTATCACATTTCCTGTTGGAAGCTCAAGTATTTCCTTTGTAAACAAACGTGCTTTCCATGACCGAACTGTGAATGCATGATTTTACACTTTAATCCTATAAGGACGTGTGTGGTTAAGGCTGTTTCGTTTCAAATTGTCAACATGCAATGCATTTTTTGCGATTGAACATATTCCAAATTTCAGTTTCAGGTCCTCGTTGATACTGCTTTCTGTTCAGAAATATGTCACAAAAGGAGGGGTGCTCCTGAGTGGTGCAGCCATCTAAGCATTGGCCCTACTATCAGGAGACGCCGTTCAAAAAGATGTGACTGGCGTTTCATATGACTGGTCCTTTCTGGCACTTGGCATCGTAGGACGGGGGGCCGGCATGTCAAGATAATTACATTATCAACATATCATACAATATATGGACATGGCATCATGTTCTCTGACTTTTCGTAATTATGAGAGCCCAATGCATGAATGAGCAGGTAATTTTGATGAATGTTTTACTTATTTATGATATTTTAACATTTTAATATTCCAACTCCGATGGTTAAACACTTAAACCATTTCCTTGTTCTTTAAAAAGGTGTAACTGCACTAAAATGCAATTATATCAGTGGCATTAGTTGAGTTATGATAATAACTACATTTTGGAAGAAGGGCTATGCTCCATAATCCTCCTCCTCAGTCCTATATATATATATATATTTTACACACACATACATACATACATACACCCTCTGCTTCTCACTTCACCTTTGCGATGAATACTAGCAAAAACTTTCAAAATGTTATATATTGTGCTCTTATTTTTAAAAAAATGATGAATTAGTGGAGACAGTGGCAAACCATGTTTTTGAACATATTGATGCTTAGAAGATTTCATGATTTGACTGGCTATAACTCGGGTGTCAGGTGTCAGGCCCAATGTCACAAATATTTGAATAGCTTTTATAACTGATTCGGTATCTGCACAAAATGTTTTAGAATCTACTGTATTTACAAAACATCATTTCTACTAAAATGATCAGTCCCTACTATAAATGATTTCATGATCATAATTCGTTTTAAAATTAACATTTAATTAAAAATAAAATTCTATATGGTTTAATTCAGAACTGTGACATTTGTCATTTTGTTGACGAATATAATTCTGCTATTGGACAAAGAATGTTGGAGATGGAGCTGCCGGGCAGAAGGAGAAGAGGGAGACCTCAGAGAAGGTTTATGGATGTAGTGAAGGTGGACATGGAGATGGTTGGTGTAACAGTAGAGGAGGCAGGGGATAGGGCAAGATGGAGGCAGATGATCCGCTGGGGCGACGCCTAAAGGGAGCAGCCGAAAGAAGAAGATTATTCTGCACTTAAACTGCAACCTATTGTTTTCAAGCTGGAGCTTTGACCTTTTCCACTTGGACTGAGTCCCTCGAGGAACGCTAATGTGGTCAGTGGGTGAGATAATGAATCCATGGGGACCCTGATCAGACTCATGCACTCTTAGAATCACTATGTGTTTGAGGTCGGCGACACTGCTACCGGCATCATCTCGTTATAGCTAAAGAACTCACTGAAGCACATTCCCAGCTTAGGCCGGACAGAGCAGTGGAGAAGGGGAACGTGAGGTCACAGGGTAGTGAAATTCACAAACTAAGGTCTTCCAATCGCTGAGTTTAACTGTCCTTTTTCCATCTACGAGAGAGACAGACACACGTGGAGACAGGCAGGCAGGCAGGCAGGCGGGTTCCTGGGCAGTGTGCCTGCAGTGGAAGAATGTATGCTGTTGAGGAAAGTTTGCTTAGAGCTCATTCATGACAGGGGCTTCTGCTTTGCATGCGTTTGCATGGCGAGAGCAGTCAGGGTGGCTTTGCTGCCAGAATCTAGAGTTCACCCAACGGTGCTATGGTTGCTATAAGCCACAAAGACACACACCCAACATACACACACAGTGCAGCCAGACAATTCCATACTGTGTCGTTCTAGGACTTTGGTCCTCGTCACATATTATCCTCATCATAAAATGTTAATTTTATCCATCAGTAATGGATCAAATATCAATAATTTCTTTTAAAAGTATGCCAGCGGTCTCATGTACAGTGAGGGACATGGGCATGAGGGTGTGATGATTGACTAAGCAGTTCATTTGATTCGATACTGCGGGGTCCCGATGCAATAAACCTGTTGGTTCTTCAAAGATATGGATTTTAATCTATACTGCAGGGTTACACATATACAGGGAGTTCTCCTGCTCTCCTTTTCAAGAAAAGAGGAAGTGAACGAAGGTCAGTCCTCACTGTGAGCGGGTTTGTTTACTTTAAATTATACTCATTATACGTGCAGTACGTTAATCAACGTTAAAATACTTCATATGTTCCGCTCTGAGAGCCAAAAGGCTTCTCTATGAAAGTGCATCATGTGATTTACACTTTTTGTAAACATTTCTGTTTATGAAGACTTATTTTAGGAGGTAAAGAACCATTAGGGACTGTTTGACTCTCTGTAGAACCATTTCCTTTCATAAACAAAATTTTGAGGGGGTTCTTCAGTTCTGAGGTGCAAATCTAGCACTGTGAAATGCTATCTAGAACCCTTTGGTAAACATTTCTGTATATGAAGACTTATTTTGGGAGGTGAAGAACAATTAGAGGCTGTAGAACCATTTGCTTTATTGAAGAACACTTTATGAAGGGTGCACGTTTAGCACTGCGTAACGCTATCTAGAACCCTGTTGTAAACATTTGTGTATATGAAGGCTTATTTTAGGAGATAAAGAACCATTTAAGAATTCTGGTTCTATTTCTTTTACTAAAGAAACCTTTATGAAGGGTTCTTCAGTTCTGGGGTGCAAATCTAGCACTATGAAATGCTATCTAGAACACTTTTATAAACATTTCTGTATATGAAGGCTTATTTTAGGAGGTTTAGGAGCCCCATTAGGGGCTATCTGACTCTCTGTAGAACCATTTCTTGAAGAACTCTCTGAGAGTGGTTCTTCAGTTCTGGGGTGCAGGGTGATTTGTGAAAGCTCCAGAACCCCGACAGAAACTCACCCAGCAGCAGCAGCTTCAGCTCCCTCCTGGAGTCCTTCTTGTCTCTCCGGAGCTGCTTGTCTATCTCCTGATTGATCCTCTGACACTCCTTCTCCTCCGCGGACAGGCAGCAGCCCGCCATGCTGCCACGCAAACTCCGCAAACTGCACTGGAAACCACGACTGCGTGTCCTCACTCCGCGGTCTACATGTCCACCTGCGCTTCAGTGCAGCGGAGCAACTGGACATCCTGCCGGCTCGTCCCATCCCTGACCGCCACCCGCCTTCCCATTAAGTCCCGCCCCTCCTCTGCGATTGGTCAGGATTTCAGGCGCCCAGGTGGTTCTTCATGCCGATTGGGTAGATTTAATAACTCATCGGTGAATCACATTGTTAATATTATTAATAATATTTTTCTTTTTGTTCTTATTATTATTGCTATTATTATTTATATTAGTAATATGGTTATTATTATTGTTATTATTATTATTATTGACAACTGTAACAACAATATTATTAATATTATTAATACTAATACAGTTATTGTTGTTATTATTATTATTATCATTGATGTTGTTGTTGTTGTTGTTGTTGTTGTTGTTGTTGTTGGTGGTGGTGGTGGTGGTGGTGGTATATTTGTTGTTATTGTTGTCATTGTTGTTGTGGTTATGTAATGGTTTGAGTGAGGGTGGTGGGGGCTTCTTGGGCTTATGTCCAAGGACCTGGTAAGATCATGACCCAACCCTGACTGTATTCAAAACAGCAAGGCATTTATTTGCAACTACTTTCCAAGTGAAAGTGCAACTTTTCTGAACAGACTGAAAGTAAAGAAGAGTGCAGTGTCTAATTTACATGTTATCAAATAAAGATACATTTCAATTAAATTAATCTTCCTTATTGCATGCTTTGGTCATGCAGCAAAGAGCTAACACACATACCAAATAGTTCCCTACTTTGTGGAATTCTATTCTGTGCTCTATATAGTCAACATACTTTTCATAAGTAAGGGAAAGTGAACAGGACACAGTTTCAGACATTCTCATTTTGAGGTAAAATAAGGGTAGCAAAAAAGGCATCTAAAACATCTGTGCATTTTTCACCCTAATCAAAGTCACTTATTATTTACACAGATATGAATTTTTACATAAAACATTTTTGAACCCGAGATCCACCCTTTGCAGACAGCTACATGTCAATATTCTAGGCTTCAGAATATTCTCCAGACATTAAATCATAACAAATAGCAACACTTCCTATCTAACCTGTGCCATCAGCAAGGATCCAAGGTGACCATTGTCATTTGGCCAAAATGGACATGAACAAAATCTGATCTGTACCAAAAGCTCTACAAGCAGCACATACAGCTTGGCTTGTCCCACCGTCCCTGAAGGTGCATGGAAGATGGAACAGCCAAACCAATTTTCTGTTCCAAGGTGACCATTGTCATTTGCACCATGTGGTACATGATTTGAAACCAAATGATGTACTCAAGGTCCCCGTTTCACCCAAAAAAGCAATATATATCAAAATAGAAATAAAAATAAACAGTATCGAAGTAAATGAGCTACAACAACAATAAATAATATAAACAAGGTGCAGTGACGAGAAAGCATAAATCGTGGAGTGTCAAGTTACAGTGTCAGTGGTGTTTCTCTAGTCAGAATTTAAGAGTTATACAGTTTCAGGGAAGAAGCTGTTCCTCGGTCTGGTGGTTCTACACCACCAGAGGGGAGCAGGGCACGATGTGTGTGCGCGCTGGGTGAGAGGGGTCCTACATGACCCCTATCATCTGAAGGTGTAAATAAACTCCAACAGTCCCCTATGCAGTCTTTACTACCCCCTGAGGCGCGTTCCCCTGGGCAGTAGAGCCACGTCCTTGCCGAGCAGCGTTGATGCTGGACCGCTCTCCACCGAGCTCCCATGGGCACTGCTTGTGCCTAGGGTCCAGAATTTGGTGCTGCACCCCTGGTATCAGAGCTGCCCCTTCAGCTTAACCCTCAGGGTTTCCGTGCGCTGCGCCTCCTGGCCGCTAGATGGCGGTAGGCGCTGCTGTGTCTCTCTGCTCCTCCCAGAGGAAGGCGAGTGTTTTCAAACAGCAGGGGCGGTTGGTGGGGAAACAGCAGCAACAAACGACCAGTATAAACCAGTACGACTCCAGAAACCTGCCTACACCTAACAGCTTCACCCGAACTCCAGCTGTTTACTGTACTGTACTGTACAGGTAACAGTTTCTGTGAGACAGAGAACCCCTGATTCTCCTGAAGGTTCTCCTTAATGAGCGCTTGTCTGTGTGTGTAACGATGCTGGGCTCTGCTCAGGACTTCACAGTGTGTTATGATTCAGCCTGTGCTGCGCAGGGCTCAGCTCCACTGCCTGCACTCAAAACAAGACCCAACCAAGAGCTTCTGGACTTTAATGCAGATGTCATCAGTCTCCCAGACTGGACACCTATCCTGTCCTCTTTGGCCATGAACAAGCATTTACAGACTGTGACCATCAGGAGCTGCTACCTCAACACACTGGGAATACAGGGTGAGTGCACTGTAATCTACTGGTATTAGGCACCTGTGGGAATTAGAAAGACAACCTTGATCTGAGCACAATTGAGTGAATTGAATAACCTGCAGATAACAGCAGGAGAATGTCACCTTTCCTCGGGTGCTTGTCCAGGCCAGACTACTGACCGTCAACTCCCTTCAGGCTTGCCTTCCAATGCAGACCATCGGGCACTTCAGCTGGTCCAGAAAGAGGTGGCACGGCTCGCCTTCAATGTTCCCAAGTTCAGCTGTGTAACGCCTCTGCTCTTTTCTCTTCACTGGCTTCCTGTAGCTGAACAACAGAATCATAACCCTGACGCTGGCCTACGAAGCCAAAATGGACATGAACAAAATCTGATCTGTACAAAAAGCTCTACAAGCAGCACATACAGCTTGGCTTGGCCCACTGTCTTTCAAGGTGCATGGAAGATTGAACAGCCAAACCAATTTTCTGTTCTTTCACCAAATTATTGGAGCTAACTTTGCTTTTCA
Source organism: Acestrorhynchus altus (assembly GCA_034509495.1). Taxonomy (NCBI): domain Eukaryota; kingdom Metazoa; phylum Chordata; class Actinopteri; order Characiformes; family Acestrorhynchidae; genus Acestrorhynchus; species Acestrorhynchus altus. Next base: position 10,559,203 of record CM067515.1, read on the forward strand.
GGAATTCTGCAATTCTATAGAACCATTACAACCAATGGAAATTGCCATTAGAAAATAAAAAAGAACATGGTGGAAATATCCATGCTTATCTGCAGGCTTTTCAGCCTGTCATAAATCCATGGATTTGATAAATTCCACAGTATTTCAGTGCTGTTTTTGAAGAGTGGATGTGTTCTTGCTAAGCTGATGGTTCCACTCCTTTCAGCTTCTTCTAAAGCCATTGGCAGAAAGAAGACCCCTGCAATCCATTCCAAGAGTATGACCCATCAACTTTGCAAAGCTGTGCAGAAATGCCTGTGTGTGTCACCTAGTTTGAAGACCCTCCAGCTCCATGGGCTGCCGTTAAGAGAGAAAGACCTCAACATACTCACAAAGGTAGAGAAAAGGCACCAAATGCACTTAAATTGTGAAAAAAGAGTTCATGTTGATTCTCTGTCCTCTGACCAGGGTTTGTCCAAAAGTACCTCACTGGAGCATCTGTCTCTGGCATGCTGTCCCATTGCAGATGATGGGCTCGAAGGTGAGTAAATTAGGAGGCTGCTGAGCATCTTCATTTAGTTTGTATGTACACGTATGTCTCTTTGTGTTTTCAGTTATCTGTCAGAGTGTTAAGTACTCCTCAACAATCAGGACGGTGGACTTCACTGCTTGTAATATTACCTGGCAGGGGGCGGAGCACATGGCAAACATAATCAAGGTAAGTTGGGCTGTTTACAAAGTTTGAAATATTTTAGACTGAAAATAAAGGTGATAAATGTACATCAGATCACTCTGATCAACTTTTTTTTTACCAGGACACAGTTTCCAAAAATACCTTGATGTTGAGATCATCTTAAAGCAGAATTATGTAATATTGTTTGATCCTGTGCTCCCTCTACAGTTGTGGAGTGTAATACACTTTTACCCTCCTGCTGTAAATACAGTCATTGACAAAAAGTAGACCCTTGGTTGTGACATAAGAGAGTTTATAAGTGCTTTTCCTGCTCATCTATTCAAATGCTCTCGGAGGCTACTTTTACATAGTGTACCTCTTGGTGAGAGATCATTGACTGCTAAATATGCTACAATATACTCAAAGAGATTTTTCCCAGTTGACAGACTTTGAGAGGGGTGTCTCTCTGGACTGAGAGAAACAGGATGGCTGTTGTGATTAACTGCCCGCCATCTAGGCCATTTTGACCAACCTGTGAAGAGTTGTTGGGAGCAGTGGTTATGTGAGGGCACATACACACACACCAGGAAATCCAGGTTCTGTTTGGGATCCAACGGCTGGGACGCCAACTTTGGCCACTTATGAGTGTATAGGATCTACGTGCCCTGCTGTATCATCTGTGGGCAAATGTTTTGCTGGATACCATACAAAACCTGTGTGCCTCCATGTCCAACTGTATCTTATCTTGAATCCTGGCTAGACACTGTCCAACAGGGTCCATAGTTGTGCTGTTTTCCCCAATAAACTTACACTTACAATCACTTAAATATAGTCATCATTACATTTATACATATATTTTTTTTTTGTCCCCGAGTATACAAATTACCCTGTGGTCCCGCTCAGGAACTGTGTTACATGTGCATTTGTTGACAAGCTAAAGGAAAGTGAAAAATTTTTTACTATTACAGTCTGCCTTAATATTAGAAACCTGTTGATAATACACAAATATTTTATTAGTAGAAAGTGTTTTCTGTGACACTCAACCGTATTTTATGTTAAATATTATGTGTTGACTATGACTGGCTTCTTTTCGAGCAGCACCAAGCAATGAGGCGGCACAGCACAGCATGGGCGGAGTCTTTGCGATACAGAAAAGCAGAGTTTGAGGCAATGGGTGGTCTGCGCAGGCTCACGCTCAATGACAACATTCTAATCGGGGACAGAGGAGTGACAGCACTTGCTGAGGAGCTGGCAGAGGACTTGTGGGTCAAAGGTGAGAATACATTTCAACCGTTACTGGGTATGGATTTTGGAGTATTGAAATGATAGAGACACTTTTCTCACTTTTACAAATCAGGGGAGCATCAGAATGATAATGCTTTTATTTTAAGGTAAAAATGCTACACAATGTACCGTTAAAGCTTATTTTTTTGTCTTGAAAAGGAATAACACATTTCCTGCCATCTTTATATACAATCTTTTAATACAAAAACAATATAGGGGAGCATAAGAATGGATGATTTCATATACAAAAGCATGTAGACTTTGCATTTGAGCGTGAGTCCTAAAGGCTAGGCCAAAGGTGACTCTTTTTTATATCTTGGTACTGCAGCTGTAGACCTTCAGCGCTGTGGCATCTCCAATGAAGGGGCCAAAGTCCTTGAAAAGATGCTGCAGTCTCATTCCACGCTCTGTGTTCTGGACATCAGGAGGAATCCACTAGTGGGTCAGTCACACATTTACATCAGAGTACTCTTTTATATGTATAGAGCATCCACTTTCGATTAAACACCAGCCACTCTCTCTTTGGATCTGTATTGTCAGATAATGATTTGGTGAAGGCTGTGCTGAAAAAGGTGCTTATGAACACTAAAGGCCAGGACTCGCAGGTAACACACACAGAAGTTAATAAGTAAAAAAAAAGTCTTTACTTTTGATGTTACTCATGTTGTATCCATTTTAGATTATGTTCAAAAAATGTTGGGACTGTGTTGCAGTATCTTTGGCTAAAGCCTCCAGCTAAGGATGCACATAGCCACTCAGGACAGACAATGAGGAGAAACACAGGAAGAGCAACCTACAGAACTGGTAGGATCACCCCCTCTGAATGAATCATATCATAACTTGATGTGTGACTGTTATGCTAGTAAATTTGGATTTCATACCAGCTGTGTCCACTAAAGGGTCACATCGAGTGTCCTCAACCACGTTTGGGCGAAGGCCTCCTCGACCTGGATCCACTGGCTATATCCCATGGCGCACTGCAGCACGAGCCAAACTTCAGAGGTTAGAGGCAGTGAGACAATGCTATTAGTTATCTGTATATATTATCTGTGTGTATATATATATATATATATATATATATATATATATATATATATATATATATATATATATATATATATATATATATATATATATANCAGTTAAAGCGATTAACTCTTTATATAAAAAGATATGAGCTAGTGGTGCTCATTATTTCTGCCATAGCCGGATTGAAGGGCACGGCGCATTTAATAGCTCTAACTACATTCATCTAGATAGGTAGGTATCTACCACTAAAATTGTACTACCTCTTCAATTCCAGCCTCATATTCATAATATATACAGTGTTATATCAAATATATATGATGTATATGAGGCTGGAACGTAAGAGGTGGACGTCTGTCCATTTCTTATTTAGCCCAGTAAACCAAACACATCTCTACTGGATTGCAGTGACTGTTTTTTAATCCTTAATTGTTCCTGCCTTGAAGAACCTAAACTGGATGAGTGAAGCTGCTGGATGACTTTTGTATTAGCTCCCAGAAACGGTGATTTGAAAAAAAAAAATTATATATATACAGTTGGGAAAATAAGTATTTAGTCAGTCACCAATTGTGCAAGTTCTCCCACTTAAAAAGATGAGAGAGGCCGTTAATTGACATCATAGGTAGACCTCAACTATGAGAGACAAAATGTGAAAAAAAAATTGAGAAAATCATTTTGTCTGACTTTTAAAGAATTTATTTGCAAATAATGGTGGAAAATAAGTATTTGGTCACCAACAAACAAGCAAGATTTCTGGCTGTCACAGACCTGTAACTTCTTTTTTAAGAGGCTCCTCTTTCCCCCACTCATTACCTGTATTAATGGCACCTGTTTGAAGTCGTTAACAGTATAAAAGACACCTGCCCACAACCTCAAACAGTCACACTCCAAACTCCACTATGGTGAAGACGAAAGAGCTGTCGGAGGACACCAGAAACCGAATTGTAGACCTGCACCAGGCTGGGAAGACTGAATCTGCAATAGGCAAGCAGCTTGGTGTGAAGAAATCTACTGTGGGAGCAATAATTAGAAAATGGAAGACCTACAAGACCACTACTAATCTCCCTCGATCTGGGGCTCCACGCAAGATCTCAGCCCGTGGGGTCAAAATGATCACAAGAACGGTGAGGAAAAATCCCAGAACCACAAGGGGGGATCTAGTGAATGACCTGCAGAAAGCTGGGACCAACGTTACAAAGGCTACCATCAGCAACACACTACGACGCCAGGGACTCAGATCTTGCAGTGCCAGACGTGTCCCCCTGCTTAAGCCAGTCCATATCCAGGCACGTCTGAAGTTTGCTAGAGAGCATTTGGATGTTCCAGAAGAGTACTGGGAGAATGTCATATGGTCAGATGAAACCAAAGTAGAACTATTTGGTAAAAACACAACTCGTCGTGTTTGGAGGACAGTGAATGCGGAGTTGCATCCAAAGAACACCATACCAACTGTGAAGCATGGGGGTGGCAACATCATGCTTTGGGGCTGTTTCTCTGCAAAGGGACCAGGACGACTGGTCCGTGTACATGAAAGAATGAATGGGGCCATGTATTGTGAGATTTTGGGTGCAAACCTCCTTCCATCAGCAAGGGCAATGAAGATGAAACGTGGCTGGGTCTTTCAGCATGACAATGATCCCAAGCACACTGCCAGGGCAACAAAGGAGTGGCTTCGTAAGAAACATTTCAAAGTCCTGGAGTGGCCTAGCCAGTCTCCCGATCTCAACCCCATCGAAAACCTTTGGAGGGAGTTAAAAGTCTGTGTTGCCTGCCGACAGCCCCAAAACATCACTGCTCTAGAGGAGATCTGCATGGAGGAATGGGCCAACATACCAGCAACAGTGTGTGCCAACCTTGTGAAGACTTACAGAAAATGTTTGACCTCTGTCATTGCCAACAGAGGATATACAACAAAGTATTGAGATGAACTTTTGTTATTGACCAAATACTTATTTTCCACCATTATTTGCAAATAAATTCTTTAAAAGTCAGACAAAATGATTTTCTCAATTTTTTTTTCACATTTTGTCTCTCATAGTTGAGGTCTACCTATGATGTCAATTAACGGCCTCTCTCATCTTTTTAAGTGGGAGAACTTGCACAATTGGTGACTGACTAAATACTTATTTTCCCAACTGTATATATACACACACACACACACCACAGATGAGTTCATCATTTTCAAAGCTTTTGACATGTTTATTCCATTCCAGCAATTTATTTATTAATATAATAATGCTATTATGATGTAGTATAAATAATTAAAAGGATTTATTGTATTACATTGTATTAAATGTTACCTACAATTTATGCTATTGTAATTATTATTAATGAATAACGATAATTAAATTCTTCCTTGTATAGGGGTCTTCCACATGGTGCAGTTACTGCAGATCAGAGTTTTCAGGTTTGCTTTCACTTTTTGGTCCATGAACCTTCGGGATCCATGATTCATTTCTGCCTGATTTTCTTGGCTTTTTAAAGTTCTCTGCAATTTTCAAATATTTACTTTATTATCACCCTCTCAGAATGCCTCCACTATTCGAGTCACTCTGGAGTCAGAGAGTGAGTCCGAAGCAGAGGAAGGGGAGATTGCGTTAAACGGTGCACATGCCTGGAGCCCTCAAAGAAATATTACTAGCAGACAGTTCAAGCGCCTGCAGGGAGAATACAAGCGCCTCGAGGTACCACTGGCACAGTATGCTCATATAAGATTAAGTTACAGTTTTCTGCTGAAATCAGTATGACTGATAGGAGTGGGCATCCCCAGTATTTATCTGTTGTGTAGTCTGGTTAGTTACATCTAGTTTATTTCAGTGCATTATGAAATGTCTTGACTAATGAGTGGGGCAACTGTCTAAGTATTGGCCCTGTCATCAGGAGGTCACAGGTTGATAGTTTGGCCTCACTTTCTTTGGTTGGGTACAATAGCCCTTCCTCTCCCCATCAGTACAATGCAATCAAGTACCAGCAACTGTTACTTGGCCAACAGTTTTCTCCTCCAAGTGTGTTCAGTTGTCCAATTTCTCATGTTAATTACAGGCAGAGCTGGAGGAATGCAAGTTCAGGCTTGCAGAAGAGAGAAAGGCAACACTGAAAGCCAGTTCACGTCTGGCAGAGGTACAGTGATCAGTATATATATTTTTTGTTTTATATTACTTTGTATTTCTAAATGGAGTTACATGCATTGCTCTCTTTGTTTTTTAGCTGGAGTTGGAGAATGGTCGTCTACGCAGTCTGAATCAGTCTCTGTCTGAAGCCCATGTCAGCCACTCTGTGCTGGAGGACGAACGTGTGCTGGACAGCATTGAGTCCTCTTTTCGTAAATTCCACGCCTTCCTCGACCTTCTCAAAGATGCTGGGTATTGTTTTCTCATTCTCAAACACCGATGATTACAGTATTAAATAGCTAAAGTGTATATACTGTAAAACTGCATAAAATGTGGTGTTCATTTTCTTAATGCATACATTTGATAATTAACCCCAGGTTGGGCCAGTTGGCATCCATGGCTGGCATTGAGCAGTCCGACTTTGGTCCTCCTCAGCTCTCCTCCACACAGCGAAGGGGCCAGGAAGAACAGGGTGATGGGCAGAGGCAGGGGGATGCTGCTGTAAGTTGTCCAATAAAAACTGAAAAACTCCAGAAATCCAGTTGCTGAGACTCATTTACTCTGATTAAAACTACATTTTGGCAATGCTGCACTAACTTGTAGTTGATAGATTTCATATCAGACTATAAAAAAAATGTAGACTTTGTCCATAGCTTTTGAAATGGACATAACTGTATAGGGGGAGTTCTACCTAGTGGGTAGAATTCTGGCATTATAATCATAATTAATTATAATGTCCCAAGCCCAGATAAATGGTGAGGTTGCGTCAGGAAGGGCATCCGGCGTAAAACTTGTGCCAAAACTATAATGTGAATCATAAATATGACTGCCATACTGGATCGGTCAAGGCCTGGGTTAACAACGACCGCCTCCGGTGCTGTTGACCAGCAGGGCACCGGTGGACTACTACTGTAGGTCAAAGACCATGGAGGAAGAGAGGAGGAAGGCGGGTTAGAAATCAGCGAGAGAGGAAGGTGGACATGGAGATGTAACAGTGTAACAGTAGAGGATGCAGGGGATAGGGCAAGATGGAGGCAGGTGAGCCACTGTGGTGTCCCCTAAAAGGAGCAGCCGAAAGAAGATGATGATGACAATGAAAAAATTGCAGAATTGCATGGTGTAAAGTAAGCTTAACATGACATATACATAAATGATGGCATATAATATGATGGTTACATAATGCAGTCTCGCTCCCCCTGCAGCACATTTATCCATCTCTTAAACATGGTTACAATATGTGCCTTCTAATGTTGCTTGAAAAAATGAGGTCTGTTACCTCTTTATCCCACCATAGAACACCTATTTTATTTGTATAATAGTGTATGATGGTTGCCTCCTAACCTTCTGTATGTGCTCCACAGATAACAGACAAACCTGAAAGAGCATCAAGACTTGAGATGTGCAGATCCTGCTCTAGAGCTTCTGCTCCCTCTAAAAACTCTGCTCCTATTCAGGAGCCACAAGAGCTTCCCCTCAACTCAGCTGTATACTCCAGCACCTCTCCTGCTCCACTAAGCCAACCCGAGATTCATGAGCAACAGCGGAGCACCTGCCCACCACAAACAAGACTTCACAGGGCATCTGGCTCTGAGAAAGGCCGGGGCAGTGCAGACTCAAAGTCAGGGAGTTCAGCTAGTAGCATCCATACCAGCATACACAGCAGAGCCTCAAACTCTTACAGGGATGATTTCTCTGAAGTCAAGGTTTCTTCTGCTCAGAGTTCTAGATCCTCAACTGTCTCAAAGTTTGAGGGTCAGAGGAACACAGCGGGGTTGGCTGGGTTCTAGGCCCAGCTCAGATTGTGGACACTATGGTTAATGTTAAGTGCCAATGTTAACCGATTACTGCAATTTTTTTTCTGCTGGCTTTGCTGCCATGTGAAATGTAAGAAGAGGTTTTCTGTAGAATGGATGTGTGTTTAGATTTGACTTTTTCAATTTTCATGTCTCTCCATTTCTCTGAAGTTCAAGTGTTTGGCAGGCCATTTCAACCTACAATGCCACCAGTGAACTCTTTTTATTAGTAAAAAAATTACCAAATTCTAATTTCAGGTATAATCTGACACTTTAACTAGTTATATTGTCAGGACCATATACCTTGTTAAATTAATAATTCATATGCATTGATTTACATGTAATTTCTTTAAATCCATAATGACATTTTTATTAGTTAAAAGTCCAACTAAATTTACGAGTCAGGGTTTCAGTGTAGAACTTGTAAAACAATATTAGTTTTGTAAGATGTAGCTGTATAAATCAATGGCAACATATAAATAGTCTGAATTATATTAAAGATATGTTGCCCAGCCCATAGCACTGGTCTTGAATTTGAGGTTTAACTTTTTAACTAGAAAAACTGAGGGAAAACCTTTGACTGGGGCCATTTTAGCCAACATTTGTTTGCCATATAAGTGCTGATTTCAGTAACTGAAATAATTTTTAAAGCCATTTCAAATTGCTTTTCACCTGCACTTTAAGCTGGAGAGAAGTGTAGACCATTTTAATTTTTTGTGCCTATTTAATACACAGGATTGTTTTTATTTATATTTTTATTGTTTTGTTTTGTTTTTGTTAAGATTGAAAAATAATTGTTCATCCACTTTGTTTACTTTATGAATTTACTGTTGAAAGACTGCTGTGAAAATGTAGGAAAATGAATGCGTTTGCACCAATAAATGGATATAACATACATGCTGCTTGCTTTCTTATGTCAGCTACACTAATATTAGGAAATTAATCATAGGAAACTGTAACTTGGTGGTTGAGGTGTAAACAGATCCAGAATGTAGTAATAATGATAGTTGTAATATGCAATACAATAATAGTACTACTTGACATTCTGCAAAAGAGCTTTGGTGTCTTATTCAGTAAAGTAACTCTAAATATTGTTGAGGTGTAACTTGGATGTTGAGGTCTGAATACACGTTTGGAGTGGTTTGGTGTGAAATGACATTTACAGATTCAGAACCAGGGATCATCTTGACTACAAGCCCAATATAGCTATTACAGTTGGGTAAAATAATGCACCACTGTATTATTACATTTTTCTTGTGATAGATATTGGCCTTCTAATTCAACTGGTTCATATGGGTCTTATGGTGCTGTTAATTGGTCTTAGGTGGTTGCTATGGTATCCGGGTATTTGTTATGGTGGTTGCTATGATGATGCTAAGTAGTTGCTATGGTGTTCTCTAGTGGATGTCGTATCCCAGCTATTTGTTATGGTGTTGCTAAGTGGTTGTTATGGTATCCCAGGTGTTTGGTTAGCGTTTGCTAGGTGGTTGCTATGATGATGGTAAGTGGTTGCTATGGTAACCCAGGTATTTGTTAAGTGTTTGGTGCGCTGATGCTAAGTGGTTGCCAGGTGGTTGCTATGGTATCCCAGGTGATTGCTGTGCCGATGCAAGAGGTTTCTATGGTAGCCCAGGTGGTTGCTATGCTGTTTAGCAGCCGTAGAAGCTGTGAATCCTGACTCTGCGCCGACAGCCGCTCACCGGCACACCGGATTGGCTGGTTTCTGCGGCGCCTCTGTTCTCTCGGCCAATCAGACGCGGCGATGTTGGCTGCTCCCCGCTTGCTTTGCAGATGCTACTGGAGCAGAACGTGACCCGGTAAGACTTTCTGAGCGCGTTTAAAACCTCCACACTCAGACCTTTAACACAGAACCGCGCTGCTGCGAGCAGGAGAACCGTGCTGACACCGAGGAGTCCGAGCCAACGGCTCCTAACGGCTCCCGACGGCTCCTAACGGCTGCGTGTGAGCTTTCTATAGAAGCTGACCTTTCACCCTTCAACTCCAGGACTGTCTGCAGCGTATAGGAAGGTGAGTCTGCAGTCAGTCTGTCATTCTGCCTCCTCTGCAGCCCAGGACATCCTGACTGTAACCCAGGACATCCTGCCCCCTGTCCTCACTGACTCTAGATGAGCTCCAGCACATCTGACTCTAGATGAGCTCCAGCACATCTGACTCTAGATGAGCTCCAGCACATCTGACTCTAGATCAGCTCCAGCACATCTGACTCTAGATCACAGCAGCTGGTATTTAGCTAGAACACCCAGTGGTTCATAATCCTGTCATCTGTATCTTCTCATTTTACAGAACCCTGATAATCGCTCAGAGGTGATGATCAGCGATAAAAAGCCATGGTAAGATCTTCTCTTTAACACTAGCGCTTGTTTGGCAGACCACATTCAGAAGTGTCTGGTGTTTATTGAGCTCCACACACAGAAGTAGTGGCTCTTACTGTGGCACTGGGTATAAGGCAACGTGCCAGATGTTTCAGTTGTGCAGAGGTTCGCATGGTGTGCTGGGGAGCAGAATATCCAAGGACTCATCCAAACAAACGGTGGCAGAGACGAGGACTGTGAGCAAATTGCTGGATGTTATGGACAATGCCAGTCACCCTCTGAACACCATCATCAGCCACCAGAGGAGCCAGTTCAGTGATCGACTGCTCCTTCACAAGTGCAGGAACAATAGACTTAAAAACTCTATTGTCCCTCATGCCATCAGACTCCTCCCTGTGGGGGAGGAGGGATAACAAGAGCACAGTGGATGGGAAGGAACAGTAACCTGTAACCCAACCACCACAACAGAACTGGACTTTAATCATGTGCAGTACCTCTCCTTATGGACTTTTCATTTATTCTCTAAATTATATTTTCTTATATATTTTTTTTTGTTATTTTTATGTTGTTAAACATAAACAATTTTATGTTGCTATTATTAATATATTATTAATACCTTCTTCTCTGGTTGGACTACAATTATGCTGCTGCTGGAATCTTTTTATTTCCCTGAGGAAACTTACCCAAAGAGATCAATAAAGTTCCGTTCAAACAACCAACCATCTAACCATCCAACCAACCTTCCAACCATCAAACCAACCATCTAACCATTCAACCAACCGTCCAACCATCAAACCAACTAGCCAAACATCCAACCAACCCATTTTGTCGTGCGATAATCCATCCCATGCAGCTGGAACATTCTCTCTCAGTTTCTGCATCTTGTGCAATGGAGCATTGGATTGATGGAGCATTCAATTGCATCTCTCACATTTTCAGGAGTGGACATGTCTGGTGTGATTCGGTGGTCATCTCCACCAAGACAAAAGCAAGAGTTGTCACTGAGGATCACTGCCATTCTGAGTGAATCCATCCCAGTGTTGCACCACACCTTTGCAGTTACCGGTGACAATGTGATGTGAAGGACAGTCGTAATGGTCTGCATGCATGTAGTCCTGCATTGTGCAGCCATCTACCAAGTGTTGACACGGCCAGTGACTCAATCATTGCTTCCTGAATGTCTGTAATTTTGCCTATTGAATCACTCCATAAATGTAGAACAATCCTATGGTTCCTCCTCTGTGGTTCATGTAGGTCTCCTTCTGGAGGGTGCCTTATTCTAGCCACTGTTGCCAACAGCGTTTAACTGTTATATTTGCATGACCAGAAGACCATCCAGCATCCTGGAGTCCTAGAAAGCAACTCCTCTTGAACTCTTCCAACTGCTCTAATTGCTTTCAAACTCTTCTCCGTGCTCTTACGTCCCATGAAACTTATGAAAGGCTCCCAGTGTCAAACCTCCCCATCAGTTGATTCCCTCTGTGTGCAACTATTATTTTTCTGACAATGCATTGTTTTGTACACTGCTTATTATGTAACTTTATTCTGTTACAGATCCGGATAGCTGCTCTTAATGCAGCCTCTCAGACTGCAGATGAACATGAGGATCACTTTCGAAGTACTAAACCAAGTCAGACCAAGGAAGCTCAGGTAGGTTTTCCTCCTCATCTTCCTTCTCTTCTTGTTTAACTCATTTCCTTAGGATTGTCTCCACCTTGTCTTCTTCCATCCTCTCTGTTCTGTACTGTGTTGCAGGAGGCCGAGGCATTTGCCCTGTACCACAAAGCCCTCGACTTGCAGAAGCATGACAAGTTTGAAGAGTCGGCCAGAGCCTACCATGTGCTCCTCAAGACGCCGCTGCTTAAAGAGGTATAAATCCAGGTCGTGTGATAGGCTTGTAGGTTTGCGTTGTTAAAGCAGATACACATACTTCATCTACTGGTTGCTCCAAAAAAAGCTCAACTGATGAATCAGGCTGTGAGGTGATGAATCCCACTTTCAAAGGTCTTGTTGAGTTCATGCCTCAAATGTTCAGATCTGTAGTGGTGGACCTACTAAGTATTAGGCATGTGGTGCATGATGTAATGTCTGATATTTCAACAAATGTATGCTATTCTGCATTTGTACCAGGCGGTGGCATCTGAGGATGAGAAGGTTGGGCTCAAACACCCTGGGTTGATGCTGAAATACTCCACTTACAAAAACCTGGCCAGCCTTGCCGTGCTCAGGGATGACCTGGACACTGCCATGGACTTTTATGTGGAGGTGGAATCTCATAATCTGATCAGATTTTTGGATAGATTTATAGACTTTTTCTAGCGATGAAACTTCTGCTCAGCCTGTAAACTATAACTACAAACTACACTTAATCTCCGCATGGATCTTGATCTTGTTTATGCGTACAAGTTGAACATTCATAGGAAGATCATATGTGTGTGTGTGTATGATTTGTCTGCAGGCTGTTATGCTGGACTCTACAGATGTGAACATGTGGTATAAGCTGGGTCAGGTGGCTCTGAGGAGACTCAGCATTCCTCTGGCCCGTCATGCCTTTGAGGTGGGGCTGCGCTGTAACCCTGATCACTGGCCATGCCTCGACAGCCTGATCACTGTCCTATACACACTCAGCGATTATAGCTGTAAGTACTTTACGAGAGTGTGTGTTGCTGGATTTCTTATGGTGAGCATAAGAGTATTCACATTGCAAGACATGCGATGTCATGTAAGGCAAATTTAGTGTAATAATAATTGCACATGCTCTACCCAGGTTCTCTCTGGTGGGGTAGATGGCACTCTTCCCCCACATAACACCCCTCTGCCATCAAATTGGAGCTGGGGACTTAGTGCTGGGGTGTGTGTGGGGTCCCTGATGGGGTTGGGTAATCGGGACTTCCACAGCACTTTAGTGGTTTGGATTAGGAGCTTGTTTGTTTGTAGACAGGTGGTAATGGAAATGTTGCTGATGGGATTATAAATGGCCACAGCATGATGAAGGGAGGTGCCTACTTGATGGGATGGGAAATGGGATGGGCTCCTTGTAAAATCCCATTAGTGCAGGATTTTGCTTTCTACCGTATTATTTCAGTCAATTAAATGTTAATTGTTTTTGCTGTTGATACAAGTAAAGTTCCTTTTCTATGCTCAGTATGATTTAACTTTTACTACAATTTTTGATACACAGTATATCACAGTATATACAGGGGTTTAACAATGAAACTGAAACACCTGTCATTTTATTGTGTGAGGTTTCATGGCTATATTGGTGCAGCCTGGTGGCCAGTCTTCATTAATTGCTCATTGCACCAGTAAGAGCAGAGTGTGAAGGTTCAATTAGCAGGTAAGAGCACAGTTTTGCTCAAAATATTGCAATGCACACAACATTATGGGTGACATACCAGAGTTCAAAAGAGGACAAATTGTTGGTGCACGTCTTGCTGGCGCATCTGTGACCAAGACAGCAAGTCTTTGTGATGTGTCAAGAGCCACGGTATCCAGGGTAATGTCAGCAAACCACCAAGAAGGACGAACCACATCCAACAGGATTAAGTGTGGACGCAGGAGGAAGCTGTCTGAAAGGGATGTTGGGGTGCTAACCCGGATGGATCCAAAAAATGTCATTCACAAGAAGAATTGACGCTGTATTGGCCTCAAAAGGAGGCCCTAGTACACCATCCTAATAAATTATTGTGGTCTAAAAGCAGGTGTTTCAGTTTCATTGTCCAATCCCTGTATATTGCATAAAAATGTAAAAATTCATCGCCGTATCAGTTTTTTTCCAGAAAAAGCAGCTATATTCAACTTTTATTTCAAGGCTTCAAGATTTTCCATGAATGGAGTTAGTAAAGAAGCACAGACAAATGTCTAAACTGACCAGAGCTCACAGATACCAATGCCCCATTTATACCATGGTAGCGTTACAGTACAGTACTAAACAAAATTTGAGTTTAGTATCTACAGTCTGTCCCATTTCCCCAATTTGGCTCATCTTGAAATTGAACATCTCAGATATGTTTTTAAACTGAACATCATTGGGAGCCAGTGTGCTTAACTGGTCTAACTCTTTGACTCATTGTCTTGTTCCTTGTCATGTTTGGCAGGTTGCCTTTACCACATCTGCAAGGCTCTGGAGAAGGACATAGGCTACATTAAAGGCCGGGTACTGAAGGAGAAGATCTTTGAGGAGCAGCCTTGCCTCAGACGAGACTCCATGAAGATGTTCTCTAAAATGTATACCACCCCACTCAACGTTTCTGTGTTTGCTTCAGGCGTTCTTCAAGCCTAATCATCACAACCCTGCTCATACAGTCTCTGGTGACGTTCATAATTTAAGAAATGTAAGAATTTCTTTATGTTTCATGCTCTCTACAGCGATATGATGGGATATCAAGGAGAGGTTGACGAGGATGAGGCTCACAGCATTGTGGAGGAGGCATTGGAGATGAGAAGACAGAGACAAGCCAAGCTAACCCCCCATCACCGACTAGACCTTCAGTTGATAGAACCCATCAAACGATTCACGTGAGTCCTTGCCGCTGCTAAAACCTACAGTAGAATTGTTTTAACCCTCCTGTTCTTTTGTTTCGCTCTGATGTTCTCTCTTTTGGCCAGTTTTTAACGGGAACGAGTCTTTCAGAGTTGAAGGCAAAAGGTCCTCAGCTGACCCTTACTTAACCCTCATGCTCAGCATTTTGAAAACACATTAAATGTCACTGGCCATGTGCATGTTAAGTACACTTATTGAGGCCAGTAACAATTTGTTTTCTGGTATTTTACACTTTGAAACAGGTCAGCTTCACCCACATCATGATTAGTTAGTGTGCAGGTCTGATGAAGGCCAGAGATTTACATGAGCATGAACTTCATCATCCAGGTCATGCCGTTGTGTTTTTACTCAATTACCCACTAGGTGGAAGAACGTGGGGGAGAGTTTCCTGACCATGTATAAACACCAGAACGAGTGCTTGGTCCCGCGGCCCGACTTTGGAAGAAGAATTGACCTGTCCATGTACCAGGACCCAGACTGCCTCCTTCAGACACCTTCTGCTGCCGCCACTACCACCCCAGCTGCTACTCAGTCTACTGCGCCACCTCCACCTCCAGCCACTGAACCTCTGCAGCCCTCTACCCCTGCTCCACTGCCTGAGCTCCCACCTCCACCTGGTTCTAGCAGCCCCAGCTCCAGCTTACCCATACCTTGTGACCTCCTAGTTCAGCCACAGGGACAGGCCAGCATCCTGGGACACTTCCCTCAGAACCAGAGTATGATGGAGGTGGGCGCTGCTGCTACAGTGACCACTACTGTTGTTGTGAATGGAACTACTGCTACTGGTACTGCTACTGCACCCCCTGGTGGTTAGTATTCACCTGTACAGCATGAGTCTCTTTAATAGATTGTTTTTTTTTTTTTAAGATGCTCCAAAGTACATTTAATTGATTACTGTACTGTGTATTTCTTTTTCAGTTCTCGACTCAGCTCTGAACGATAAAGCCAAGAAAGCCCCCAAGAGGAAGAGGGTGATGGATGACTGTGGCGAGACCGCCAAAAGGCGCTCCGCTCGAGTCCGCAACACTAAGTGCAAGAAGGAGGAGAAGATTGACTTTCAGGAGCTGCTACTAAAATTCCTGCCATCACGGTATTGTTACATTTTAAAATGCTTCAGAGCTCTTCTTAATCACCAGTGGAAGGTCATGTTCCAAGACATTTTAGTGGGTTTCTATTGGTCCATTCTTAATGAAATTCTGAAACATTGTAAAGATTAACTTCCAAATTCATTTTATACTAACAAGTAAATAAACAACAAAATGGGAGATACAGGGTTTTTCTTGACAGTGCTGATATGTTTTAAGGGCAATAATGTAACGATGAAGGTAAAATATGCAAATTTTTCAATGTTAGTTGTGATTGTGGATGTATTATATATGATCGTGACCAAATTCCTTTCTCTGTCCTAGGCTTAAGAAGTTTGATGCAGATGAAGATGAAGAAAGCCTGAGTAACATGGAAGCCCAGTGTGATACCAAACCTTCTCAGTTGAATCAGGGTGCCAACTCTAACCTTTCTGACTACATCGGCTCCATGGAGACAGGTAAGGGAGTGCGGAGTGGCCCTTCATGAAATTTGAAGCAATGGCTCAGCCGGAGCATTCAAATAGAGTTCACGTGGTTTGTGTTACATAAGAATGTATAAACAGTGTATTACATTCTGTGTATTTAAAGGAATTAGTAAAACAGTAATAGAAACATGGATTTTGTTGGAATTGTGCTCCATGTTCAGCAGGAACCTTTAAAAGTAAATCAAATGTGAAACGAGGTAAATCCCACCTTTAAGGTGATTTCTAGGCACTTCAGACATTATATGAATTGCTTAGTTCATTTGCTAAATGTTATTCAAATAAATGTCAAATGAAAAATCTTATATAAAATAAGATTTTATGGTTTCTGTGACTGTGCTGTTTGTTTTCTATAACATAGAAATATGGAAAGTGCTTAAAACCAAAGAAAGGTTCTCCTCATTGTAAAACAAAGTTTATGTAATGGTTTCATTTCTACCCATGTATGACAAGAGTCTATTTTCTCACATGAATTTTGCAACATGAACAGAAATTTGGCAAAAATAGACCAACATCTGAGACAAAAATCAGAGTTTTTCATGTTGCACTGTAAAATAGTTGCCCCTTCTACAGACTCTAAACTGATTAAATTATCATCTGAGAATTCTTCTCACTAAATTATGTCCATTAATGTCACCTAGAGGACACCAGAGGCGCTAGAACACAGTAGTAAAAACAAAGGATCAGAATTAGATTGGGGTTAAAATCCGTTAAAACATGCCTCTCGCCTCTCCTGATCCCGATCATCTGCATCTGATCAGGACATCCCTAATTTCATAGCTGGCTACACATTTGAAAGACTGAAAATCACTTTATTTCTTTAAAAAAAACTTTATGGTGGGCATTTTTAATTTGCTTTTTCTTTTTTTTACACACACATCTTTCTTGCCGCTCATTCATATCTTTCTCTACAGAACATGAAGAGGTGCACGCCTTCTTGCTGGCTAACATGCAGAATGGTGGCATCCTGGAGCTTCTCTTGCGCTATCTGAAGGTCATGGGGCAGAAATTTCAGAAGGAGTGGCCCCCAGGTCTGACTGGAGTGGTCCTGGACATTTATAACTGCTGGAGGAAACACAGTGCAGGACTGCCCAATCCACTGCTCAGAGACTCCAAAAACCAGCACATCAAGGTAATGGAGAAAGGGGGAGAGAGAGAGAGAGAGACAGAGAGACAAAGAGAGAGAGAGATGTTTGTTGGTGTGGTTGGTTGTTTATTTATTTTTGGTCAAACTTGAAGCCAGAGAATTTCTCAGACTTGTGTGTGTGTTTTCTAGGAGATGATGATGATGAGTCTGTCCTGTATGGAACTGCAGTTGGAGCAGTGGTCTCACACTAAGGGGAAGAATAGTAAGTTTAAATCCCCCCCAGTTATGAACAATCATATATGTTTCATGCGAGTTTAACAGACCTTTCACATTGTTCGTGCCAGCCTCCCAAAGGAAGAGTATGTCTGGAGGTGATCATGGGGAGCAGGACAGCCAGGAGACCCGATTCAAGAGTGATCTGTTTGTGATGACCATGGCCTCCTCACAGAGAGATGTGTTTGAGCAGGATTGGCTCTGTTTTGCTGTCAGAGTCCACTGGCTAAAAGCCCGACACCTCGCTTTTCAGGTACCAGCTCAACCAGCAGCCATAGACCCACTGCAGCCTGGCTTGCGTGGCATAAATTGTAGAACTCTTACAGAGAATAGCCTGTGTATAACGTCAAATCTGTGCAGGCTTTCTTGTTTAGATGATTAGATGAAGGTGGTGTGTCTTGAGCATCGTGTTGTGGTGACAGTGGGCCTTGTTCTTCAGAATCTTGTCTAGTCCTATGGAGAAAGTCCAAACCACACAATTCTTCATTTCTATACTCTGACAATATGCGAACTGACAGCTGAGTTTAAAGCGGAAAGTCAGTCTCTGGTATCCTTTCCGAGTTTATCTCTGTCATATCCCCTCGTTTTGCTTCAGCGTTCCCAGTTTTATTGCTTTAAATGCTGTTCATTAGTTTCTACGTTCTTCACTTCACAGCTCACCTCAAGTGTTACCAAAGCTAACACTGCTGTGACGTTACTCTCTGTAAACAAAGACTGATGGATAAGTTATTACATTATTAGGTTTTGATGTTTTGGCATCGCTGGGGAATGACTCCAATATTAATATTAATAACATCATCTCATTCTCGACACGTCAACAGTCTTTAGTCTTAAAAACCTTGAAAATCCTTGAAAATGTGTATCTGGAGCTCAACTGGCGGGAAGAACATTAAATGACATCAATGTAACCAATCAATCAAATGTAAAGATAAATAGAATGAGTGTCAGCTTGTAATCAAGGTATAAGCATGCTGTGTGTTTATGTCCAGTGTGCTAGGAGTATGATGAGTTCTGTATATTTGTGTTGTCCTAGGGTGACATGGAGGAGGCACTGGAGGGTTACGACCTGTGTGTAGAACTACTGAGGAGCCAGTCTCAAAGCAGTGATGGCGAAAAACTCATCATCCAACTGCCCAACCTCTGCATAGACTCCCCCATTTCTATCGAGGAGGTACAGCACTCACAGCTTTTACACTTAAGTTTAGTTATATTTATTCTAACGTTATATCGTCTTATTCGAGGCAAAACTCATTTGCTGCTGAGCTAAATAAAATTGTAATACGTTCAAACACTTCTGACTGTGGCTCCGTCTAAAAGAAAGGAGGCTGAGCTCGGGGTGGGGGAGATGAAGATGCTGAGATTTTGGTTGGGAGTGACAAGGATGGACAGGATTAGAAATGAGCAGATCAGAGGGACAGTGAAGGTGGAGCAGTTTGGAGATAAAGCCAGAGAGGCCAGGTTGAGATGGTTTGGACATGTGTTGAGGAGGAATAGGGGATATATCGGACAAAGAATGTTAGAGATGGAGCTGCCGGGCAGAAGGAGAAAAGGAAGACCTCAGAGAAGGTTTATGGATGTAGTGAAGGTGGACATGGAGATGGAGGCAGATGATCCACTGTGGCGACCCCTAAAGGGAGCAGCCGAAAGAAGTTCTGAGTGTAGATATGTTGACATTTTGCTCTTTCAGAAGTAAAATAAGAAGATATTGACACAAAACATTAGGAGAATGTTCAGCAAAGTTTTTTAAAAGGTTCCAGGAAAGTTAGCCTGTAACAATATAGAAATATTGTTCCATAAACCTTAAAGGTGTGTGACTTAATGATGGTTTGCAACACAACGTTATAAAAAGTTCTCACAGCCTCCCCAGTTATACTAGCTTTACAACACTGACGTTCTGGAAACATTTGCAACAACCACACACCTGAAAGGAGTTGGATACTGGCAAGGTGGCACAGTTCAGCACAACACCTGGAGGCACGTCACCGCATTGACAACATGCCAGTGTCACGTGCGCACACCTCAACAAAGCAATCAGCGTCAGGTATAGGGAGATGCTGCCCACATACTGTAGGTGATGATGACGGGATGTTGCCGTTTATTAAGAGCACAAAAGAACGTATCAGACCTAAACAGACCGAAAGAATTGAATGGAACAAAACCACGGTTCAGACGTTGGTCCAAAAAATGAAGACCATTGAAGTGAAGACTGAGTCTGAAATGAGTTTTGTCAGTTTAATGATGGAAGAATGCTGGTCTAAACATATTTTTGATGATAAGAAAATGTAAATGCAGTAAAGGCATCGCCAAAAATGAAGGGAAGTCGTCTTAAAAGTGGTCTTGAGATGGTCTGTTTGGTGGCAGAGGATCCCCCTCGGATCTTCTCCTGCAGGTTCAAGAAAAAAAGTAGCTGCTTGCAGCAGCTTTTTAAGCCTAAAACTAGGCGTGGTCTCATTTGATAAGTCGTTGTGGCCTTAGCGAATGACACAGGAAGTTCTAGTTCAGTCCACTCAGAGGCCCTTTTGCCCTTTTGTCCTCTGGTTCAGCTGCTCGCCCCATGAGTGTTTGGGGCCTTGAGGCGTGCAGCAGTACAGAACACAGTTAATACAATCATAGCTCAAGCATAAGTTAAAAGGCATACATTTGATCCGCCAGTATTATAATAAGACAATAAGTAGTGTGGAATAGTATATTTATATTTATCTCTTACAAGACTTTTAGGGGTGAAAATGTCCAAAACTTCAACGTTGATGCCTCTCATACACAGTTACACTGATAATATTTAATGAGTTTCACTTGGAATAGATTATTTTCTGAATTTACACTGACGTTTTTAAATCTCTGCCAAATGTTCAAAGCCTGTATTTAGTCAGTACTTTTCTACAAAGAAGAGACAAACTGCATCAGTGCAACAATGGTTGTAACATAAACTTGGTAGCATTCATTAGCAGGGCTATCTACAAATATTTGGACGTCTTGTGTACCCCAGAAAACTACACTCATCAGAAGACAGGAGAAACTCCACACACGCACCGTGTTGTGTAGATTCTATTTGTCTAAGTGCTGTTTTGTGTGTTAGATTGAGAAGAAGCTGAAGTCTCTGGAGAGGTGCCAGTCACTGGAGGAGATTCAGAGGCTGTTTGATAGCGCAGATTATCATTCAGTGGTCAGATTACTCCAACCCACGCTGAGCTGCGGGCCCAGCTCAGCCAGGCCCAAACCGCTGGAGTACATCAGCTCAGCTCCCGAAAGACCAGCACAGCTATTACTGCTGCAGGTAATGCACGCATGCACACACACACACAGACTTCATCTGTTCCTGTTCCTCATGTTCCTCTGTCTTTGGTCTCTCCTGCGATCTTCAGAGCTCCTTGCTGCGCATGAAGGACTATGCACGGTGCTTCGAATGCTCAGAGGTGGCACTGAACGAGGCCATACAGCACCTGAATGCCACATTAACCAACACTCCCCCCACTAAGGAGGAGTGGGTGGCGACGGTGACGGCCATGCTTCGCGGCATCGAGCAGTGCATCAATGAGCAGCCGCAGCTCCTCACCATCACACATCCAGCTACCAACCTGCCCCGCCTCGCCAGCAACCTCATACAGGTCGGTTTATATAAGCTTAATATCCCAGATGGTGACCTCAGAGATATGGGATCCTGAGTTATGGCTTCTTTTAAGGTCTCTTCCTTCTGATCTGAGATTTCTCACCACTGTTTCCTCACCAAATTCATTGAGACGTTTGGAGGAGGAGTTTGATGTCCATCTTTCTAATGTTTTTATTATTTTTTTAAGTGTATTTCATATACTGTGTGTGTTTGTATTTATGTGTAGCTGATAGACTGCAGCATGGTGTTGCCTGATGACCCCAAGGAGCCTCACTTCTCCTCCATGCTACCGTGGATGCTATTGTACCACCTGCTCAAGCAAGATGAGGCAGAGTTTGACTGCATGCTCCGCCAGCACCTTGCTGACGAAGATGATGATGGTATCTTCTTCTGTTAGTTTCTTCTTGGTTTCCTCTAGCCTGCCCTGTTTACTTCATTCCTACAAAGTGCCAGAGGTGTTTCACAGCAGGTGCTCCACACACTTACTCTTATAGGTCTGGCAGAAACAATTAGCTCTGAACATCAGAAGAACCACAACCTGAGTAAACAGATTATGTTGGGTTAATGCCACCCCTGGTGTTCCTGACTGAAGTTACACATTTTGATAAAAGCCCGCAATCCTAATTACTAAATTATCCCGGTTGTGGTGCACACCAGCTAATTGTCTGCATCTTTCAGGCAGGCCGGGTTTGTTTACCTAATAAGCAGCCGAGCTTCCTTTCCTGCAGGGTAAATCCGACTGATCTGCTGAATATTTAACGTCACGCCCACGCTCTAGTGGTGAAATTCAAAAGATGTAGACTGAAGCACCTGAACTCACTTTCAGCACCTCCTCACCCCAGATGAAGCTCAGTCAAGCGTTATGATTCAGGAAGGACTTTATTTATTATTTTTTTTTTTTTGTGGTAGATTTGGCACGACTGAGGATGAATGAGCAGTACAGCAACCTGGATGTTTAGACATACATTTTTATATAATATAAAAGTGAAAAAGGACATTCAGGTTGTTGTTTATTTTTTTTTATTTTGGACTACTGGCAAGTGTTTTTGAAGAACTGGTCACTGGTCACTCCATTTGCAGAAGCATGGAGCCTTGGTGTAGTTGTGGATGACCAGTTAATGTTCTCGGCTCCTGTTGCAAACCTGGCTCGGTCTTGCAGATTTCTCCTTTACAACATCAGGAGAATTGGACCCTTTCTGTCTAGAGAGGCCACTCAGGAGCTTGTTCAGTCTCAAACTAGACTACTGCAACTCCCTACTGGCTGGCCTTCCTATGCGGACCATCGGGCCCTTGCAACTCATCCAGAATGTAGCGGCGCGTCCCCAAATTCAGTCATGAACTCCCCTGCTGCATTCCCTTCATTGGCTTCCTGTAGCTGCTCGTATCAGATTCAAAATCTTGATGCAGACCTACAAAGCCAAAAATGGACCAGCTCCTCCATACATGATGGTAATGGTCAAAACTCAGTATGTACCAAGAGACCTTCAAGCATCAAGTACAGCTCGGCTTGATCCACCATCCCTCAGAATGCAAGGAAAACATGCATCCAGACTCTTTTCTGCTCTGGCACCAAAATGGTGGAATGAACTTCCCCTGGGGGTCTGAACAGCTGAGTCCTTCACTGTGTTCAAACACAGACTGCAGACCCATCTGTTTCAGGAGTATTTAACTCCATAAAGATTTATTCAGAATCTTGTTAGTCCCCAATCTGACCTTTGTTTTCAAAAGGATCTAAGTGTGAGGAATCTCTGGATTTGGGCCTCTTCTACTAGTTAAGGATGTTTTCTGAGTGAACAGCAAAGCACTTTTGTTAGTCACTCTGGATAAGAGGGTCTGCTAAATGCCATAAATGCAAATGTAAATGACTGATAATAAATATCCTTGTCAGTCTAATCATTACAAATAATTCCTCAGAATCCCTCAGCTCAAAAACACTCCAACACTCCGCTCCAACATTCCAACCGGAATTCAATATATGAAGATGTAAAATGTTAGTTTTTATAAGCAAAAAAAACAAGCACACAAAACAAGTAAAGCTCAAAACTTGATCAAATTTGTAAAAATATATTTAAATTCTCTTAATTTTTACTTCACAATTGAAAGACAAATTTGAGTCTCTGACGTGTGACTGTTTCCTATAAATACTTTTCCAAATTGTGGCCTAGGGTACGAAAGGTTAAGTTGCATGCATTGCTGACACAGATATTTATTGAGCTGTGGAACTGTGTTCTCTGGAACGATGGTGCTCCATCCAGTACTTTTAGGATGTGCTCTGGAATTAGGGGTGAGGTGGAGTAGTGATCATCCAATATCCTGATCTCACTAACATACTCTTGTTGCTGAATGCAATCAGATCCTGCAGTGCTCCATAATCTGAAAACCTTCCCTGGATAGTAGGGACAGTTACTCCAACAAAAGCACACTTTAATACTCTTGAGTTTAGAAGAAACGGTGATTGAGCAGGTGTCCCAATACTTTATGCCTGTGTTAGAAACCTTTGCAAGAAGTATTTTCGTACTGGTTTTCATCAGTTTTTTTTTTAATAAGAATGAGAGTCATTATTTTTGTCATTTAAAACAATATGCAGATGCCCTAACATTCATTGATGATTTTTGTGTCTGTAACTGTTATTGAACTCTACCAGAATAACTCTGGCCTGCCCAGCTCTAAGAGTAGCTCTGTTTAATACAACAAAAATAATTATACTAATTACTATTTATTAAAAAGGAAGTCCAGTGATCATGTGTATGAAAATCAGGTGCTTTTGAGAAGCTTTAATTAAGCTTTTATTCCATTCGTTCTTTGTGTGTTTCTCAAAAAGAAATGGAACCCACGTCCCTGAAATGTATCCTCTTGTATCATCTGTATGCCTTGTAGATGATGACACTCCCCTTCTTCCCTCCTCTCTGATGCTGTTGAACACGGCTCATGAGTACCTGGGTCGTCGCTCCTGGTGCTGCAACTCGGATGGAGCTCTGCTCAAGTTCTTTGTGAGTGTAAATTCCGGCCCACACTTAGTGTAACCTCATTGGTGAGGTATGTCTGTCCTGATGCTGGAGGAAGCCTCAATAGACACACAGACACATTCATACATACAGACATACAGTATTAATCCCGAGGGGAATTGAGGCATCTGGTAGCTTTGTTAAATGAACAGAAAAATACAATAAAGATGTAAATACAGATGTAGAAACTACAGAAGGACAATATATAAATTATTGTAAACTATATAAATTATACTAAACTGTACATAAAACACACAAACTATACTAAATCTAGAAAATTAGGACTGGGTCTCACCATGAATTTCCCGAATCTGCTTGATTCCAATTTGCAAGGTTCAAATTTGATTCCTGATTTGATTCAGTATTGGTTCATTTAGGCATATTTTATTTACAATAAGTTTTTTTTTTTTTTTTAAAACCTCAGCTTCTCTAACTGCAGCACTGAAATATGCCATTCACAAATTTCAGGACAAATTGAGTCAAATGTACAGGGGTTGGACAATGAAACTGCAACACCTGTCATTGTAGTGTGTGAGGTGTCATGGCTGAATTAGAGCAGCCTGGTGGCCAATCTTCATTAATTGCTCATTGCACCAGTAAGAGCAGAGTGTGAAGGTTCAATTAGCAGGTAAGAGCACAGTTTTGCTCAAAATATTGCAATGCACACAACATTATGGGGGACATTCCAGAGTTCAAAAGAGGACAAATTGTTGGTGCACGTCTTGCTGGTGCATCTGTGACCAAGACAGCAAGTCTTTGTGATGTATCAAGAGCCACAGTATCCAGGGTAATGTCAGCACCACCAAAAAGGACCAACCACATCCAACAGGATTAACTGTGGACGCAAGAGAAGCTGTCTGAAAGGGATGTTGGGGTGCTAACCCGGATTATATACAAAAAAATGTCATTCCCAAGATGAATTTGATGCTGTATTGGCCACAAAAGGAGGCCCTAGTACACCATACTAATAAATTATTGTGGTCTAAAACCAGGTGTTTCAGTTTCTTTGTCCAACCCCTGTATTTTACGGGATCAAATGAACTCAAAATAAAACTGTTCTCCCTCACCGGTTCTCTCCAGAAGGAGGCACTGTGATCTTGTGTGCTGTGAGGTGACAGGCACAGCTTCTGCTGGCTTTATTATCTCCAGCTGAGAATCATTAGCCTGTGAATCCAAGCTACTCTCACAGCAATAGACAAAATGGTCAAGAACAGAATGTTTTTTTCAACTATAAAAGCTATAATTATGAAACCCAAATGGGACCCTATAATCAAGGATTTAAGGAGATCTATTGTCCTTCACGTCCCAAGTGGTACATGAGGTGGAACCAAATTATGATCTCATGGTCCCAGTTACATCCAAAAAGCAATGTATTTCAAAATAGAAATATGCAGGTATTAAAAACCGTTCTGTATTCGTTACAGGTCCGCATGCTGCGGCAGAAGCTAGCTGAAGGGGAGGCTCTCCCATATAAAGAGGACCTAGAGACTGCATTGGAGCAGTGCTTCTACTGTCTGTATTCATACCCCAGCAAGAAAAGCAAACCCCGCTACTTGGAGGAGCACTCGGCACCACAGGTACCTTCACTGGCTGGATTAACTGTACATCATCTCTCGTTTACAAATGAGTTTTCTGAGTATGTGGTACTGATATCAGAGATGTCACAGAATGCATTTACTGAAATTCTTAATTGATTTGACGTATTAACAGTGAATGTTCTCCACAAGTAGCATTTGACCTCAAAGGGTGAGCAGACTGGGAGTGTGTATGTTTTGGTGGTGTAGATATATCGTCACATGTTTGAAGAAAACTGTCACATTTGTAAACATTTGTGAGTGTGTGTGTAACAGTCACATAACTGTAACAGCTGTACAATTCATCTTCCAAAGGATTCAAACTGTTTGAAAGGACTCTGACCATAACCCAAATCACTTTGACAAACTGTAGTGGATCGACAGAACATCTCCAAAACACCAGGCAGGTTCTCAAAGAAAGGACAAGCAGTGAATCAGTTTGCTCTGTGGCTGTGCTCGCCTCCCCGCGTCTCCTGCTTGTGCCGTCCCCTGTGTAACTAGCTGCTCCCCTCCTGCTTCCTGATTGCCGTTTCCCTGTGGCTGCTTTGTGAGTTTTGTTAGTTAATGAGTTTACGAGTGTTTTCCCAGAGCTAATTAGACAGCTGGGTGGTGTGAGGTCTACACGGACGCCACTGTGACAGCAGGCGAACGCTACAGTAATCAAGCGATTGATTCTCTCTCAGCTTGCTTCAGGCACATTGATTGTGTTGCCACACATACACACCCATTATTCATCGCTCTTCCCTGGT
The DNA here is from genome assembly GCA_034509495.1 of Acestrorhynchus altus. NCBI lineage: Eukaryota > Metazoa > Chordata > Actinopteri > Characiformes > Acestrorhynchidae > Acestrorhynchus > Acestrorhynchus altus. The sequence continues at coordinate 10,585,806 of CM067515.1, forward strand.
TACCTGGGAAATGCTCTACACACACGCAGTATAGAATCAACAGAGGACTTAACGTTGAGCTTAATTTTAAGCAAAACTACCATTTTATTTCCGTCTGTTGTAGTTTTCAAAAGACATAACAAAAGTTTGGCCGTTCTGCATGACACGCGCCACAGCTTGTAAGCTCTGTTCTTGTTTGCGGGATTTCAGCCCATTCCTTCTTCTGTTATAATCTATCCACCCCCATGATTAACAAGCTAGTTTTACTAAATCCATCCACAAGACTCGTCTCGAAAATGCATTTAATGCCAGTATATTTAAGTGTCTCGATAGGTTGTACAATTTTATATTGACTCTCAACATAGTAGAATTTTATACTAGAATAGTTTACAAGTTAAGATCTGTGTCATATAATGGTTCATTATGTGTTGTGTTTAAAACCCGATCATTAGATAGCAATGTTTTACTTCTTTTGCTCAGATTTTATGCATGCAATTGTGTTATACTTCAACCGTTTTCCTAAAAATGCCCCGTATTGTAATGCATATCAGATGACCAGGTTCTCGCCAATAAACGACCCTATTGCTTAGATGTTCATTTGAAAAATTCTGATGCTGAAATCTGTGGTGAGGACACAGGAGCAGTTTTCTTCAGAGGACTCTTCTGTGAATGTCAAATTTGTGCATGAGTTGCAGCACAGTAGAACCACACCAGCATATGTAGAACTATCCTGAAGGCCTTTACAGTAAGACCACGTCTTTATTTTGCAATCCTGCAAGCCGTTCTCTTTGACCGTTGTCTTGGTCTCGGTCTCCCTAAATTCCAGCATCTTCTTTTGCCCATTTTCTGCTTTGTGGGCTATTTTAATGTTCAGAGGGTAAGGCAGCTCCTTAGAGTTTGTTGGGACAGGGTTTTGAATTTTGCATCACCCAGTGATGACACTGACTCCGCCTGAATTGATGCAATAGAGAGGATTTTCCTTCTTTTATCTATGGGTGGGCGGTGACCTTTTAAACGTTAATGCATTGTTTGTCTCCCCGGCAATGAGATCAGAGAGCACAGAAGGCTCAGGGATGGGTACATCCTACCCTGCTTGCTCTTTATTAAGCCCACCTCCACACACTCATTCTTGACTTGTGCATTCAATTTTTGGACAGGGGATGGGGGGGTACGCTTTTGCAAGCCACTGAAAACACATTTTACCCCATTTAAAAATGCCAACTGCATTTTACATAGTACATTTAAAGATGGATGGACCCAAAAGAATGTTCCAGAATGACTGATTTCATTAATACACATATCTTAAGAACAGGATTCCAGCCTTTATATCCTCAGATATCAGAACCTCCTGTGCTTGTCCGCTTCTGTCCGCCTGCAGGTTTCTCATCATTCATATTTTATGTGTTCATTCAGATCCCAGTTTCTTGTGACCTGAAACGGCTGTATTTTTCTCATTTGCAATTATTAGAGACAATTGAGGTCTGCTCTATTACATCAGGATGGCTTTTCTGGCATTAAGACCTCTGAGGGTGGAAGAACATCCCACAATGCTCTTTGGATATTGCCATGGTGTCTGTTCTCAGATGGTTTAATAATTCCATCTTTTGTCACCCCACAGTGTCTGAGTACCTGAAAGTTAATCCAATTTTACTCCACTCACAAGATATTACCCTGCTGCCATTGTGTTTTCATTATTAGGTCTTAGTAAGATGCAAAGCTGTTGCAAATGGACGATAATCCCTCTTCCCCCACCAGCCTTTTCAGCCAGTATCTGCTCAGAGGAACTGGGAATTGCCAGAGTAACACAAAAGAGAATAATCTCATGTATCTGATGGACGTTCATTAAAGATTCTTGGAAAATACATATTACATGTATAAAATACATATATATCTCCCTCCCTCCCTCCCTCCTTCCCTCCTTGTCTTTCTCTCAGGTGGAGCTTCATTGGAACGATGCTCTATTCATGTTTGAATACTTCAAGCCCAAGACCTTGCCAGAGTTTGACAGCTACAAGACAAGCACTGTGTCAGCAGATCTGGCAAACCTTTTGAGGAGGCTTTCTGGAATCATTCCCCACTCAGAGGGGCCCACGCTCTCCATCGATGAAGTATCATCCTACATAGAAGGGGGAGCAGTTCAGGTGTTCACTTTTGAAACTTCTTCTGAATCGTCTTCCTTCATTTCTGCTTAACCAGTTTTAAGGCCCAAAATGACATTTACTTTTTTCTGTCCCTGCCTTTGTGTCTATTAATTTTTTTAATATATATAAACATGGACATTTGATCTTCATTTAACAATATTGAGGGACGGAGGTGATTTATAACTGAACACATAAAGAAACTTTATTGTGAGGAGAAACTTCAGACACCCCCACGTTTAATACTGCTTCAAATGCCTAAAAATAGAATCAGGTGCAGCAGATTAGCTGCAAATAATTACATAATTGATAGTGGAGAGCCCCAAGTGGCTGGTTCGAATCCAGGTTCATGCTGCTCACCATCGGCGGCCGGGGTCCAGAGGGAGAGAAATTGGCTTGCTCTCCCTCCGGAGGGTGGGTAGATGGCGCTCTAAGTGCGCTGCTGGTCGACACAGGCGTCTGCCGTCCATTGTGTCAGATCCGGGGATCCGGCGTTCTCCTCCAAGTGTGATGGCTGCCCAGCAACAATACAAATGGTGGCAGTTCGAAAAGAGGCGGTAGGCTATCGTCACATGACTCGGAGGAAACATGTGGACGATCTCTCCCCCCTAGTGTCGAGAGCAGGGCATGTAATGTGGGAGGCTACTTAGGGGGACGGGTAATTGGCACATCCAAATTAGTAGGGGTGAAAATTGGAAAAAATCGCATAAAAAGAAATAATAAAAAAAAAGTTGATAGTGGGGTTTGGAGGAGGTGTTATTTAAACCTCAGACATTAGTTTGGTTTGCTCTTGATTGGAGCTCGCCATGGTGATACCACCACTTACTTTAACAAAGAGCTCTCAGAGCCTTTCAGAAAGAAGGTTGTAGATGGATAGGAATGTGGGAAGAGATTTCTAAAGATCTTAAAACGTTTATAAATCGACCGTTCAAACATTTAGAACAATTGCCGTTCTAACAATTTCAGCCCAAGAGCAGACCACAGGACGTCTCCAAGAATCCTAAAATGTCCACATGGGACCTACAGTTTGCTGTCGCAACTGGTAATGTTAAAGTGCAGCATCTACATTCAGAGGTCTGAGGAAAAAAGTATATTGGGGCAAGACTAACGTTTACTAGAGAACATCTAGACAAATTTGAGGGCATCTGGAACAATGTGCATTGGACCGATAAATCCAAAGTTGAATTATTGGGACACAATAACAGAAGATATATTTAACGCAAACCAAACACAGCATTTTGAGCACCCTCATGCCAACTGTGAATCATGGGGGTGGAAATGTCATGGTTTGGGGGCAGGCCAGTTTGTATGTGTGTGATTTTGGTTTGCACACTGCTGATTGGTGGGATATGCACACTTTGTTACTTGTTAGTTACATTAGTATCTAGCAGACGCTCTTATCCAGAGCAGTGTACAAAGGTGCTTTGCTAGGTAGTGTAATGAACAGTGCTAACTTGGATTAGGCATCGCATTGGTCATCAACTTTTCTTTTGTCGGTGCAGGTGCCGGCCCTCCCTGAAGGAACACCTCCAGCACCCCCTCTGGTCAATGAGCTGTACTACCTGCTGGCTGACTACCATTTCAAGAACAAAGAACAGTCCAAAGCTATCAAGTTTTACATGCATGACATCTGTGTGTGCCCCAACAGGTCCGTCCCCCACACTGGAGTTCTGTATGGATGAGAATCTGATGTTTAGTGCTAAACATGATCTGCTTTATTGTTCATCATAGTGCATCATCATAGTTCACAATATTCTCTTTTAAAGTATCTTGTGGATGCAAAAATGTATAGTCAGTACTTCTAGAACACTTAAAAGCTTAAGATATAGTGTAGTACTTGAAACGCTGAATGAAAATTGTCTGTTCTCTGTTTGACCCTACCATCATTTCAAACGTAATAAAACAAATCTATACAGAAAGCACTTTAGTGACAGCACGGCTATTATAGAATAATGACTGAAGCAGCAAGGCAGTCTTTGTTTTGCATTAGACCTAAGCTAGTTTTCCCGCCAGGTTCAGCGCTAGCCTTATTTACATGTATTATTATAATCCTAGGAAATTTGAACAAATTGCCGTGGCCATCAGTCACAGCGTGATTTCTTCAGCAGCACAACCCCCTGCTGCGTTAACAGCCGATCTATCAAGCTGGATTCGTTCTTAACAAACGACTGACAAAATAACTTGAACTAAGTGAAAATGAATCGATGATAAACGGATAAACACCATTTATAGCTGTAGAGGTGCAGATCACTTATTTGACGGATCTGATAAAGTACAGTTGATTCAGAGTCTTCAGTTTCAGTCCTGGAGGTCTGTAGTCCTGGTTTGTTTATTTGTTAAGCCCTGACTGTTAAATAGCAATAAGCACTAGGGATGAACTGAGCAGGAGATTTTTGGCAAATACCAGTAACATAATGAATGGTTTGGCCATCAAATCAAACCCGCTTCCCTCAGTAAATAGCCGAGGCATTTTTGAATCACCCCAGTACTTCCCTGTGAAGTGGACTACGCAGGAAGTTGAGCCATTTTAACGGAGGTTCTGACCCACAATGAGTGAAAATGAGTTTGAAGTGTGTAGGGAGTAGTGAGTTTATCACTGTATGGGAAGTTGAGCGTGAGATCCCCAATCGCTCTCAGTCTTGGGCAGCTGACACAAATCATGAGAAGTATAACACAGCATCTAAACATGACACAGGCCTGTTCTGTTTCCATACGTTCACATTTATTGCCCTGTTATGTCCATCATGTGATACACAGCTGCAGTTTATTGGTTTGCTTGTTACTTTAAAAAGCAAAAGAGTGGCCAAAGATTACGCGGAACGGCTTGAACTGTAGTTTCATTCGGCATTTGTGAATGAAAGGATTTATCCACTTGTGGTTCCCTTTGCTGATGTCATGTGTTTCATTGTGTAGGAACTTTAAGGGCACTGTTTAAGTATCCTGTGGAGAGGAATGTAGGCTTGTGTTGATGTTTTGATACTGCTGTAATCAACATAACTGCAGCAAATCAGATCGGGAGTCAGTAATCAGATTAATGCTGACTGAACTGGCAAATTGATCAGGTTCCTCAGTGCATATTAAAGCACTCGGTGTCTTTAGACCCCACTGTTCTGATTGCAGGAAGAGGAAAAGTTGATTCAGATTTTATACACATGGTTGTGTTTTGATGTCAGTTTTCCTAAAATTGCTATATCAGGTATAACATTTGTGTATGTTACTGTTCAGTAAACTGCAACAGATCTCAGGACTAACACCAGCTTGCCAGTGCACAGGACTAAAAACAGTGACTGTCTCACTCCAGGTTCGACTCCTGGGCGGGGATGGCTTTGGCCCGAGCCAGTCGCATTCAGGACAAGCTGAACTCCAACGAGCTGAAGAGTGACGGGCCCATCTGGAAGCACTCTCTGGCTGTGCTCACCTGTTTCAAGCGGGCGCTGGAGATCGACAGCTCTAACCTGTGTCTGTGGATTGAGTATGGTACCATGTCCTATGCTCTGCACTCTTTTGCCTCCAGGCAGCTCAAACAGTGGAAGAATGAACTGCCGGGAGAGCTCATCAAACAGGTGTGTGTGTGTGTGTGTGTGTGTGTGTGTGAGTGTGATAGTCATAGTTTCTTTATTTGTCTCCCAGAGGAGAGATTTTGCTTAGAATGAGGGCAAACTGCAACAAAACAGACAAAAAAAAACAAAAACAGACAAACATCATGTGACCAAAATCCATATCATTACATGTGTGAGAGAGTGCGTGTGTGTTTTTATAGTGGAGAATATTTCACTTTTAATATATTGTTGCGTCACAGGGACAGTTGAACAATATATTTTTATTCCAAATTTACATAATTTATGAAAATAAATAAATAAATAAATAAATAAATGAAAGTGGTCTGCTTCTTACACGTTTATCCCAGTTAAAGCAATGGTTCGTCCAAAATCAAATTAACACTGAAAAATCTACCCACTTGCTCACCTCAGGACGTCTTTTACCAAATTCATGTCACACTCGGGTCACATTGAATTTTCACTCTTTTTTTTTTTTTTTTTTTTCCACTGTATTATTTCCCACTTCTTATGACTCTTCCATTAAGGTACACTCATCATCCAGCAAATAGTTGCACTGAATAAGTAGCGTCAGAAAACAGTAAAGGATTCCAAATTTAGATTGATTATGGGCCAGATGTCTGTACTTGGCATTGTAAAGGTTCCTAATGGTGTCCTGTGATGATCCATCCCATGCCACTTGAATATTCTCACTCAGTTGCTGCAGGTTTTGCGGTAGGGGTTGCTTGTTGTGTGAAATTGCACCCCACGACAGGATGTCTGGGCGTGTGACCTGAGACAACAAACTGTTGATCTTGGCGTTGACCGTGGTGCATCCACAAAAAGACAAAAGTGGCACTCGTCACTGAAGATGACCGATTGTCATTCCGAGTGTCTCCATGACAGTCTGGCACAACACCGTTGGAGTTGTGCAATGCAATCAGTTGATTACTTATAGGTGCAACTATTTTTTTGATGGTGAGTGTATTTATGCAGATACTGTCCGTCCAGAGTCTTCTAAATCTTCCTCTTGGTGTTTGTGGTCAAACCATGTTTTTTTGCAGTCATACGCGGCATTTTAGGATTAGCAGGATTTAGAACACTGATAAAGTGTGTACTGTATCATTATGTATTGCATTGATGGTAGCTGGTCTGTTAACTGGTCCCCGGTTGTAGGAAACTGATTGTGTGTGTGTGTGTGTGTGTGTGTGTGTGTGTGTGGAGTAGATGGAGGAGCGCAGGGATTCGATGCTGGAGACAGCATTCCAGTGCTTTAAAAGTGCATCTGTATGTGGGGGAGACTGTAATGAAGAAGAATGGCTCATCCACTACATGCTGGGCAAGATCAGCGAGAAGCGCCAGTTACCTCCCAAGGACTACCTGCAGCTCTACAAAAAGGTAACCTGCAAAGATCTGCTGCCTCACTGTAACAGGATACTAGACAATTGCAATTGTTGAGAGCTTGCTGACTAAATATCTGAAAGCATATGTAGGGCTGCTCAATTTTGGGGAAAAAAAACTGACATTGCAATATTTAGTTGTTCTAATAATATTAAAAATACAGGAATATTCACCTGGTTTCGAGCCTTATGAGTATTGCAATATTTGATGATGCATGTTTTGTTTAAGGAAAAGCTATTAATGGTTTTAAAAACAGTTTTAAAAAATTGATATTTTACATTGAACACGATATTGCTGTATATGTCCTGTGATATGACCATTTGCATATGTGCACATTGCAATGATGACGCTAAAAGGATATAATGTGCCACCCTGGTATAAATATATATATATATATATATATATATATATATATATATATATATATATATATATATATATATATATATATATATATATATATATATATATATATATATATATATATATAGTGTGTATGTATGTATGTATGTATGTGTGTGTATATATATATATAGTGTGTGTGTATGTCTGTCTGTGTATGTATGTATGTATGTATGTGTGTGTATATATATATATATATATATATGAAGGTCTTATCCAGAGTGACTCGCATTTATTTAAATCATGTTACAGAGGATTCACAATGATCACTATATGTCCAAATGTTTCTGGACACCCCTCTAATGAATACATTACCATAAACATGCAAAACATGCAGCCAAAATATTCTGTATTGAACACTGTGCCAATACATTCAGGCTTTATACCCCTCTAGCCCACATCTGGCACTAAGGGGTATAAAGCCTTAATGTTTTGGCACAGTGATACATAATATCTTGGCTGGCACCATGCCCACCATAATGTCTGTTTTCTCTGGAATAATAGTGTTCCATGCAGTATGTTTGGGATGGGTTTGGGTGGTGATCATCCTTTGGTGACATCACACATACTCTTTTGCAAGCAAATCCTCACAGCAATGCCCCATAATCTAGTAGAAAGCCTTTCCTGCACCATAGAGACAGTAATGCCAACAAAAGCAGGATAAACTCTTTTTAATACCCTTCATTTTGGAAGAATGAATGAACAGGTGTCCCAGAACTTTTGTCCATATAGTGTACCAAAAGGAGTCTTACTGAACATCCAATGAGCAAACTTCTTTTTTTTTGTCTTCAAAGTTTGGATGATCGTATAGGCATCATCGTAATACCGTACCATTTCATTCATTTGTACACTCTGCTCTTCCCCGCAGTCTGCTTATTATCTCCACGAGGAGGCTGCAAGGTACCCCCGAAAAATCCACTACCACAACCCACCTGATCTGGCTATGGAGGCTCTCGAGGTAAAGGCTATAGGAAATGAGGAATGGCTGTAATGCTCCTTAAAATACCATTGAATCTTGACCATCTTTTCTCTCTCTCTCTCTCTCTCTCTCTCTCTCTCTCTCTCTCTCTCTCTCAGCTGTTCTTCCGTTTGACTGCCACCATTCTGAAGCTGCTGCAAGAAGAGCGTGATTATGAGGAAGGAGAGCCACCAAAGAGTGTTCTGGATTATGAGCTTTTCTTCAATATGCTTGCTGAAGCTGCAGTTGGGCCCTTTGCCCGTGGAGAGGAGAAGAACATGCCCAAAACCAGTGATAAGTATGCTGATGTTCATTAAACTCATTTTTAAACTCAACAAGAATGAGTCTTATCTGTTCCTATGATTAATGACCATACAGCTGCCCCTTTGGGATAAAAAAAAAAAAATGAGAGAGTGCGAGAGAGAGTGCGAGAGAGAGTGCGAGAGAGAGTGCGAGAGAGAGTGCGAGAGAGAGTGCGAGAGAGAGTGCGAGAGAGAGTGCGAGAGAGCATATGGTGATTGACCAGACCCTAAGAAATACCTAAACACAAATTCAGTTTAAATACAAATCAGTTACAGAAGAAAAGTCCCGAAGTTTTGTATAAAATGTACTTCAGTTAAAATAGCCTTGAATATTGGCTGATACCCTTTGGGTGGAAAAAGTGAACTAGAGTTACTTTCCTTCTTTTGGTGGACAAGAGAGCGGACAAGTTGGACATTGCTGAATAATTCTTAAAATGCACATTTGTGTATATTTAGACTGTCCTCTTTTGCTGTTCCTCAGGGAAAAGCTCCCATCTTTGAACGATGAAGACTCCCACTCCTCCTTAATGGGCGTGGCAACAGCAGTGACCTCCACAATGGCCGTCCACATGGCGACATCGTTGCCCGGCGACGGTGCGGCAGGTGTGACTTCCCCCCCGTGTGCGGTCACTCCGGTCGACCACGATTACGCCAAACGTAAAAAGCTGCAGCAGAGGCAGGGGCAGCCGCAGGACGGTACAGTACCTGGCCTGGAGTCTATTCTCACTCACTCACTCACTCACTGCGGGGTGACCAGGGTGAAGATCATGATCATGATGATGATGATTATTATGATGATGATAATGATGATGATGATGATGATGATGAAGGCTAATTGTGGCCATTGGGCTTGGGTTTTTAACAATAACTCCTCCCACCCCTGCTCTTACCATCCGCACTGGGCCATTAAGGATCATGGGAATACGGTGACAAAGATAGCAGGGCGCGCGATACAGAATGCTAAGATCGCTTCTGTGTGGTTCTGTTGAGGTGATGCAGGTAGTGGAGGTGTACTGGTCAGCGGAAAAAGATAAGAGCAAAGCCTGTTTGAGTTTAGTCGTGCAGTGGCTCACGGGAGTACAGTGAGGGGACTGTGCTGGACGGGAATATGTATTTCAGTTAGGGGAAAGCAGCCCCGGAAATGATGAATTCTGTTGGATGTCGGATTCTGTTCCAGCAGTTACTTTAGGTGGTGTATCAGTTTACGGTGAAAGATTAAGATGGTAAAACGTGTTTTTTCCAGTTGTGTAAATATTAAATGTGTGGTTTGGGGGAAGAATATTCGGATGCGATTTTAAGGCCTACTTACCAGCCTGTTATTGTGCTTCAAAATGAAACACACTGATGTTCCTTTTAAGGAAGCCTTGTGAAATTACACGAGCCCTGGTTTCATTGGCTGGTTTATAGCACAGACCCACAGCCACATAGCATGGCCTGGCCTGGCCTACACTGTAACGCTGTAATTACAGCTGTTTGTAATCGTGATGCATTGCATTTGAACTGGGCCAAATTCAGTTAAATACAAATCAGTTACAGAAGAAAAGTCCTGTGGTTTTGTATAAAACGGTGTCTGTGTAAAATCCTGCTATAATACTGTAACACCTCAGTACCAGCAGACGCACGTGTACAGCTGTCTGTGAGGTGTGACGATTGTGTGAAGCTCCCTCCTGTAGGTTCGGGTTGGAAAAATAAGCATTTTTGCATAATGCTGCTTTAATTGACGTACTTCAGTTAAAATAGCCTTGAATATTGGCTGATTGCTGTCGGATTTCTGTGTTCCAAATTGCAAATTTCAACTGGAAAGCCTGTGTAAGTTGGATATGCTCAGAAAGTCAGGAGACCAGTTCAGAATCTAAGATCCACCCCGCTTTAACACTAATAAAAGCGGAAGTCTTGTACAGTTTATTAGCACTATATACACATGGGATTGTCCATCGTTTACTGGTGGACATGTTTCCGTAGTGTTTGCCTGTGCAAAATAAGGATTCCTCCTGTAGACTGGGTTAATGTACATTTTGTGGGTGCATATGTACATAGTCATGGGTTTGTTTTCTAGCTCTGCTTTGATTGTGCTGGATTTTGCTTTCAATGAAGAGAGCAGTGTTTGTGGTTCAGGATAGACCAAACTCGTTATTCTAGGGTACCTTTAAGTGGGACTATTGCACATCTTCTATCTTAAAAGGCTGATTATATGATGCAAAATAAAAAAAAAAAAGCTTCCTTGAGCTTTTTCATCAGTTTGTAATTAATCATTTGAAGTGCTTTTTGAACACCTCAAAAATAACAGCAATAATGTCAATAAAAACAGTGTGTGATTTTATTTACACAGCTTACGATGGGCTGTAACCTGTTTGCCACATTATCTTCGTACCTCAGGTCTGTTAAAGCAGGCTTTACTGAATGACTGTATTTGGAGTAAGGACAAAACTGTGCCTTGGTCTTTACACGGACACAAAAGGATAAACTAGGACTTCTCTGCAGCTTTTGTGCTTCATAGATACCGGCATCTGTGCCTCCACAAACTGCACTGTGCCATGTGGCAAGTTAGCTGTTGATGAAAAAAAGGAAACAATCACCTCATCAGTTATCATTCATTTCATGCAGTCTGTCCATGTTACCATTTTTAGCCTTTTTATTCACTGTGGTTTTATTCACCCCCCCCCCCCCCATGTTTTTATGGGCTGGTTTGAATAGAGTATTGATGGAATCTGGCAGTGGCCTGTTTGGGTAAAATACAGGCGGTATCTGTGTCAGATGACAGGCTTGACCTAGTTACTGAAGTGGAGCTCGACTCGGTGAGCTTGTCTCTCTGGAATTCTTCAAAGGGTTCAGAGGCCTAAAAACCAGTCTAGAAGCTTCTCTGCAGCAGGAACTTCTGATTTCACCAATTAGTAGACACTGTAATCCTGTATCTTACTGTACGTTGAAGCTGCAGAGGTATGTTGGGATCCCTTGTCTCATTCTACATCCTTACCGTTTGCTTCTCATTCTCGTGTCGAACTGCTTTCTGTGTATTAGAAGCACTAATTGGTAATTAGCGGGACTGAATTAAGTGATCATGACACGACTGTGTTCACAAATGACTGCGCAAATTTGTCATGTGTGACTCATTTTCAGGAGCTAATCATATTTGCATGATGTCGCTTTGTATTTTTTTTTTTTTATAAAGGAACTATAAAAAAAAAACTTGATAAATGGCCAGTTTAGTGGATATGGATTCAGCCTGGAACTGACGATTTGTAATGATGAATGGCCATGAAATGTGCCAAACAGTGCTTTTCTTGAGTATTATTATATGTTTTGTTTAATACATTAATAGGAAATGCATGAGGTAGGGGTGAAAAAATGCTCAGATTCAATTTTATCATTTATATTTATGAGGTGAAGTTTGGGAAAAGGCATTAAAATAAAGCAAAAATAAAGAGTAAGAGAAACTGTAACATTGACCGCACTAGTAACCAACTAATCAACTGTTAAATTAGCTTGGTCAACTATGTTGCTGCATCCCTGGTTGTAAGAAAGGATGGACAAGTTTTTATAAATGTCTGTGCATCAGTCACGACCTCAGAATCACCCCAATTTACAAATCAGTGCATCCTGCTTAATGCGATTTCTGTGTCCGTGCTGTAAATCCTGTCGTTTTCCATTTGGAAGTTCAGAAATTTGGGTTGCATTAAGGCTGCTCTTAGTGTGAGTCCTGTTACTGTGTCACCTGTATTCCCATTTGTCCCTGTGGTCTTTTCAGGCTCCCTTTCCCCCCCTGCTGCCCACCTGCCTGCTCCCTCTCTGCCTGCCTCTGGCCTGCTTCGCACCTGCTGCTTCTTAATGTATGCATGATGGGATCAACACTCTGATTGGACAAAAAAACAAAAAAAAAAAAACAACAACCAAGCAATGTAATCCTAAACATCCCACAATGCACTCTGCTCCACTGTGTGTGTCAAATGACATCTGGATGGTATGCCTTTCATGACTCACCTGCACTGGGGAATGGGGCAAACAGGGATGATGGTATATGTGTGGATGTTTGGGGTTTGGAATGCTTGCTGGTTAATTGGCTGGGGTTTGTTGGTTTGTTACAAACCTCTATTTGTGTTTCCAATAATTGAGACATTTCATTTGTTTTGATTTATTTTGGGAATTAATCAGAAAATTATGTTTTTGAACAGCAGATATTTTCCAGTTGTGGTATGAAGTTTGCATACACTCGTCAAGGACACGACTGTCATCAGTTGTCACTGGGCTTTGAATAATGGCTGTTCTTTTTCTGGGGCAGAATGAGTGAGAAAAAAATGCACCAGATGCTTTTGGTAGCCATGAAAACTCCTGGCAGAATTCTGGATATTTGACCACTTTCCTTGCCATAACTGGAAGACTTTTAGGGTGCTTGCACACCGACCTTGTTGGGTGTGGCCTTCCAAACGAGGCAGAGGACCAGAATTTGGTGGTCTCCATCAAGATCTAATGAACCTTGGTCTGCTTCGTTGGCAGTGTAAAAACATCTTTTGGATGCCTTGGATTTTTGGACCAATTACAGGAAGTTGAAGCAGTCACAAATCAAATAATAGCAGATGAAAAAGAACCAGCATTGTTCCAAAATCCATGCAGCAGGATGGGAGCAACAGACCATGCTCGTGATTCTTGGATCTACACTAACCCTTATAAACAGAACCGAAATGAATCTGAAGGGAATCTGCCATGCTCGCTTCACTGTGTTGAACCCGTGCACTGGCGAGGAATTGGATTCTGGTAGGGAGACAGAATTCTGCTCAACATCACCAAACATTCACATTATTGAGGGCAGAACTTTGGAACAGTTATTCCAAAAGCTTAATGGAGGCCTGCTTTATCCATTCCATCACCACCTTTGATTTGTGTTTATGGATCATTGTCCTGTCCTGATCATTCCTCCCCCATTATTCCATCCATGTTGTGTAATGGACCCGTAACACTAGGAGGAAATCCGCTCCACCAACATGCATTTCAGTGGCTGCAAGCACCTCTATTTTCAGAACATCATATCCTCCTTTTTTGAAGTCCATGTGGTCAGTTGCAGACTTAAGATGAGCTTGACAGTGACCGTAACACTGGTGTTCCAGTAGCTTTCGGGTAACTGGATGCCTGTTCCTCCCAGAAATATCTATATATGTCGACAACTTGCGCAGGGCCTGTAGTAAATCACGATCACTAGCAGGAAGTTGACGGGCCTTGACGGGTTAAGAGACATTTGGACTTTCCAGCATCAGAGAATAAAGAATCCAAGTAAGTATTTGTGTGCTGTTTCTGTACATTTCATTCTGATGTGTTGATTTCAGAAAAATTACCTTTTTTTTTGTCTTTCTGCCACAGAAAAGAACAGTCCAAACAAATCACCTGAAATCCTGATGCACCCATGACATTCATGTCTGTGACAAGTGAATCCAAACCTCCAATCACAACTGCTTTGCTGAAACAATTCACTAGGAACCCGTTAAAAGGCATCATTATGCTAAGTATTGTAATATTATAGGACTGAAACTCATGGGTGTTTCCATCATGCTCACTTTCTTACTGTTGAAAATAAGCTCCTCATTGCAAATCTATCAAGAGGTAAATCAGTCCTGTAATCAGGTGTCATTGAATACTTGTGCGAGCTCTATGTAAACATTCCAGTCTTCCCAAGGAACTAAAGGTGCCTGGTCCCTCAGATGGATGCAGCCACCCTCAGGTAAAACAGAACGTGAATGCTCTATGAGTTGCCATCTTCCAGATGTTCTCTAAAGTCATGATCTCCTCCGCAGCTAACTTCTATCACGACCACAGTTACTGCGGGTCTGCGTCTGCTTCGCGAAGGCGACCTGCGTATGGTACAGACTACACACACCCTCCCTCCTGTATAAACGAATGTATTAAACCCCCCTTTAGGACAGTGGTAGAGAACCTTCAAGCCTTTGGTTCAGCCTTTTAGCAAAGCTGTAATGAGACAGTTTTACATTGGGAGGTAAAGGTTTTCCATCTTTTCAACAGAGCTTTGTTCACCGATCCTTAAATACACTCATCGGCGAAAACGGAGTTGCACAATATTTATTGATCTACGCGTACAGAAGTCGTGTCTCGCAGTACGTCGTCCGCTGTAGAGCTGTAGAGGTTCCTAATGGTGTCCTGCCATAATCCACCCCATGCAGCTTGAATATTCTGATGCAGATTTTGCAGTAGGTTGGGAGTGTTGACAGCACGTCCAATAGCTTCCCGCATTTTATGCAGTAGTGCATTACAATTGGCTGATTCCTTCTTAATGCAGCTACTTTTTGGTGATGAGTGTAAATAGGATGCAACCCTATGCCTTGTTTTGATTATCGTCAGTGATCTCCACACACAATTCCAAATTCCAAAATAAAAAAAAAAGTTTTGCATGTTCACATTATAAAACGAATGAACATTTCATGCCTGAATCATCACATACTGGCCTCAGACTCGACAGATTATAAATTTCACTTAATTTATTTATTTATTTATTTTTCCGATTATATCATGTGGACAAAAATATCGAGACACCTGCACATTCACCCTGCATTTCAAAAGACTCTTATCCTGCTTTTGTTGGAGTAACTGCCTCTACTGTGCAGGGAATGGTTTCTACTAGATTTCAGAGCATTGCCGTGAGGGTTTGATTGCATTCAGTGACAAACGTGTTAGTGAGGTCAAGATGTTGGATGATCATCACTTCAGCAACTTCCCAACTCATTCCTAAAAGGTTTGGATTGACCACCATCATTCAGGAGAACACGGGTCCACTGTTCCACAGCTTCATACCCTTTATACCATCATACCTGGTGCCAATAGGTTCATGTTTATCTATTGGCAGCACTTCTGTGTGTGTGTGTGTAACTGCATTTTGTGTCGGCAATGTGTGCAACTTAATGGTTGGCCACAAATATTTGGACATATAGTGTACTTTTGAGTGTGTGATGATTTTAGGCATGTATTCTGCTGGAGAATAAACTCCCATTGAGATGTGAAAAAAAACACCCTAATAACCAAGCTGCTCTTTCATATTGAACATTGGCATCTAGAATACCAAAGTCAGGTGTGTTGGATTAGGGTTGGAGCGACGTTTTGCAGGTTGGCTGATCTCCAAAGGCAGGTATTTTTTAACCTTTGTTGAAATAAAGGCTGAGGGCTCATCCCAGTTCTCTACCACTGTTCTCCACTCTGTCCTGATCAGTACACTCATAAGCGGCATATTTATCATTCAACATTCAGCAGCTGCATCGCCACTGCTTTCTACAGCTGTGGCTCTTGCTGTTGCTGTGTGAAAGCAGATCTCTCCTGCACTTCACACTGCAAAATTAGACTTCTCCAAACTGCTCCTGGCTCCCTTGACTGTATACTTTCCAAACAAGCTCTGCAACCTTCTTTCCAGCACACCTTTCCATGGGGAAAAACATGTTTCCAACTTTTGCCACTCAGTCAAATAAAGTCCTGAGCCAACATCTCACTAATTAGATCTTCTAGAACATGCTCCTTGTGCTCCTATTAAAGAAGAGTGTCCAGTGGAGATGCCACCCTGGTGGTATTGGACTCTAGCTGAGCTCACTTGGGTTTTTTTTTTGTTTTTGCTGAGGCAGTTTTTTCACCCCATGCTGTTTTGGCTTGGTGCGTTGGTGTTTTGGCATTGGATTGTCGCTGAGGGCTGCAGAGGTGATGGGAATTTGCTGATGATGTCAGATACCCCCTTCCAAGCCGCAGTACTGACTTTCCCAGCATGCATCAGGGCTTTTTTGGCAGCACAAGGAGAAGACAATCCACTTTTTTGTCTTTTTTCTTTTTTTTAACTGGGCATTTGGAGAAAGCTTTTCATGCTACCTCCTAAAGAAGGCTTATCAATCTATCCCTCTGTCCCCTGTAGTACCCAGTTTAGAATTCCAGTTCC
Organism: Acestrorhynchus altus; assembly: GCA_034509495.1. NCBI lineage: Eukaryota > Metazoa > Chordata > Actinopteri > Characiformes > Acestrorhynchidae > Acestrorhynchus > Acestrorhynchus altus. The sequence goes on from CM067515.1 coordinate 10,602,434, forward strand.
TTTCCTTTCTGACCATTTGATAGAACTTGACTTCCCTCAAGTTGTAGATTCTCAAACTTTTAAAGATACTGAGTGGCACACTTCCATTGTTTCAGAGAACTTTTAAGCGTTGCTTTCTGTTCCTAAGCCTTTTGGTGTCATGAGTTTGTATGACTCATATGGACGGGGCTCATAGGCCAGGTTTTCTGGATGCAGATTAAAAGCATTTTTCCAACTATTTCCTGCAACCAAGCTGTGTGATCACTCTCTCTCTCTTCATTTCCATGCATTTCCCTGTATTTGGAAAAGAACTGAAAACACATAGACTTGAGCTGATGTCAGCTAGAGGTTAAATTTCTCCAGCTAACATTAGCTAGATGTTGATCTGAGCCAGCCGGTGTAAGCTAGATGTCAAAATTCTATAGCTAATTTTGACTAGATGTTGAACTTTTTCTAACTTTTGCTGGCTGGAAGTTAAGTACTCTAGCTGATGTTAGCTAGATGTTAAACGTCTGTAGCTGATGTTAGGTAGATGTTAACTACTCTAGCTGATGTTGAATAGATGTTGAACGTCTCTGTCTGATATTAGCTAGATGTTGAACTTCTCTATCTAATGTTGGCTAGATGTTGAACTACTCTAGCTGATATTAGCTACATGTTGAACTACTCTAGCTGATTTTGGCTAGATGTTGAACTTCTATCTGATGTTGGCTAGATGTTGAACTTCTCTATCTAATGTTGGATAGATGTTGCTACTCTAGCTGATATTAGCTAGATGTTGAACTGCTCTAGCTGATATTAGTTAGATGTTGAACTTCTCTATCTAATGTTGGCTAGATGTTGAACTTCTCTATCTAATGTTGGCTAGATGTTGAACTACTCTATCTAATGTTGGCTAGATGTTGAACTACTCTATCTAATGTTGGCTAGATGTTGAACTACTCTAGCTGATGTTGGCTAGATGTTGAAATATAACTTTTGCTGGCTGGAAGTTAAGTACTCTAGCTGATGTTGGCTAGATGTTGAACTATTCTATCTGATGTTGGCTAGATGTTGAACTTCTCTAGAGGCACCCTACGCTTCATATTTTACAGCTTTCCCTGCTTCAACCACACCTGATGCAACTTATCAGCTTATTAACAAGCCTTTCAGGGGATGTGTTAAAGCAATAAGTTGCAGGGCAGGCATGCCTCCAGGACCAGGGTTGATGTTAGTTGAACGTTAAACTACTCTAGCTGATGTTGGTTAAATTTAACTGTTTAATATTCTAGCTGATGTTAGATGTTAACTACTCTAGCTGATGTTAGCTGGATGTTAACTTACTGTAACTGATTGGCTAGAGTTTAATTACTCTAACTGATGTTCACTAGAAGTCACACTGGTCCAGCTGATGTTGGCTAAATGTAAATACTCTAGCAATCTACTCTAACTTCACTTTCATGCTTAGGGAATTTCAGTTTGATGGGTTTGTGGGTTCTTTTGTAAATGCAAGGAAATGAAAACGATTATCAGTAGTGAATCTCTGCTAGAACCTATCTAGCCCTATAACATAACTGTGTCCTGAAAACTGACCTACTGTCTTCTAAGGGTAAATCTTTGGTGTTAAATTGCAGGTTCTGCAATTTGGGACACCCCGGTTTTAAGCAATGAAACAAGCAGTGGTGCCTTTAATTACTGTTTGGTCTTATTGAGAAGGATGACTTCTTTTACTTCATCATCGTATTAAAACTCTTTGTGTACATGTGTATGTTTGTGTGGTCCACTCTCATCAGAGCAAAGTCAGGACAGCGTGGCGGTTTTGTCAGACTCCAACTCCCTTCAGGATGTGTTCTTGGACCCCACCAGCTCACAGGACAGCAGCCAAAAGCTGGATTCTGCAAAATGTCCTACCTATTCTGAAGACACCAACACACTATTAAAAGACAAGTCCTCGACAGCAGAGGAACCAGGTATTGTGTTTTTAGAGTGAATGAAGCTGAATGTGTTGACTGTCACTGACTGTAATGCCTCTGAAGGGTGGAGCCACCCCTCTTGAGGCCAGTTATGTTCTCTGGAACTCCCAGACACGGTGTCCTGTGACATCACTTGTGGTCAAACCTGCCTTAAATACAACCTATTTAAACATTCAAAGGGTACATCTGGCAAATATATGCCATCATATTCATTAGATGGAACCACAAGATCATCTCCAGCATCGTCTTTTGGCACACAGACATCCGAGATCTCACAGTCCTAGATAGCACAAATTGAATTGGAGGGCAGCACTAGATCTTTACCATGATCTCTGAAGGTGCTCAGATCAACACCCTGCTAAAACGGTTATACAGACATCAGATTATACCTGGGCACACACTGTACTGACCACTTCAATTTTTTTGTCTCTTCGGGTCCTCATCCCCAGGTGCCTCCGAAGAGAAGCAAATGGACATCAGCTCTGTGACCCTTTCTCAGGAATCCTCTGTTACCCAGGAGTCCTCAGATACTACCATGTCCATCACATCTCCTGAAGTCACTGTACCCAAAAGCCTGACCAGTGAAACACCTAACCATCCTCCTGCCACACCCCTCCACACCACCCCTCCTAAGCACGGCCTTGTTAACCAGCTCGGGCCCTCAAGTGAGGGTAAGCGTCGGCCAGAGCCCCCCACCGCTCTGGAACTCCTAGAGGTGCCGCGATGTCTGCCTGCAGGGCGGGTGGAGCAGAAGAAGATGCTGGTGGACATGTGTGTGAGAGGGCTTTTTGTGTGCCTTGGTCGATTTCCTCAGCACTACAAGAGTCTCTATCGGCTCGCCCACCTGTACGCCTACAGCAAGACCCACAAGGTGAGGGACACTTACCCACACACTCACATATGGACATATAAGGACAGAATTTGAGAAGCCTGTACATCCTGGCATGTTTCTTAGATGAGCATACAGTGTTGTGAAAAAGTATTCACCCCCTCCTGTTTTTGCATATTTGTTAGAGGTACACTAATTCAGTAATATTCCCTTTTACTGAACACCTATATCAGTCATGGGAAAATAGTAATTGCCCTCCTTAAAAATATTAACTGTTTGTGCCACTCATTTGTGATAACTTGCATTGAATTGTTTACTCCGTTTTGGAAGAGAATTTTTAATTTGTTTACGTTGGACGGTTTTTGAGCATAAACTGCTGAATTTGAAGTGTGGACATTCTGAAATCTGAAACATTTAAATACCACACTGTTATAGAATAATCGAAAGGATGGAAGGAACCTGGCGATAAAATATGTATCGCAATACTGGGTTTACAATTCATTAAACTTTCATAATACAGCAAAATAAGCAAGGCCAAATTTCGCATTTTTAAAATACTATGTTGAGAAAACTACAGAAATACAAAAGAAATACATAAATTCAATGTGTTCCGGTTTTGCTCGACATTCTGCACGTCATCACTGTCACGTGGGCGTGGAGTGCATAGAGAGGTCACTGACAGGAGTGAAGTTGCATGCTCTACCTTGTTTGAAGCCTTGATTGTAGCCTTGTTTGTATCTTTTTTGTCTGTGTAAAACTGCCCTGCACCCTGCTGCTGAAACTCAGAAACAGCTCTTTGTTATCCCTGGTTATTTCCCAGTAACACACTAGTGAAAGGAATGCTGACAGTAAGAGAGATCTGAACAGCTCAGTTTCTGTACAGCATCACAGTATTAAGATCATCTCAAAAGAGATGCTCGCTCTACCAGAGAGGGGGAAACACAGACTTGTAGCTGAACAACACAGATCAGAACTAGGTTAACCATAGCATATCTAAATGTTACTGAACTGTATTAATGTGCTCATACTACAGATTAGAGAACGAATAAGTGTATGTGGGGGTCTTGTCATGAGAACGTTTGGGAACCCTTGCCTTTAAGCTGTAAGCTGTTGCCAACATGTGCTGCTAAGCTTAGCTCAAGCTGTTCAGTGTCTGAAATGAAAATAAAAAAATTTCCCTGCTGTACAAAAATCATACCAAACTGTGAGGTCTGAACCCCTTGCGGTCAGGGTTTAAACACAACACAAAACGAGTGACTGTCTGCCACCAGTCTTTAACATGTGACCTATGAAATAGGGCTGCCAGCAACAACAATTTTTCCATCATTTAATTAATTGACTGTTTTACTGATTAGTCTTATTTAAACAACTCCAAAATAAAAGGAATATGAAGTCAAATGAGATGCTGAGTCTGTCAACAAACTGTAGCTCATCATATGATACAGCACATGATCTAATATAATTTTGGCATTCTCTAAACAAAGTAATGTGCTTAAAATTACAGCAGAAATAAAATTTGTCACTGAGGTACACGCCCCCAACAAGCCTAAAGGCCAGAGCATAGTGGAATGCTCCAGTTTAACTCATCCTTTAAACCCAGAATGGGTAGAAACTTGAAACGGGGGACAGGTAGATGGCGCTCCTCCCATATCTCACAAGTGTACTGCTGGTCGACACAGGCGTCTGCCGTCCATTGCGTCAGAACTGGGGATCCGGCGTTCTCCTCCCAAGTGTGATGGCTGGCCGGCAAGGGTACAAATGGCGGCAGTTTGAAAACAGGTGTTAAGAGCAGAGGGTGAAAAATTGGAAAAAATGGCAATGGAGCTTAGTGATCAGAAAAGGCTCCCTGCTCCACTGAATCACAATCGGTCTGAAATCAAGAAACATCACCAACACTAGTTACTAAATTTTGGCAAAAAGTGGTCAGCTTTCCCCGTTTTTTTGTTTTTGTCCAATATTGTCCAATGCCATTATTGACATTTTTTCCTTTGCGAAAGGAGCTGACCCACAGAATTAATAAACTGGGTTGTTTCTCCACACTGATGCTGCTGTGTTCAATATTTACACCTTTGCTTTGAACTAATTTCAGGTAAAGTCATACTCTCCAGTTGGGAGTCTTGTAGAAACCTGTTTGTCAGCCAAGTCAGACTCCAGCTGCCATTCGTTTCAAACCGCAGGTCTGAATGATGCGGACAGATGACGACCTCATACATGCAAGAATTACTATATTAGGGAAAGTCACTTGAAGTGTTTTAGTAATTAAAAAAATTCAATTAAGTTTAAAAATGAAAGGCTGCGTCAACTGAAAATCATCAGTAAATCATCATGGATGATTAGTAGGGCTATAAAAACATATGTTTTTGAGAGTGAATATAGTATTGCTAAAAATAACTGATATATAGGTATTTAATAATCCATCTGCTTCATCTGAATATGGTCCTGAGAGGTATGATGCTGCGATTGTGTGTGTGTGTGTGTGCGCGCCTGTTCGTGCCGGTAAGCAGCTTGGCATGGGCACACCTTGCGTGGGCTGGGAACATGAGGTGGATAGCATGTGTGGGAGATGAAAGCTGTGCCCTTCTTCACTTAATGCCAACCTGGGCAAGAAGGGCAGCACTGTGCCAGCCTCTCACAGCCTGCTGGAGTGGAGGGGGGGCATGGTGGCTTTATTCAGCCTGACAGAAAACTCCAGTAGATAACAGCAGGGGAACTGACGCCGCCTGTGATTGTTCTGTGACAGCACTCGAAGCATGGGACAGAATCGGGGCTTCCCCGCACTTTCGTTTTGCCTGTGTGGTTAGCTAGTGGAACACTTTTCATACCACACCCTGACCAGCAATTTTCATCCAGTGCTTTAGTTTAGACCTAGGGCTTTCAGCAAACCACTAATACAGCTCTTGGCAGGTAGGTAGGTAATGACTGTGTTAAAGGTTTCAGACCAATAGTGTGTTTAACACACTAGTAAAAAAAAAATAGATCAGAGGAAGCTCATCTTGAATCTTAAATGGAGCTTTTCTCTGACAATTAAAGCAAACTTTCATTTAAGTCGATGCAGTGATTTTTATTTCAGCCCGTTTGTCCGTCGAAGGTGAAGTGGTCAGAAAGGGCAGAAGGGCAGCTGATGTTTCAAATACCATATCAAATACAAACGGAAAGATTTCAGCATAAGAACACGAATTTAGCTGCAGTTCATCAACGGAATGCTGCGTCCTACCAGCCTGTCTTAGCCTGTGTCTGTCTGCGAGCTTCGCGCTTGCGTGTGGTGTTTTTCAGTGTGTACATCATAAGGAGCTGCTCAGCATCGCGGCCCTGCATTAGCATCTGTATAACAGTGCCATTTCCCTGTGGGGGCAGAGAAAGCTCTATTGTCCTTTTTAAAAGAGAAATCTGCCTCTGATTATTAGAGTATCCATTGCTGCTGTGCGCGTGAGGCAAGCAGAGAGAGATAATTGCAGAAAAGCCTGTAATCAGACGTGCAGTGGGAGCTGCAAAAGTCGTCATGAACTGTGAGTCTGTGAGGCCTAACCTTGGTGGCGTGTGTGTGTGTGTGTGTGTGTGTGTGTGTGTGTGTGTGTGTGTGTGTGTGTGTGTAGGAAATATTGTTGCATAGCTTCCGTGGCGTGAGCCAACATGGCCTTTGTTAACCAACATTGCCTCCAGCTGATTTTATTTTCTATTTGTGTTTTTTTTTAGTGAAACTAGAGCTATAAAATCCAGCATTTCTAAACGTTGAGTTGTATGCAGTGCTGATCTAAGTTCAGTTTGAGTTGTTCTAAGAGGGGTTTTCATTTGCAGAGCAACACACAGTAGGAAATCCCCTGTTTCTGGCAGTAACTGCCTACTCAATGCAGGGCCTTGGTGGTATGATGCAACTTTCATTTTCTCACAGTTGAATCAACAAACGCTGACACGCCAAAGATCATGGGTTGGCAGCTTCCTCAGGGGACGATTTGGGAATGATGAAGTGGGAGCTAGGCCTGACAGTGGGTGCCAGTTGGATGGACATTCCATATCCGATGTTAATTCACTTTAAATTCATTAACTTGAAGGGTCAAAAAGGTGACCTGACAAATTATGAATGATCTGATGATCTTTATGGGGTTTTACAAGGCACCGTACTCTACAGCGGTGTTTCCCAAGCCTGCTCCTGGAGGCACACCTGCCCTACATGTTTTAGCTTGAACACGTCCCTGGCAACCCTGAAGGGCTTGTTAATGAGCTGATTGGTTGGATTAGTGTGGGGAGGAGGGTAAGCTCTAAAATACGCAGAGCAAGTGTGCCTCTACCAACACATTGCTCTACAGGTAGATCCGTTTGCAAACATCTGGTTTTGCCTAAACCTTCCTAAGAAAGAATCTCAAGATCAACATGAAGAGGTTCATGAGAGTGATTTTCAATGCTTTTAGAAGTTATATAACGCAAGTTGTAGTATTTTGCTACATTAGCAAAGGTGAAATCTATTCCAAATGGAGGAAAAGAGAATCTAAGGTTAAGTGATGAAGGGATGGTGGTTAAAATAGCTAACAGAAAAGAATACCAGGAATACTAGAAACTAGGAAAATGTGAAAAAATACGAGAATGGTGATGTGACTTCAGAATGGCTTCAGTTTTTTTTCCAGTACTTTAAGAAACATTTGTTCACCAAACCTTTTTGAGAATCTTAAAAACTACTTTTGCAGTTTTTGTGAAGATTCTGACTTCACTTGAAACAGTATAATCCATCATTATAACTGCCAGTAGTTCTGTCTTCATGAATCTGAAGTAGTCCCAAACAAATGAAAACAGTGTTTTGTCTTAAGAGAAAAGACATTTTTAAGAAAGATTTGTGAAGATGAACCTTTATCCTAAGTTTTTAATCCGAACTACTTTGCAGTGGTTTACTGTTGCTCTAGCTTCTTTATCTAAAAGCCTTTTCAAAGTAAAGGAACATTTAAATTGATAGTTATAACCCTCCAATTTTGTTTCAGGCCATCACTCCATCCCTCTCGTCATCGGTTCCTCTTTCCTCCCCCATTGTGTTGCATTTGCTTCACGACACTTGTGCTCCAGTCTGTGTGGCAGACTATTAAGAGAGATTAATTCATCCCTTAAATGTGCTCAACCTACCGTGGCTAATGAGATTTTGTAAGAATTGCAGTTAAAGCGTTTATCTGGTGTAATCGCCTGTAGTTGTGTTTATGTCCCAATCGCATGAGAAAGAGAGTGAATTCCTGAGGTGCTGATAAACACCAACACACACTTTCATTTATGCAGCGTGAACCAGAGTGTGTGGGGGCATTTGTCATGCCACAGTGGTGTGTGTATGTGTAATATATATATATAAAGTGTGTGTGTGTGTGTCTGTCTTAAAGAGAGCAAGAGAGAGATATGATGGATGTGTTAGTGGTGTGAAAGTAATTTTACTGATGTGGAGTAATTGTAGATGGCGGTAACAGAAGCTGTCATTAGAGAAGCTGATGACTCATAACCAAAGATGAATTCCTCCGACGTTCCTTCAGGTCCCGAAGTGGAACATCTGTGTGTTTTTGAAAGGAAGAGTGTACAGTCACATACACACAGACACATGCTCCCACATGTATGAACACTGACTGCATGCATGTTGTGTCTCTCTACAGAACCTGCAGTGGGCAAGGGATGTGTTGCTAGGGAGCAGTGTCTCATGGCAACAGCTGAAACACATGCCAGCACAAGGACTTTTCTGCGAGAGGAACAAGACCAATTTGTTTAACGTAAGTCTCTCACACGTACCTTAATACGGATCAGTCATTCCTTCAGTCGTAGGTTTGCTCACATAGTTGCTTCATAGTGCAAAACTAAATTAAAGTATATTGGGAGACGCCAGAGAGAATGTCAGAAGTAGAAAACGGGCGTTTGTTGGGGTTCCCCATCAAAAGTGCTCTGCTGTAGGCTCCTGAGTGGCGCAACTGTCTAAGTGCTGGGAGATCTTTAACAATGCTATGCCTGTCCATTGCCAGGAGTGCAAAAGATCATAACTGAACTGGGAGGTCATTGGGAGGTCACATAGGTGAATCCCATACTTTTGGAGTCTTAGAGAGGGTAGAATGGCCCTTGCTTCTCTCCCCAGGTGCAAGTGACAGCCCTTTAATGAAAATTAAAGGATAGGCCGTTACAACCAATCAGAACAAAAAGGGTTGGAATTAAGAACCCATGCTGTCTTGAAACAACTACACTAAAAACATTGCACCAGTCTCACATCTTTACATAGGGATGAAACAGCACTTGTACCTGACCGGGACGTTATTGTTTGGTGTAGTGCTGGGCAAAATGACCTCAAATCAGTATCATGATTAAGTGAACATTTCATCTCGATTATGGTTAAGAGATGAGTATTTATTTTGCCCTCATAGTTGACAAGGTTTATACTGTAAATGTGCTTAACTGTTAAAGCTGGGATTTTGTTTCTGATGACAGCATGTCTGTCAGCTGCATCAAGCAAACATTTTGATGGTATTGAAATAAACAGTTGATTATTTGGACGAATTGTCCAGATAACTTCAAATTATGTAGCTATCAGCGTTTAAATTTATTACACTTTTTTGTATTCGACCAATTTTCTCACATGAATTTAGACATGCCAATTCCCCAACCCCATTATATTACTCCCCCATCACATGTGATACTCCCCACACTAGGGGGGAGAAGGTGAGCAGATGCTTCCTCCGATACATGTGGACACCAGCCTACCTCCTCTTTTTAAACTGCCGTCATTTGCATCCACACTGGACAGCTAACGCACTCGGAGGAAAGCGCCAGGTCTCCGGGTCTGATGCAGTGGCTGACAGATACCTGTGCCGTCCAGCATCACATTGAGTATGTGATATGTCGATAGAGCGCCATCTACCCACCCAAATAGGGAGAGTAGGCCAATTTCTCTCTTCCTCTGACTCCGGCTGCCGATGACAAGCAGCAGGACCCGGGAATCGACCTTGGATCATAGTGGTGGCGCTATGTTTTACACATTTGACAGAGAACACTGAAGACAAAGATGAATATCTTATTCAAACCTAAAGCAAAAATTCAGATTTCACTGGCTGAGAGCAATGCAGGAATTGGGTATGGTGGGATTTGAATAATAAAGAGAGTTTACCTTGCTTTTGTTGGAGTTTCGGTCTCTGTTGTCCAGGGAGGGCTTTCTGCTAGATTTTGGAGCATTGCTGTAAATATTTGATTGCATTCACCTAATTTCCAACTCCCAATATCACTCCAGAGAACTCGGTTCCACTGCTCCACCGCGTAGAGCTAGGCTGCTTCATACCCCTCTAGCCCATGCTTGGCATTAGACATGGTGCCAATAGGTTCATGTTCATCTGCTCCTATTAATTTGTTCTTCTTTACAGGGACTAGGCAAGCACTGTGTGTGCATTTGCACACCTGTGTCAGCAATGGCTGCAATGTAAAGTAGCTGAATGTTTGGAACATTTCTGCACTTATTGTATCTTACATAATGTGGACATTTTGAACAGCAGGAAAACGATAACTGCAGTATATTCTGACAGTCTTCTGCAGAGCCCAAGTTCACACCACTCTGCTCTGATGGATTATGATCACTTACAACATGGATTAAGAAGCACAGCTCGTCACAGACCGTAATTCGTCAGCTGCATATGATCGTCGATGAAGAAGTGTATATGTGGAGAGGGGTCACGCTGCTGTCCATGATTTATGCTCTTATGAGTGCGTCTGACACACACACACACACACACACACACACACACACACACACACACACACACAGATTAGTGAAAGTCTTTTCCTTTCTGAAAAACTGGCTGGATTTGCAGACCTCGCCCCATGCCATGCTGCTGACAGATGGTAGTACTGTGCTGTGTGTGTCTGTGTATATATATTGTTTTTTTTCTTGTCACTTTGTGTGTGTGTGTGTATGTGTGTGTGTATGTGTGATTGGAGGGCCTTTTGGCACTCAAGTGCAAGCCCAGCTGAGATGAGGACATAACCTTTGTGCTTTACAAAATCTGTCTGTGTGTGTGTGTGGGGCTTGGAGGGAGCTGTCCGTGGTCTCTGCATGGGCGTTGGAGTCTTGCAGGGTGTTGCCGCACTCTGGGTGGTTGAGCTGGGGCCGTCTGGCACTGCCAACCTGTCACCCCCACTGTGTCGCCCACCTGTCCTAGCTCCCACGACAGCCCCCCACCCCTCCCACACTTATACTAAAACCACCCTACACACTCCCTAAACAAAGTTCCATCACTGTGCTACATAAAGCTGCACACAAGCTCTAAAGGTTCCGAAATCATAGAAACAACATAGAACAAACTGTATTGTTTTGTTTGTTTGAAGAAATGTGATGTGATATGCTTTTCCATGAGGTCCATGTATGGAACTGAAGCTGCTAATGCAACACATTTCCATTGGACCATCTGTTTATTTGACTAACTCTTAGAACCAGAGCCAGGCCGCTGGCTACATGCCAGTGTTCTAGGCTTCATAACTCAGACGGACAAGAACCTGCAGACATGATACACATCATAACAGCAACTTACCTTAACGTACCATCCCTGTGGTGCCTGGCATGTCATCAACCAGTGAGTAATCCAGCTCAGGAAAAATCCACTCGTTTCCAGGTGAATTAAATCCCAGTTTAAATGCCATAGCAGCCATTTGGTGCATGCAGACTGCGCTGTCTGTAAGTATGTGCTCTGATTCCAACTGATCAACAAGGAGGAAGGGAGCTGATGCGATTTACCCAGTTATTGGGTTACAGAAAATGAGAAGGGAGGGGCTGTTTGCACTCTTTTTTTGCTCACACTGTTCAATTATCAGAATAAGAGGGATAATATTGGTATATGCATAAATAATTAAAATTGTATTTTTTTTTTTTTATCTTATTGTCAAATATTATGAAGAACTTACAAAAAATGTCAATTTTACTATTGCAAATGACTCGTTTCCATTTCCAGCAAGATTGCAGAATTATTTCTTTAGTGTTTACACATTTTAGTGGATTCTCTGCTTCAGTACCTCCTCTGCAAACCTCTGAAAGGGCTTGTTACTGAGCTGATTAATTGAAACCGATGTGTTGGGAGTAGGTAATCCACTAAATATGCAGGGCAGGGATGTGTCAGACTGCATTTCTCAATTGAAGACAAAATTGAGTAGTCTTGGATCTCCTGAAAATAAAATCTGGCATGTGTGACTCTCTCTAAGCCACTGTATATTATACTGCACATTATATTATATATACTGTAAGAATTAAGCTGCCAACATAACCTGGTTTGATCTCACCAGTGTTGTGGTGTCACAAACCGGAACACATTTCCATATTACAGTCCTCTTAGCCTGAAAGCATTTGAGTTGTTGTGCCTTTACAGGAAAATGTAAGTTAATAATGTTTTGCATAACGTTGACATTGTGTCGGGGTGGTGACCAGCCAACATCCTGACATCACCAATGCTCTGGTAATTGAATGCAATCAAATCTGCACGCCAATGCTCCAAAGTGTAGTAGAAAATCTTTCCTACACAGTAGAGACTCTTTCCAATACCCCTGATTTCAGAGGAAACGACAAATGAGCAAGTGTCCCAATACTTTTGTCCGTCTTGTGTGTGTCTATATATATGTGTTGTATATAGAAGGGGATTCAAAATCTGCTCAGATTAGAATAGAATGAGGTGATGTACTCAAGACTTTGATCGACTCGGGTTTCGATTTGACATTTAGATGTATGTTAGGCTGAGTTTGTGATGCTGCTTAAGCTGTTGCTTTCTCTTTCTTCTCTCTCGCGCTCTCTCGCTCTCTGCTGAGTGTATGATTTGGGTCACACTGTTCTCATTTGCTTCAAGCTTTGACTTCAGTTACTTTGATTTGGACGTGAACACAAACACATACAATCACACAAAGTTGCTCGCGCTCGCACTCACACATATGTGCTTACATATGCTTCCACCCACACACACTCCCACAGCGAGAGGACCACACCGCTGCCGATTTGTCCAAAGATCAACACCAAAACCTACCTGGGAATCATCCTGACGAGTTCATTTATCCAGCACAGTTTCCTTCCTTCTGCCGAGTTTGATTAAGATTTAATTTTTTTTTTTGTTGCATTTTTTTTTTTTAAGTGTATCAAAAAAACAGCTCCAGATCATGATGCTCCCACCACCATGCTTCACAGCTGGTGCAGTTGTCTTGGAGTTGAATGCCTCACCTTTATTCCTCCAAACATTTTTCTTTATTCCTCCTGAAGTCTTTCTGTTTGTTCATGTCGATCAGCTGCAAGCTTGTTGATTTTTGAAGACAGCATGGACAGCAGCAGCTTCTAAATGCATGATGATGATGATAAATTCGTTTCACTGTAGATGGTCAAAGTTCATTGGGTTGTTCTTGACCGCCTTGAATGGAAGAGGCTGTAGGAGACTGTAGTGGAACTGACATGCACCACAGGTCCTCACAGTCAGCAGCTTTTTGTTTAGTTTAGTCCTGTTAACAAACCTGGAATCCAGGTGTGTGAGGGAGACCTTACATTCGGACTTTGTCCTTTTTACAAAAGCCCGTCTTCAGTTGTGGAAGACACTACCTGCACCATGTTTAAAGTCTTCTTAATGCATTGTAACTATGCACTGCCTAATTTTAGTATTTTGGAATAGGAAGGAGGTGTAGATGGAGGAGAACTATTTTCAAACCACGGTTCCTTACAGTCAGCAGCTTTTTGCTTACTTTATCCCTGTTAACAACAGAAAACAGAGACACCAGGTGTGTGCGCGTGTGCGCGTGTGTGTGTGCGTGTGTGTGTGTGTGTGTGCGCGCACGCACGCATACACATGGTTAACAGGGTGGAACCACAAGAGGAAGGGGAAATGAGCAGTCTGTTCATTCTCTTGCTTTCACATACTCTTCCTCTAATGCACACCCTACTGTCTTTTCCCCTTTTTGCTGATAGTCTCTCTTTCTTCTCTCTCTCTCTCTCTCTGTGTGTGTGTGTGTGTGTGTGTGGGCGGCCCCTGCTGGCCCAGAGAAGCTCCTCTGTGCTCTCATTGGCTGAAATGACCTGAACAGGGTGGGCTCTTGGCTTGTGTACAGAGATGGAGAGAAAGAAAGTGGGAGGAGGGGGAGTAGTGAGAGAGAGAGCGCAGTGTGTGTGTGAGGGAGAGAGAGAGGGAGGAAAAAAGCACAAGAAGACTGTGATCAGAGCATGGAGAGGCAGTGAGAGTGAGTAAGGGAGGGAGAGAGAGAGCGTGGGCGTTTTGTTTTGCGATGGCAGCTCTGCTTGGAGGAGAGAGAGAGTGTGCGTGTATTTGAACTGCACTCGTTCGCCCAGTCTCTTCTTCTTCTTCTTCTTCTTCTCCCTCTCCTTTTTCTCCTTCTCCTTCTCCTCCTCCTCCCACCGCACGCGTACAACCCATTCCCTTGAGCCTCGGACCCTCGGACAGCACCATGAAGTCTAAACATTTCTGAAAAAAGGAAAAGAAAGAATAGGAAAAACAAGCTCGCCTCCCACCATCCAGTTCAGGCAGAGTAGCCTCTCCTCGGTGATGGTGAGTTGCTCTTCTGTTTTCCTCAGCATTCTGATAGTAGTGTTTCTACCACAGCTGCTGAGGTGTGTTTCTACAGGAGGAATTCTTCCAGTGTTGTGCTGCTGGACTTGGGTTTGACCCAGGGGAGGAGTTATGGAGAGAGAGATAGAGAGAGAGGGGGAATGGGAGAGAGACACTGAGCTAGAGAGGGTTAGAACCGGTCAGTGTGTGGAACATCTGCCATGCTCTTTGATGATACTTTGGTCCAGATGAGTAAAGTTAATGAGCTTGGGGTTCTAGTCCGGTCTTGTTTGGTTTGACTGGACTGTTTGGTTCTATTTGGTTCTTGATAAAGGAAAAAACAAAACTTGTGAACGGATTTTATTCCAAGTCATTCTGGAGCATTTCTAGGCCGTCAGTGTGAAGAACACCTGAGAGATATTAAATGATGTTCGTGTCAAAGTGAAAACAGCAAAACAAATGGAGATTAACAAGCACGGGGTCTTAACTTGTCTTAGTTTGGTTTCTTTTAAACTGGACTTTATAGTTCTGTTTTCGTCTCACGAAATCTAAAAAAGGGTCTCCAGTGAGTAAACGTTGTGTATGTCCGTTGGTGCCGTCACACTAAAACTCCAAAGGTATTCAGCAGAGCTTCTGACATATAGAAAATCTGATTAACTTCAATGGACGTCTATTCGTTTTGGAGCATTTCTATTGGTCCATTCATAACAGACTTAATAATAGACGGTACAGCATGAAGAAGAGTGTTGGAATGTGGAAATCGGCAAAAGTGTGGTCCAAGCTTTTGCACAACAGCATCGATGTACACAATCCGAGCACAGACTCATGTGCACCTCGTTGTTTCTACACTTTGTGCATAATTTGGTGAACTCCACAGACCATACAGGAGCACTTTGCAGTTCTATATTTACAGACTGTCGTCCATGAGTTTCATTTGTTCTCCTCCTTTCACCCTGATCATCAGTGGTCAGGACCCCACAGGACCACCATTGGGCATGTATGATGTGGATGGTGGGTCATTCTCAAAACTGCAGTGACACTGACATGGTGGGGGGGTTACTGCCACTGTGTTGTGTTGCGTTGTTGCATGGTGTTGGGTTAGCGTGTGTTGCATTGGTACGAGTAGATCAGACACAGATAGGAAAGAAACTGAAAGTAACCTGTTGCTACAGTCGAACACAGTAGAAAGATGGATTCCTATTTCATAATTATTTCAATTTAAGATGTGTGCAAAGTTTTATTTCATAACAAACCATACGACAGTGCCACAAATACCTGAGGCTGGGAGACAATAAAAAGTCGAACAAGGTCGTTTCTGTAGTGAAATGATTGTATTAGTTTGCTCATTAATTTTATGAAGGGAATTCTTCATTCATCCCATTGTTCATAAAGACGTGTGTGTGTGTGTGTGTGCGCGTATGTGTGTGCGCGTATGTGTGTGCGCGTGTGTGTGCGTGCGTGCGTGTGTTGACTTTTCTCGTGATGCTTTCCCCGCGGTTCTGTGTCTCATCAAGTCGAGGGCAGCCGTAATGACCACAAATGGAGCGAAAGACTCAGAAACCGCATGAGTCAGAAAAGCCGGGAACCTCCTCTCCTCCCCCCTCTCCCTCCTTACCCGTGTCCCCCCTCGCTCTCCTTGCCTTTTCTTCTCTCCGTTGAGCTCTTTTAGCTTCTGGAGAATGGTAACTCTGGAATTTGGAAAATGCAGAAACAAATCTGAGCATTTCTTCCCACGCGAACACCACTGACCCTCTCCACAGTTCACGGTCTTGGTTCCGTCTCTCTAAAGGATTTTGTTCCAGAACTGATCCGAGTGTCACTCGTCTCTAAACTCGTACAGTTATGTAAAGATTATTATCAGCAGTTTGGAAAGAAGTGCATGGCTGGTTTGGTGTTACTCTGAGAGCTGGTAGCAACAAGTAATCAAAGTTACTCAATCAGTTCTCAACAGTCACAGTTCTTAGACAGCAGAACCGTAGACAGGTTTGGAATGAGCTAGAGATGCACAAAAATGAAAATATTGGGCCCAAAACAGGAAAATATTTGGGCAATGACTGTATACTGAACATTTATTTGCATGGATGTAGTAGCTTAACTGTATATGTCTTGTTAGATAAAGAACCAGAACCTCCCATTGACAATCCAGCAGAACAGTCTCTGTGAACGGCCATTCTTGGGTCATTGTCTGGTACCTTAACCCTTTAGCAAGAACAGTCCCTCCAGTGGGATTTGCTGTGGCTCGTTTCTGGTTGGTTCGCTCCCACGTGTGGGACTGGAATGTTTGGTGTAGAACGTTCAGCTTCAAACTTCATGCAACAGTCAGCTGTAATTCCACTAGTTGGTCTAACATGCTTCCACCTGTCATACCTTTCACACACTTGCTCGTTTGGTTCCGTTATTGTTGGCTAAAACAGTGTGATTATGTTGTGCTTTGCAAGCCGTTCCTGTGATCAGCACGTTGTCACACAACCTCCGAATAAATATTTCTAACATTACGTTCAGATCCTGCCGATTGCGCTCACGAGGTTGGAGGCTTTTTCTCTGGATGACGCAGAAGCTATGGAGACAAGAACGTAAGTGCGGCGCTGTTTTAAGGTGCCGTTTCAGCGTACGGCAGACTTTAAGTGCTGGTTATCAAGTTAAAATACATGAAAAGCAGCTATAAAACTCAAAAAGTACCACAGAATTCTTGATGTGATCTTGTCCACCTTGTTACTGCCTGCTGATTCCTTACTGAGTTACAGTCACACTCTAGAACTTCCACCTCGCTCTTGACAAAAGTACGGACACAACTCCTGTGCAAAAGGGTAAAAGTGCTTCCACACAGACGAGGTGGTTGCAGCGTTTGAAAATAACCCCTCACTCCATGCTGGTTGTGATTCGATCCCGTCATGTTAAAAGGTTCGGGGCTCGTTCTAGGTTCTAGGCGATGCCCCTGCAGTATAGTGGTCACAGTAACAGTGCCTCCATCATATTTGACTGATGTGTTACGCTTTACACTGGACCACTTTCTCAACCTCGTCACACTCTGGTTCATCTTGGTGTCATCTGTCCAAAGCATCTTGTTCTTTTAAACGAGGTACATTACAAGTCAACCAATCACAAGAGGTTGTTTTCCTATCAGTTTTAATCCGCAGTAGTTTAAGTTTAAGGTTTAAGGGTTCACGTAACTGAATTATAATGGGTTTTGTTTTGGTACATAAGCCCACGTGAATCTTATCTTTAATTCCAGGGGAAATTCTAAAATACAAAGATCAGAAATGTTGGCGATGGGCCTTTTCTTAAAGTAAGTCTGTTTACACACAAACATGCATGTATTTCATCAATGGAGCCGTTTTATTTGGCCGGTACCACGCGACTGGTTCTAAGAGCCCTTACCCTGGGAAATGTTAAAAGCATCCCATTTCTTTGCCTTAAGAGGCTTTTAGGTTGCTGTGGCGGTTCAGTGGTTATGGAAATAATGCCTGCTTGGGGTTTTATGGTACATGTATTCATTCTGCACCGTAACAGCATGGGGTGGTCAGTGGTTTGGTGCATGCAGTAGCTTCTGAGTGTGGAGACTGACGAAAGCAATGGGAAACCAACCTTCATGATCACGGGTTCCACACGTTTGCTGAGTGAAGCGGCGAGCAGGTTGGTGGCTTTATAGATTGTGTTCATGTGACTGACTATGCTTGTGAAAGTCCAGTTTTGCTGCGCCTCAAACACCCTGCTGCTAAACTCCGATAAGAACCCAGACTGGTTTTATCCCTGTAACACGTCACTGAAACCAGTACTGAGTGTAAGAATGACCTGGCCAAAATGAAATCTGAATGCAGAACAAACGAGTCGTTATTTTAAAATAACAGTGCAAGTGAGCACAAGTGAGTCTTGGCCTGAAGCGGTTTGGGAACCCTTACCTTAAACTGTACGCTGCACTGGAACTGTGACAAACTGTACACCATAGATACCATTTACACTGCAGTGCCTCCATCGTGTTTGTCAGATGACGTGCTTTTAACATTCCTTTACCCCAGATTTATTTCTTTAGTGGTCAAACCATCTGATTTCCACGTGATGATGCACGTATCGTTAAGAACAAACTGTGAAAAATTTAATGAACTGAAAAAGAAAATGTGGGAAAAAATGAAACGACATTTGGGAAAATAATCGGGGCTTGTTTTTACAAATCGATAATGAAAACAATTATTGACTGTCGAGCTGAGCGATATGTCTGAAATCATCGTTTCTGCTTAAGAGAAATGGCGACGTACGATCTGCAGTGTTCGTCTGTAACTCCGGAAACATGCTGTCTATTTGTGAACATCTGAGGATCTAATATATATATTTGAATAATAATCTGTTTGAGTTTATTTACTGACTCCACAAACTGCACCGGTGACACATTATGGTAATATTATCTTGTTCGGAATAGTTTGGAATAGGCTGTGTCTGCGCTGTAATAGTTTTCTGACAGGTACAGGAAAACGTGCCTCAGCGGCCGATGGTGTTTATCGCTTTAGCTCGTCAGCTTCTTTTGACAGTGCGGCGCAGTTTGATTGATGTTTCTCGTGTCATGTTTAGAGCTGTGCTTGCCGCGTCTGAAACTTAGTATTGGTTTCTATCTGCGGGTTCGTGGAGGAAACCTGGGTAGCCGTGCGTGTGTGTGTGTGTGTGTGTAGTGAGGAGTTGATCATTCCAGGCTGGTCTGATTGACTGAGCTGCTTCAGTTGAGAGGGGGCTGCACAGTCTTCACTGCTCTGCTTTTAAGAGTGCAATGATTTTGCTGTCACTGCGTTTCGATCACATTAGAGGCTCCCACAGGCCACTTCAGCCACGACGGGTGGACATGTGAGATTTCCCCCACCTAATGACTGTACTGTATGTTCTTGAAGAGGCTTCTCTTCATGTTCTTGGCAATGTGAGCCACGCGGCAGGTTCAAAATGAGCAATCGGGAATGTTCCTGGAATAGAACATGCTTATCGGTGTCTTGGATTTGAAGTTCTTGTACTGGTTTTTCATTTTATTGGGAAAATCGTTTCACGTTCTTTGTAAATACCAGTCCATTAACCTCCTTAGGTCTCCAGCTGCTGTGTTTCTGCTCGTTTTTTGGTGCTGGTACCTGCTTCACTTTCCGTTAGTATGGCTACCCTCGGAAAACAGCTGGTGACCTTGCAGAACACTAAAGCAATTGTTTAGGGTTCTAGACTCTAGAACATTATCTGAGAATATCTGAACAGGTTTCCAGGTTATTTTAATGCATTGCTATCAACAGAGCAAATTTATAAAGAGAATTTGTGGTAGCTGGCTATGTTGGTTAACCAGTTTAGGTACCAGATAGTCAGTCATGATAAATTACGTTCTTGACTCTTAATTGTACAACAATTAATTCATTAATTTTACCCATTTTTTTCACCCCTACTAATTTAGACGTGCCAATTACCCATTCCCCCAAGTAGCCTCCCACATTACATGCCCTGCTCTCGACGCCAGGGGGGAGAGATCGTCCACATTTCCTCCAAGTCATGTGACCATAGCCTACTGCCTCTTTTAGAACTGCTGTCATTTGCATCGTTACCGAGCAGCCATCGCACTTGGAGAACACCGGATCCCCGGATCTGACGCAATGGATGGCAGACGCCTGCGTCGACCAGCAGCGCACTTGTCTGCTACTCACCCCCCGAGAGAGAGCAAGCCAATTTCTCTCCCTCTGGACCCCGGCTAATTTTACCCACTTTTACCCCCAATTTTGAAGTGCCAATCCCCCAACCCCACTAGGACTCTCCGACACTAGGAGGGTGTGGACAAGCACATGCCTCCTCCCATACATGCACCATTACTGGGCAGCCAATGGGCTTGGAGGTAAGTGCCAGATCCCCAGCTCCCAGTGCTGCTGGAGTGTTTAAACCCCTCAGTGTCACTGCTGGAATGAGAATAGTCCACCAACCAGCAATATCCAGCCAACAGCATCCTGTGGGCTGCGTCCTGTGGGCTGCGTCCTGTGGGCAGCGTCCTGTGAAGACTCTTGAAGGACTAGAGGATGATCAAGACACAGATCAGCTTCTTTGGACATAGGGTTTAAACACTGTTTGATCAGCTCATACAAGTTTAGCAACACACACTGACACACAACCTTGTGTCAGTGTCACTGCAATGCTGAGAATGACCCTCCCACTCATATAACACCTGCTCTGTGGTGGTCCTGTGGGGGGGGGTGACCACAGTTTACCACTTTTTAAAATTATTTCTTAATGTATTTATGGTAAACGGTAATGAACAGGGTTATTGCATATGAATTCCTGCTAGTGTGCTGAAGCAGGTAAACTGCTAGACTAGAAAGCTTCTCTGTCGCTGAGACAGCTGTTGGTATGATTTTGATGAAGACTGGACACTGTGCTTCCCCTAAACATCCCCATCCCCCATCCCACTCCTTCAGTATTAGAAGAGTGTTGGAGAAAACCAACATGAAAGAGAGATTAGGTCACCATCTCACTGCTGCACTTACACACACATCTCACTCTTCAGACAGAAAAAAAAGAAGTCTAGTATTGATCATGTTCCAGTGTTTGTTGTTTGCTGGATCTCAGGCCTCTCAAGCTTCTGGTGGAGGCTTTGAAAGCTCCTGAGTCTCTTTTGGATGGTTTGGTGGCTTTAGTTTATGATGTTTATTTAATGCACATAGCTGATTGGTGGTGTTCCCACTGTTCTTTACTTTATCCAGGGGTTGATGTCATTGCCCAGTTTAGTTCCTAAAGGAATAGCTCTGCAAAAAACTCACATTTTCCCCCTTATCCCAAATATAGTTGATGGGCAGAGGCATGCTTGGTGTCTGTCCATTCTAGGGCTGAAACAAGATTTAGTTATGCAAACTTTTTGATCTTTGTAATTTTGAGATTTATTATATTAATTTACAGGGTTTGAACAATGAAACTGAAACACCTGTCATTTTAGTGTGGGGAGGTTTCATGGCTAAATTGGAGCAGCCTGGTGGCCAATCTTCTTTAATTGCTCATTGCACCAGTAAGAGCAGAGTGTGAAGGTTCAATTAGCAGGTAAAAGCACAGTTTTGCTCAAAATATTGCAATGCACACAACATTATGGGGGACATTCCAGAGTTCAAAAGAGGACAAATTGTCGGTGCACGTCTTGCTGGCGCATCTGTGACCAAGACAGCAAGTCTTTGTGATGTATCAAGAGCCACAGTATCCAGGGTACTGTCAGCATATCATCAAGAAGGACGAACCACATCCAACAGGATTAAGTGTGGACGCAGGAGGAAGCTGTCTGAAAGGGATGTTGGGGTGCTAACCCGGATTGTATCCACAAAATATCATTCCCAAGACGAATTGACGCTGTATTGGCTCCAAAAGGAGGCCCTAGTACACCATCCTAATAAATTGTGGTCTAAAACCAGGTGTTTCAGTTTGATTGTCCCCTTAAATGACGTCCAAATATTTCTCCGCTTTTAATGAATGCTACTACTAGTAGCTACTTTTATATTTCACCCATTGCTGACACAGCTGTGCAAGTGCACATACAGCCTGTCTAGAATAGGACAGTAGGGGACATTAACATGAATCTGTTGGCACCATGCCTAATTCCAGGTGTGGGCTAGAATGGTATAAAGCTCCCCATCCTTTGAACTGTGGAGCATTGCAATGGTGTTCTCTGGAATGGTGCTGCATCCAATATTTTGGGACGATCGTCCAACAGGCTGACCTCACTGATGCTTTTGTCAATGAATTCAATCCAGTCCTCACAGCAATGCTTTAAAATCTAGTAGAAAGCCTTCTCTGGACAATGGAGAGAGTTACTTCAAAGAAAGAAGGATATACTTTAATACCCTTGATTTGGGAAGAAAAGATGAAAGAAAACGTGATCCATTTTAGTAAATATTAGTTTGACTTGATGAAATTAATTTCTAAAATTAGAAACAAGTATTTCTACCTATTTAGGCCAGAATGGTCATGTTGACTACTTCCACTGAAGATCATGCTGTTATTTCCCACTGTTCCAGTGTGGCTTTTATCAAACAGACCACTTAGGCTCAGGTTTACGGCAGATTTAAACGCTGCAGTCAGAATAATCTAAACCAGATCAGGCAGGATGCCACAGCAAAAGAGAATAAAGTAACAGTTTCATGACACTGTGAGCTGAAGCTGCCCGAGGAGCCAGTGGATATGTGTTAAACTGATTAAACGCTTGTGTGAACTGCACACTAAAGCACCTCCACTGTTTACATTAGTTTTGGTCCCGTTACCTTCACACATGTGGGCTGCATCTGCCCATACTTGACATTAATCTGTTGATAGACGCCACGTGTCTCACGCTGGTGTGTTGCCAGTTCAGCAGGTTGGCTTTCCCCAAAAAATGAACGAGACGATCTGTTTGGGTTCTACCGTGCTGTTATTATTGTAGCAGCACTTGAGACCTGTTCCAGGTCGTGGAACAGTTCTATTTTTGACCGATTTAATTGTCCCTGTGTATTCCTGTCCCAAATTTGTACTGCTTTTCCATTTCTTTATGTCCCCTCTATTGTTTAAAGGGTGCCGATCGTCTAGTCCAAGTTCCTGTTATTAATTAGAAAGTCTGAAGCATCCATAAAGCATCCATAAAGCCCACTATCTGTAATTCAAGATTTTTAGACACCCCCCCCTGCAGATCAAACCAACCAGAGTTCAGTTTGATCGGCACCAAGACCGTCTCTTTTGGTTGGACCAAAGTTCTGGTTTCTGACACACTGTTATCTAGAACAGTGGCCAAACAAGTAGCTCAGACAAAAGCTTGAACTAGGAATGAAATTGACCGTTTTTGGAGATCTGTTCTTTCTCATGATCCTTAAAAAGGCAGAGAAGATCAGTACTTTTCAAAGTTGGGTATTCCGGTTTGTATTACTTTTTTCCCCCCACAGTGCAGGATTTCGGTGGACTGCTTCTGCTTTAGCCCGCGTTGTATTGGCAGTAAATTGAGGCATCTAAGTGGGATGATGTCAGATAATCAAAGGCACTGTGCCATATAAATGGATGTACAGTATGAGTGCAAATCTAAAAATAGCCCCTCCCTCTCATATGCAGGGATTCCGCTCCCGCTGTCAATGCGTTACATAATTCCATTAACTGCACCAGTGCAGCCTGAGCTGAAGCATGCCAGCGACGCGATGAAGTGACACTGGCTCACTCCGTTCTGATGGCAGAGCCCATACTGCTGTTTTTCACCTTGGCTACTTCTCAAGCTCACATGCCTTTCGCTCCTGGTGGGGGAGGGGGCTTAGGGCCGAAAAATTGGGGGGGGGGATACATTGATGTGAGCATACATTGCAGTTGCAAGTCAGCCTGTTATTGCACTGATGCAATGATCATTTACTTGATAATGAATTATTATTGAGTCATGCAACCATGTTGTTGAAATATTAGCTGGCAGTCGTCGGGATGATATTGCGTACTCCAGTCATTCCAGATTCATCGAAAGGTCAATTATAATCCGTTCTTTTCTAAAGGAACACACATGATCTGTTCATTATACTATATACTGTATTTATTATGGCCTGCATTAGTACATTGTTAGAGATCTGTTACATTGAATTAATTTTGATAATGCAGAAAAATCACTTCATCACACTGTTGGGCACATTGTTAAGCAGGAATTAGCGGGCTTCTTAAATGCATATTTTATTACCGTATTTTCTGGACTATAAGCCGCACCGTAATATAAGCCGCACCTGCAAAGTTTAAAAAAACAAAAACTGGAAAGTAACATATATAAGAAGAAAAAGCTGCACCTCATTATAAGCCACATGGTTTAAAGCGTGGAAAAAAAAGTAGCGGCTTATAGTCCGGAAAATATGGTAGTTTTGGTTCATATGTATTCTGAGTAGGATCAGTTTATGAAATTACTCTGAGATTAATAAACAATAATACATCAGAAAGTGCTCGGTATTCTGAAGTGAGGTTCTACTCATTCATTAGAGATTAAAATGCTCTAATTAGTATTTAGTAAATCACTCTATAGGTTTATATTTAATATATTCATTGTACTTTGTTTGCAACAACAAATTCCTTAATTTCCCTGAAGGATCAATAAATTTCTATTCTATTCTATTCTATTCTATTCTATTCTATCTTTATTATGTTAGTGTGTGTTCCAGTTCATCATGTATGCTGTGCAGCTGACATCTCAGGTGCTGTAATTCAGGCTCGTCACTAATTAGTGATTATATTTCATAAAGTAATGTGGAAGGTGTGGCGGTGAAGTCTTCATTGTGCATTATCTTGGTAAATGATAGTTAATACTGCAACGGATGTGCTACAGATCAGATTGAATAAAGTGCTACCCATTAAAGACCTGTATTCAAATAATTCATTGTGGATCTTATAGTCATTACGGATTTTCTTTTCTGGGTGTTTTTTGAAATGATTCACAGTAGATATTGAGTCATTTAAAAAGGATACCGGAAAATCCATACTGGATACTGAGAGTGCATACTGAGTATTCCACGGACAAGACTGAATAATTCATTGTTGGTACTGGACAATTCATAGTAGTTACTGAATAATTCATAGAGGATACTGAATAATGCCCAAATAATACAGAATAATTTACAGTTGAAACTGAATCATTTTTGTGGAAACCGAATAATTCATAATGAGAACTGAATAATTCACAGTAGATACCAAAGAACTCATAGTGGAAAGTGAATAATTCATAGGGAATACTGAATAGCTCAGTAGTTATTGAATAATTCATAGTGGGTACTGGACAATTTATAGTAGTTCTAGAAAGATTCATAGTGGACACTAGATTTATAGACGTTTCTGAAACAATGTGTAGTGGACACTGAATAATTCATGGTGGCTGCTTGTACATATCAGTACTGAGAAGGACAATATCACTATGACGATTAACAGACACTATATCACACGGCTCTTTTTGGGGACTGCTGGGGGAACTTCTCCTGCCCACAGTGTCTGAAAGGATGTGGGGGTGAGGAGGTTTTGGCAACCCTAAGCAGGCAGGCAGCTGTGAAAGCATGCCGCTGCGCTAACCTCTCTACTGTGGTTGGAAACTTGTTTTTTTCCGAGTTCCGAGCCTCGTACAGAATCAAAGAAACATGTTCACACATGCCGTGCTGAGTACGGTACTGTACCTGTTATTTATATACGGCAGCTTTCAGTGTGAACTGCGGCTCAGTAAAACAGTGTTTACAGTGTAAACAGCGGTAGGAGCTGATTTTCTCCTTTCAGCAGAACCAGCTCTGAAGTCTTTAAAGCAGCAGAGCACAGGTGTGAGCTGGACCTGCTCTTTTCTCAGCTCACAGGGGTGTGTGTGTGTGTGTGTGTGTGTGTGCGCGTGTGTGCGTGTGTGCGTGCGTGCGTGCGTGCGCAGTCAGAGGGACTGCCATTTCTCATTCTTTTTTCATGTTAATCTTGCTTTTGTTGGAGTAACTGTTTGTACTGTCCAGGAAACCGCTCTACTTCTATAGGATTTTGGAAAATTGCTGTGAGGATTTGATCGCATTCAGCGACCAGAGATAGTGAAGTCCACATGATGGTTGATCGCCACCTCACCTAATCACCGCCTCCAACTCATTCCAGATTGTGCAGCATCTTTCCAGAGAACACGGTTCCACTGCTCCATAGCCAAGAGGTTCATGCTCATCTGCACCCAAAAGTCCTATTCTATTGGCAGTACTGCTCTAGGCGCATTAGATAAGCTGTGTGTGCATTTGCACATATTTCAGCAATTGAATGCATTCATTAGACGTGTCCACAAACACTTTTCTCACTGCTCTGTTTTTCCATTCTGTCTTTCTTTCTCAATCCACTCTTTTTACTCCCGATTCTCTCTCATTCCTCTCTCTCACTCTCCCTTCCCCCGTTTTTTTCCTTCTTTCTTTTATTTCCTCCCACTTTCTTTAACATTAACTGCTCTATCACTGTTCCTCAGTCTTTCTACCCCCTATGTATTTCACTCCACCCTCTCTACCCCCTCTCTTTATCTCACACATCTCACTCCATTCTCTCCCCTTTTTTTCACTCTTCTCACTATCTCCCTCCACTCTCTATCTACCTCCCTCTGTTTATCCCTCATTCCCCTCTTTCCATTCTGTCTCTCTCACTTCTTTCACTCTCTATCTCACGCCACTCCTTCTCTCTCACGTGTGTGTGTGTGTGTGTGTGTGTGTGTGTGTGTGTGTGTGTGTGTGTGTGTGTGTGTGTGGGGAAAGCGGAGAGTAAACACACAGCGAGTGCAGGTGCTGCTCAGAAGGAAGGTCTAGTAAACATTTCCTGTTTAAACATAAACCAGAGGCTCCTCCCTCTGCTGCCTTTTTCTCTCCTCTCCTCTCATTCATCCCCTCATTAGCAGATCAGCAGATCCCTCACTTCCCACTCCCCTCCTTTTCTTCCTGATTTCTCATTTCTCTCCTGCTCCCTCTGAAACAGATTCCTGATAGGAGGGGAAATATTAGGATGCTTGCTTCCTCCTTCAATCAGCTGATCGCGCAGCGAGTTCCTTTGGGATCCCCAAACAGAAATACCTGAAGACAGTGCTGTTGGTGGGCTGAGCTGTTCATTGTTGGTTCCAGAATCAAAGGTGGTTTGTTTGAGTCACTGTCTCTGTTGTCCAGGCTTTTCACTACATTTTACTGTGAGGATTTGATTGCATTGGGCAACGAGTGTTATTGAGGTCAGGATGATCACTACCTGACTTCAACCCCAACTCCCCATCTCAAAAGTATTGGACCATCATTCCAGAGAACTGAGTTCCTCTGCTCCACCTTCTGGCTCACGTCTGACATTAGGCATGTTTCATACTTATCTGCTCCAGAGAGTCCTAATCTATTGGCAGTACTTCTCCACAGTGCCTAGTCAAGCTGTGTCAAGTGTCAGCAGTGAGTGGAATTTAAAGTAGCTGAATGGTTCTAGGGTTTTATGAATCTTAATGTTGAAAATGAGACTCCCTTAAATAATGACACCTTCCACCAATTTTGTGTCATCCTTCAGTCCTTAACTACCTTAATTTCCCTGAGGGAACCTCCCAAGGGATCCTTAAAGTTCTATCCTTTGCTATCCTAGTCAGTAAAGCATGAAAACCTTGGCAATTTATAGCCAGAAAATTGCTTTTATTCATGCTTCCCAATTCCAGGCAGTTGTTATGTGGTTGCTTTGTTATTCCAGGTGGTTTCTATGCGGTTGCAAGCTGGTTGCTATGATGTTGCTAAGTGAGTGATAAGCAGCTCCTACCATTGCCGTTCTCTCAGAGTCCTCTTGGTTTCCTCAAAGAGCTTTTGAGGTTTTTCTTGACTTATGCTTGGTTTGATTGATTCCTATGTAAATAATGTGGAATCCTGCACCTATCAGCTGGGGTCATACATAGGACCACCCCTTTCCCAATCAACAGTTACTCTGAAATTGCTCTGGCCATTTATGATCCGATCAGCAACATATAACCTTATCTTCTTCGTCTTCATCTTCGTCGTCTTCGTCTTCTTCTTCGTCGTCTTCTTCATCCTTCGTCTTCTTCTTTTTTTTCATTCTTCTTCTTTTTTTCATTCTTCTTCTGGCTGCTCCCTTTAGGGGTCACCACAGCGGATCATCTGCCTGATTCGCATTATAGTTTTGGCACAAGTACCCTCACCGTTTGTCCGGGCTTGGGACCGGCACCAGAAGTGCACATCCCTAATGGCTGGTTTATAACCTATATAAACAATACTATGAATAAGAACCTACACCAATCCCCTAAAGTTACCTACAGCTCTGTGGAATGTCCTAATGTCCAAACATGGGTGCTTTGCCCCTTTTTTCTTTCTCGATCTTTTTCCCCCCCGTGGCTACGAGAAAATGAAAATGCCGGGGAATATCCACTACAGGATGACCTTTTTGGCATGGTTTGGATGGGTGGTGGTCATTGTTCTCCTTTCTCCCATCAAGCATTGAAGCCAGATCTCTGTTCCATCAAGAGTGTCAAAAAGTCCCTCGGTCAGCTGAGACATTTTTAGTGTCTGCAGTGTCAGTTTTTTTTTTCGTTATCTCTGAAGCTACCAGGCTAATATAGCAAAAGACGTCATGGAAATGTATGCGGTTATTATAATTAGTTGTTTGTGTAAATGATGACAGTTGACATTGTGCGACGCACCGTTTTCTGTAAACAGTCTGTTCTTCATCACAGCCGGTCAGTTTTGGGGTGGGGGCATGTGCTTAACCAGGGGGAGGTCAGCAAGGTGGGTTTCATGGTCTGAGGTGCTACAGGATGTCCTGGAACTGTCTCCCGTGTGAATTCATCCCACACCCCCCAAAAAACGGCTTGCAGAGTCCTGTGGCTCCTGTTCTAGTGGTTCCAGCCACTCTAGTCCTCATATCCCTGCACCTGTACCATCGGTCCCTGATGCTATAGTCCCCTTGCCAGGGATTCCTTAGTGGTTAGTGGTTCCACCCACTCAATCTGACATTTTGTGTTCTCCTGCAAGCATGTTGAGCTGGAAGGGTTCTCCAAATGTGTTGAGCTGCCAGATAATTTTGACGTCCAAGCATATTAAGTCAGTGATGCTGCAATAGGTTGATGCTTGATTTGTGGACCACTCTATCAAACCTCAGAGCTATTCCTTGCAGACGAATTCCCTGGAGACCATCTCGGCTGACCACAGGCAACATGGCATGGTGCTCCCCGCAATTTCCCGGCCAAGTTATCTTTTGTCTGAGGTTGGAAGCATGCGTCTCGGAGGGAAATAAACAGAGGACCGACAGATAGACAGAGCGAGAAGGAAAGACAGAATAAAGGCTGTGGGCAGATTGCTGGCACTTCTCTGACTCTCTTCATGGCCAGAACCCAACACTTCAAAAGCCAGTTCTGCCTGGAACAGATTGCCTTATAACAATAATATTATGCCTTTCCACCTCTCTTCTCCTATTCTCTCCCTCTCTTTCTCTCCTGTTTTGAACGGTCTTCTGTTTTCTGACAACGTAATTATCCCATATTTCCAGTGCCTCCTGTGTCTTTTTGCCCGATTGATGATGATGAAGGGTAGTAATGGTGGATTACTCCTGGCACGTTTGGAGTACGACTGGGTTGTCATTAAATATTGTAAAAGCAGGCTTCTTTGATTCTGGGAATCAGTTGTGTGTCCCGTCAGAACGTCTAGAAGACCAGTCTAGCTCGGGAACCTCTTTCATAAAACACGTTCATCTAAGCCAGCGGTCCAGACTAAGATTCTCAACGAGATGCTCAAGCTGTGGCTGATCCTTGTGCTGGAGACACATTATATGAAGCATGAGGAGAAGCCTTGCAGCTTAAGGGGAAAAGAATATGGAACTGCAACTGTTGAGACGTTTAAATAACGTAAAGGTGCTTTCAATGGTTCTGAGTGATGCCATAAAGAACCATGTTTGTAATACAGATGTATGAAGAATATGCTCTTGACGTGAACATTCTTCAGCATGTCACCAAATATTAGACATTTTTCTTTGGTTCTTCAGTGGCATTGTCCAGAGAACCCTTTAAAACCCTTTTAAGAGTCCACCTTCATCAGGAGGCTGTCCCTGATTGGTCACAAATTCACACTAAACACTGTCATTGAAAAAAAACCTTTTAAAAGAACCTTTACATGAAGTTGCTCAAGTTTGCGAAGTTAAAAAGTGTTTGGTCTTGATGGCTCCAGCTCCAAATTGAGGCTTGTTTGTGAATATCTCTCTCTCTCTCTCTCTCTCTCTCTCTCTCTCTCTCTCTCTCTCTCCAGGGCATCTGGCGTATTCCGGTGGATGAAATCGATCGGCCGGGCAGTTTTGCATCTCATATGAACAGATCCATTGTGCTGCTGCTGGATGTTCTGTCTCGTTTAAGGGATCACGACACGCTGCTCAAAATCTCCCTCATGCTCCAGAGAACCCCTGACCAGGGAAAGTAAGATGGTCTTTTCATTCATTTCTGGTTTCACAGATGGGTTGAATGGCTCTTTAAATAATATCTAATAAATTAAATACATTTCAGATTTTTGATTTTTTTTTTTTTAAATTCCAAATCTGTGTACAAGCTCTGGTTTTTAAAGAGACAGCGTGGAGGTACATAGCCTATTGGTGAGGACTCTGGGCCATGCAGCACCACCTTGTAGATTTACATACAGTTTGTCAGTATTACTGTGTTATAATGCCTTTGATTATAGATGGATAGATGCATATATAAATAGATTAAATAATAACAGACGCGCTGTATGGACAAAAGTATTGGGACTCATTACGCCTGGAGTTTTGTATGTCATTGTAATTCCATAGGCCTCAATATGGAGTTGCAGCTCCAACTGCAGGTTTGGAACTCTGAAGTTATTGATGTGTATGGAGGCGTTAAGCACTATGCCCTGCTGTATTACTGTTCATTAATACCTCTCACAGTTGATCGTGGAATATCTAAGAGGCAGGAAGTTCCACCAAATTATTTATTGCAACAGTAGCATGGCTAGGGGCTTAATTGTGTACAGCTGTGACAGTGGGACTGAAAGAAATAGCAGAATTCCTTGATTAAGAGGTATGTCCCAATAATTTTGTCTGTTTAATGTACATTAGGCAAGCAGTTGAAGGTGAGCGAGCTGTCACCTCACATCCTGTACGAATAGAGTAGCTGTGCCGTTTTGACACAATTTGAATGATTCTGAATTTCAATATGAATGGACCAATAGAAATGCCCCACAATGCCTTGGAATCTTTTAACATCAACCTCCATTGAAAGTTAAGCTGTTTTCCTTCTGTAAAGTTACTGTATTTGTTTCAGTACAGCATCAATATTCGAATCAAAACAAATAGCATTCATAGGAAAAGTAGTTGTTTAACATCCGTGTTCTTTAAAACATCTCCACAGCTCTCCTCACTGGAGTCTACTTTAATATATAGTTCTCATTGGTTTGGGAAATCAGCACTTAATGATGTTAAATCAGGTGCACTGGTGATGGAATTGAGCATCCAGCAGAAATCTGGAACCAAGATTTGTTCTTCAAACTAGCTCAGGTCTCAACTACTTTCTTTAAAAATCGAAATTCTTGTGACATATTGCTGTTTTCCTGTTTACCTGCTTCTGTTCTAAAGTGCTCTGGAGTTCATACAGTAAAATAATCTCTTATTGTTGAGAGGAATGTTTTCTCAATGTGTTGAGATGTTTAAAACCCACTGTGTGTTTGTAATTCATATGTGTTCATTGCCGCAGCTTCTTGTAGTGTTTGAGTGCGAATTCTTCACTGTCTGGTTGGTTGCGTGTTTTGCAGGAAATATTTGCGGGATGTGGACCGGCAGGTTTTGGCCAAGCGCGCCTTCTTCTTCACTGTGAAAGTGCTGGAGGACAATCTGGATAAGCTCACCGCGGTACGTCTTGAGCACTGCTCTTGTTTTTGTTCTGGTGGCCTTTAGTTTAGGTGGAAGTGGGTAATTTGTAAATGTGTGTGAGCTCTGATTATATGATTCGTGCTAAGTAGCACATCCTGCACAGGGAGCAGAGTTCAGCAGGTTGCTGACAATTAGTGCATTTCAGAACACTGCATCTGTGACTAATTGCTCGATTCACATTCTTTTGAGTCTGATTAAAACATTAGTTTCTTTATGTGACCCCCCATCCCCCCCCCGGGGTGGAAGAAAATATCGATATATCAAAGTATTGTGATATTATGGTTTGCAAAACAGTAGGGCTGCCACTGTCATCTGTTTTTCTGTGTTTCTGATGAATCTATCAGCGACTTTCTCGATTACTCAACTAATCTAGTCGTATTTTTCCCCATCGCTCATCTGTTCCCTCAGGTATCCGATCCTTCTCCTAAACCTTCCACCTCTTCCATGGGTGAAATGACCACGGCCGATGTGTCCAGCAGACCTCCTGCCACTGAGGACCCCAAATGCTCCCAGCCTCTACGACCTAAGCAAAGCCTCCCTGACACACCTTCTACACCAGGTACGGATACCACACCCTCAGAAAGCTCCCAGAACCAAGCTGGACAACCTCACCCTTCTCTGCAGCCAGTGAACCCGACCCAGGGCCCTGCAGCCGCCTCTCAACCCAGGGAAGGCAACTTGGGCTTGGGAGAGCCCATGGAACTTGGCCATCCTTCACCCTGGATAAGCACCACCAAACCGAGAGAACCACAAACACCTACCGATGGCGTCCCACAAGAGCAAGGGACACTTAGGTTGGTGGCAGAGGGTGCAGAGAAAATTCTGGAAAGCAGTCGGACTCCGGAGTTGTCGCTGGAGGAGCTGAGCATCAGCTCCAAACAGCAGCAGCTGATGCAGGTTCAGGCGAGCACAGCCAAAGGCCCGCATGCCATGATTGGCAGTAGCCCTGCCATCGGTGGTCAGGATTTGGGCTTGCTGCGGCGGCCCAGCAGAAAGAGGAAACTGCTGGAGGATGTGGAGTCGGGCAAGACGCTCCTGTTGGACGCTTACAGGGTGTGGCAGCAAGGACAGAAAGTCATGACCTACGATCTTGGGCGCATTGAGAAGATCATGTCGGAGACATACATGCTGATCAAACAGGTACGTTTGTGTGTGTGAGTTGGTTCTAGGGAATGATATTGGTTTGAACTGGTTTTGCTGTTAATATCCCCTTGAAACCAGTAGCTTTCAAGTAGTGACTAGAGTCTGGCATGATGGCATTACGTGTACCATTCAACATAATATCTATTCAACTGCTGCTTGTGTGCTGAAATTCCTAGTGGTTCAGCATCAACAAGACAACAGTCCAGCCAGAATTAAAGCCTTGTTTTAGAAAAAAACTGAAGCTATATCTTCTGAAATTCCCAAAGTCGAGCTCATGGGGAGACGTCAACATGGAAACGATACGTATTCATACTTGAGATGGACGGCACCTTATTTAATATGAACGCCGGCAGAGACCGACCTGCACTGAGGGTCTCTCTTTGCTTGTTTGCGATGCACTAAAACTGATGGGATCATTCAGGCATGTTTAAATAAACTGCAGCCGACGGTCGTACCAGGGTTTATTTTAAACGAACCAGATCTGCCAAGTTTTAACACCCCCTGAAATGAGTCAGGAAAATCTAAAAGAAAAAACATCTTATATCATCATAAACATGGCTCTATAGGTGTAAACAATGCTTGAAATAGAAACAAAGTGCTGGTACTGCTCTTAGTACATATTAGTGTCTGTACTGGCCTGTATCAGCAAATCGTGTATTACAGTCTGAATTTCTACAGGGAATGAAAGACTCTGAATGAACATCAGTATTATTTCTAAACCTTTCCTATGAACACTAAGTGTCCATGTTTCCTGCTTGATCTGCATAATCCCTGTAGAGATGTATTGCCAATACACTAGGAGCAGGCAAACAGGAACCTATTGACACCATGCCTAATGCCAGGTGGGCTAGAAGGGGTGTAAAGCCACCCAGCATTGAGCTGTGGAGGAGTAGATCTGTATTCTCTGGAATGATAGTGGGCAGTTAGTTATGGCGTTGGGGATAAGATGGGGTGATGTTCAGCCAAACCCCTGACTTCACTAAAGGGCTTGTTGCTGAATGCAATCATATCCTCACGCACAGCAATGCTCTGAAATCTAGACAGTAGAGACAGCAGAAAGTCTTTTTAATACCCTTGATTTCAGATATAATGAGCAAATTCTGATCAGTCTTTTTTTTTTTTTTTTTTTTTTTTTAACCAGATAGGGTTGAGTATCACCACAGATTCTCTGAATCAATTTGATACTGATTTAAACGGTCATTTGACTTTGAATCATGATTCAGTTTGATTCAATATTGATTGACATATTTCTCTTACAACAATGGCTAATGGCTGAATTTGTGTAGGTCATCAAAGCTTGTGCTGTGACTGAGAACGTGAAAAGTGCTGCCTGTCAATCATCTCATCTCTCCATGCTTCTCCCACAACAATCTAAAAATATTTTTTGTTTCACCCTTTATATATAAAAAGTAGACAGATCAGGGTTTCTGAGGGTGTGCTTGTTTTTATGATATAAAAGCACTGCTAAAGACTGATCTCCGCTTTATGTGAATCAATATTAGATCATTCAAGGGAGTATTTTTTCTGTTATTACAGAGAGAGGGAAAAAAAGACTGTACCCGTCGGTGCCAGAACTGAATTCCAGGTACCGGTACATAGAGCCTAACCCTAGTGATAGCCATACTATGACCACTTTATTATGATTAATAGTTCAGGAGCAAATGTTCTGTTTTGTATTCTACTAGTGAAATGACAGCACATCATTATACAAGTGCAGTGATGGGGGAACCCCCTGTCCCTCAGCCTTGCAGGAGCCCACAGGAAACAGTCCCATACACACAGAACCACACGTAACAAGTAACAGACTGACTTTCATTTTGAAGAAACTATGAGCAACTGTACAACCACCTTAGCCTGGTTGTGTGACTCTAATGAGATTTCATCTGCAAAGGCAAGGTGTCAAGAATAGTAATAAGTAGGCAAGTAGGTATTTCCTCCTTCAAATATCAACTGTATTGGAACACCTGCTCATTCATTGTTTCTTCTGAAATCAGAATTTGTTGCAGTAACTGTCTCTTCTGTCCAGGGAAATCTGTCCACTCGATTTTTGGATGGAGCAAAAATAGTTGAACTGTTATAAAGCCAAGGGTCCTGTGTACCCCCTAGCCCACGCCTGGCATTAGGCATGGTGCCAGTATGTTTATATTAATCTACTCTAATTAATCTAGTCCTATTCTATTGGCAGTCTTTCTCTACTGGGACTAGACATGCTGTCTGTGCATTTGCACATCGGTATAAGCAATGGGTGCAACTTAAAATATATGAATGCATTCAATAGAAGGGGTGTCTACAAACTTTTGGACACACAGAGACGACGACTTCATCTTTCGGCTGCTCCCTTTAGGGGTCACCACAGCGGATCATCATATTTATGATCTGCATTATAGTTTTGGCACAAGTTTTACACAGGATGCCCTTCCTGACCCAACCCTCACCATTTATCCGGGCTTGGGACCGGCACCAGAAGTGCACAACCTACACCTCTAATGGCTGTCTCTTCATTATTTTGTTACATACACCTGCATACATCAGCCATTACCAGTTGACCACAGCCTAAAACTACCTCAATGCTATTAAACACAGATCAGTTTGACTTTACGTGTGATTTTTTTTTCATTAGTTGACAGATGATTTAGTGATATAAGCTATTAAGGCTATTCATGTTTATGTATGAATATTCATCATCATAGCTGCATGATTTACAAGGTTCTTAACTAACACACAGGAACACTACCATTTCTTGAACCCCCCCCAACCACAACATCCAAACCACAATGGACAGCCATCTGACCCCTGATCGCGTGTGTGTGTGGTGGATCAGTTTGATTAAATATACCTTTGTAATA
Organism: Acestrorhynchus altus; assembly: GCA_034509495.1. Taxonomy (NCBI): domain Eukaryota; kingdom Metazoa; phylum Chordata; class Actinopteri; order Characiformes; family Acestrorhynchidae; genus Acestrorhynchus; species Acestrorhynchus altus. The sequence continues at coordinate 10,638,033 of CM067515.1, forward strand.
AGGTGAAGGCGCTATGGTTTGGTCTCTTGTACTGTGTGTGTGTGTGTGTGTGTGTGTGTGTGTGTGTGTGTGTGTGTGTGTGTGTGTGTGTGTGTGTGTGTGTTAGTGTTGGCGTCCTTTCATTTCCCTCTCCAGAACCAGTTTGAAAACAAAGAAAGGCACTTAGTTCTCCCACTGGTCAAACAGCTCTGTTTACACAGTAGTTTCAGTTAATACATTAAGTTTTCATTTTGTGCTTTTAAATTGCTCCAACCTGCAGCGTGTAAACTGTTCTGTTACCTTCTGAGAACTTTCTCACAGCTGATGTGGTTAATTCTGCCTTGACAACACCAGATATCACTCAGCGCACACTTGGCATCACTGTTGGTAAAACAAACAAAACAGAACTAGATTGGGATGAAAATACCCAATTAAAAGATTCCTGACTCACTGCATCAGCTCAGGATATCCATAAAGCAAGCACTAGAGCTTCATAGACATTTTTAGAATATCAGTACATGACAATAGTCATTAAAGTAGAAAATGATATTTTAACATGGAGACATCGGTAGTGGCAGATTCGTAAACTGCGAGTCAGATAATCTCCCTTACTGATTACAGTGTTTTATTCAGAATGTGTTGATCTAATTAAACACTCTCTGTAATCACACTGTCTGTAAATCTTGTCCAGTGTTTATTTTTTTGCCGATATTGAATTTTGTATCACAATTTTGATCATATATTGTCCAATTGCCCACCCCTATCTCCAGTGGCAGTTTCTGTAGTAACTCTGGTTGAATGCAACTTGACCTCTGTAATCTGATTTTTTACACTGATTCAGAATCTAACTTCTCCCAGAAAATAAAGTTGTTTTTTCTGGATTCCCACCATTTTACATATTGTTTCTTTTTTTTTTTCTTTTAACTAAATGCCTTTGGTCGGATTTATCCTCAAATTTAAAATCTTCTGGGCCACTGAGACCACTTTTTATATTAATAGTGATATAACCATTAAAATGTAAAAATAAATCAAATCTAAATATAAAATCACATCAAATTATCTTTATCAATGATCAAATTAAATCCTATTTAAAATGAAAATGAAGATAAATGTTTTGTAGATGCACTCATGTGAATAGACTACACATATGAAGTCTGCTGTGCCTGTCAGCATGCATTGCCTTCACTTCAGAGCAAAGAAAATCTGAAAAGGTCAGGCTAAACTCATGCTCGGTGTGTTGTAACACGTGTACGAGTGAAACTGTGCTTGTTGCTTTGAGCGATTGAGGAGCATGAGAAGCATCCCCAGTGATCTATAAAGCAAATGTGTGTTTATTTAGCCTAATCTAGTTACAGAATAACAGGGTATATGCCTGATAATACTCCCCACATACACATCTACCTGCACACTCTGGCTTTTTAATTATACTTGGAGTGAAAAACAAACCGCTGAAGTTTCCATTAAGGTGGTGTTATTAGTTTGAGAGGATAATGGCTTTAGCAGGCAGGATTCAGACACATGTGGTACTCTCCCAATCCATTATCAGTCCCATCCTCACTCGCACTGAATCACCCTTATTTCCCCTGCCTGTGTAATTATATCTGCTGCATGTGTGCCTGTCTTTCTGCTGTGCTCTTGAGCTTTCTGAGGATTCCTATTTCAAGTCTGCATGGTGATGTGGGGCACTGTGATTAAGGATGGCTTTCCCGTTCAGAGGTTTCTTCGTTAAGTGTTCTTAACATCAGTTCACATCTTAAAAGAAAGCTTCAGCAAAAAAAACAAAAAACAAACAAAAACAAACATAGCAAAGCGGACACATTTTGTTCACACTAACTCTAACAGAGATCCTGGGTGATGCAATCATAAGTAGATGTGAACAGGATGCAATGGGTCGCAAGGACGCATTGATATCCAATCACTTAAACCACATTCAGGGGTGGTCAGAGACGCATTTGACCACATTATTCACCAAAGCATCTCAATGACCGCCCACATCTACTGCATCACTACCCCAGGGCAAATACATAATGACCATGAAATCACACGTACAGTGTCCACACAAGTTAGCTGAGCATGCTACAATAACAAAATAACTAATGGATCAAGTCAATACTTGTAGCTGGTTTGCAAGTGAAAATAGGTGCCTCATGTGTCTCTAATTAATTTATGCAAGCCACGCCCCTCCTCTAACAGACCAAAACACATTTTCCACAGATCCATGCCCACACACTTCTCTTAAACCACATCAAGGCCTTTATGAAGTAGGAACCTTACTGAACATGCGTGTGATTTGTATTTGTGGAAAATATTTGGTTTCCATTGTTTGGTTTAATACTGTATTTTCAGTTTAAATATGAAGAAGAAAAATCTGAAAGGTTTTGTTTTGCTCAAATTTCCTTTCTGTTGTTTACATTTTCATAAGTGTGTTTAAATGCCTGCAGTAATGCTGGACAAAATTACAGTTAATGGAACATTTTACCTCAAGTACAATTAACGAACCGGTATATACAGTACCAACCAAAAGTTTACACACATTCTTTAACCCTTACTGAACTGGTTTTAAATATCTAAAAACATATTTTTATACTACATATATGCAATATAATAAGCAATTCACAATGTTATCTTTAGTATATAATTATAGGTTAATGCACTTTAATCATATTAGCCTGTTCAGAACTGCAAGGGCCTGTCAGATTGCAGAGTTGTTGGCAGAAAGAATCAGCACATTTTATAGATTACAGTCATTTTTTGCATGATTCAATCATGTGGTAACATTTCATGACTAAAGTTAAAATTCCACCTTAAAACAGTGCAAAACTCTGACTTCTGTAAGTTTGTTTAAGGTGGAGCAGCTAATTCCAAGAGAATAACTCCAGCCTCCGTGGTACAGCCATTTGTGTGGAAGTATCAAAAACAGAACACTGTTTTAATGACAAATGAGGGGAAAGACACAGGATTGCATGTTGAACACTGATCTTCAGCTATCTTAGAGCTTTTATTTAACACACTGAGCTAGAACAGAGCTTTCATTAGCTCACAGAACTTTGACTAACTTTCATTAACATACAGAGCTTCCATGAGCTTGCAGCTTTCATTAACACACAGAGCTTCCATGAGCTTGCAGCTTTCATTAGCACACAGAGCTTCCATGAGCTTGCAGCTTTCATTAGCACACTGAACTTCAACTAGCTCAGAGCTAGTTTCATTTGCATACAGATCTCTGACTGGCTCACAGTTTTCATTAGTACACAGAGCTTTGACCTGCTTGCAGCTTTCTCTCAAACATTGAGCATAACAATTCCACTAGCATATGATTTCTTGAACAGCTTAAAGAACTTTAAACGAGCAAGTGTATGGCCAGTATGACCGGCAAACTTAGGTTGATTTACAGGCGCGCCTGTCTTTTAGAGATGCACTGTGTGTTGGGGGAAATGAACTAAATAGCGTACATATTGGTAAAACATATTGCTAACTCTGGTTGGCTTTTTGGCCTATCTGACATCAGAAGGACCAGGTTTTTGTCCGACCCAACTTGAATCCAACACACATACTTCACAGAAAGAAATATTAAAAAAAAAAATAATAATAATAATAATAATAATTAATAATAATCTGAGTAAACAGTAAGTGTATCACAAAAAACTGAATAATGGAAGAGGATCATGAAAATGAGTAGACCTAAAAGGAAGATTTATTTAAAAACATACTACCGGAAGGCTGAATTCCTACTAGCATTAGTCGTAGGTAGTTTGTCTATTTGTCATTATAAATTAAGTATTTTGGTTCATACAGTATTTTGTATATTATTGGATATAAACACGCAATATTGAGGTTTCCAAGTCTACGGGCACGTGTACAGAGCCTCACTTCTGGCCGAACGGCAATGCTGCAGAATCTAATTGAAAGCCTTCCCTAGACAGGAGGGTCAGTCACTCAAAAAAAACATACAGATGAACTGTATTAACTATATGGTTAATTATTGAATATTTAAATAAATGACCTTTTATTAATATTTTGTTAGTTTATTATTAACTCCCCCGCCCCAGCCTACACACGTTTCTCAACCACATTCAGGTCACCATTAAGTTAATGCAGACTCATCTGCTGAATTCTGGTGTGGTGATTGTGGTGGTCCTCAGTTATGTCATTAGATACTTGGTATGTATCCACATTGCTGATAATAGTCAGTAGAAGCACATTCGTGAGGGCAAGCGGTCAAATCTGGCAGGGTAGACCAGTACAGTCACCACAGACCACAACACCATCTTCTCTTTGCTTTCGAGGGTCATGCAGACATATGGATGGACTGATATAATGACGATGATAATAGTATAATAATTACACTTAAATAATTAAACAATAATTACATTTAAAAGGTTAAAGTGCAATGATAAAAAATATTCAAACATTAGATAAATATTCTAAATAAATAAAATGGGTTCAAAATTAATGTCCCAGTGGTTATTAATCCCCCTCCCCGATCTGATTTGAATCTCTTCCCCGATACTATCTCATCCTGTGTTTGTAATAATAATACAGACCCACAGTTTAGATAGATGTGCTGCTATTTGATATATTTTTAGTCTCAGTTTAATTACTGATACATTTATTTAGTTTAGAAGTGACTTAAAATTAATGATGTAAATATCTTCTAATCCAGATTATGTGAGGTGATTTGATCATTTTCAATACCATATATGTGTGTGTTGCAGTAGCTTAATTCCGGTTCTAAACTCTTTAGAGCTGGTTTAAAAAACATAAAGGCTTGCAAATAGGGCAGGTTTTTTGTTTTTGAACCTATATTTTTCATCTCTGACATTAATTGGAAACAAGATGTCGCAGATGTAGGATAGCCTCATGATGGCATTCGGGGAACCACTGGAGAAAATTAAAACTGGACATGCCCTGCCCACATCTCTGTGCACCCTTCACTTTGGCATGGATGATGAGCAGTACTTCCTTTAAGGACAGTTCAGAGAGAAAAGTTTCTAAACAAGCATGGTGATGGTAGAGCAGGTCATGATAATGTACTTTTTGTTTACTAATAAACAGAAAAAAACAGCCATCTAACCTGCTGTAAAAAGGGTTCTTTGTCGTGTTCATATGACATCGGTTGTGTTTTACTTGAACTGTTGTCTACACTGCTCCTTTCTGTCAGTGTCCATAAACTTTCAGAGAGATACAAATGCAGAGTACGGGCAGAAGGCTTCACCCATATCTGTATTTTGTGTTGAGCATAAAAGAGCGTTTAATTGTCACTCACTTGCTCACAACTGTCAGGTGATCTCAAGTAGACTTGCTTATATAGTTTGACACTGTATGACTGTAATAGAAATAGAATCTATAGAAATGGGTTTTTTTAGCCATGCAGGACAGTTTTGGCAGTTTTATTAACTTTGATTAGCTTCAGTGTAAAAGTGATGCAAACTTCAGACATCACTTATCTCAGATATGGTCAATCGTTTGAAGTTATTGTTCCTCATCAGACAATAGAAATGTGACCTTTGTAACCCATTACTCTTGTACATGAGCAACAGGCAAATGTTATTGTACATTACTGTAGATTTTAAATGACTCTCCTCTTCTACTCTGTCTGGAGGTCTCGGTCTGTGTCGAGGTTTCTGGTTTACTTTTGTAGATGCACTCAGCTTAGCAATCAATGCAGCAGAGATGCTGGCTGCTGGCTGCCGGCCCAGTACTAGTCCTCTGTGGGCCGCTGAGCCGTAGCCATGGCTGCACTGCTGTAGAGCAAGAGGCCTTGAGCTTATGTTGTCAAAACACAGTGACGTTACATTCCAATCAATGTATTGTAGTGACTGATTTTAAACAGCAGCTTGAATAAAGCATTTCCTAATTGAGTTTTATCCTTTTTGTCCTTGTTTTTAGCTTTTAGCCAGTGGAATTTTGCAGTCCTCCCTTGCTATTTCCATTAGGCCTCTTTTAGATACTGTACAGCTACATGCATGATTAGTATTAATATTCTTTGTAACCGTTTTCTTTCTGTTTTGTGTGTCGTGGTGTTTGGGTTTGACCCTGTCTTAACCTTATAAATGTACAATACACAAGACTTAAATGCTGTCACTTGTCACTAAATGATGTACAGTGTCTTGTGAAAGTATTCGCTCCCCCTTGGCTTTTTCCCCCCATGTTACATTATGACCTGTATTTAAATGTTTTTCAAGTCTGAATTGTCTGTGATGATACTACGTGGTGAAGTGAAATGAGAAAAATATATACTAAAAAAAAAATGGAAATAAAAAACTGAACATGTGCATATGTATTCACCCCCTTTTGAAATTCAGCCCCTAAATAGTTCTTGTGCAAACAATTACCTTCAGAAGTCACATGCTTAGAGAAATGAAGTCCACCTGTGTGCAATCTGTCATCATTTCATCATTTCATCATCTGTCAGCATTTGCCCAGAGAGTCACAAACATTGGAGACAGTAGTCTTTATTTTATTTTATTTTATTTTATTTTATTTTATTTTATTTTATTTTATTTTATTTTATTTATTTTTTATTTTTTTCTCCAAAAGACATTGACTGTAGTTTTAAGTTAACTATCACTATAGCAAAGGCTTTGTTTTGCCAACAAGGCTTCTGTTTTCATTCATTCACAGGTCATTGTGACTGATGATGATTATTGTTAAAAATAATAATAGAATTGTAAAACATCATATAGCATAATACTGTGACTTCTGAAACATTCATCATACCTAAGAGTAAGAGATGCAGACAAATCAAAACATACTATTTTTTTTTTTTAAAAAACTTTTATTTTGAGTATATATTTGTTTTAAACAAATCCACATAATCCTGAAAATAAAAAGGGAAAGTGACTCTGACTGTGGGAATATATAGGTGCAGCTAAAGCTGTTTGTTTGTGTAGTTGTGTCTTAAAGGATAGCTTGAGCTCAGTGTTGAGGGTTTATTCCCTTTTGATTTGTAATTGTTTCTGTTTGTTCTTAGTGTTGCTAGATGTTTTTTTTGTTTTTTGTTTTTGTTTTTCTTCTCCTAAAAGTGTGTGTTTTGTGAGACATGGGTGGAGTGGTGGAGTATCACACTTCAGCAACCACATACTTCACTGACTGGAGGAACAAGTCCTGAAAACAGACATAAACAGGCTTGTGTGTGTTCAAAAAAAAAAGTGTCCTATTCCCTCATGAACACTTGAACTTATCATTCAGACATAATAGTGTTTCAGATAATAATTTGGGTCTCAGATGGAATTCCAATGGCAGATTTACAGTCTGCTAGATCTACTGCCCAACAAACCTTTAGATTCTTGGTTTCACCAAAACTCATCTTAAACATGAGCGTGAACATGAGCTTTTATTGGGTGGCTCACAGGAGAGCATAGCATGGCCTAGTCTAGTTTATCCTACCATAGGATAGCTTTGTTATTACCACTGTAAAAAAATGATTGAAATAATTATTGTAATTCATTTTTAATTTGACTCATTTCAGTGTCCTCTCAGTGTGGTTTATGGGTAGCTATCTGAGCATCTTGTAGCAGCTCCAGCTCTAGTTAAAAACGTTATCCACCCCGAGTGGCGTAGCGGGCTAAGGGGGATTGCGAGTTCGAATCCAGGTTCATGTTGCTCACCATCAGCAGCCGAGGTGGTAGATGGCACTCTTCCCACATCACATATAACTTGAATATAAGTGTGCTGCTGGACGGAGCAGGCATCTGCTGACCTTTGCGGGCGGGACAATGGCTGCCTGGCAATGGTGCAAATGGCGGCAGTTCGAAAATAGGAAAAATGGCATAAAAAAAAAAAAAAAACTTCATCCATCAGAAGACTCTTGGACTATGGCTCAAAAGACCCCTTGATGGGGTCCAATGGAGCTTTAGAAATGGTTAATGTTCAGTGTTCCTCAAGCATGCAGAGCAGCCTGGCCAGCTGAAGACCTGCAGTGTCAGAACTCAAGACTTCATACCCACGTCTCCATTAGCACAGTGATGGATGGAGGAGCAGCTTGCTCAAAAATCCGAACATGTTGAGCAGTGCAAGCGATCAGCTGCAACCCTCCATCCTTTCAAGTTCATCTGGAGCCCTGTGTTTCAGACGCTCCTGCCTTCTCTCCCACCATAATTTTCCTATTAGCCTTTTAGTTTAGTCAGAGGCATTAGGTCCATTACAGACAGAGAGCTACTGAGAGTGCAGTGATCTGCTCAAACATGTTTGCATTTGTTTTGCGTGTCTTCTGTCTCTTTTTTCTCTCTCTCTTACTCCCACACACAGTTATAGGAGAGAGAGAGAGACAGACTCTACCAGTAACTGACATAAAACAGACACCAGGGATGTCCAATCACGGCACACTCTTTCTGTTACCATGGCCACGGAAGCTCCAATAAGAGGTCTTTTTAGGTCACCGTGCTCTGCAACCTTTTTGGCCCCGTGTGTCATGCAGTTGTGGAGAATCTCATTTCTTTTTTAATTAGGGCTTACTGGGGTAGGCTTCTGGTTGAGTGTTGTACTTTGTTTTGATCAACTTGAAGATTATGCAACATACTTCATTGTTATTTGTATATCAGTCCATCTACAGTTGTGAAATGAACATGGGTTCTAATACCTACAGGGTTTGATACAGTACAGCTAATATGGCAGAGATCTGTTTGGATATTAAACCATTCTTCTTGGCAGAATTGGAAGAGTTCAGTTTAGTGGTTTGTTCCCTGTTACAGTCCACACACACCTAGTCCTTCATTATTCCATCCAGTGTGTGCAGTGTACTAGCATAGAATAACCACAGTGCATGTTGCTACCACCACCGTGCTTAACAGTGGCCTTGAGCACCTCTTCTTTACTCCTCCAAACAGCTTTGTCTCATCTGACAATAAAACAGTCTTTCAGAAGACTTTTTGTTTGTGTTTCCGCTGCAAATGTAAGTTGAGGTTAAATGGATTGATTTGGTAGCAAAGGTTTCTTTCTTGGATGGCAAGACATCACATTTGAGTGTAGACAGTGACAGTGTTCTAGCAGCCGCCGCAGAGAAACGTGTTTCTCTTAGTTGGAGGTAATGGTTTGGGTCTTCATCCATACATTGGCAAAGTGGCTGCACCTCCCAACAGCATGTATTTACCTACAGCTGTTTGAACCGACGATCGTGCGCTTCTTTTTCTGCTGCTGCTTCATCTCGCACCCTGGTAACCACTTAAGATGCTGTAGTAGATGTTGTCGTAACACCCCAGCAAACGCCAGGAATACAGTAACAGTAGCCAAGCAACACTCAAGCACTGGAGACAGTTGGTTTGCAGCCATCTGGAAATGGTCCTGTCTGGTCAGTTTGGGGTGTGACGACTAATCCACTTTGTCGACTTGGAGAGTTGATCTTATGAGCTGCCAGCGAATGTTATAGTTGGTGAGGTTTCTTGGGCAACTCGGAACGGTTTGGAATGCATGTGAACTGCAAAATGTTGGAATTGTGGAATTGACCACTGCTGTAAATTATCACAGTAATACTTCCCTCAATCTGGACGCAGAGCTGCAGTGAAAACATACAGACTGAGCTGTCTGTCATGTGAACAGAGCATGTGGTCAAAACTGTAACAGAGCCATAAGGCAGCTTCCTTTGCTGCCATCTGGCGTGAGAGTGGAGAGCGTTGCTCTGAATCTCTGATCACCATCTGAAATATGAATGGAATTCTCATAACACTCATCTGTTTATGGATAAATCCTGCCCTTCATTAATAGAGCCAATCAGCTTGCCACCCTTTAGCCATAAAGAGCCAATAGGGGAACACAAAATGCTCTCAAACTGAAAAGTAAAATTACTGAATTAATTCATTTCATTTCACAGCTTTTATGCTTTTATTATGTTTTATTGCTGTTACTTCACACTCGCTAACCTTTACCAGGGAAAAGATATTGGATCTTTATTATTATTATTTTATATTTGCAGGAATGTCCATTAAAAACTGTGAATCTTTGAATAAGGTTAATCTTTATTGACTTCGATGTTACTTGAAATGGCCTCGGGCTAAATTTAAAAGCTTAAGCAACAGATTTTTGGATAAAGAACAAAACGTAATTATTCATTTGAGTAATTGATTGATTTTTCAGCCTTTAAAAGCCCTACTGGTCTGTTATCATTGTCTTTCATAGTCAGCCAGGCTGGTTTGAGCTTCTGCAACATATTCTCTGATAAACCCAACACTAGTCTTGCAGCTGCGACTGCTTTGCGGTGCTGGTTTTCCTTAATGACTGCCGTCTTCGTTAGAGCAAGTGTCCTCTAAAGGCGGGATCAGCTGATTGCTGAGAGTTGCCTTTGGACACGAGCTATCAGTGTCCTTCCTTCACTCCGTGGAAATTACATGAAGGAATAACACATTTGTTGCCATATTAGGATGTTTCACATCATCCGTAATGTGAGCTTTCATGAAAAAAACAATCGTTCCTAGCTTTTTAAAGAACATTTGGATGTGGTATTGGCTGAGGCTCACTTCAGGGTAGCCAATCAGAAAGTCACTTACTTACATCGGTTTTAAAGGCACAGTAACACGAACAACCTGAAGTGAGTGAGTGTTAGAAATGGACTTAATGAATGAGGTGAATATGGGTTTGAGGCCAGACCACTGACCACAGTAAGGACAGAGGCAGCCTGTTGACTTACTTCACTGTGTTTCTGTTTCTGCAGGTGGACGAGGACGTAGCTTTGGACCAGGCAGTGAAGTTCTGCCAGATTCAAATGGCAACATCGGCACAAAGACAGGTAATACACACACACACACACACACACACACACACACACACACACACACACACACACACACACACACACACACACACATATTCAAATTAGCAAGGAAATAACACCCCTTGGCTTTATTTCCCTCTGCAATGCAAATCATTCACTCTGATATTCATTTACTAGCACATTGAGCCTGTTGTGCTCTTTTCTTTACATCCTCTCTCTGACTTTTCTTCCAATCACTGAGTGTAGAAATACATGTCATTTGAATATCATAACTATATATCATTTTTGAGCCAAAATAAATGCAAATAAGCATAAATGGCTCGCTGTTCCATTTTTGAATGGAAGTGTTTTTGTTACACAAAGTTGGGCACAGGGCCGACATGCATATACATACATACAGGCATGATTATATCTGAATACATATATTTAAAACACGCAGTTATGAAATGTAATTCATAGAAAGAAAGAGTCAGGACAGCCACTTCCGGTAACTGTCTACCAGTCTCTGACATTGACTGGGAGAAAGTTTCTCCCTCTCCTCCGCCCAGGATTCTTAACTTTTTCACAGGACTGGAAACAGATGCGTGTTTGTGTGAACACCTACGTATTACAGTTATCTAGTCGGGTGTGATGAGGGTGTTTCTTTCTCACTCTCTCTCTCCTTTCTCTTGCGATATGATATGTTTGATATGATGGTTACTGACGGCAGATGATAGATGCCATTGTTGTCTGTTTTGTTGTAATACAGCTCAAAACACACCTCAGAAAATTCTAATTCCTAGTGGTTTGGGTCAGATATACTGAGAGGGACATTCCGCCGAATGTGCTGCTCTTTTCTTCTGCTTCAGCCACTGTTCTGTAGCTTCCTTTCTCTCCTCATTTCTTTCTTTTTCATTTCCTTTCTTCCATTTTTTGCTTGAATTCTTTCTGTTCTACTCTCTTCCTTTGTTTCTTTCCTTGCAATCCTTTCCTTTTTTTATTCCTTTTTCTTTCCTTATTTACTTCTTTTTTCTTCCTGTCTTTATTTCTCTGCTTTTCCTTTATTTTATTCATTCTATTCTTTCTTTCTTTCCTTCTTTTTCTTATTCGTCTTATTCCGTCATTGTCTCCTTTGCTGTTTTCATTTTTCATTAATGGTCGGTTGCTTGCAGCAGCAGATAGACATCACAGCTACTGGAACACTATCACACATCTCTCACACGCTGTTCTCACTCTTTTAACTCTCACCCTCTTTCTTTTCCTTTCGCCTAACGCACTGAATCTGTTTCAGTAACATGGTATACATGGACACATGACACCTTTCATAATCGTGATTCAGTGCGAGAGTGGTATGGAGAGGCGGCAGAACTGTTACAGCACTGTTATGGCCGAGCCATACCTGCTTGAGGGCAGAAAGGCCGTTAGGATTGGTCGCTGATGGATGCAGCTGAACTGAATGTAGATCAATCGTATCCTCTGTGTTCCTGCTGTGTATGACTGTGTGTCCTCAGTGTTTACTCAGCTCCGTGCAGATGAGCGAGCATGCAACAGGTGCTTCTCCTCTTTCCTGCCTCTCGTTGAGTACGAAGAAGACGACGACATTCGAACAGGAAGTGCGGCTGCCGGTGGGAAGCGTGGGTTCAGGGGTGGTTTGACTGAAAGAGTGAGTGAGTGGGTGCAGCCTCGTCACAAACGCTTCCCCATGTCAGAGCAGAATGCAGAAGATACAGTGGGGGTTTTTGTGTTGGTTTGATGGTTTGTTTGTTTTTATTTTTCATTTGTTTGATTTAAGCATCAGTACGGAGCTCATGCTGACAATGAGTGTTGAATTGGTTTGAAACAGAAGCTGACAGTCGAGCTGTTTCAGGACACTAATCGGTACTTTTCTGAAAGTTTTTGGCAGATAATGAGCCAGCTTTTTAATTTGCTTCTCGCAGACGTGTTACGGGTGCAGATCTTTATTATGGTAACACATTGAGTTATTTAAATTAGTTACATCTAAATGATTATATATTTTTCTTGTTTATTTATTTATTTATTTTTTAAGATTTTGTATGGCCAACTTTTCCTGTGGATTTCACCCTTCCAACACCTCCAAAATATTACCTCTGATTTGGGCTTGTATACAGCTTTTTGATTGGATGGATAGGATAGGAAAGGATAGAACTTTATTGAGTCTTTGGGAGGGTTCTCTCAGCGAAATTAAGGTTCCAGCCACAGCATAAGTACAGTACAGAAAGGTAGAACGAGATAATAACTTAGCAAAGAAACACTATATAAATATAAAGAATAAATAATATAGAGACTATATTATAATATATATAAATAGTGCCAGAGAAAAAGTAGAAAAAGAGTGCAATAGGAGGGGGTATGCATGGATGCATGGTTTCTGTCTATTGGCTGTTTTTTGTTTTGTTTACAGTTACAAAAGGTCCGCCCCTCCAACAAAAGCAAGATAAAGTCTAAATTTCAAGAAGAAGAAAAAAAACACAATGAAGGAGCAGGTGTCCCAAGACTTTTATACTTCCCTATATGCTCTATATCAGTCCATTCTCACACCTTAAATGAACAACCAGTAGGAAGGTGGCGACTGGGTTACTTGGAGTGTTGTCTTTCATAATAACATTGTGTACGTGAAAATCTTTAGGAACCATCTCATGTGACTTTAAAGGCAGCAAGAATTGATGATCATGGTGATAATTCTGTTACATCGATATATAATTACTGCTGTGGTGCATCTGCCTGTTGTGTTACAGAGGTAATCGACGGATAGTTAGTTCCGCTGCCCATCTCCCCCAAACGGAAGCAATGATATCACATCAGCAGCAGCCATGCAGTCCGCCCCAGCTTAAACATCAGAGGCAATATAATTAAAACTCACGTCTCTTTCCCTGCCATGAACACAATCATTGCGCCTGTTGACGTACAGTGGCCAGCCCCCTTAAGCCTTTTTAAATCCTCATCTCCATAATTGCTGGGGGCCTGTTGAGCCTCCCGTGTGCCGTCCTCTTTCTGTTAGTCAGTACTTTTCACTCTCTTTGTCGCTGTGCTGAATGCGAGCAGGCCCACAGGACTTCTGTCTGTCTTTCTCAGGTACACTGGGTTTCCAGATGGGCCGGCCGGCTACAGAGGGAGGTAGACTATGGAGCGGGGGAGGCTTTGTTTGTGTGTGCATGTTTACTGAACTGAAAAGCATTCATGTTTGAGTCAGCTAATGCTTTCAAGAAAACAAGAGAGGGGAGAATGGAGTGGAGGGGGTGCAGGATGCTGGAGGAAGTTTGAAGGTTTTATGAGAAAAAATGGAGCCAAGCATTCACCCCTGAGTAACCCCTTCTTCCCCCATCTATAGTCTGTGGTCTAAGTCCTGTGGGTTTATCAAGGTATATTAGATTCCAAAATAGATGCTTAAACCTTCCTATGAACTGTTCTTTCATGTTGTTTACAGAATGTGTTTCGTGTTCATATCTTTCCATAACATAAATGCAATAAGATGGAAACTAAAAAAGTAGTTGAGATCATTTGAGCTAGTTTGTACATAAAAGCATTTTTCTCCTGAATGCCATGGATGTGTTCAATTCCGTCTCCAGCTCACCTGATTTAACAGTGTTGTATGCTGGTTTACCAAACCCAGTGGTGCTTGTTATGGTATCCCAGCTGGTTGCTGTGGAGGTGTTAAGTTGTTGCTGTATGGTTGGTACGTTGTCTCTAGGTGGTCGGTATGGTTTTGCGAAATGTTTGCTAGGTGAGTGTTATTATATTGCAAGGTGATATGCTATGGTATGTCAGGCGGTCGCGATGATGTTGCTTAGTGGTTGATCGGGTGTTGCTAGTTGGTCATAAGGAAGTTGCTATGGATGGTTGCTTTGAGTGTTGCCAAGTGGTTGTTATGGTAACCAATGCGGTTGGTTGTGCATTACTACTATATTTGTATCATTGTGCCCAAATTTATGCATTTATGCACCCCATTCATTTCATTTCTCCAGTTGGAGCAGTGTTATCTCAAAAACTGTGGGACGAGATAGATGGCAGAACTTTGGAGATGGTTTCATGAACTGTGATGTAAAATTAAAACTTTTTATATTCATATTATTTGTCTTTATTGTAATATTAATGTTTTGCTGAGCAAATAAGCACATACTCCGCAGATAAGGAGGGTATATACCAAATTTTTTGCTGGAGCCTGAAACTTCTACACAGGCTCTGTGTATGTTTCAGCACTTTCTACCTTAAGCGTCGCCATAGTAACAAGCTCGCACTAGAAGTACCAGTGAACCAGCAGCGTAACTCGGCACTGGATTAACACTAACCCAGTGTATCCAACTGTGCATAGCTTCTCACTGCCGTGAGCGCAGAGCTTTCCCTGCAGTTCAGCACATGTAGTTCCTGCCTCCTGGTTTTGCTGTCTGTAGAAACCACATTCTGTGTCAGTAAGTATTGTGTTTAACTTGTGTAGCCCTCTGCTGGCTGCAAATGTGCACAGCTGTTGTGTAACCAGTGTCCTTCGTGTTGCCTGTGGCTTTTGGTGCTCACATGCTTGCTCTCGTTTCTCTCGACTCCAACTGTAGGGAGAGCTTTACGGTCTGCAGTATGGCTGCACAAACGATGAAAAACCGCTTTCTCTAATAGTTGTGTATATGATTACTGGTCAGTCAGGCATCGCCTCACAAGTTACAAGACTAAAAGTTTTTTATGTCTTGGTGCCGTATACCACAGGACACCTTCAGAGGTCTTGTGGAGATCATGATTTGATGTTAGAGCTGTCTGGCGTCAGGGGCTGCACACTTGGGTGTATGTGTTTTATATAGCGTATGCATTTCAAATATCTTATAATATCATAGAAACAGATACCATGCACCTATTCGGATGCCCCCTGGACGTCTCCTCGGGGAGGTGTTCCAGGCATGCCCCACCGGCAGGAGACCGCGGTGTAGACCCAGGACACGCTGGAGGGACTATGCCTCTCGGCTGGCCTGGGAACGCCTCGGGATCCCTCCCAGGGAGCTGGCTGAGGTGTCGGGGGAGAGGGATGTCTGGGCATCCCTGCTTAGACTGCTGCCCCCGTGACCCGGCTCCGGATAAGCGGAGGAAGACGGACGGACGGATGGACAGTTACCATGTTTTGGCTTTTTATGAGGAGTAAAGCATTCACTTTCTGCTGTTTCTGCATTTTCCACTGTTTGCAAAAACGCACCATTGCATAATGCTACCACCACCAAGCTTAACAGTTGGTACAACATAACAGTGAACAAAACAAACCCCTATACGCTCCCCAAACGTTACTGTTAACAATCAAAACTAGACATCTGGGTGCAGCTCATTAAGAGTAGTTTCCACAAAACATGACAAGAAGTCGTTTTCTCACATTACATATAGCATGTATCTCTGAACCTCACTCTCTCATTTTCTGGACAGATAGTGAGACTCGGACAGGAGGGAGGAAATAAGTGCGTGGTCGTTTGATCAGCTATTGGCTGCGTTTGGCCAGGTTGCCTTAGCAACGGCCGATCCTGTTGTTGTGGGGTTTGTTTGTGGAGCTCTGAGTGTGTCCCTGAGTGGTCCTCTAAAGACACACACACACACACATATATACACACACACACACACACACACACAATCTCTCTCTCTCTGTTTCTGTCTTTCTCTCTTCACACACACTCTCACTCCCTCAGAGAGGCTCGAGGCCCTGGTGCTGATTTGTTAGGGCGTTGTGTTTGCCGATTGTGAGAATGTGGGTGACACTCCCATTTTGCTGAGGCGCTGGACGTTACGAAGAGGGGTCATACAGGTAGGCCGCACCACGCGAGCATTATTAGTTGGTTTAAGCGAAAAGTTTTAAGTGGTGGTGTTTAGGTTGTTTTGATGTTTTAAGCTGAGATGTTGGTGAGAAGTTAGGGATTTGGACAAGATTTGTTTAGTAAGCAGTTAAGGCTGGGTGATCTGGTCAAATAGTTATATCACCGTGTACCACATAATCATGATTTTATGTAATATTGTCTCTCACACACACACACACACACACACAAAATGCACCAGGAGTGGCAGATTTTAAATCTGATTTTATATTCAAAATTTGTTAAAGAGGACTGATTACAGTCTATGTAATGAAACATCTAACAGTTGATCAGTCTACTATAACATACTGAACTCTACATTTATTATTTCAGTATTAATCCTAATACAGAAACCATTATGATCTACAGGGCTTGGACAATGAAACTGAAACACACCTGTCATTGTAGTGTGGGAGGTTTCATGGCTAAATTGGAGCAGCCTGGTGGCCAATCTTCATTAATTGCACATTGCACCAGTAAGAACAATGCACACAACATTATGGGTGACATACCAGAGTTCAAAAGAGGACAAATTGTTGGTGCACATCTTGCTGGCGCATCTGTGACCAAGACAGCAAGTCTTTGTGATGTATCAAGAGCCACGGTATCCAGGGTAATATCAGCACCACCAAGAAGGACCAACCACATCCAACAGGATTAACTGTGGACGCAAGAGGAAGCTGTCTGAAAGGGATGTTGGGGTGCTAACCCGGATTATATCCAAAAAAATGTCATTCCCAAGACAAATTGACGCTGAATTGGCAAAAAAAGGAGGCCCTAGTTCACCATCCTAATAAATTATTGTGGTCTAAAACCAGGTGTTTCAGTTTCTTTGTCCAATCCTTGTAGTTCTAGAGTATGTCAATGTCAATAGAAGCATAGGATTTAAGAACTTAAGCAATGATGATATCCATGATAGGCTCAGACATACAATAATATTGTATCATATTTTAATATGTCCCATAACTGTAGCCATGAACCATGTTGTAGCTAACAAAGAATGTAACTATCTGTATGATAGGACAGTGTAATTGTCAGTGATTGATAATTAAGGATATGAATGCTGACACTTGGAGCTACACAGATTGGGTTTCACACTTGTCGCATGGAGTTAGTTGTCTTATACCGCAAGTGTAGATTTGGAAATGTACTGAATATTTTTGCTTTCTGGCAGGGGGCGCTATTGGAACATTTTTGGAAGTTTTAACACCAACCAAAAGTCCCATCTCTCACAAAAATGGCAGATGAAAATACACACAAATGTACACACTTGAACAAAACCACACACCCATGCAAGTTTAGAGATGATTATATTCTACCTGTCCACTTTGTGGGATTTCTGAGTTTTTGTGACACACTGAACAGTTCATTTGTGCGTGTCTGCTCTCCAGTCTCCCTTATGAGTAAGGAAAGGCTTTGAAGTAATCTCGGACACCCTTGTTTAGATGCGTTCTGTTACTGAATGACACACTGTTAGCTGTAAAAATGCACTGCGTGGCGAAAAAGCAGTAGCAGCCCTTGGCACACTTGAGTTTTGTCTATAAACATCTCCTTCATTAAGAAGGCCAGTTGTGTCCTGGGATGCCCCTTAGACCCAGTGCAGGTGGTGGGAGACAGAAGGATGTTAGCAAAGCTAACGACTCCCACTCCATGCATGAGACACTGGCAGCACTGACCAGCTCCTTCAGTGACAGGCTGCTTCAAACAAACTGTGTGAAGGACCAGTATCACAGGTCCTTCCGTCCTGCGACTGTTAGACTCTACAACCAGCACTGCTCTCAGCAGATGTGCAATACTCCCCATGTGCAATTGTCTGTAAATGACCTGTATATGCTTTTCTTTCATATATCATCATGTTAATATTGCAGAAACTATACTGTACAGTGCATCTGGACAGTATTCACTGCTTCACTTTTTGCACATTTTATGTTAAAGCCTTATTCAAGAATGCACTAAATTCTTTTTGTTGAGCAAAGGCTTTGAATACTTGTGAACATGTTATATTTTTGTTTTATTTCTAATAAATTATACTGCACTTGATCCATTTCTTCTTCTCAGTGCCTTGCTATCCCTTTGCTGCTGTATCAATGTGAATTTCCCCACTGCCGGACTAATAAAGGATGATCTTATCTACGTTACCTTTTCCTCTCTTTTCCAGAATTCCAGTGATGCCCCCGTTACTCCCAAGTTCAGCAAAGAGCAGCGGGACATTTTCTTCCCTGCTTCCTTCTCCACTCCATGCCTGCACATGCACACGCACCCTCTGCCTGCCCAGGAACATGAGACCAAGCTAAGCAAGGCTCCACGACCACATCACACCCACTCCTATGCACACTCGCACCCGCACACAGCCACGCAGCTCTACTGCCAGCCTCTAACCCAGCAGGACCAATCACATCCCAGGACGACGCATTGTCAGCCAGTAGCAAGCATGGCCTTCCTACCCCACACAGGTAAGAGGAGAAGTTCTGTACGAGTTCAAAAGGAGGAAGGGAGTGTAGGGTGTTTTTATTGGACAGGATTTGTGTTGACCTTAAATGTGCCAAAGACTGCATGTATTCAGTGTTTTTAGTTGTTCGATGAATAAATAGTAAGGCTACATCCACACCAGCCTTGACTACACTCGGACACTAGTGTTTTCAAAAGTGCTCCAGACTGAAATGCAAAAAAATGGGAACGGCTGGCATGTGTGTGACCTATGAGTCATGTCATTTCCACCATTGGTCGTTGGTACATGATATCCATTGGACTCGGTCGGTTTCGCTCACCGATATTCAGCCTGTATGCTATACAGAACACCTACTGCAATAAACGGCAGAATTTCAGGTTCTGCCATGTTGGAACTGTTGAGTTTTTACACAACTGACTTTCCATTATTCATGCAACAATACCAAAACCGCATTTTCAGATTTATGCACCTAAAATCTGAAAAGATACATTGTTAGTCATGGAAAATGTTGTTTCAGTGTGGCCTAATGGGCACACACATGCATCAAAACATATTCATCATCCAGTTTACCTGCATTAGTGTGGATATACTGTGAGGTGAAAAACAATGAGATTCTTTTATAGTGGTCATTAAATAATGCGGACGATATTGTAGCCAGCTTAGCTTTTAGTCTCACCCCTACCTTGCTTCCCCTGGTTTGGTGGTTCTCATGCTGTGCTTTCATTTAAGATTCATCTGAGCTAGAGTGTTTTTGAGGGAGCACAGAATCTTTTAGCCCAGCACAAAACTCCACGCCCAGCTTTAGCTACCTCACTTGTCAATTTTGAGTGAGCCTTTCCCAAAACCAGGAAAAGGAAAAGCTACTTTCAGAAGAAATGGCAACCTCTGTTCCCACACAAGCAGAGTCTGGTGGTGATGCAAGGTAGCATCTGTCTTTAGTTTCAGTGCAAAGCTAAAAGAGCAAGCATCCTTCAAACATCATCTGTAGGTTCAGATTATAAACCCACTTTGGACTGGCTTTAGAGTGTGTGGAGGGCAGACCAGGCAGTGTACCAATCAGACATCAGCAAAATTCATAGAGGGGTTATAATTTGATATGTTTTAGTATATTGTGATACTGTAAGCAGGATCATATATTGCAGTTTATTTACATTTGAGTGAAAAAAACACCAATTGACCAAAATGGGAATGTATTTACATTTTAGGGCACTAATGAGTATGTCAGAGTGGAAGGTGAGTGTGGCATAATCTCCCGCAGTGCTCTCATAATTTATATCCAACATCATAGCTCACTACATGGACCAGAATGCATTGTTACTAAGCAAAAGACTTTGGAACAAAGGGAAGCCAATGATATTTGCTCATAGAAACCAGTGTAAACATTGGCTCGTATATATTCTAGTATAAACAGTGGCTCATATGAACCAGTATAAACCAGTAACAGTAATAGTAAAAGAATCACTGGACGCTTGGGCTTATGTTTCTAAACAACATAACTTCATGAACAGCACAGAGTGTTACGAACTTTAATTCAGAAGTGTGTGTGTGTGTGTGTGTGTGTGCGCGCGTGCGCGCGCGTTAAAACATGGCTCAGACACACATGTTTGATGTCCCATTTTATTTGTGTGTCTACTGCGACATAATAAACTAAGTAGACTCTCCCTGTGCCGCACAATGCAGGGACTAGGGATCCATTTCCTCCACAATGGGTTTACTTTTTATCTAGTCAGAACAGTGGGATATGAAGACAGAGCACAACACCGCTATCTACTGGTTAGAGTAGAAATAGAATGTAGAAGTGAAATAGAAAAGTATGAATTAAACAAATATTGTGAGAATCGATACAGTATTCCGATTCAATAATAAGATGACATCATAATGAAGTGTCCTCCATCCCTCTGTCTCATAAATGCACTTTTCCTTTTACACACACGTGCACACGTGTAGATGGTGTAATAGGTGTTGAGTGAAGTCTCTCTCTGTCAGGCCAGCGTGTTCTGGGTTCCACGCTCAGTTGCTAGGGCAACGGAGATGGAGAGATGGAGTAGAATATTGCATTAGGCGTGTGTGAGTATGATGTGATACACACTGCACAGTGAGTGTGTATATGTTTGTGTGTGTGTGTGTGAGTTTGGGATCTCTTCTGGAGATACAAGCAGCACATTTTCATTGAAATTCTGTAGGAACAGATCTTGGGTTGCCCTGACTATACAGACCGTACGAGTTCTCCCTGTGAAACGTGATGTATGTTTTAGCCAAAGATCATGAAATGTTAATAAAACATGTTGCCATTTTTTTAAATTGTCAACAAAATCAACACTTTTTGTCAAATCCACCACGTGTTTATTCTCCTAAAGCAACAGACTGTCCAGCATCCACTATAAAATCATTAACCCTTTCAGACCCTGCATCCATTTTGTGTTTTACTGCACATAACACTGATTGAGACCTGTTGTCCATCAGAAGAGACGTTTACCAACCAATCAGAAATATCTTCGCCCCACCCACTGCATTGGAAAAAAAATCAACACACTGAATCGAAGCTTGGCAGCACAACAGGAGGAGCAGAGAAAGGCCACATTTTATCTGATTTCACCACATTTTTATTTTTATCATTTTAGTAGTTTTGTACTGTTTACTTCTTACTGCAATGGGAATTTTAGTAATGCAGGTAAATTATATTTGTCTTGTTCTTGACTGCATTACAGACAGAAAACAGTACAGTACATATCACTTAAACACAATTCAGGGATGAAAGCTCTATTCAGAAAGAGCAGCTATGTTCTCAGTAAAAGATAACAGGGTGGTAAATTCCATCCCAGCATTGACCTGTGGTTTAGGTTTAGGTAGTGAATAAACAGAAGAATAAACAGTTTAACCGATCTGATTGAACGATGGGGTGAGTGAATCAAACTTGATGGACCCTGACTAACATGCAAATGCACCAAATAAACAACATCAGAACATCTGTCCTTGTGACGTCATTTAATGCAACAATACGTTCATTTATACATCATGTAGTAAATATATATAATATATTAGATGCAAAAATCATGTTGGTCAGAATGTAAAGGGATTAAAAATGTTACCCCTTAAGATGTGAATACGTTAGGACACCCTTTGAACACCTCTGACTTTAATATGTTTAAATATGTAAATTTTGACAGTTGTAGATGATCTAACTAAACACACAAAACCCTAATAGGTGGTGTTTCCTCTTTTCCTAGAACCATCTACCAGTCTCTGATGTTGACTAGAAGAAAGATTTTCCCACCCCTCCGTGCGAAAGTGATTTTGCTATGTGATGGTTCAGAGTCAGTCTTTGTACAGTGGCTTTCATTTTCTTCAAGCCCCCTCTGATACATAAAAAAATCATAGTGGTTTCTGTGACATCAAGCTCTTCAGGTCCTGCTGCAGCAAAATAGCCCTAAACCATGACACTTCCGGCCCGTGCTTCACAGAGGTGCTCTGAGGTGCTCCAATTCTGTTTTGTTTGTGAGCCCAAATAGTTCAACGTCAGATTCGTTTTGGAGGGGCAGCCGTGGACTGGTGGTTAGGGAACCAGATTAGAGAGCCAGGTTCCCTGATCTGGCAGGACATGGTTGACATGACTTTGAGTAATGCACTTGTCTCCTCAACCGCGTCCCTGGTGCCGTGGGAGTGGTCGCTGCGTTCTCGTGTGTAAATTCACGGTGTGGAAGGGTTAAGGATGTTTTAGGATTGATGGAGTCTGCTGACTCTGACTGACCTAGTCATGTTGGCAGTTGTATTAAATATCCTCCACTTTTAAATTATTATCCAGACAGTGGAACGGCTGTTTTCTAGTGGCTTTGAGATCTTTTTTTAAATCCCCTCCCTGACTCATTTACATGTACATAGAACTCTCTGGAGATCCCACTCACTTCAACAATCGAGCAAACCAAACTGCTCGGGTTTAAATAAGATAGTCTTCTCTAATGATGACCTCCTCATTTGTAGCTGATTAGCTGTACCTGTTAGCTAACCTGATTAGCTGTAACGTTTTCCTCACAAAACAATGCATTTCTAATCATTTTATTTGACAAATAATGTCAGTTTACATGTTACAAATAACATTCCAGCTTTGTGTGTTTAGATATATCGCCTCCATCTCAATTTAGTTAAAATGAAGATCAAATCTTTACATGTTTAAAAAAAGACGAAGGTGTTCATGGGATGTCCTCACAGACACTAGAGTGGCTCAATGCATTAACCATTCATAACATGACCTGTAGTGCTGTGCCTTTGTGTCCACCTAGTGGTCATATTACAACAAAAGAGGCATTGATGAGTGTGTGTGTGTGTGTGTGTGTGTGTGTGCGTGTGTGCATTTTAGAGGACAGACAAAGCTCAGCTCCAGAGGGTCTGGTGTACAGACAGCAGGAATCTCACTTGTGTCAGCAAATGAAGATGGCCACAGTCTCTCAGAGTCATGACACACAGGAGTGGGGCAGCCATGAGTCAGCTACCTGCTCCACACACACTGACAGCACAGGTATCTGTGTGCGTTTACTGTCCATTTGTTAGTGTGTGTTGTGCTGGATCGGACACAGCAAATCCAATCAAAATATGTTTGTATAGTGCTTTTTACAACTGATGACCCCCCTCCCCTCCTCTGGTCAAACTACTTATACATAGTTAGTTAGGGGACACTGGATGACCACATGTCTGCTGTAATACTCAGGTGTACAGAAGCAATGATAGTTTGGTGGTGGACATAATAGTAACAGTAGCAGCTGTTTAGGGTCTGTGTACATTGTTACATGGTGAATGCAGATGAGCAACTAGTCCAGGTCCATTAGCCGGAACGTGGGCAGTCAATGTGAAGGGGTGGCCAAGGAGCTTGGGGTCCTGCTCAGGTGGGTGGCAGGAGAGCTCAAGGTTTGCATTTCATCAGCCAGGGCTGGTGGGTGATGATTAACTCATGAAAGGTAGAGAGATGTGGTTAGTTTGGTGTTTACATTTACGGAGAACAAAGAATGTAAACATTATAAGATGTGATGAGTGACTCCGGCAGATCTGAGTATAACAGCCTAACTAAAAGGAGAGAACCAGAAGGTAAGATCCTGAAACGTTGGCGTGTCAAACCTGAGAGATCATGTGTAAGAGTCAGATGACAGCACCAACATGCCAGTTTGCCATAATTCCCCGTGTCTGAACATTATCTGGAAGGTTATTCCAGAACTGGGGCCGCTTTGTTAGAAAAGGCTGTTCGGAATTCTGTGTATTAGTAGGAAGCCTGTGATTTGAGTGATCGCGATGGCTCATAATGGGAGATTAGATCTTGCAAGTACTCGGGAACAAGCCCATGTTGGGCTTTATATGCAAGTAGGAGAATTTTATAATCAGTAAGGAATTTGACCAGAAGCCAGTGCAGTGCTGATGAGATTGGACTGATATGGTCAGATTTTCAAACTGAAGTCTGTTTAGGTTCCTGATGAGTGCATTACAATAATCTAACCTTGAGGTGATAGAATGCACTCGTTTTTAGCATCGTGCAAGGATCATTTCTTAACTTGGAAATTCTACAAAGGTGAAGAAAAGCTGTCCTAGTAATATTACCTATGTGTTGATCAATTATGATGCCAAGATTTTTGCTGCTGAACCAGGTATAACAGAGCAATCAGCCAGAGTTAACATTGTCTGATCCTTTCATACAATCCCACATTTTCTTCAGTCTAGGTTTATCATCAGGTTTGGCTGATATATACAGTTGAGTATCGTCTACATACCAGTGAAATTTAATGCCATGTTTGTTTATTACTGTGCCGAGGGGTAGCATGTAAATTGTAAACAGTAATGGTCCTACAATAGAGCCTTGTGGGATTCCATATCTCATTTCAGTGACATTAGAGATCCAATGTTTACCTTCACGAATTGAAAACAATCGGTTAAGTAAGATCTGAACCATGTCAGGGCTGTTCCTGTGATTCCAACCATGCTTTCTATTCTTTCGAGGTGAACAGTGGGATCTATTGTATCAAATGCTGCACTTGTATCTGGCAGCACAAGCAAGGACACACAGCCTTGTGTTGAATGTTCTATTTAATATTTTCTATTTTAAGATTGAAAAAATATATTATTAGTGAAATTTGATGGAATCTGAGGTCCAGTACCTGCTTGAATTTTTTGTAACTTTTGAGATCATACCAAAAAATACTCTGGCTGGGGTTTATCAACAATAAAAAATCTCAGCAAGTTCTAGTGAGAGCCCTCCTACATGCAATAAGGCTGTCCTTCCAAGCTGAGTGAAATCCTTCCAGATCACCGTTTTCGCTCTAGTGTGTGTGTGTGTGTGTGTGTGTGTGTGTGTGTGTGTGTGTGTGTGTGTGTGTGTGTGTGTGTGTGTGTGTGTGTGTGTGTGTAAATATACAGTGGAGAAAATAAGTATTTGATACTATTGAAGACACCTGTCCACACACTCAGTCAGTCATGTTCCAACCTCTGGACCATGGCCAAGACCAAAGAGTTGTCTAAGGTCACTATGGACAAAATTGTAGACCTGCACAAGGCTGGGATCAGCTGCAGGAAAGGATCCAAAGAACCCAAAAACTGTTGGCGCAATTATTAAAAAATGGAAGAAACACAAGGTGACTGTCAGTCTTCTTAGGTCTGGGGCTTCATGCAATATCTCACCTCGTGGGGTAAGGGTGATTCTGAAAAAACGTCAGGAATCAGCCCAGAACTACACAGGAGTACCTTGTCAATGACCTGAAAAGAGCTGGGACCACAGTCTCAAAGTTTACCTTTAGTAATACACTATGGCCTCATGGATTGCAATCCTGCATGGCATGCAAGGTCCCCCTGCTCATGCACATGTCCAGGCTCGTTTGAATTTTGCCAGTGACCATCTGGATGATCCAGAGGAGGCATGGGGAGAAGGTCATGTGGTCAGATGAGACCAAAAACACACAGTAGCACACCACCACCATGTCAATATAAATGCAGTGCTGAAAATGACCCATATACTTGCTCTGGTCCTGATCATTGAAGAACAGGGTGAAAAGAGCATAACAAAGTATGCAGAGAAACAGATGGACTACTTCTTTATGAGAAATGGAACTGATAAAATGGACAGTGAGTGTAGAAATTAGGATATTGTACATATTGTAGATAATGGAGAATAGATATATATTTCTTTCTAGCTTTGTCAGGTTCTTGATCCATCTTGCTACGCTGCTCTTCTGAGCTCACAAATGTTTAATGATATTTAGGTCAGGAAACAGAGGCCCATGACAAAGCCTGCAGCTTGTCCTTTTTAATGTGATCTGTTGTAAATTTTGAGGTCTGATTATGATCATTATCCTGCAGTAGAAGCGGATTCTTTGTTCAGCTTTCTTTTACAGACAGTTTGCTTTCAGAATGTGCTGGAATTTAATTGAATCCATTCTTCTCTCTACCAGTGTAATGTTCTTTGTGCCACTGGCTGCTTCACAAGCCCTAAGCATGATCAGTCCACATGATGCTTAACAGGTGGACAGGTGTTCTTTTCATGGAATTCTGAAAACTTAACTTTTTTTTTCTCCAAACACAGAGTATCTTTCCAAACAGATATGTTTCCAAACAGCACCAGGTTTTATTTTCCTTTGAAAAAATCAGACATTATGGGCTGAGTTGCTCAGTGGTCTCTTTATTATTATTGTGATCTGAGTATTTTAGTATCAGTTATTGGTGCACTATACCACATCTAGTATGATGCTAATTGACGTTGGTCATTGTATCGGAGCTGTGGACCCGGTGCTTTCCTCCTTCACATATATCAGAGCATCTTTTTGTCTTCACCCTCTTAGTATCAGGGTGAAATTTTGCTGGTTCTTTGTCTTTGGGAAATCATGTCATCTACATATTTCACTGTTCACAATAGCAACTTCAAACTTCATGTGTCCATGTAATCATCTTCATGAATCATCTCATCTTCATGTAATCATCTCATCAGCTTATGTCATTTTCTGGTTTGGTTGCTGCCACCTAGTGTACATGTTCATGTTATACCCACACAGTCAGCACAGATGTCCTGAAAAATAACCCATATTCCACTCTACATTTTAGCTGGTCTTGATGGTAGAACGGTTTCGGATGCATTTACCCCATTTTTATATCCCAAGTGTAATTTTCATGAGTGAATTGGAGAATGGCTGAGCAATGTCTGACTAGTGGCCCACTAATCATTAATCTCAACTGTGGATCAAGCAGTGAAAGGGTTATTTTGTGTCTCTACAGAGAGTGTTGACCCATTGAAGCAGGGGGACTCCAGTCGGGTTCGCTCCAGAATCCCTCCCAACATGCCCAAACTACTCATCCCCTCCACAGCCACTAAATTCCCCCCAGAGATCACGGTCACACCCCCAACACCCACCCTGCTCTCACCCAAAGGCAGCATCTCAGAGGAAACCAAACAGAAGCTCAAGGTAAGCCTTAAACATATACTGTTCACTAACACACTGTAAACAAACATATGATGGGTAGAAGTGGTGTAGTTTAGTTTCCTTTCGTGGCTCATGCAATATATACAGGGGTTGGACAATGAAACTGAAACACCTGTCATTGTAGTGTGGGAGGTGTCATGGCTAAATTGGAGCAGCCTGGTGGCCAATCTTCATTAATTGCTCATTGCACCAGTAAGAGCACAGTGTGAAGGTTCAATTAGCAGGTAAGAGCACAGTTTTGCTCAAAATATTGCAATGCACACAACATTATGGGGGACATACCAGAGTTCAAAAGAGGACAAATTGTTGGTGCACGTCTTGCTGGTGCATCTGTGACCAAGAGAGCAAGTCTTTGTGATGCATCAAGAGCCACGGTATCCAGGGTAATGTCAACAAACCACCAAGAAGGACCAACCACATCCAACAGGATTAACTGTGGACGCGAGAGGAAGCTGTCTGAAAGGGATGTTCGGGGGCTAACCCGGATGGATCCAAAAAAGGCATTCCCAAGACCAACTGACGCTGTATTGTCTGCAAAAGGAGACCCTAGTACACCATCCTAATAAATTATTATGGTCTAAAACCAGGTGTTTCAGTTTCTTTGTCCAACCCCTGTATTTTACCTGCATTTGTATCACTTATCAGAGCTTCTATGTAAGCCATTCCTGAGCTGTTCTGTCAGAACCTCTGATCTCCTGATCCTAGATGGACACCATTGGAATTGCCTACCTTTTTGTTGTAAACATTCATCTCAATTTTTGACTACATGTATAATCCAAACAAATTGTCCACTGAAAATAGCTAGTCAGAGTTCAACTACTGTTCCTAATTCAGAGAGTCTCTTCTCTATCGTTAGACTGGAATACTAACACTAGTTAGAAATGTTGACTGCAGAAGATGGGGTAGAAGAGCAATAGATGGTGATTTCACAAAAAAGTTGTAGGAAGCTGAGAATAAAGCTGAAATAAGCCAACGTGCAGAATCCCTGACCTTGCAGAAATCTCAAGGCAGATCACAAGACGTTCTCGATATGTCTGTTCATTACTTATTTAAATGTAACTCTTGCTGCCGAGTGCTTTAAAATGCTGTGTATTGGGACTCACCTCTTTGATCCTGTAGAACTAAATGAAACACCTGACTTCAACCATCTAACCATCAGTCTGACCTTACAAAGATTAGCGAAAGAAAAGGTCATTCTAAAGCGGTCACTGAATTCTGGTCTAGTACTGTAACAGGATGCCATCCTTGCAACAAGCCAGTCGGTGAAAATTCCTTCCTCCTAGATATAACACAATCGACTGTTATTGTTGAGAAGTGGAAGCATTTAGGAACCACAGCATATCGGCCAACAAATGTCAGCCTGTGGGGCCGTTGAATGCCGAGGAACACGGTGCTTGAAACGTTCTGCTGACTTAACAACTGCAGAGTTCCAAACCTCCTCTGACATTAACATCAGCAGAAAAACTGCACTGGGAGCATCAGAACGTGGGTTTCCATGGCCAAGCAACTGTCTGCAAGCCTTACATCACAAAGCACAATGAGAAGGGACACCTTTTGGATGAACTAGCACAGAGATTTCAAGCTTGGCCCTCTCCTCCAACATCATTTTCTGTCCTAACAAATGCTCTTCTGGATGAATGGGCAAAAAAATGTCCCACAGACACTCCGGAATCTTACAGAAAGCTTTCCCAGAACAGGGGAAACTGTGGAGACGACTAATGAATCCATATGTGGAGCCACTATTGATAGCACTGAGATCAGTGGTTGTCGTGCATTGTGTGGGGTGTGCTTTCATACAATTGACAGACTTATCCTAAATTGAAAATGTGTGGGATACTATTGGAACATGCTATCAACACTCCTCCCCTGCTGCAAAATCTGCAGGAACAACCTCAGTGAGAACATACAAATCCATGCCGAGATGTCTGACATGTTGAGTTACACTACTTCCATGCTTACATGTTGGGAGACACTCCTTTTGTGTATATATGAAAAATTGACTAGTTACTGAATTCTGGCTTTGCAGTTCCTGCTGTACTGGTGTTTAGATACTAACCTCTGTCTTTTTTTCTCTTTCTGTGGTCTTTTGTTTCTTCCAGAACGTTATTCTGGCATCTCAGTCGGCAGCTAATGTTAAGAAAGACACCTTGGCCCAGCCAGCACTGGAGGTGCAGGAGACATCCAGCCAGGAGTCCTCACTGGACAGTGAGTCTGATGAGGAGGATGATTATATGGACATTTGAACTGGGAACTTTAACACCTTGTCTCCAGGGGGTGCCAAAGAGCCCTGGACAAACCTTTCCAAAAGGCGCTCAGGAGGCAATCCTGTTTCTCTCTCTCTCTTTATTTCTCTCTCTCTCTCTCTCTCTCTCACCTTTTTCTTGTTAATTCATTTGTTCTTTGGTCTCAAAGCAAAGGAATGTTCCTGGTTCCGCTGCGATGTCTGTGCACTTGGTCTCTTCGTCCTGCGGCAGTATGCACATTTCTTCTGCAAAAGGGCTCTTCTCACCCCAAACTTGGCTCTGACTCAAGCGAGCCATGGACTTTTGTGTTTTGATTTTGCTTTTTTTTTTGTTGGTTGTTTTTGTTGTTATAAATCAACAATTTTGCAAAAGTGCCATTTTTGTGGGAAAGAAATAAATCTGCAGCTAAACAACAGTCTGTGGCTGAAAACA
This sequence comes from Acestrorhynchus altus, assembly GCA_034509495.1. Classification (NCBI taxonomy): domain Eukaryota; kingdom Metazoa; phylum Chordata; class Actinopteri; order Characiformes; family Acestrorhynchidae; genus Acestrorhynchus; species Acestrorhynchus altus. The sequence goes on from CM067515.1 coordinate 10,668,095, forward strand.
CCACCGCTATACAAAGGACTTTCTTATACAAACCCGAAGCTTTTATACCAGGGAGCTATGCAGACAGTCTGCGATGCAAACACAGCCGGGGGGCTTTCGCTTTAAGTACACTATGTGGACAAAAGTATTGGGGGGACGCCTCCTGCTTCATTATTTCCTCTGAAAATGTTATTAAAAAGAATTTACGCTGCTTTTGTTAGAGTAACGGTCTACATTCCACTGAAGGCTTTCTTCTAGATTTTGGAGCATTGCTGTGAGGGTTTGATTGCATTCAGTGACTAGTGTTAGTGAGGACAGGACTTTGGATGATCAACATCCACAACCAGAGCAACATCATTCCATGGAACACTGCTCCACAGCTCAACGTTGGGGCACTTTATACCCCTGTAACCCTTAGCTGGCATTAAGCATGGACCTCCAACGGTTCATGATTATCTGCTCCAGGCTCCAGAGGGTCTCAGTGGGCATCTGCACACTGGTATCAGCAAAGGATGCAACTTACAGTAGCGTAATGCATTCGATAGAAGGGCTGTCCACAAACATTTGGACATATAGTGTACATTAGTGTTTTGTTCCCTGGAGTTTGATAGAACCGTCAGTGTAAATGAAATTGGAGTTTACATCACAAGCACGGTGCTTCGACTCTGAGCCGAGCTGCAGTGACAGCCACCAAAAGTGGATTTTTGTTTTGTGCTCTGAAGCTGTCAGCATGCACGCACTGGATATTTTCAAGACGTTTATGTGTGTGTGTGTGTGTGTGTGTGTGTGTGTGTGTGTGTGTGTGTGTGTGTGTGTGTGTGTGTGTGTGTGTGTGTGTTTTTTTACACGTGTTGATGTATTTTGGGTGTTTCGGGTGGACGTTGTGGTATCCACGGTGAGGCCCCTTGCTTGGAGCATGGCTACCTTTGCTTGTGTGCCTGTGCTTTAGCTTTCAGCTTCTCCACCCTACTAATGACAGCATGAGTTTACAGTTTTCAGCAGCGTTGACTGATTTCTCTTTTGTAACAGTTTTTAACAGTTTTTTTTTTTTTCCCCAAATCAGTTTACTTTTAACTCTTTGGATGATAAATGGACAAAGAAAATGTCTTGTGAGCCATACGGGCCTGCAGGTTTCATAATCTTATTTAGTTGATGTTGGAAAGTTTGGTTTTTTTTTTTTTTTGCTCCGCCCACCAATTAGTATGTTTCTTAATCAGTGTTGCAAGGTTGGACAAGCTTTAAAGAATATTAGCAGAAACCTGATTTAATATAATGACAAATTTTATCAGTGTTAACTGAATTTTTCAAGGTTTAAATGCCTTGCTATTTGACTAGGCAGATCAAAAATGAGTGCATTCAATTTGCCACCGTGCTGCTATCTCAATTACATGACAACAAAGTAAACGACCCCTGCATGTGCGGACAGTTTATTAATATTGCTGGGTATTTGTGATGGGTCTGTATCACAGAAAATCCGGGATCAGATTTCAGAGAAGAAAAATAATTGCTACTTTATCGTCTCCTGATAAGTTTGATCTGATACATAATCTGCATTTTTTGAGTACAGATATCTCACGCTTTAAGAACGCTGCCCAACTGCAAGACACTGTAATAGTATGGGATTGTACTTGGATAACAGGGCTTGAAGTCTGCCATGGCTGGTGCATTTTATCTGCATGTCAAAAGAGTCTTGTAATATTTTTTAACATATCGTAAAATTGAATATAAATACATACACCAACTGTACTGTACAGAGGTTCTCATCAATATGAGGTTTTACTGTAGAAACAGGTCAACAGAGCACATTAGACCAGATGCAGGGAAACGTAAATGCAGTGAAAGGAAGACACAAAATCTCATTGAGATCTCATTGTGTTTTAAGAGCAAAGCTTGGTTAGAGATTTCCCCTGGATGCCCGCAACCAGAGCCCCGATGTGTTCAATTCCTTCACCAGCACTGATTTACCAGCAGTTGTTAACCAGGACCGTAACTATGAGGAGAGCTGTGGAGACGTCTTCATGAACTCAGTGATGCAAAACCACTGTTTAGGTATGAATTTTTGGTGTAAGTTGCTCTGGATTTGAGCGTCTGCTAAATGGACATGAGTCTTACAGTCTTACAGTTTTTCCTTTTACTTCTAATTTTCTAAAAAAAAAAAAAAAAAAAAGCCATTTCTAATTAATAATTAAATGTACATGATGTGAGAGAACCTGATAAAAGGGAAACCAATACGCTTTCCTATTCGATTATATGGGGTTCTTGACCATTTTCTATAAAGCTTACCAGCCTCGCAACTAAAGGGACCTATTTGTAGGTGGGGCATGGACTGATGGAGTGATCCATTGTTGAAAAATGTGTTCAGAGATGTTTTTCTACTGACTCTGCTTTTCTTTGTATTACTCAAGGTCTTGTGCTTTGTTTGTCTGTAACAGTTTCTTTTGTATTTGTTGTTACTCTTTATTACTTTTTTGGGGTTAGTTTGGGATCGTAGCAGAGAGAGAGAGAATGAGAGAGAGAGAGAGAACGTGAGAACGAGAACTTAAAGCAGCCAGGCTAGTTAGTCCTGCCACCAGCATTGTGAAGGAGCGTGGGGTTGTCGGGTTTGTACATATCAGCTGCACCAGTTTTAAAGGAACGTGACATTTCTTTTCGTCCAGCATCACGCTAACACAAACCGGCCTTTTGTTGTGCTTTAGTTTATAGTCCTTTCATCCCTCAGACAGAAAGGAAGGAGAGGTGTAAAGAGATTTACTTACGATGATGAAAGAAGCTTCTACTGAAAAAAAGTGTTGAATTTACTTGATTGGAGTGTGTGCAGGATTTCCTCCTGTTTAAGGTACATGACATTTTCTACTGCCATATCAAATCCTATCGTTCATATATATCTGTATTTCAGCAGTGAAGTATTGCTTGAGTGAAAGACGAATTTATGCTCAGTTCGTTCCAATTTGCATGAAAAACATATGAAAAGTTCCAAAGTACTTGCCTGTGAATGCACTTGAGTATCAGGTTTTTTTGTTTGTTTGTTTTTAGTTATTTTAAAGTTATTAAACAGTTATATGCAGACGTTTGGGCACCCTAGGTGAAATCAAATTTGATGTATTGAGTAAAAAAAAAATTCAGCTGCATTTTTTTTTTTAACATTTGGGTGGAAATACAACATGAAATGAGGCTTGTAGGTAGTTTGTAGGTAGTTATGAGACATTTTGTGGTGTTTGTTCAGAGCAGAACGGAAGGAAAAAAACACCACAAACGTGGCCTGTAGAAAGTTAGGACACATTTACTCTTTTATTCTTCCCAAATATATTCCAAACAGCAAATTAAGAGTCCTCATCACTTAAAACTTGCAGAAGTTAGTTCTGGATTTTTGAACCCGAGCTGCCCATACTTTTGTATATGACTATAAATCTTGTATATCAATATTATTATTCGAGGACATTTGACTGTAAATGAACATTGTGGGGAACATGTCCAGCATTGATATCATAAAATATTTTAACTTTTGAATTTTTACAGCAATATAGCACTTGTTCTTTTACTCAAGTACACCTTCACCAAGAGTACTGGAGTACAGAAGTGCTGGGTCCCTACTTTGACTTGCTGGGAACACTGTATGCATTTGAGTCCAGTAGATATGGTGCGTTATTTTTTTAAGTGTATTTTTTCAGTGTATAATGGTTCGGACACTCGTGTGGTGCAGAACTGATCTGGATGTAGAGAATCAAGTGCATGACCGAGCGACAGCTGCGTGTACCGAGTATATTTTTGTGAGAAACCTATAAGGCGCACTGTGTGTTGTGCTGAATTCAGCTTGTGCTTTGCCTTCCCCTACAGAACACGTCTGGAGATCACGCCGAACTCGTTTTTCCAAACAGCCGAATGTTTTTCCTTCTTTTTGTTTTCTACAGGAATGTTTTGTATAAGCAGATGGACGAGTAGCCTCCAGTATTTTTCTTGATCGTGGAATTTCGAAGAGTTTTCTTTTGCAAAATAAGGAGAAAAGCTAGAAAAAAGGAAAACGTGTAAATGCAGTGGACATTTCTACACACACACACCTGACCAAACTACCTGTAAACAGAAGATGATGTACGTATTTTTCTCTTGATTGTTTGATTCGATTTAATTTTTGGTATGACCCTGCTGTGCTTGTACCAAGAATGTAACTTGGTACGCGGAGGACTGACCGAGGGTACGGGCACTATTCTCAGCCTCTGTGGAGATGGGCCTTCAGTGCTCAGACTTGTTCTGCGCAGGGTTGATATTTTCTCTTTCTGACTTGCTGCATTAAAATGTCACAAAACCAAAAATAACACTTGATAACACTTTCTTACCCAGCTTTCTGTGTTTCTCTTTCTTATTGAAGTACCCCACACTTCATCCCACACTTCATCCCACACTACAAGCAACACATTGGGCATGGTACAAACCAGTGTTGGCTATTGTTCTGACTGCAGAGCCACCCAGGCAGTTAGAACAAAATCCTGAAAAAATTTGTTGGGCCTGAACTTCCCACCGAACAGGATGCAGTCGTACAGCTGAACACAGTGAACATCATGGTTGCTTCACGGCATGGTGTACTCTTAAATATAAGGGGTTCTACAAAGGTGCTACAAAGGGTTCTCTGGGAGATGTCTTTACAGAATCACTTTTGGTTCCCTTGAAAAGTGGCTCAGTGTGGCTCAGCGTTTTAAAGCACTTCCACTATAATCGCAGGTTCAAATCCCCACTGGCAGCCGGAGTCAGAGGGAGAGCAAATTGAACCGCTCTCCCTCTCTGGGTGGTAGATGGTGCTCTCTCCCCACATCATACTCAGTGTGATGCTGGTCAGCACAGACATCTATTAGCCATTGTCTCAGAGCGGGGGACCTGGCGTTTTCCTCTGAGTGCGTTGGTTCTCCAGCAGTTATGCAAAAAAAAGATTCTTCTATGGCATTGACATAAGCTAGCACAAGCACCCGTTTCTTCAGTTTGGGTTCTGGAAGACCTGTGCCTCTGCTCAAGCATCAGAACTGAAGACCAGGTCCTACTGTACAGCCATGATTTGTGAACCCCTAAGACAGGAGTTCTTCGAACTTTTCCAGCCAAGTATCCCTTCCAGTGTGAAACATTCCATGGATCCCCACAGATTTCTTTTATGAAGTTCAATGTTGGGAAGCAAAGATTGTGAAATGATTAATTGTAGAGAAATGACCACAACACCAATATAGCCATGCTATTGTCTATCCAAAGCCACCACTGAACCGGCTGAGTTTGATATGTAACATTTGATGATGCATTTTCTTTAGTGACTAGTTTTTGAACTTCAATTGTCTGATTCCTTTCACCACTTCAATTCAGACTCCTCATCTAGTACACTGTACCTGCATTCCAGAGCCTAGGCTGCAGCCACGGTACAGCCGGTTCCTGGTAGGACTGTCCAGTGAAGACTCTCCTTCACCTGCAGAGGCGTTTAGCTTACACTTATGGATTACACCCAATGGTTGGTCTGATCAAGTTCTTGCAACAAACAAACTGCTCCAGAGTTCGCTTGGGCCTGGACCGAGACCACCACCCTCTAAAGGTCCAGATCTGAATGTGTTTGCCAATCACTGCCCAAATGAACTGCATCAAGGGTGACAACGAACCAGAGCTGGTGTGAAAATGCCAGTGGAGAAGTGAATGACCACCTTAGCTGGTATAGACCCAGACAATATGTTCCGTGAGGGTGGTCTTAGACTTGTCCAGTTGTCTAAAGGCAGGCCAAACCAAATGAGTCGCAAACTCTCAAATTTGCCAACATGGAGGACGATTTTGGCTTCATTTTTATTGAATGGAAGAAAGTGGAACCATGTCTTCTGTTGTATTTTACAGTCACTGGTTAGTTTTTATTCAGTGCTCACACACAGCAATGCACTTCAACTAACACAAAAGAGCCCAGAGCCAAAGAATTCAAAGTAACCGAAGAAGTTAAATTACACATTAGTGGTTTTTGCTAATTAGGGTAAAGTGGTCACATGATGGCTTCTGTAAAAAAATGTTTTTTATCAATTTAATAAGTTTAAAACTCAAATGTAGCATATACATCACAATGATTTTGCAACTTGTATTTCATCGTTTAATTTTAGGAATTGGGTCAGAACTGGTTAAATGAAATATATAACATTTTATTAAAAAATAAAGTGCTGTAGGGAACTTTCTACCTCTTTTAAAGGGTCTGTGACGCATCTGTCATCATGGGCTCTTATGGTTTAAACCATGTTTAAATCATGCCCTCATTTAGTACTGAGTGTGTATATGTATGTATGTATATGTGTGTGTATATATATATATATATATATATATATATATATATATATATATATATATATATTACAGTGGGGAGAACAAGTATTTGATACACTGCTGATTTTTCAGGTTTTCCCACTTGCAAAGCATGTAGAAGACTGTAATTTTTATCATAGGTACTCTTCAACTGTGAGTGATGGAATCTAAAACAAAAATCCAGAAAAATACATTGTATGATTTTTAAATAATTAATTTCCATTTTATTGTGTGAAATAAATTTGATCATCTATCAACCAGTAAGAATTTTGGCTCTCAAAGACATGTTACTTCTTCTTTAAAAGCCTCCTGTTCTCCACTCGTACCTGTATTAACTGCACCTGTTTGAACTGCGTTACCTGTATAAAGACACCTGTCCACACACACTCAATCTCAGACTCAACATCTCCACAATGCCCAAGACCAGAGAGCTGTGTAAGGACATCAGGGATAAAACTGTAGACCTGCACAAGGCTGGGATGAGTTACAGGACAACAGACAAGCAGCTTGGTGAGAAGGAAACAATGGTTAGTGCAATTATTAGAAAATGGAAGAAACACAAGATAACAATCTTCCTCAGTCTGGGGAGGCGCCATGCAAGATCTCACCTCATTAGACATCAATGATCTTGAGAGGTGAGAATGAGCCCAGAACTACCTGGCGGGACCTGGTCAATGACCTGAATGGGCTGGGGCCACAGTCTCAAAGAAAACAATCAGTAACCTCTCGCCCGTCCAAAGTTGAAATCCTGCAGGTGCAAGGTACCCTTCCTCAAGCCAACGCATGTCAAGCCCGTCTGAAGTTTGCAAATGACCATCTAAATGCTCAGAAGGAGGGAATGGGAGAAAGGTCATGTGGTCTGATGAACAAAAATAGAACTTTTGGTTTAAACTCCACTCGTCATATTTGGAGGAAGAAGAATTAGTGAGTACAACCCCAAGTACCATCCCAACCGTGGAAAGCATGGCGGTGGAAACATCATTCTTTGGGGGTGCTTTTCTGCAAAGGGACAGAGACGACTGCACCGTATTGAGGGAAGGATGGATGGGGCCATGTATTGTGAGATTTTGGCCAACAACCTCTTTCCCTCAGTAAGAGCATTGAAGATGGGTCGTGGCTGGGTCTTCCAGCATGTGCAATGACCCAAAACACACAGCCAGGGCAACTAAGGAGTGGCTCTGTAGGAGCATCTTGGGTCCTGGAGTGGCCTAGCCAGTCTCCAGACCTGAATCCAATAAAATCTTTGGAGGGAGCTTAAAAGTCCGTGGCCCAGCGACGACCACCAGGCGCCTGAAGGCTCTTTCTGGAGAGATCTGTATGGAGGAGTGGGCCAGAAATCCCTCGTGTGCAAACCTTGTCAAGAACTACAGGAAACGTCTCATCTCTGTAATTGCAAACAAAGGTTTCTGTACCAAATATTAAGTTTCTTTTTCTGGTGTATCAAATACTTATTTCACATAATAAAATGGAAATTAATTATTTAAAAATCATACAATAATATTTTTCTGGATTTTTGTTTTAGATTCCATCACTCACAGTTGAAGAGTACCTATGATAAAAATTACAGTCTTCTACATGCTTTGCAAGTGGGAAAACCTGAAAAATCAGCAGTGTATCAATACTTGTTCTCCCCACTGTATGTATATATATATATATATAGCAGTTTGGTAACCAAACTAAAATCACAATAATAATCTGATTTTCTTTTTTTTTGTGATGTGTGAAGCTAAAAATATGATTACACCAAATTAAATTACACTAAATAGGTAAAACCAGTAACCATCCTCAGCAGATATGAACTTTGGGATATCGGACATCTCTGCTGATGAACTACATTTGATGGATGAGGGTATTTTGCCACTTCAATGCTCCTGATTTCATTTTTGGCTGGATATTATTACTCCAGTCCAATGACTGCACTGACAGTGCACGTACATAACTGACACACTCATAGAATGGTTGGACATTACTGCTCTTCTATTCATATCTCTTTCCACAGACACTTTACCTGTACATGTACTGTATTGTGATGTCACCATTGTTGTTAATGCATCTACTTAGTACATACTATCACTCTGTGGCGCACTTCTGTTAGCCTTAGTTTTGAATTATTATATTTAATAATATACTATTTATTGTTTCTTAGTAAGGCTTGATTTCTGTGCTCTTTCTGCTTGTTTTCATTGAACAAGGATTTGTCTCCTGCTTGCATGTTTTCTTTCTTTCTTTCTTTCTTTCTTTCTTTCTTTCTTTCTTTCTTTCTTTCTTTCTTTCTTTGCTTTCTTTCTCTTTCTTTCTTTCTTTCTTTCTTTTCTTTCTTCTTTCTTTCTTTCTTTTCTTTTCTTTTCTTTTCTTTTCTTTTCTTTTCTTTTCTTTTCTTTTCTTTTCTTTTCTTTTCTTTTCTTTTCTTTTCTTTTCTTTTCTTTTCTTTTCTTTTTAAGATTGCTTGTCCCTTTTGCTGTTGGACCACCCCGTCTCTGTTAGCCAGGCTGTGTCCAAAGGTAAAGACCAAATATTAGCGTAAAGGCCTCAAACCTTACGCAGGACATTAGGGCCCATTAGCAACTCCCAGAGGTTTCTACTGAAGTGCTGCCAATTTGTCATTCACTCCCTTTGGCAGACACGCTATGATTTCTGGTTTGTTTTCTTGCATACAAGACTAAGAGCGTGATTCATCGTCCTCGGAAGTCAGGGGTTGCTGTCTTCTATTTTTTCTCTTTGGTTAAAATGCTCGGTTGGAACTTGTCAGAGTGTACATTGTTTATTAAATGCTTATTCTTAAATGCAGAGTAACTGTCATGGTTGCAGACAGATGCTTGTCTTGACGTCCGTGGCTTTTAGTACCTCTCTCCGTGCATCTCAAAACCCAGTGCACTCAAGTGCTCCTTATTGTACACATTCATGAGCGGCTTGCAGACAAGCTCAGGATATTCTCCTTGATGGCTTGTACCTGAGGCCTGAAAGTGGCCAATTAGAGCATCAAAAGGGAGCATTGCCTGGCTAATGCCAGTGAAAGGTGTGAGATTTCTCGTCGGGCCTTGGCGGGGGGGTTCTTTATGGGGGCCTACAGCCGTCTGATCCCTGCCCAGAAGTGCCTGTGTATTGGCAGCTGTTAAGCTATTGAGCGACAATGGTGTCCATGCGAGGCATGGCAAATGGCAAGGCCGGCTGACGCCTCCTGTTCCAAAGATCCTGGAGTTTAAGATAAGAATTAGAAAAGAAGGGGCCTTAAAGAAGGAGGAACAGAGATGAGCTTTATTTCTTGGTCTTTTAAAAATGAGGTCTTTTAAAAATGCAGGGACAGCCTGCAGGTTCTTCCTTTTTCAATTAGTCCATCGATCTGTGCTCAAAATGGGGATAAAAGGGAGAAAGTCACTTAATAGCAGTGAATAAATTGAAAGAGCCAACGTCTTCACTTATCACTTCTCAGCCAGGTGCTATTTACTCCAGTTTAAAGACATTTTAACTTTTAAAGGCGTGGTTCATTGCCATGGCCATGACCAAGCTCCCCTGTTCCTGGACTACTGATCAAGGCCCAGCTTACCCTTGGCTGGCCTCTATAAAACGAACTTCCCAAGCTGGTCTTGTAGCCGTGGTCCTGTCAACACGAGCTCTGTGTGAATGGGGTTGGACCCAGTAGGAACTCTCTTGATCTCTGTGGGGTCTTCCACAGGAAGCCTCCTGAAATGTTTAGATATGACACCTTGGACAACCTTACATTTCCTCTAAAGACAGGCCATGTGTTTTCAGCAACACATTAATGATATTTTAACCTGATCAAAGCGCATATGCATATTTTTACGACGCACTTCACGACTAGAAGAGGTTAGATTGGAGTCAGGAGAACCCAACTTTGACCTTTTGGAGTTTGAATTAGAAGTGATGGGAGTAATGCGTCAAATGGAATCTGAAATCCCAAAAGTTTTTCCAAAAAGATGCTCCGCTGCTCCTCAAATAAATGTTTAAAGTCAAATTTGAGGCAGCCAACTGTATCTTCTACAGGACGTGTTCTCATTCACGTGTGCCATTTCTAAGTATGTAAACACCTCGTAGGTGTTAATAAGCTAGTAGGCCTATACTTGACCCTAAAATGATCCCGGGTGTCCAGATCATCGAGCTTGAGCCGATAACACACACCATTAGAGATCACATTCCAGGGTTCAGTCTAGGGGCCGCTGGAGCTCTTTCTATATGAACCACCACTGTCCACTAACCATCTTCATCTTCATCTTCTGACCTGGAAAAGGTCTTGGGTTTCTCTTTTCTCCATCTCTTTCTCTTAACCTCATCTGTCAATCTTATCACCATGTCTAATGGTCTTGATGTAAAGTGCTGGTGAACTGTGGAAATGTACACCTTTTCTCTCATCAGCGTCTCACAAGACACAGCTTCAGTGGAGCTTGGTGTGGTGAGAGGTCATCAGGATCTTCATAGCTATCAGACTAGATAAGAGCCTAGATGAACAGAAGTTCAGGTGAAATCCAGGGTGATTATCCTTTTCTCAACTTCATCCTTTTCTTAGACATTTTAAAGCCTGTATTTTAAGAACTGCGACAAAATGTTGTACTTTCGATCAAGCCCTACGTTTTTGTAGGTCTACATGCAGCCCTACTCTTTTTCACGTCATATGTCAAACTACACTTTTTACGTATATGTCCAAGCCACACTTTTTGCATTATATGTCAAGGCTGCACTGCACATTATATGTCAAGGCTACACTTTTTTACGTATATGTCAAGCCTACACTTTTTTACGTATATGTCAAGGCTACACTTTTTTACGTATATGTCAAGGCTACACTTTTTTACGTATATGTCAAGGCTACACTTTTTTACGTATATGTCAAGCCTACACTTTTTTACGTACATGTCAAGCCTACACTTTTTTACGTACATGTCAAGCCTACACTTTTTTACGTATATGTCAAGCCTACACTTTTTTACGTATATGTCAAGCCTACTCTTTTAAATATATGTCAAGCCACTCTTTTTCTGCATTATATGTCAAGCCTACTCTTTTTTACGTATATGTCAAGCCTACTCTTTTTTACGTATATGTCAAGCCTACTCTTTTTTACGTATATGTCAAACCTACTCTTTTACGTATATGTCCAAGCCTACCTTTTCTGCATTATATGTCAAGCCTACACTTTTCTGTATATGTCAAGCCTACACTTTTTACGACATGTCAGGCTACACTTTTCACGTATATGTCAAGCCTACACTTTGCGTGTATGTCAAGCCTACTCTTTTACGTATATGTCAAGGCTACACTTTTACGTGTGTCAAGGCTACGCACTGCATTATGTCAAGGCTACACTTTTTTACGTATATGTCAAGGCTACACTTTTTTACGTATATGTCAAGCCTACACTTTTTTACGTATATGTCAAGCCTACACTTTTTTACGTATATGTCAAGCCTGCACTTTTTTACGTATATGTCAAGCCTACTCTTTTACGTATATGTCAAGCCTACACTTTTTTACGTATATGTCAAGCCTACACTTTTTTACGTATATGTCAAGCCTACTCTTTTCATTATATGTCAAGCCTGCTCTTTTTTACGTATATGTCAAGGCTACACTTTTTTACGTATATGTCAAGCCTACACTTTTTTACGTATATGTCAAGCCTACACTTTACGGTATATGTCAATACTCTTTTTGCATTATATCTCAGGCTTCACACTTTTTAGTATATGTCAAGGCTACACTTTTGCATTATATGTCAGGCTACACTTTTTACGTATATGTCAAGGCTACACTTTTTTACGTATATGTCAAGCCTACACTTTTTTACGTATATGTCAAGCCTACACTTTTTCGTATATGTCAAGCCTACTCTTTTGCATTATATGTCAAGCCTACACTTTTTTACGTATATGTCAAGCCTACTCTTTTTTACGTATATGTCAAGCCTACTCTTTTTTACGTATATGTCAAGCCTGCTCTTTTTTACGTATATGTCAAGGCTACACTTTTTTACGTATATGTCAAGCCTACACTACGTGTATGTCAAGCCTACCCTTTTACGTATATGTCAAGCCTACTCTTTTTACCGTATATGTCAAGGCTACACTTTTTTACGTATATGTCAAGGCTACACTTTTTTACGTATATGTCAAGCCCACACTTTTTTACGTATATGTCAAGGCTACACTTTTTTACGTATATGTCAAGCCTACACTTTTTTACGTATATGTCAAGCCTACACTTTTTTACGTATATGTCAAGCCTACTCTTTTTTACGTATATGTCAAGCCTACTCTTTTTTACGTATATGTCAAGCCTACACTTTTACGTATATGTCCAAGCCTACTCTTTTGCGTATATGTCAAGCCTGCTCTTTTTCACGTGTGTCAAGCCTGCTCTTTTACGTATATGTCAAGCCTACACTTTTGCATTATATGTCAAGCCTACACTTTGCGTATATGTCAAGCCTACACTTTTGCATTATATGTCAAGCCTGCACTTTTACGTGTATGTCAAGCTGCACTTTTGCGTGTAAAGCCTGCTCTTTTTTTGCATTATGTGTCAAGCCTGCTCTTTTCTGCAGTATATATGTCAAGCCTGCTCTTTTTTACGTATATGTCAAGCCTGCTCTTTTTTACGTATATGTCAAGCCTGCACTTTTTTACGTATATGTCAAGCCTGCACTTTTTTACGTATATATGTCAAGCCTGCACTTTTTTACGTATATGTCAAGCCTGCACTTTTTTACGTACATGTCAAGCCTGCACTTTTTTACGTACATGTCAAGCCTGCACTTTTTTACGTATATGTCAAGCCTGCACTTTTTTACGTACATGTCAAGCCTGCACTTTTTTACGTACATGTCAAGGCTACACTTTTTTACGTACATGTCAAGCCTGCACTTTTTTACGTACATGTCAAGCCTGCACTGCATTATGTCAAGCCTGCACTTTTACGTATGTCAAGCCTGCACTGCATTATATGTCAGCCTGCACTTTTTACTGCATTACATGTCAAGCCTGCACTTTTGCGTATATATGTCAAGCCTGCACTTTACGCATTATGTCAAGCCTGCACTTTTTGCATTATATGTCAAGCCTACACTTTTACGTATGTCAAGCCTGCGCTTTTGCATTATATGTCAAACCTACACTTTTACGTATATGTCAAGCCTGCACTTTTTTACGTATATGTCAAGCCTACATTTTTTGTAGGTCTACGCCAAGCCCACATTTTTTGTATACCTACTTAAAGCCTACATTTTTGCAGGCCTACATCAAGCCTACATTTTTGTAATTCAAAGGATTTTCTCTAAATTGTTCAGGAAAAAAAGGTTTGAAGCACAGTTTAAAATGCTCTGCGTAAAGATCCATAATTGTTAAGCCAGCTTTCTACAAATTCCTGAAATCTGTAAAAGCTATCAGTCCAGGGTTGTCAAAGTGCTACTGATACGTTGAGGGCTACAGCTTGCACACACCAGCACTGATCGTGTTTTGACACTAGTGTAGAGTGAGACGACTGACGCATCACGTGTGGTTCCTACCAGTTCTTATCAGGTGGAAGAACTGAAACCTGGCCATCACACCTTCATTAGAGAAGGCACTGGGGGGGGCATGGAAATAAAACGGGGCCTTTGCTATTGAGGCCTTTAATGATAATCTGAAGTCTGTCACAGAGGTGTGAGAGGACCTTTAAATGCTCTCCTTTACTCTGTATGGATGACTTTGAGTTATAAGACTAATATGCATCCACTTAGTCTGGCCTGTTTTCTTCCAGGCAGTCAATACTTTCACAGCCGAGCAGGCTTTCAATATAAACACAGTAACTTTGTGTCGCTATTCCCTTTATGACTGGAATTTACACTTTACATTTGCAAAGAACACTGTTAAAACAAGTTTCCCTCTGTGTTTCTGTTTGGTATTGATTGAATCTGGAGGCATTTAGGAAGCAAATAGCATGAAACGCTCTGCTTTTCAGTGGGTATGGAAATAACCAGAAGCAGAAGACCATCAAAATGTCAAACCCTATAAGCTGAGATGGCCTAAATGGGATATGTGGTGCTCCATGTGCTAACGGAACACTTCATCAGGTGCTAAAGTTTAAACTACCTTAGGACGTAAGGCTTTCTTGTACAGACTGACGGTGTGAATCTCAGAGAATCACTGTAGTATCGTTCCAGTTTTGACAACACTGTTAAAACTACTTAAACCTTTAACTGACATCCGTCACTGGAGTTTAGAGATGGGAAGCGAGGCCAGTGCACATAACGCACATTTCTTCTGTACATGTTTATCTGCTGTTACATACATATTCAAGCACTGGATACAGTAGCCTTGACTAAACATTCAGCAGATGATCACAAGAGTGATCAATCCAAACTTCTCTCAGTATCTGCTGACACCATAAATTCCAAGTGAACATAGCGTCAAACAATGTACAAATTCTAAAATACATATATTTCAAATTGATTAGTAAAAACCACAAATATCAGCATCCTGCTGGCATGCGTTGTTGCCGGGGGTATTCATACCTATTTCTGTTTTTATTTCTGCTTGCACTGTAACAACACAAAACGTCAAATCTGATGTCAATACACACAACGAGCTGGGCTTCCAATGTAATGTCGTTTCTTATACCTCTCTACTGGAATCTTGGACCACTCTCATACTCTCATATCGTCTTTCTCTCATATTGCTGTTTCAAGGTCTCTCCATGGAGCCACTCCCATGAAGGAAACTGGCCACAAGACAATGCAGTGGAGATTTTTGAAGTGTTTGGTCATTGTCCTGCTGGAAAACCTTGTGAGTACTTCTTGAGACACCTGGAGCATTTAACACTGAGTCCCATGCGTGCTCCAAGGTCTTTGAAGTCCTCAGGTTGAGCCACTGTAAACACAGTGAGGAGCAGCCTGAAGCAGCAGAAACAACCCAAACATATGCTTTGTGTTGTTCAATGTAAACAGAAAGAATAACAATTTTTGGGAATAACAAAAGTTTTCATCTCCAACAAATAAGCCAAGACTTTACAGATCTGAAACGTATGGCATATACAGTAGGAGATATATTTCAGCAATATGTCAACATAAATAATCACACGTGTAGAATAAATATTTGGCAATATATGAAAGAGGAATGTGTGCAATGTGTAATATATGTATTGCATATGAGATTACACAGTACCTTTCTAGATACCCAAGGGTGCTTCACAGTCTGCACGCCACATAATCATGCTCAGCTAATACACACCAATGAGAAGCAGCAATCATGTAGCGTACTCTCCACCGGAAACAACCATCTACCTGGAGGACTGCATCAAACAGTAACAGACTGCATTAAGAACATACCTACAACTTTGAACATTTGATTTTTTTTTTAGTGATTGTGAAGCAAACTTCAGTGTGCATGGTTCAACCCCCTAAAGTCAGTACTTTGTAGAACCCCCTTTTGTGGCAATTACAGCTGCAGGTCAGTTTGGATAAGTCACCATGAGCTTGTCACATATTGCCACTAGGCCATATTGCTTTGACTAGGCCATTCCAAAACATTTACACAGTTCCCCTAAACCACCGCAGTGTTGCTTTTAGCGGTACGCTGGGTCATTGTCCTGTTGGAGCGTGAACCCTCCGTCCCAGGCTCAAGCCATCTTCCCTTCAACTCTGACTAATTTCCGATTTCTTCTGCTGTGAAACATCCCCACAGCATGATGCTGCCACCACCATGTTTCACCGTGCATGTATCAGATTTATATATGGGACGTTTTCATATCTCACCAGTAAAGGTTTCCAAACAACATGTTTCCCCAGAGACTCCACTGCTTATTGATTTGTTGCCCATTTGTCCAGTACAGCAAGGCAAGCACTCACTTTAGCTTGCTTTCAGTCCCAAATGATATCAATAGTTGAAATGCCACTCAAAGATTATTCATGCATACTAAAAAAAACCACTGTGCCTGTTTGTGTTTGTTCTCTATACCTGCAGATCAATTGTGCTAACAGGCTGTGAAGTGCTGAGCCATAACTGCCCACCTCTGCCCCCAATCCATTTCCTCCTTTCTGCCTGTCTCCTCAGAGTTTTCTGATTCAACTCTCATTTTTCATTTTTTCTTTATTCATCTTTGTTTCTCTCTCTCTCTCTCTCACTCACACACACACACACACACACACACACACACACACACATATATATAGACACACAGTAGAGAGAGAATACAGAGACATTTGTATGCTATGTTTATATATATATATATATATATATATATATATATATATATATATATATATATATATATATATATATATATATATAATATCTGTATGTCCCTCCATCTCTGTCTCTCTCTCTCTCTCTCTCTCTCTCTCTCTCGTGAATTGAAAATGTAACCCACAGGGTCCTAATAAGATTAAGCATTGAAGCATTGTCACGTCTAGACACACTGAATACACAATTCTCAACAATCCCCCTAAACACTCCCCCCTCACCCCCACCTGATACAGTTGGTGTCCCTCAGGTCCCTCAGGTAAGTTCACCTGCATGTTTGCTTCAGATTCAGACAATCGTGGTCAAAAGAAACAAACTTAAATATGGCATGTTTTGCTATTTTTACAGCAGTATATTTGCTAAGTTTAATGTATTGGAAAAAATAGATAAAAATACCATATAAACAAATAAAATATAACAATATAATGTAACATTTGTACTTGACACAATAAAAAGCAAGGTTTGATGAAATCTGTAAAGCACTTTGTTAAATGATGGAAAGCAATAAAATGCTCCATAATGTATGTTCAATAATGGTCTTTGTTTGTGGGCTGATTAAATAAATAGAATTTTTATTTAAAATTTTGTAGTGAATTTGTATTTTCGTAAAAACGAGCAAAATATTTTTTAATATGAATATAATATTAATATTAATACATGATCTTTTAATGCAGCTCAAAAATGTAAATGTATAAAGGTTTTTCCCCCCATTATTTCATTCAAAAAGTAATCTGACATTTTTATGTTTTGCATAAATGGCAAATTTGAATGTTGATACTTTGTCATTATATCTCATGATATGAATATGAAATATCATCCCTTTGTGAATGAAATTATGAACATGAATAAACTTTTTCAATTTTCTACAACACGTTTTTTTCTACAACATGGCTCTTGGGTAGGATGTCTGTGATGGGATGGTATAAAATAACTCCCATATTTGAATTAAAAAGATATATTAAAGATGATATTAATAAGTTTCCAAAAATAAGTTTTTGGAGGATCAACACATCTTTGTTGTGGATTTGTCTTTAAAGTTGCTGTTGATGACATTTCTATGTCATTGCAAAATTACAAAGGGACGCCCACTGTAGTTCCAAAACAGCGTTAGAGAAAGAAAGAGAAAAAGATATTAAGCTTTAATTGAAGTCAAAGTAAAAAGATTATTCCAACTCATTTTGGTCCACTTATTATTAAAGCTATAAAAAAAAATGGAGATACAAAGTTTTGCGTGGCAGTGGAGATATTTAGGTTGATAGCAACAGCAGATTAATTCAATCTAATGGTTGAGAAACACATCAAGCTAGGCTGTCTACAGTGTACTGCATGTCCAGTACAGTATTTATTTCCAGTACAGTCTGATGCAAAGCAGTAGATTTTGAGGTCCCAGAGGCTGCAACACCATTAAGAGGCACCAGTAACCAAGCAACGCCAATGAAGACCAAAGAGATCTCCAAACAAGTCAGGGACAAAGTTGCTGAGAAGCACAAGCACAGGGTTGGGTAATTAAAAATATAAAAATCTTCCAGAGATCAGAGTCACCAGAGCACCATCAAATACATTCTCATCAAACGGAAAGAACATGGTTCCGCTCTTGTCTCTTGATTCCATGAGAATTAGTGAATACGTCTGTGTGAATTGGCGATCTTTCCCTATTAGAGTGGGTTCAATTCTGTTTGTGTGAATGTATAAATATGCCATTTAGGCCCACGCAGTCCTGTGCTCTCACTTTAGCAGCCTTTTGCCTGTTGACCTGGTCTGCAGAGCACTGGAGGAGAGCCTGTGCGTATTTGTTTAAAAGTCTTTTAGCAGTTCATAAAGACTGCCTTCCTCTGCTGGTCCTCTTCCTGTTGGCTTTCTGTTGTCAAGGCTTTGCTAAGTGTCTTTGATTTCACCCATCCTCCAATCAAATCACGACATTGACTCATCACTAGGCCACTTCAAAGGGTGCGAATGGGGGCCCAAGCCCCACCTACTCTCCCGCTCCCCTTAAAGCTTCCAGGCATCACCAGTGCTCCTCAGAAAGCTGACCAGCATCCCAACCTTTACACTTCTGTCTCCTCTTTGGACTTACGTGATCAATACCTGGAATCTAACGGGAGCTTTACTACAGACCTTATGGAGGGTCCTGCATTGTGACTGAACACGCTTGCAGGAGACACTAAACGTTCCAGTCATTTGGCTCCCTCTTGGTTTCTGTGTTAGAGAAACAAGCTGGGCGAGATGCAGGCCATTAGAGGTGAGTTTTTCTAAGTTGACTGATGCTTATACTTCAACCTACTCCGAGTTGTTAAAAACTCACTGACGGTTACCATCCAGCACTGCATCCCCTCGAGAGCCGCCTTAAATTTCATGCTGTTTCTCTTCTTGCCCTCATTTCTCCTTCTCCCTTCACTCAGACCTCAAACACAACTTCAGCATCCCTCCTCCATCTGCAATGGCTGGGACTGCTGACTCCTATCTCCAGGGCAATATCAGGATGACCCTGGAGGACCCTGAGCTGTGGAAGTCCTTCCATGAGATTGGCACTGAGATGATTATCACCAAACCTGGAAGGTAGGAGATCCACCAGAGAGAACGCCACACTAGTCTTTTGATTCATGGTGTTCTTATGTTGTAGAATAATACGTAATGTTATTCTATTGTCTTATCTTCACTTACAAACTACTTTACAGTGGTAGGGAATGGAACCATTGGTTGAGTGGTCTACAATGCAAATATAGCAATTATCCACAAATACCAGACAAGACAGGTCTTCTGAGTTGAGTGTGTAATGTTGATGATGGTAGTCTGATAAACCCAGAACACTCTACATGAAACTCTCCACCTTGAAAGCAATTGAACAATATCATTCTGGGTTGAAACCTTCTCAAGACTCTTGCAGCTTATTTCGAGGACCAAACTGACTAATATACTGTGTGCACATTGCAGGCGAATGTTCCCACACTGCAAGATCAACATTTCCGGACTTGTACCGTACGCAAAGTACATCTTGCTCGTAGACATGGTGCCTGAAGATGGCTACAGATACAAGGTAAGAACCGATCAATGTCTTAAACCTTCTCAGAAGGCATCTGCTCAAATTTGAAGTCGGTCAACTCTTACGGTGCACAGTGGTGATGGATATTGTCACTGACCCTTGGTGCCAGACTGAACTATCAGTGTGCTGCATGGTCAGGAAATGGAGAGGGTGAATTTGGAGAACGATTTCAGATCAAACACAAACGACTTGGGACAGTTGGTGTGGTGCGTCTGGCATCCAGAGTCCTCTCACTGCTGATTACACTACCCAGCTCACACACTCCACTTCAAAGAGCCCCAAACTCTTCCTGTTTTTACAGGACCCACTGGGGGGGTCCCGTTCCAAACACCTCACACTCACCTCCTACCCTCTCCCCCCACCCCACCCCCTCACTCTCAACCCTGCTGTCACTCGCCTGTCCTTGACAGTCGCCTCAATACTCAACTATATCAATGCAGGATCTCAATCTAGTGAACTAGGTAATGAACCAACTTCCTCCCTTTCAGTGGAATAAGGATAAATGGGAAGTGGCAGGGAAGGCAGAGCCTCAGCCCCCGTACAGGACGTACTTGCACCCAGACTCCCCTGCCCCTGGTAGCCACTGGATGAAGCAGGCAGTCTCCTTCCTCAAGCTGAAGCTCACCAACAATGCCCTGGATCAACATGGACATGTAAGTCCTTTATCTTCAGTGGTTCTAGATTTAGGATCTGCCTTAGCTTTACATGTGAAACATGTCCTGACTATGCTCTCTTCCTTTTCGTCTCTGCTGTAGATCATCCTACACTCCATGCACCGCTACCATCCACGCTTCCACATTGTTCAGGCAGATGATCTGTATAGTGTACGCTGGAGTGTCTTCCAAACTTTCACCTTCCCAGAGACCTCCTTTACTGCGGTCACTGCATACCAGAACACCAAGGTATGGGCATCTCACACCCATACATATTCATATACAAGGAACCTTTACTTTCAGGATATTACTGTTATTATATGTGACTATAATGATCATTGTCCAATTTCAGATCACCAAGCTGAAGATTGATAACAACCCATTTGCCAAAGGCTTCAGAGACGAGGGCACAAACTCCAAAAGGTTAGACAGGGCAGCCGTGTCAGCGCAATGGATTTAGGAATGTCTTAAACTTGCCCATAAACATCCTTAACTGTTTTTCTCCTTTCTCCTCTCAGACGTGCAAACAGAGGTTCTGATCCTGAGAGGCTGGCTAAGAGGCTCAACTCCATGGTTAAAGACTCTGATCACGATCAAAACAGCCCACCAGGTACAGACCAAGCTCTTGTCTATGGTCTCTAAATAAAGCTCATAAATGTATAATTTCCGTGTTAAATCATCAGTATAGAAATGAAAGAGGGATTTTTTTTCTCTCTCTCTCTCTTAAAGGTGTGTGTCGCTCCTCCTTTGAAGGCCTGGAAGAAGAGAGGGCAGTTCTTAAGGAGGTGGAGGAGGTGAAAGAAGAGCGCTACTCTCCGTGGGGAGGCGCATCTGATCGGGAGAGCCATGGATTGGGCAGAGAATCCCCGCTGGGCTCTGACGCTCGAGACATGTACAGCGCAGAACAGCTTGTGCCAGGACACAGCACGTACCAGCCTTACAGGTACTTACTGACCACATTGCTCAGATCTCAACACCTTCTTACTTGTTAAAAAAAAAAAAAAAGCATTGTACTCTTGTGCAAGTTGAGTTGAAGAAATGTAGGATGTGACCATGCTGTCAGAGTGATGTAGGAACTGGTATACAGTGTTCCTGGGTCTGGATTATACTTTCCTGGGTCTGGAAAACTGAAATATAGTGTTTTGGTTCATCATAGAAGACTGTCTTGTTAAAGCAAGGGTTCTAGTTCATGTTAATCACGGTAATCATCATCACTCTTTTTTTCTCAGGTTCCATGAATACGGCAAGTCCCCATCTCCGTCCTCATCCAGCATGGGCGGCAGCAGCAGTGCTGGACGCTCCAGCTTTGAATCTCGGGTGCCTGATGTGGCCACTGTCCCAGACCACGATGGCAAGCCTTCAGCCCACGAGTCTGCCCTTTCCCACTGCCCCCCTCCAACATCTGCTACGTCCCAAGACTACACAGGGGTACTGAACATGGCTGTGGCTCAGACCAAGCCAGCCATGCTGGGACACCCTCTGTATGCCGCATATGGCACCGAGCAGGCCCTGGGCCAATGGGCCAGTGGGACGGGAACAACCCAGTACCCCCCGCCACCGCCTCCACCCCACCATCACCCCCACCCCCACCACCATCTTGCCACAGACTACAGCGCTCAGGCAGTTCATCATGGCTACCACCATGGCAATGTGGGTGACTGGAGCCAGTACCCACTCTTCTCCTACTCCTGCTGGTGAGATGTGGACTCAGAAGAACAAAAGGACTCTTGAGCCCTAATTTCAGTCGTGAGCTTGGACAAGGTCAAAGGAGACAAGGACAGGCCTGATAGTTTTGGAAAGTGGCCAGACATGGAGTATGAAGTTCACCTAGAGCAGTTCAGGGAGACCATGTTAATGTTCTAGCTTTTGAGTTGATTTGTAGTTTTAGTGGAGGTCTCTTTGTCCAATTTATCGCTCACATTCAACACTGAGCTAGAGGTGTTATCAGTATGGTCCAAAGGCCTGAAGATGGCTGTTCAAAGTTGATCCAGTTTCATGAGGTATGCTGCTTGTGCGAAGCCCCCAAAAGACTTCAGAAATGACTGAAATATGATGTTTATTTATTTAGTGAGTGGTTTTGCTGCTGGTTAATATTATTATTATGACAGGTGTTCACTTTGATGGTCCACTGTAGATGCTTAACTGGTCTTTAACTTACTTTTAACTCAGCATCTATTCTACTCAACTTCCCCTTTATCCTGAATTATAACACTTACTCAAAGCTTAACCTTACCCTCAACCCAAGTGGATAATTAAAAATGAGCACAAGCATTATTTTTGTAAAGAAAAAAAAAAAAAAGAAGAAGAAAAAAACAACAAAATAACAAAATAACAAAGAGGTCAAATGTGTGCTGAAAATGCCTGTATAGAAACTGCATTGTGAGTGAAAATGATGTCAGTAAATATTGTATAAAACTCAGTTCTGGTGTTGGTGTTCTTTCTTTAAAAAATCAATCTTGGTGTTTCTGCAGGGAGTCAGGAGACAAGATAAACCAGTGCAATAAAATTTAAATTCCAGGCCCTGTATTAACGTTATTGTGAAGTGCATCAGTAGTTCTGCTGTCTGTTATCATTCGGGAACTCTCAGAAGTCCATTTTCAGGGGAAGTAGTGTAGACAGTAATTAGTAGGTCTGTGTTACATCCTTAAGTACTCACTCTGATCTCTCAATCAAGACACCTTTATTGATATCAAACAACCTGCAATATTCATACACTAAGTAGTGTTTCAGTTTACCTAGTTTACTAAGCATGATCAGTCTGTTGTAGTGCATTCATGCAGTTTGTAGAAGAAATGTCGCAAACAAATGGACTGTGTACTTAAATTTATAATGAACTTTGTCCGTTTGTAGGCTTAAAAATAATTCATTACTATTTTTTGAAAGTGAGGAAATCAGCTCCAGATCAATACAGAACAGAAAAGCTCAGCAGGAGACTGAATTTTCTTTTATGATTGTCTTATTAGAGCATTTCACACTAAATTAATAGCATTTTGTACAGTTCTCTAAATTTCATTTTGCTAATGAAATGAGCTTGGCAGTGTTTCAGATCGCCCTACTTGTAAACTAATATGTATTACTAATGAAATCTTTCATGAATGAAATGTAACCTTCCCATACAATGTTACATATTAGCAACATTTATTTTTATATGAAAAATTAGTGAATTATCTTGAAAAAAAAATATTACCTTAAATCTCATTATTTTCACTTCTATTGTCTTCTATAAAAAAATCTTTTTTAAATTTTTTTATAGGACCTTTATGAATGTGTTGATTTGTCCATTTCTGTTTGTTTTTCTCATTTTGCTTTTCTTTTGTTGACCCTAATGAGGACCCACCCAATTGTCCTCAGGTCTTTCTGTACACACACAAAGTTCCAAAGGGACAATCCTTTTGTAGCAAAGCAGGTCATAGGGTTTTGAAAAGACTGTTAAGCAGCGTGCAAATGGGGGGTGGTGGGGCTCGTTTCTTGTCTCAAAGGGGCTGCCAGACACTGATGGCTCCACCGTCCCACATCCCAGGTGCTAATCACTGTCATAAGGGTGAGTGAAGTGGGCATTGTTCACACATTGCTCTCTATATGAGAATGCTGTGGCATAACCAAGTTAATGAGAAACACTGCTTTTAGACACACTGACTTGAAGATGCAAACATGATCAGATTTGAATTCTGGACTTTCACCTCTTCTTCGGCCTGGCAGGTCAACTCGGGCATTAAAAAATTAATCCATACAAAAAAAAAGTTAACCACAACTGTGCTCAAAAATGCTCTAATGAAGTATTATTTAGTAATGGTATGAAGATTGTAAATGTACTTTTTGTATTAGAGTATTATTCAGTTAAATTATTATTATTATTATTATGTGAAACATTTTTATCATCATCAGAGAATTTGTACCTTTATACTGGTCCTTATCAGGGCACTAAAGTTTATTTGTTCACTAAAACATTAATATTAGAGTAAATAATTATATGTAATTATAATATAATTTATATCAGAGCTGCACAACATCCAATTCCAATCAATCTGTCCAATGTCAATCAATTAATATAAAAATAGGGCAATTAAGAGTAATGTTAGTGTACTTGTATTGTTCTGTTTATTAACAGAGTGTACAGAGCAGCTACAGGCTGCATTTTTAGGAACAAAAAAAAACTAAAAAGAGCCAAAAATATAGCTACGCTAAGCAGTGATATGCTTAAGAGCAATTGTGATATATGATACAATATCAGTATTTAAAGTATCAATATTTGTATGTAAGTAAAGAAATGCAGAATGCTGTAATTTTAAATAGTAACCTTTAATTGTGATATTTCTATGTTGTAATTTGAACAAGACTGAACACTAAAAAATGCTGTGCTGAAACACCTCAGCGTCGGGTTATTGGGTTATTAATCGGACACAACATTATGGGTCAAGCGTCTGACCCAAGTGTATTATGAAATATATTGCTGGGTAACAGATACAAGTTTGGGTTGTGTTTTTGCAATCTAAGCAACCACTTAGAAACAATCCCTTGGCAACACCAGCGCAACCATCTAGGATACCATATCAACCATCTTGGATACCACAACAGACACCAAGCAACTCCATAACCTGGTGGTTATTATGGTATTATATATTGTGGATTTTAATAATGTGATTGGGAGCCTAAATCATCTGAACAGTAGTTTATATATTTATTCAGGCACTGAACAGCCAAATCTCAGAATCAGAAGTACTTTATTAATCCGAGTGAAATTGCATCCTATTATTGTTCTGATGCATGAAATTGATATCAGTAAAAAATGGAACTACCCAGAAGCTTCAGTGGATCAGTGGAACATCAAACACCTGCCATTTTTTTTTCAGTTTATAACTGGCTGCATAATTTCAGTTGAACTGAATATGGATTTGATGCAGTTGCCACACATTCACTTTAATATATACCAACATTTTATTTTAATAAAAGAGCTACAAAGGGTTCTTTGACTGATGCAACAGAAGAACCGTAAATCATGTTAATAAAGAAACAAATGAGTGCAAAGAATCTTTAAATAAAAAAAAATTCCAAATTCATTGTAATGAAGCAGCTGATGGTTCAAAGTAGTCTCCATCTGAATCAGTAAGCTGAGAGTGACCCTCAGGGTTAGGAGGTCAGTAACGCGGCCAAAGCTGATAAGAACAACAGTGTGTCCTGGTGACATTGTGCCGCTAGATAAATAAGGCAGTGTGAAAGTCGGCGTGATAACATGTTGGAGCAGTGTTCTCTGAACTTGGAAGCAAGAGCGAGTTCAACAAGAGGCTAAAGGAGAACTCAGATCTTCACGCAAGAGATTTTTCATGTTTGTGTAATATGTATTTGGTAAAAAGGGTCTAGATCCACATCCCATAGGTGGTTATTTGCTGTAGAATTAAATAAAAACGATACCATTTTAATATTTATTAATTTTTTAGGTTTAATTTCAATCACTGTAAGCTGTAACCTTTCAATTAAACCAAAAATGCGAAGGGTCTAATGGACTTTGCATTCGTGCTGTAAGACGCAGGATGAGGCTCCACTGTAAGATTCTGGAGAATTCTTTATATTTCTGCCACATTCCTGACACTGATGCTCTTATCCAGGGTCAAAATCAGGTTGCAGTATCAGGTAGGACAATGTTATGAGTAACAAGTGGGCAGGAGTCACTGCCTCAAAAATGACGGCCTTTTTTGGAGCTCTCCATTCAACCATTATTTCAAGGAACAATATTTTTTAAAACTATTTACTCTAAAGGAGAGCGCAGACTTTCTGCACAATAAAACTGTTCTGATACAAACAATATCGGTTCTTGAGTTCTAGAGAATTGTACTGAATGTTTAATGAAAGCAGAAAACATTAAAGCTTGTAAGAGCTACGTCACAGAAAGAGTCAGAAAGTCTACCTCATGCCAGAGTCATTGTTCAACAATGTCTTTTACAGAATTGTCCGGCTTTTGTTTCAGATCCATTAATGGTAGAGGAGTGTAAGCAAGGTGTTGTGCAGTAAAATGGTCACAAAGAAAGTGTTTTTCTTCATAAAATTTTGCTTTTACCAGAAAGATCTTAAAAAAAACGATAGATCAAAAGTCATTCGTGGGCTCACTGGTGGTTTTGAATAGTAAATAAAGTGGTTATAGTTCCTGTAAAAGCTGTTATGATTTTGCTGAATTCAGTGTTATTTTCTCTCATTTTTTCAAATTCAGATTTTTTTCTGTACATTTTTTTCTTTCTTTATAATTTATAATATCCATCTTCAAACATCGTTCGTTGTGGAACTCACAGGTCCCTAAACATGGTAACATCTGGTTCCCATTACTACATGAAAACATGAAATTTCCCTTCAACTCTTAGAAGTACAGAGTTAACTGTCAATTTTTGATTTGCACTTTTCGGGCAGTTACATGCCATTTTCTAGGCATCATGTCCCAGGATCAGAGAAACCTACAGACACGATACACAAATAAACTACAACAAAAGGACCCTATTGAACCATGGTCATCACACTGATTATAAATGAGTCATTTTTGCTATTTTTCCACATTTTGAAATAATGTGAATCTGCCAGTTGTTTTATGATTCTGGTTATTTTTTACACTGATGTCTCCTATAAAGTTGCCGTTTTGTAGACACGTTTGCATGACTGACAATACATTACATTTACATGTCTGTTTAAAGATTATTCGATAGTAAGTTGCTTTCCTTTCTGCAACCAGTGCAATGCAAACCAGTGATGTTCCATACAATTCAAGCCACACTAAAATATCTCCTCTTCTACCTGCAAGCGAAAGTGTGAGACTGACTGTAAGTGTAGAATCTGCCCTTTCGCTGGGTTCTCTACTCGTCTCACTGACAACTACGAGTGAGACAAAAATCCAAGAAATTGTAAGATGTGTTAGTGGTCTGTTGGAAGCACATTTGTCAGTTGAAACACAGACACACACCCACCAACACATGCACGTTTAGGGCCATCTCCTCCTTCCTCGCTAATTGTGTCTAAGCAGAAGGGTATTGGGAGGACAGGTACACATGTCGTATGTCATGGAGTCGGTGGGGGGCTTTTCAAGTGCAAAGTGGCCCTCTCCGGGCTTCTCTTAACCGTCCTTTCACACTCCAGCTCTAATGACCTGCCTCTTGCTCATAGGACCTTAAGACACACACTCACACACACACACAGCAAATTGAGACTGCATTTGGGCCAACAGTCCAGCAAGGCTCTTAACTTTATGTTTGAGGGGGTGGTGAGGGACACAACTAAGCGCGTAATCACTCCCCAGACGCCGTTACAGCAGTGTCCGAATATCTTAGAGGCTCTGATGGCTCCACTGGGCTGCATTACTCCAACAGAACGGTGACATAATGGAGCTAAAGAGGTTTAAAGCAACACAATCCTGCTGCAGCTGCAGCCAGCTGACACATGCCAGTGTGATTCTTAGGGGACTAAACATTAAACCCTCTAGAGTGTCTATAGTTATTATATTCTTTTTACTTCTATTTGGTTTATGATCTTTGTGTATTTCAAATGTCATGAACGGTCCAAAATATGTCTGTAGAACATCTAGGGCTGTCATGAGATCCCACTCTCACTTTCAGTTACAGCTGATCCTAAACCAAACTGTAATGAGAATTAATTACATATCGCTGCAGTCGAATGAAAAACATCTTCAGTTTTGTCTGTTTTTCTTTTTCTCCATGGTTTAAACCTCCTCGTTATATTAAATTCCACACATCAGCCACAATATTATGATCATATCTTTGTTTTGCCCTGATATGGACATTTTTTTCCAAGTGTGAGTTTCCCCAAACATCTGCTTAACTGTGACCTCATCTCAAATTTCAACACAGGACGTTTGCTACAGAACATCTATAGAGGTTAGTATAGAAACAAGTGCTTAAGGGAGTCAAAATAGAACTAGTTCAGAGAAAAATGGAACTAACTGAACTTGATGCATGAAGCATGAGGGTGGCTTTACCGTGCTTTGGGGTTGTGTTGCCCCCAGAATTGCATGAATTCACAGACGAGCAAGACAACAAGAACAGCTACATACAGCTTTTGCGAGCTTTGATTTTGCCAAAAGGAGTGTTCTTACTGACCCTGGAAGTTGCCCAAACGTTTGCCACGTTGAGGATTTTCAAATTGAAATGATGAAGGACAGAGTAAAGGCCCTTCCACACCTTGTACACATTTTCCAGACAAAGCAACAACAAAAGTGTGATTTGGGATTTTAATAGATGGACGTGAAACCTCCACAGGCCTGGCATGTTAGTTTCTAACACTCCCTCTTTTTCTGAGCTCCTTGTCCACTTTTGCCTTCTTTAATATTCCTCCTCCACCCAACTGCTCATCAGCTATGTTTGTGTCTCCTTTTAGTTGTGAATAGATTAGGATAAACCTCGAGACACCATCAAGTTCCAAAAATCATTCTCCACATTCAGCTCTGCTCTTTCTTTTATATGTGACTTTTCACCTCTGTTTTTATGGCTGGCATGTTACTGGTTAAATAAACCTTTGTGTTTTGCTATAACAAGATTAGCTGTTGAGCAACTGCCTTGATGTTCAGTTGCTTGGTCTGCAACCCCAATAACAGAGCTCTGATTGGTCAGCTTGATTTTAATGCATTCAATGTCGCAGAAAATCAAGCTGGCCCCAATTTAAAAACTGACGCAGCATCGCAGTTCATCAGTTTCGGACTCAGAGTGAAAGACACCATTAATATATGTGCAATTATTGTGCATAAAATTGGTGTGCAAGGTCTCAAAGCTCTGCTCTTATAATGGATCAGACTTTTCTCATAAACTGGACAAACCGCAAATAAGAAAACACGGGTGAATGTCAGAATGGTCACGAAAACGGCATAAAAAGGTTTTAAGAAGAAATTCTTAAGAATGGTTGGTGAATAAGACTCATTGTGTTTGAATGCAGAGGCTTTATTTTCGAATTCTAAATTAAAAAACATGATAAAATAAGTCATTTAATCAAGGTTTTCCAAATTCTTATAATTACTGCTGCTGGAGTTCAACAAATCAGCTTTTGTCAAGTGAACAATTCAAGTTCTGCCAGAAAGAAAACCCCATGATCTGCATCAACGTCTCAAACGGAAACCACAGTGTAACTCGTTTAGCTTTTTAAAAAAAGAAAATCTTTAATAATCCCAACAAGTAAAACAGTTACAGTTAAATGAAAACGAGTTTTCCTCCTTAATTAGTTCCACCACCATCAGTTACATGAAAGAAAATGCAAACAAAATCTGTGGATTGTTCTATACACTGTTACAGTCTTACTTACTTGGCATTTAAACCTCTAAAATATGTTAAATACATAAGTGGGAAAATTAAAAACCAGTAGAGAGTAACTTTATCCCATCTTCCCCATGTTAAAGTGAATTCATGAATTAGATATATTGTGATGTAACACTGCCACTAGCTGCAGTGGGCTGAGAACATAATTACATATTAAATCGAGATCAAGCAATGTGACATTTAATAAAAGCAGAAAGTAATAAAAGCTAATCCACGTCTCCAAGCAGTGACATGACAAAGGCAGCAAATTAAGAGACAACTCACAAGAGAGCTCCACTTTATTGTGTGGAGGTCTGCTTGAAAGTCGAAAATTAAACCACATCATTCAGTGCTGAGACGTTTATTTACAAAACAAAGAAGGAGAAACCATCGTCAACATTTTGTCAGCTGTTTCAACTAAAGATACATCCATCACCTGGACACACATGCATAGTTATCTCCTCATTTTCATCCTAATAAGCCACCGAAGCCGAGATGGGTCCATTCAGCTTGAAGTCGTGGAAAGTTCCATCTCTGTTTGACCAGCTAGGGTACGATTTTATCACCATTCTCAGAGTATTTCTTTAAGAGGCACAACCCCAACAATCAAATTTCTACTTGCGTTGAGTTCAGAATTTGGTGGAGAAGAAGGGAAAAAGGCACAGTCAATGCAAACAAACTCCTGTGTTAAAGTGCATGAACAGCATTATCATCACAATCACCTCCATTCAGCTCCACACATTCTTAAAAAGTCACTGCTGGTAAAGATTTGATCTCAGAACAGAAAGCACAATGATGCTCATCGACCGCCATGAGAACAGGCCTCGTTTTGGAGATTGTAGCTTCCTAGCACTGTACCTTAACTGTGCTGACACAGAAAACAAATTACACACAGATGTTGTAAAGAAATGCAAAAGAGGAAGCAGAAAATGAAGACACAGCACCCTTGTCACAAAGCAGAGCAGAGTGACTGACCCTATGGCTCTGGAATTCAATAAATACATGCCGATTCGTGATCATGGGACACGAAAGTAATGCTTTTTTCAGCAGCAACAGTTTTAAACGTGCTTTGGAAAGTCCTAAAGCACTACAGAGGGGCCCATATCTGAATGCTTTCTTGTGTTTTAATTTTCTCCCTGAGGTCTGCCTACATCTCAGTGGGATTATAGAGCAGTCAAAAGACAATTTTCCTCTTTGTTCATCCTTAAAAAATGAAATACACTGTTTTTTGTTAATGTGCCTTTAAGAACCATCTACGTAAATGTACTCTGCTCTGATTGGCTGGAGTGTAACTTATTCAACAAACTATGCACTGAATCTCATAGCTTATCAACAGGCGAAGCTAAGCTTCTTTCAGCTTCTTTCAGCTTTGTTAAACGCATATACAGTATGTTTATGGCATTTAGTTGATGCTCTTATCCAGAGCGACTGGATCTGAGTAAATGTGCTAGTTTTTGTGACATAAAAAATACATTTTTAGCACATTTGGCTTGCTGTATGCTTCATCATCACGCTTGTTAATTCACACATAATTGTGAATCTCAACGATATGGGCCCTACAAGATGACAACATTATTTTCACTCAAGAGAGGTCAGTCTAAAGGGCAGTGCAGTTCACAATGGGTTGTGAAGGAGCAAGAAGATGAGAAGAAGTCTGAACTGATGCTAACTAAAATGTGACAAGTCTGGACAGATACTGATGAAAATGGACAGACTTTTTAACAACTGATTCTGCGGAATGTTCTACACTCACCTATCACCACCTAATGAGCCCAGTAGCTTAAGCCACTACCCCAGTAATTTAACTGAAGAAAAAACAAACAAACAAAAAAACAACAAACAAACAAAAAAAAAACAGGCATGCACACTACAGGTTTTCTACACTGTGCTGTAGTATCAGTAGTACTTTGAACAATTTGATTACTACATATAGCCCTAAATGCATGATGAGTGATATATAATGTTTGCATAAAGGTAAGAGCACTAGTGTGCTGAAACAGTTATGAATCATGTGCATGCCTATGATGATGTTGGTAAAAACAATCAAAAACCACTGAAATACAAACAGTACTCTGAAAGGTGCATTCACAATTGTTCATGCAATGTCTGAAAAAAAAATAGTGCAGCACATCAAACTCAAAGATACATTTTTAAAAATAACAAAAGAGAACTATCTGAACATTAATAGCAAGTATGTTGTACTTATTTCAAATATTAGACATAAAAACTCAAACAGTTCTTACCTGATCTGCCCAGTTGAATAACTCAGACTTTTGACACCAACAATGCATGTAATGTATCAGACGCCGCAGATTTGGGCAAATTCTACCAACCATTATTACTGAGAATTTTAAATTTTATGGATTTTATACCCTCCCTTTGCTACCTGGTGGAAATCCTGTCAGCCATCGTCACTGGAGTTGTCCGAATCATCCCAGTCCACCTCCTCCCAAGACCCTTTGGCTCTCTGCTCCCAGCTCTGGGCCTGAGCCAGGGTGTTTCTTGGCACCAGGGCGACACAGGCCGATAGACCGGACACCCGCTCATCCAGGGATGTGCCGCTTTGCCAGTGGTCTTCTTCGGGGTCATAGATGTGCACATATTTCATGCGGCTGCCTTTGTCATGTGACCTTCCACCCAGAATGTAGATTCGTCCATCCAAAACGGCCATTCCTGGCTCTCCGTGGCCGGCCGGGAGCGGGCACACCACTGACCACACATCTGCTGTTGGGTTATAGCATGCCACCTGCAAGCACACAGAAAGCATGACATGAGCACTGCGCAGCTCACTTTGAACTACAAAACAAAAAAAAATAATAGCATCTACTCTACAAACGGTATAAAGCTGTTATACTGTAGCTGCTTGATTCAAAATTACAGCAAAACAATTTATCTGGATCTAAAAATGAGCATGGATATGTAAATACAGGGTCACATTAAAGCTTTGGTATAAAATGTACAAATAATATTAATTATTCAGAATCTAACATAAATGGTTCAGAAACTGGAATAAATGTTTCAGTATTTATTACGAATGATTAAATACCTAACAATGAATGATTCAACAACTGTTATAAATGATTCAGTAACAGGAATAAATATTTCAGTATCTCACATAAATGATTCTGTATCTAATATAAATTATTCAGTAACCACAACTAATAAATATTTAGTAGCTACAAATGATTCAGTACCTATTATATTTGATATATATATATATATATATATATATATATATATATATATACACATTTACTATAAATGATCCTGTATCTATGATAAATCATTTTGTATAAATTATAAATTATTCAGTATCCACTGTATATGATTCAGTACATACTATAAATGATTCTGTATCCACTACATTTCTGTTTCTATTACTGGAAATGATTCTGTATCTATTCATGAGTCAGTATTTACTACAGATGGATTAATAAGTACTATAAATGGTTCCGTATCAACTATATTTAGATTCGTTAACTATTATGAAACTAATATATAACGTGTTTTTGGACAAATATTAAAATATGGCTGGGCATACAGGCCTTTCGAGTTTAAGAATGCAGTTCTAATAGATTTATATTCAGAGCACCTCAAAAAGACTAAATTACATTTGGAATAAAACACTGAAACACTCTTGGGGCCATTTCTTTTCAGAAAACTAAAATTCCACACCCTGAGAACGTCCCGTCTGTATCCGCAGCCATCGTTACTGCCTCCAATCACGTAAGCTCGCCCATTCAGTGCTGCCATCCCGTGCCAGGCTCGTTCAACTGGGCCCTCAGAACAAACACTCCACCGGTTATCCTGAGGATCGTAGCAATAGGTCTCCTTCAGGTAGGCCATTCCTCGACGACCACATGCAATGTAGATCTTTCCATCCACCACTGCTCCAGCGTGGGCGTACACCTAGAGAGGAAGTTTGTTTGGTTATATCAAATCATTTGATAGGAAAGCTGTGTGGCTGGCATTTGTCCCATCAAAATCATTAGTACCTCTTGTTTGAGCGGGGCCACAAATTCCCAGATGTTTGTTCGAGGGTCATAACGCTCAACACAGTCCAACTCGTTGCTGTAGTCACGTCCTCCGATAGCGTAGATATAGTTGCCTACCACACACACACAATGGTCGGCATGTTGCTGCCGTAAGGATTCAATATTACACCAGGCATTGTGGCGAGGATCATATCTGTTGAGAAGAGCCACATTCACACATAATATGTATCTTTCACACAAAAACCTTTCATCTTTTTATCATTTTTTGACATATTGTGAATCTTGCAGCCACTGGATGTGGTGATGTTCAGATGTTTATCGTGTAACATTAGTTCATTAATGGCTTATTATTTGTAAGCAACATAATCAAGGATAATTCCATGAACAGCACAGAGCTTTACTAACTTTATTTCAGAATTCAGTTTGTATACAGAGTTTAAACACGGCTCAGACACTTGTGTGTTGGTTTATGTGACTGGTGTTGACAATGGCTGCTAATGAAGAAGTGTCCATATTCATCTGTGTTTCTATACTACTAAGTAAACTAAATAGTCTCTCTCTATATAGCACAATACTAATGATGGAACAGGGATTCGTTTCAGTCTCAGCCCAAGTTTTGGACCAGCACTGTCATGTCATGACATTAATGGTTTGAGCCAAGAAACGTTATGATCTTAATGCAGAAATAAAAATAATGATCTGTGTAAATTTACAACATATAAATCCCAACTTTAATGTAATGTATTATCTCCTACTTTCAGTGCATTTACAACAGATACTCAATACATCAGTGTGTATCTGGTTATGAAAACTGCATTCAAAAACCTGATTATGAATGTGAAGTTTTTAAGGCGTTCTGAATTGATGCAAATGCATCCAAAAGACAGGTTTGTGTGCTGTATGCCACCTTCACCCACCATAATACTTCACAACAGGCCTGACCTGGTTCTAACCTTGTTTTAAATAAAGAAATGACTGTTCAAAATGTGCACTGGGAGTAATAGCATGTTCTGTGTGAGCTCCTAATTACTACTGAAGCAAGTCTTGATGACTGTGATGGAAAAAACAAAGAGTGTTTGAGATGTAACATAGTTAGACATGGGCTTTCATAAATCTGTCAGCGTGTGAATATGTGAGGTACAGCACCTTCAGAATGCAGATGAACCAAGTACATGCTCTGACACCCAAAATTGAAAACTAGATAAAAGACACTGGACATTGTTCACACAAAAATATCATTCAGGATTTTGAACGAGCAGTCTACATCAGTAGCTTATCGTGGTTTATTTTGGCTGAACTTTGACCGAGCTGAATGGGGTCATTTTCCTAAAAGAGCTTATGTTCATTCCTACTTGTGGATAATGTGGTGGCTGTTCCATATACTCTAGATGTCTGTTAACTCTGAGAGAAGTTCTGAAAGATTGGTGCTCATCTATATTCCAGCATTACCAACTGAACAGAACATTTACTCATTAACAACACATTTAACGGTGTCCCAGAATGTCAAATGTTTATCTTATCATTGTTCAATAATACTTCTTCACAATAATCATACCCCCCCCAAAAAAGAGTCACAAAAGACATCAATGAGTGACTACAGAATATCACAGCCAGCCAGCAAATCTATATAACATTAACTACACCAATGTCAACTCACATCAATATGTCTTTTACAGTAATTTCATCACAATGGGCCACAGGGGAGTCGTTGTTGTAAACAAAGCAGCAACGCTGTCACCATTCTGACCTCATACACAGGGGTATTGCATTTTATATTCTCTGCTTTTAAACACTCTGCCATGAAGCTGCAGAACTGAACTGAACACTCTGAAAGAGGGTAAATCCTCAAACAGAGAACACTTCTTTGAGCAATCGGTACTCTTTTTTTTAATTTCTATGAGTATTTTCCACCCCTGTGCATCTTTATGGGATGTGTTTAAAGTTGAGCTCAGGAAAATGCCTCAATGGTAAATATCTGTATGTGACTTTTAACAGGCCAGTTACTACTAATCTAATCCAAGTATCAGAGACTGTAAATGTCTACTCACCTCCAGCAGCGGGACTCGGCACGGAAGCCACTGCTGTTCTTGTCTCCCCCAATAAGGTAAATGAAGTTGTTTAAGACAGCAATGCCCATATTAGACATACGAGGAGCACGCTCTGCCCCAAGACTCCGCCACTCTCCCCAGGAAGAATGGAACGCTTGGATGCGCTCTTCATTGTCGGCTGGCGGACCCGACGAATACATGCCTCCAAATCCCAGAATGCACAAGGAGCTGGAGCGAGGCTGAGTGAGAGGGCTCTGCATGACTGGCTGCCACAGCTCCTGACTGTGATAGCGGAGTGCTGCAGAGACAGAATCCCGTAGAGGACAGGGCTTCAGACGGTTGTAGAGACGCTGCAGGACAGTTTTCTCCATCAGACAGAAACGCACCGCCTCCAACATTGGCAAGGGTTCCTGACCAGACAATATTGAATTACTCATTTTACTCTGCTACTGAAAATACTCAATAATCATTTTATTACTTGATTTTATCATCATGTTTTGAAAAAATGCACCCACAAAGCACTTAAAATGAAAGATCTATTTTCTGTGTGGTGCCACAAATATATGGAACATGAATTCCTACAGTACCTCCAGAAACACATCTGCTTTGGTTCCTCCCACCTGAAGGCTGCCCTGATCCACGTCCACCTCTTCAGGGCTGTAGTGATAATGCAGTGCGGCTTCAAAGACCTCATACTCTGAGCTCACCTGCAGCTCATCACTGGACAGCACGCGCAGAACCTTCTCTGCGGGAAGCTGACGGTAAACGGATGTGCGAGAGAAAGTCTGGATGTTTTTCAGAAGATACGAGCGCACCTTCTCTCCGAGCTGGTCCAAGCCATAGATGTCAGCAAGTTTCTCCACCTCCAGGATGTTGTCATCATCCAGCCAAGAGAAGAGGAACTCACAGCAGAAACCAATTACATCTCGAACCTCACGAAAACCACACAAGGATAGAAAAACAGAACAGAGATTAGTATAGTTCACTCATCTTAAACACATTTTCTTTACAGCTGCAGAGCCATATAAGCCTGGAATATGAGAAATCTAGTTTGACATAATTTGCCCCAATCATTTCCTAGGAGACACACTGATTTAGTTACTGCCACAAGCAAGAAATGGGCCAAGCCATCACAGGCAATGTCATTTTAGAACACCTGACTTTACTCTTTCTCTCTCTTCTTTCGACTGCCTTTGAAGTTTGTGTATGTCTTTAACTTTGTGACAGAGACCGTTTAGCTTTAAATCTTAAATAAAGTAATATTTCACATTATGAAGCAATTAGTGTGATTACCAGACAAATGTGTCCCAGTAAAAAAAATAAAAACTTAATGAACTGCTGTTAGTGTTCATGGTTTTGATGTTACAAATGTAGGCCTACTGCACCAATTGGTTGGATGCTCTGATTACAATATTTAGTATCTCCACAGAGGCTGAATTAAACCTCTAGTTTCATAATTTGAACTTAATCGGCTGAGAAGGTGGCATGATTTAAGGGTCTCACTTGGAGCAGCGTAGCAGCACAGAGGACCTCCTGCACTGTCTCTAGATCGAGCTCCAGTTCAGATGTGTAAATGAAATCCAGAAGTTTGGTCATGGCAGTGTGTGTGACTCCGTGAATGGTGATCTCGCTCTGCTGCATCTCTCGCAATCCCCCCGCAAACATACCTCTAAAAGACAACAGAAAAGACTTTAAGACAACAGCTTAGCTACTGTTTGTCTATTACAAAACTTCAAAAACAGTCTTGAAGTGGATTATCTCTATACAGTTCTATCCTATCCTACAATCAATATTACAGATAATGGGTGTCAAGAATTTCAAAGGATTTAGCCTTACATTGCTAACAAATGTGACCTGAAAATGCATTCAATTACTGAATATCCTTATCAGTGTTAGTGAATCTCAAAAAATTAACACATAATTAGGTTAAATAATAAAAAAGGGTAAACTGATACATTTTATATTCATTACAAGTAAAGTGAATCCTTTGATCAGTATGGCTTATAGCTCATGAAAATTAAGTAGAATATGAAACCTTCAAATGTATGGACCTTCAAATGTAATGAATATGAAATTATTCAGCATTCTTTAGCATTCAGGGGTTTTCAGGATGACAATAGTTATTTTTTTAAACATATAAAACAAACCAAGTTACCTGCTTTGACATTTGTTTTTCCATTTCCCAAACAAAACACAGTTATCATATTTTTTAAATTTCATTTTTAATTCTTAATATTACAAAGTTTTCTCAGTCCTACAAATTATTGACTCATACGAATAAATTTGCAGCATCACATGTAAAAATAATGACATGTTTAGCACAAAACAGATATATAATTTAAAACACAGATTCCAAACTTTGAACTGAAGAAACTTCTTTTAACAATACTGTAACAGTGTCCTACTACCGACCTGAAGTAGCCACAGGAAGCGGCCAGCAGGATACGATGAGCTTGAATGGGTCTTCCCTCCACCAGCAGCACCACATCAAACAGCACACCCCCATCACGTAGAGCAAGCAGCCCATCTAACAGCTCTCGGGAGTGGCTACTGCTGCAGAACTTCTGCCTGGTGTACGGTTGGCCAGATTTTACACCCCCACCTGCCCTGACAGGGCCAGCATCCACATCATCAGCCATTTCTGCACCACAAGATGCAAGGCCTTGTCCTGATCACATCACTCACAATCTGTCACATCACTGAGGACAGAAAGCACATAACGGAAAGCTGTAGGTGACAAATAACAAAAAATAAATAAAAAAAATTGCACGACTCACAGATCTACCAGAAGCAGGTTATATCTGCCCAGTCGCATTTATTTTACTCCAATCTATAATACACAGACGGTATTATTAATATTGTAACATGTTGGAAGATTGAGGTCTGGAGAATACTCATGTATTTTTTAATATCACAATGTATATCACAGAACTTCTCAAACAGAGATTCAGACACTCACAGTCATGAACACACTATGGACCCATACCTCGCCCTAGCATTCCGCACTCATCATGAACACACCACATGGACCTATCTTATTTCTTAACTTGTGCTAATTCTAATTAATGTGCAATGTTTGCTGCTGACAGAACAATGCAAGTGCAATACATACAAGTTCTGTGCAATGTCTAGCCAATTGCTGTTCAGAAAATGTGCAATATCCATACAATTACATGCGTAAACTGTATAGTTTGTATAACTTCCTAGTTCTTTTTTTATTTTTCTGCTAACAGACGTTTATTGATTTATTTATTTTTGATTTATTTTATCTCATGTTTTGTATTGGTATAACGTGCATCTTTTGGTACTTAACAAATATTCTGCAGTAACAATGCAAACCTTCCCCTGTGGGATATTAAAAAACTGTCTTATCTTAGATCCACCCAAACGTTTTCCAGTTTTCCCAGTATTATGCAGCCCTGCAACACGGTCAAAAAATCTGAGCAGGTGCATTCTTTACCACGAACCCTTTTACACCAAAGCAAAGCTACAGAACAACTGATCTATTTAGACAAAAAAAATCGACATTTTTACATTTACATTTAAGGCATTTGGCTGACGCTCTTCTCCAGAGCGACCTACAAGGTCACTCGTATTACAGAGGTGGGACAGAGTAGTGTTAGATGACTGGGAATCGAACCCCAGTCTCCCATGGAAGGCAGCCCTGGCCTGGTGGTTGGGGAACCAGCCTTGTGACTGGAAGGTTGCTGGTTCGAATCCCTCAACTGTCAGGGCTTGACTGCAGTGACGGACAGGGCTGCCCACCACTCCGGGCACTTGTGCTCACTGCCCCCTAGTGAGTGAACTCAATATTGCAAACACATACATAAACAAACAAACCAGAACAAGTGAATTTAGACATTTTTTAAATGTTTATAAATCATATCTTAGTACCTATTGACTCAAAGCACCACCAGCATCAATAAAAAAATCCTAAGCTCATTACAGAGGTCTATATTATTGCTGAATGTATGATACTCATCAGAGAAATCAGTAAACAGGATGAATATGTTCATGTTGACTCTTACACTGCACCCTGGTGACTAACAAGCTGTCTCAGGCTTCGTGAAGGTCACACATCGTCCTATTTCAGCATCTGAGTCAAAAGTCGAGAATAAACGAAGTGAACAAAGCCTCACAGTAAGGCCGCGTTATGCAGAGAGCCTCAGCGCTGACAGCTGACATCTGAACTCCAGCGAGCCGTGCGGCATTCAACTCCGAATCACTCGGTTCGTTCGAACCGGTTCTTCGACCGAATCGACTCCAGTTCCGCCCCCGCAGCACACCGAGCGATACTATTGACCCTGTGTTTAAGTTTAGGGCTGTAAAACTCACATTAATGACACTCAACGTACAAACGGCTCTCTCTACAACGTTACCAAACGTTCTCTCGCTCGATTCACATTTTCTCCATGTGGTCTGTTTTCTCTTGTGATTTAACATAATGGTTAATACATCGACGAGGGTCGTTATGATACATCATAAGCACTGTTGTGTGTTCGTTAATACAGCGCCCCCTGGTTTCACTCGTGAATCGCTAACTGTTGATTCGTTGAAACCGAGAGTTATGAGAGTCGGTTGGATCAACTGAATCGAACACCCGTTCCTCACATTCGCCAGCTCAGCTAGCGCTGTGTTTACATCTGGCAGCTGACTCTGACTTCCGCTCACCAATTTAAAAGACCTGTATGAAATAAATAAACATTAGATTATTAACACTCGAACTGTTTTAATGGTGTACTTTTGCATTGATATATGTTTATTATTATTATTATTATTATTATTATTATTATTATTATTATTATTATTATTAATCTTCAAATTGTTATTGTTTTGCATTATTATTATTATTATTAATAATAATAATAATAATAATAATAATATAGTAAAAATAAACAAATAAATGTTTTTTTTTAGCAAAACATCTTTAAACACCATGTTTAAACATGATGTCTGGTTCTGCACTCTGGTGGATTATCCATGCACTGCATGCAATACAAAATATATACAGTCTAAGGCAACTGAGGTTATCTGTGGTGTTTAAATTTATAAAACACTAAATAGTTTTTTAAAAGCAAACCTGCTTTCATCTGCCATACAAAATAAAAGTCATATATGCAGATAATAATTTAATTTCTTCATTAAAATAATTGTTCAGAAGAACATTTTTGGCAAATATTTTGTGGCTCAGACTTTAAATGGTTATTTGGTATTTTGTATTTTTTTTTAAGTGACTTTTAATAATACCATTTCTTTGGTTTGCAGAACTGCTAAAAATGCACTCCTCATTTTATCCAACAGAGGTCGTACTTGATCCTTTTTTTAAATTCACATCATCAAGCGTTGGCTATGCAGGTGTTCTTAAACGTGTTTAGAGGAAATTAACTGGTTACCTGTTTAAGAGCTAGTATTTTTAACAATCATTAAATAAATAAACAGCCTTATATAAGTATAGTCAGACCCAGTTCACATACTGGAAAAGAACTGATATAACTAGACTTTTTAAAATAAAATGTCCAATGTTATTGTATTTGCAGGCTATTGCATTTGCATTGATTTTTAAACAATCTCAAGCAATTGATGTGATTATTTGTCCTGCTTCGTCTCCTCTTCTGCCTGGGTCCCTATGTTTTTATTGCCTCATAACTAATGGGGCATGTTGCTCCTATCAGCCAAATGCCTATTCAGAGCAGCTGTAAAAGCGGACATATGTCCCACC
The DNA here is from genome assembly GCA_034509495.1 of Acestrorhynchus altus. Lineage (NCBI taxonomy): Eukaryota > Metazoa > Chordata > Actinopteri > Characiformes > Acestrorhynchidae > Acestrorhynchus > Acestrorhynchus altus. The sequence continues at coordinate 10,709,333 of CM067515.1, forward strand.
CTAATGACAGGTCAGAAATCAATAAGGACCAGACAGAGCTACAAAAACAGGTCCAGTTAAAAAGACATTTGGTGCGGTGTGTACCGGCAGAACAAGCATAAAATAGCTTTTTCCCCAGCTGCTGGGAACACATGCTAGAAGAAATGATGTCCATACAGGCTGGAGATGTCAAACCCAAGTCCTGGGTGGGGTCACATCTCTGCAGACATCAGTGTTTTTTCACCTCTCCTCAAACACACCAGCTTTGCTCCTGTAGACCTTGGTCATTAGCTGATGACTTGAACGAAGGTTTGTTAAATGAGGTAGAACACTGTAGCCCACCAGGCCTGGAGACTTGACTGCATTCTGTGTTTACTGTTTCAACCTGACTGCTCATGTGTGCAACATGGTCCAAGGCTCAGAACACATGCTGGCTCTCCAGTTGAATAGTGCTGGTGTGTCCTTGCCACTTTAAAAGATGTCTTAGACCGGATTGAGGTCTGGAGAGTCCCTATACTGCTTATAAACACAGATAGCAGAAATGCATCAGATATCTATCAGTTCTCCCCCGGCAAACGTGTGAAACGTGTGATATGCCACATTTGATAAAATTATGCATCATCTAGTTTTCTTGTCATAGTGTAGAATGTAGAAGGAATCTCTCGGAGTCTTCTTGACCGTCAGAGACTAAGTATTGCAACTGTTTGCAACCCAAACTAAATATGATCATTATTTATGATATATTTGGAAACAGAAGGGTGCAAACTTAAGTTGCACCATAGGTGACACAGATGAACCATTGCACACACACACACACACACACACACACACACACACACACACACACACACACACACACACACACACTGTTTGTCTAGTCCACATAGAGAATTCCTGCCAATAGAATAGGACTCTCTGGAGCAGATACATATATATAGCAGGCAGGGGCTTGTAGTTCGGTTCTTCTTAGTAGCAAACAGAGCTGAACTCTGGTTCTGTAATGAAATGAAAATGTAAATAATGTTGTGATAAAATACATACATTTCACTTTAACTGAAATATTAGACTTGGAATAAAAAACGAGTATCCAGGGGTATCCAGGGGTATGGTCTTTTAGGCTGTGCTGTAAATGAAGGTGGTCTAATGTCCATTTTAACCAGTGGAGATTAATTGGACGCTCTGCGGAGTGAAGTCAGAGGCTCACAGGTTCCCAGTTATCATGATGGCACCCATTTGAGCATGCTGCTGACTACAAAATGATCCCAGTAATGTTGACCAACACTCCTCAGCACCCACAGAGAGCTTCATCTGCATAAGACCATTTTCTCCAAATGTATTTCTGCTTCTGTTGCTGAATTCTGAAGCTCCAGCCTCTGCAAACCCAAGTCCTATCTGACCCAAAATCTCCATTTACATATGGCTCTGCATTCAGATGGTGTTTTGCGATGTTCCCTTGGAATAAAATAAATAAATGAACCTCCTTAATTAGCAATTTTGATGCTTTTGCGGTGCAGTTTGACACCGGTGCTAGGTTTGTGTGAGCTGATGAAGATTAGGAGGCTTGTTTTCCACACAATCATCTATAACAGCAAACAATTTCAGCCAATCTTTAAATACAAACGTTTAATCTTTCTTCTTTTCTCTCCCTCTCTATGAGCTGTCAAATTACCCATTTAAAGAGGAATGATGTCGACACATTGCACAAAGACATGGGTACATTGTGTAATGAGTTTCTACAAAGATAAGCGTTGCTCTATTCTGTTCTACATTAATGACCTAAGAGCTCATTGAATTAGCCCTGTCCATGGAGACTGTGCACCGAGGCTCATAAAGAACAGATGATTAAAAAAAACACATCATCTTCCAAACAGGTTCAAGAACATCACGCCATTCTGACGCCTTTGTTCCATGCCTTTTTGCACCCGTATGCTAAACATCTCTCAAACGGTAATTATTCATGGGTAATCATGCTGCCAGATTGGCTGTTTGAATATGCAAAATTGGCTCTGCTGTGCTCTTCATTGTCCGAGTGGAGGCCAAGAAATCCCTCCTCTTATATTAACTTAGCCTCTGGCCCTCACAGCCTGTCTCTCCAATCATAACCCCAGCTGATTAGTATGCAGAGGACTTTTCCAGACGGATGCAGTCCTCCTCCTTAAAATAAGACAGAGAGCTGCTGGCTCTTGTATCTTAGTCAGTCCACCAGACACAGCTGTGACGAAACCGCTGAGCCGTTGCCTCGAGACAAGGATAAGTGCAGTTTCCTTAAATGTAAACTTACACTGAGCTGTTTTTTTTCCCCCCCTTCACTAATCATACATTGTCTGTCAGAAGTTTGGGGACACCTAGAGTAAAACGCTACATTTTTGGAAATGCAGACTGTCAACTGTTCAAGATCAACTGTTCTGGTAACGTAAAATTGCTTTTAGCTAATATTTAGCTTCTTATTCATTAAAGTACGTAAGTGTAAATTTTAAGTGTATGTTTAATATTTGAATTGAATGATCAAAAACCTTTTTCACAGTATACTCATTTCAGATGCACTAGTATATTAATATATTATAAAGTCAGTTCTTTATTAGGATGCAACCCTAATTTAAACACACTTAACGTCATGTAAACATCAGGGGGTAAAAATGAACCGCTGGTTCAATTTTTCCACAAAGGGTCTGGCTCGTTTTATTTTGCCACCGTTTTGGAACAAGTGCTTAGTCTCGCAAACAAGCGCTAGACTTGCTCTAAATCACTCAAATACAACGTTTTACATTGAGATAAATTACTTCTGATGTGACACTAATTATACCTGGAATGCCCCAATACTGTGACAGAAAAACCTGTGGCTCATATAAACCCAATACTATATAAAGTGATGGTTTACACTAAGCACTAGGGTTTGTGACTGCTGCATGACACCTCTGTGAGCTGTCACAGAGCTGTAAACAAGCCAATCTGAGCAGAGATCATGAAATTAATATGTTTCATTCTGAGTGGGCATAAAACCATGTATGTGCTCCAACAAAAGTCACATAACCTGTGAAACCCATAAAATACAAAATAAATGCATTCTATAGCATCGTAGTTTTGATGGTTCTAGATAGAACTACTGTCCTTTCTTACATATCCCTACAGAACAAATAAATGCAAATGAACACTAGCATGTCTGTTTTTGTTTGGAATGGATTTTATGGGTTCTGCTAGATAGTGAACCCATACAACAGGCCTTTTGCTTGTTTATTTGGACCCTCCATTGCACACAGGCATTCTGGGGAGAATGTTGTCTCCTCTGGTTAATCTCCTCATGCCCTGATGGCCCATCTCTGAGATTCAGCAGCAGGTTTTACGTCATTGGCTGGTTGGACAGGAAGGCAATGTGACGGAGGTGACAGTCATGTGTCTCATAATTCCAAGCTTCATTCCATGGCACACCATGGCACCCTCAGCAAGGTTACTGGCTTTGAAGTCCTTTTTTTAGAACCAGAGAATTTAGAATATCATCATATTTCATATATTTTAAAGCCTTAAACATATTTCTATATAGACAGTACTACACAGAGCTGTTATATGTATTTGAAATCTATTATTGCAATTCATCAACAGGTTGATAGTCTGTTATCATTCCATATTTATATAGAATGATAATGTATTTACTTATTTAGTTATTTATTTATTTATTTAATCCAGCAAGTAAGGACGTTATGAGATAGGTGGTCTCTGTCTGACCTTTCAGATTTACAACTGCTTTATCATCATTACATGTAAACCTTAGAAGACATAATTATGTTGTAATTAACCTTTAAACCTCATTTGAAGAACTGTTCTTTTTTCAAAAATTCAATTTTGGAGACATTTTGAAAGATTTTCTCATTTAATTTTTTTTTGTGTGAAAACCCACCAGAACAAATTCACAAATTGACTGTATATAAAAACATACTTAGCTAATAAAATGAATAGGTTCTGCATCTGATTATACAATGCTACATTTCGGTGGCTTTCATAGCACTGCTGTTGCTGCTCTGGCCTTTCTTGCTCCAGCAGTGGAAAAAAAAACAGGAAACTGACCGTCCAGATTAAGCCGCTAATAAAAAGAGCGGTTAGTCACAGACACGTTACATAACATCGGCTCATGCTTGTCCACTGATAAATAGTTACAGTGCAGATCTTGTGCTGTAATATGTGTTGATGCCGGCCAGTGCACTCTCTGAGCTCTTCTTTCAGGGACTTCATTTTTTCAGTGTTTAAAATTCAGTTAGCAACGGTGGTGAGGTGCTCATATATCATTTGGGGCCATTAAATGATTATTATACCCAAGACCTGTCAGTGGAGCTCATCTAAACACTCCCGAAATTGGTTTCTCAGAACTCCTTGCTGGCCTGGGACTTGTTCCAAATTCATCCAAGTGTGGCAGTATTTAATCTTTCAGTGTTTAATCTTTAGACCGGCCCTGACCATACAGTAATAGGTTATGCACACTCCATGTCCACTGTCGATTACATTCCATTAACGGCCATTTGTTCTCATTTAAAATTCGTGTATATATTGATTTTCTGTATTTGGAACATGCAGTGGTTTGTAAAAAGCATTGTATTCATTGGGTTCCTCTAGCAGTACAGATTGTGCACTTCGTCCAAACGTTCTGTTGAATACTAAGGAAGACATATACTTACTAAGGAAGACTTAAACTTAACCTAAGGCTCTGTTCGAGTTCCATCTTTTACAGGTTCAAAAAAATCAAAAGGGCCAATGCAAAGTTTTGAAAGTCTTTCATTTCTTGAGGGATTTTTCTTCTAAAGGCATCTGTTTGAGATGTATCCACAGATGTTCAATAATATTTAGGTTGGAGGGCTTCAAGGGCCTTGACAAAAACTTGGGCCCTGTTATGGATTTTTGTTGTTTCTAGGATCCTAATCCTGCATAATTTTCAGCTTTTTACAGAAAGTGAAATGCTTGCTTCCAGGGTGTGCTGGTATTTAAGTGAAACCAGTGTTCCCTGTGCCACTAGCTGCAGCACAAACCCAAAGCATGATCCATGTACCCCCATGCTTAACAGTAGGAAAAGTGTTCTTTTCATAAATGTTTTCATCTTTTTGTACAAGCATATCTTTGCTCACTACAGACAAAAAGTTCAAATTAACTCGATCACTCCACATGACTTGTTTCCGATCTGAATCAAGCTTCCTGTGAAAACTATAGATGCTGAGTTTTGTGCTAAGGATGCAGGAAAGCTTTTCTATCATGTTTGTATAGATGTTGCTGCACCTGCTAAATCTTCCTGAACATATTTTGCAGTCTAAAGGGTTCCTTCAAACAATCTAAAGAGCAGTTATATCTAAAAATTTGGTTGATTCTCCAGAACTCAACTCAACCATTCCTGTTACATGCCATTCCTAAGTCCATTACAAACAGAATAATGGATGTCTAAAACCCTTTGCTGTCTTTTATAGTCTCACCTAGTTATGAACAGTAATTTTAATATTGAGAGTGCTCTGCAGCTGCTTGGAGGAGTCCATGGCTGCTGATTTTTGGGACAAGGTTCAAGGAGCTCATTAAGCTTTGGAATTGGCATCACAGAATTAAGGACTTTTCCTAAACTTTGGGAATGTTTTTCACAATTTATATTCCGAAACATATTACTACCTTTAGCCAAAGTCTTAATATAATGTTACTTCACTCAACATACAACACTAAAATCAAGTCTCTTTGAACAGAAAAAGCCCAGCCCAAAATGAAAGCATCAGTCATGATTTGAAAGGATTGCTAAAATTTGCTTGTAGCCTCTGGCTGAAGGAATGCACAAAAATATGCCTTTTCAGGTTGGTCTAGTCATCATGCATCTGCATATGTCCACAACAGGGGGAGGGTCCATTTGCTGATATAGCAGATATTTGCCCCACCATTTCTCAAACCACTGGTCTGCAGGGCTGGATTAACCCCACACAGAGCTCTGGAGGTTTGTCAGATCCACAAGCTTCCTTCACAGTATCACCAAATATTTTTAGCTTATCACAGTATTATACTGTCTATAATAACACACACACACACACACACACACACACACACACACACACACACACACACACACACACACACACACACACATGCAGGCATAGGCAGACACACTTATTCCAAATGATTTGTAAATGATACGGTTTGAGAAAACATTAACTGTGTGAGATGATGGACAAATTAGAACAAAGGATAGAAGATAACCTTCCATAACGCTGTGATATCCATTTCTCTATGTGTCTGTAACTAGTCTCACATTAGAGCAGGAATAGTTGTAGGATACAGCACAAGAAGCACAATTAACATATTGGGGCCTTGGGGAGATTGGAGTGTCAGTAGAGAGCATTTCACATCTCTGTTTCTTAAAGCAATTTAAAACAAATACTGACATTCAGGAGCCTCATGGCACGTAGAGCTTTGGTAAATGATACATTGAGAATCACACTGAACACTCTCTGCCAGTTAAGATGATTTAATAATATGTACTCTCTTAAAAATCGAGGTGCTTTAAATGGATATTTAAGCAATGACATAGAAGAACCACTTTTGTGAAGAACCTTTTAAAGGTCTGAAGATTCTTTACCAATTGAAAGGTTCTTCACACTCACATATATGGTATCAATTACACACATGGTTCTTTATGGGTCCAAAGGTGGTTCTTCTGTGGCATCACTATGGCAACCATTTGAAACAGCTAGTCTAATCTAGAGTCTAGGTTTGGGGAATTGAGCCTAAATCAGTATAAAATATTGTTTATGTAGATACTATCTGAACAAATTCCATCCACCCATCCACCTTCCATCCATCCATCCATCCATCCGTCCTTCCATCCATTCATACATCCATCCATCTATCCCTCCGTCCGTCCGTCTGTCCGTCCATCCATCCATCCATCCATCCATCCATCCATCCATCCATCCATCCATCCATCCATCCATCCACCCGTCCGTCTGTCTGTCCGTCCGTCCGTCCATCCATCCATCCATCCTGGTCAGAGTTGTGATGAGTATGGAACTTATTCAGAATCACTGGGTACAGGAATAGTAGGAATACCCCAAATAGGGTGCCCTTCGTGCCCTTATATTTAAATCAGTAAGATAAAGCAGTTTCATATTAACAGAAGACATACCTCTGGGCATGTGTACATTTATTTAAGATAACCATACACCTTCTTTTTCCAGGACATGTTCTCTTTTTGGGAAGTAAAAATGTGTCTAAGACATTTTAAGACAGAATTTGAAATAAAAAGTGTACCTCAGTCAGCTTGATTGTCAATACTGCAATATGTACAAGATATACAGAGGATTGAGAACTGAAAAATGTCAGAGCCATTATTCAGCATTAAACATTAAATAAACACCAATACACAGTAAACACACACACACACACACACACACACACACACACACACAAAAACACACACACACACGCACACACACACACACACACACACACACACACACACACACACACACACACACACACACACACACACACACACACACACAGCAAAAGGAGCAAGGCGAGCAGAGCAGGAAGAGAGTTGGGCATCTTGACAGCCTGTTGGATGGACCTGTCCCTCAGTCTGCTGATTCTGGCTTGAAGACGCCGCAGCCCCCTCCCTGATGGTAGCAGGCTAAAGGAGCTGTAGATTGGTAGGTAGAATCACCCCATTTTACTTCTCAGACAAATAAAATAAGGACTGGGAAATATAGCCACCAATACTGGACCTGACAGTGAACTGAATGAATACATTAATCTACTTTAAGTTTAATACATTGCTGACACAGATGTGCAAGCTTGTCTAGACCTTGTACATAAGTAATGGGACAGAGGAACTGTGTTCTCTAGAATGATGGCGCTCCATCCAATACTTTTGGGGAGGATTTAGGGGGAATTGGGGTTTAACATTCTTGGTGATGAATGCAATCAAATCCTCATAGCAATGCTCCAAATTCTAGAAGAAAGTTGTCCCAGGACAGTAGAGACAGTTACTCCACCACAAGCAGGATAATCTCTGGATAATGGAAACAGCTGGAAATATGAGACAAGGAAAGTAAAGCTACAGTAGATTGGCAGGACTGGGAATGAACTCGATCTGATCTGAATTTCATGAACTTGAAACGTTCTCCTATCCACCAAAGCTTTCTTCTCCTGTCTGTCAACACTCTAAAATCAATGGATGTGGCGAGATGTGCTTTTGACAGTTATAGCAATGTCCTTGTAGAAACACCATTAGTCAGTGGCCCAGCTGTCTTTTGTTGGTCAGGGAAAGTAGTTATAAGCTCACCAGACAAAAAATTGCATTCACGTGTTTAAGGTGGAAGTAACTACAGACTCCTGCAGGTGCTGTTGCATGAGTACAATAGGGCTATAAATACCTGTGGGGTGTGCAATGGGATTCATAGGTTGACAAGAGGTGCACAGAGCAGTGAATGTCTTGTTTGATATGTGGAAAATAGGTCATAAAGCAGATGTTAATAAGTGGCTTAAAACAGTGATTGCATTTGGGGCAAAGGCCATAGTGTCAAGAGGAGGATGCATAGGCTCATATGGAGGATGCATAGGCTCATATGGGTCTACCAGCAGTGGCAAAAATCCCAGTCTACAGGACATTCTCATTGGAACTGTGTCCACTCCATATGTTCCCTGGCCTATTTGGTCCCATCCACCAATTTAGTTTTATGGCCAAGATTTTGAAATAAATATCTAGTGGACTGGGATATTGCTGGTAGATCTGCTGGTAGATCCATACAACCTTCTGCTTTGATACCCCTGCAAATTCAGCTTTTGCCATCACACTATGGTCTACGGAATATCCAAATGTACATATACATCTGCTTTGTATATATACAGAATGTATTTATTTTATTTATTTTGCTTTATGTAACCGTGATTCTGTAATTGCATTTAAAAATGATATTAAACCAATGATAAAAACGATAAATCATCTAGTGTTAATGTCCAGCTGTTACTGCTTATATTTTTCTATGTTGAGGACTGGCTATTGTAATTCTTATCATTGACCTTGGACAAATTTATTAGTCTTGAGGTTCTAGCATGTCTTCTTGCAACACCCTTGATACACTGACATCTTGTCTGGATTTGCAACATATTTATACACTTTTGAGGGGACACCTCACAGAGATTCGCTCCCCTTATTCACACACTAGGAGGTCATAAATTCCTCTTTCCAGTTAAACTGCCTTCAGCTCATGCTTGTCTGTCTTTCTGAACAGCTCGTGTGTCCATAATACATCAGGAGGGGAGATTTAATTGGTTTTAGATGGAGCTGGGCCGTGACTCCTTCTAAACGCTTTGGCAGTTCCTCTCCAAAGCCAAAGTTAGATTGGACAGATGCTGTAAGCTTTGAGTTTGCCCTGGGTGAGGAAGCAGTTGGATGCCTCTTGCTCTAAGGGGGCTGGATTTATTGTGTCTTGAAGTGTCTCACCACTAACCTTCAGTGTTTTGGTGTTATATTGCTGTGAACACATTGTCAATAGGGGGGAAATGAAATGTGAGGTGTGTCAAGAATACAGTGTTCATCTGGGGGCACTTCACTTTTGATTTTCTCAAACTGAACTTCAAGAATTTTCAGAATTATAGTCAGTGATTTATTACTATTTAAATTCATTATTTGAATAAAAGGTTTGGTAAGGCAATGGTTCTCAATTTGGTCATCAGGGATCCATAGATTTGTGCTCTAATCCTCTCAAGAGGGAGCTGTATGTATGTGATTAAATTTCAGAAATCATATAAATATATTTTGATCCTGGTGAAAATACATAACACACAAAAATGAAATGATCTGAACCAAGAGTGTTACAAGGCAACCAGTGTAATTATGTTACCTGAATCTACACCTCAGCCTAAACCTAAACTCAATCCTTTCTCCAACTCTAACCTTAGCATAATTTTTACCCAAACCTAACCTAACCTAACCCTGACCTTCACTGTATCATAAATGTAACCTAAACCTAACCTAACCTTAACCCTAACCTTAATGGTAACTTAAATTTAAACTAAACATAACTTTTAAGTTAAACTAAACTAACCTTAACTGTAATTTAAATGACAAACCTTAACAGTAACCTAAACTTAACCTAACATAACCTTCAGCCTAAACCAAATAATAACCAGGGTAGAATTAATCAAATTAATATCTAAACATTTGTCAAGGTTCTTCTTTCAATTTTTGAAAGTAGAATGTATGCCAATAAAAAGCACAGAAAACTACATTTTTCTACAGCAAACACATTTTGGTAAGAGAGGTGCTAGCATTTCTGCTACAGAGAGCTGACTGCTGATACCATATAACTGGAGTTATGCTGTTCAATATTGCATAAAACATCTGATGTGTTCTGTGTAGATGGAATGAGTGCATTTTTCAATAGAAAAATGATCAAACATTTACAAACTTTGATTTAGCTCAGGAGTGAGGGAAAGATGGAGCTTGCCTGCCTCTGGGTCAGTCTGTTGTGTTGGAGAGAAAACTGAGCCAAAAGGCAATATATGTTCTAACTCTCACCTATGGCCTCAAGCTTTGGGTAGTGACAGAAAGAATGAGATCCTGAGCACAAGCAGCAGAAATGAGCTTTCTCTGCAGGGTTGCTGGATTCTCCCTTAGAGATAGGGTGAGAAGTTCAGTCATGAGTGGAGCTGCTCCTCCACTTCAAGAAGAGCCAACTGAGGTGGTTCTGGCATGACGGTCACCTCCCTTGTGAGGCTTTTTGTGTATGTCTGACTGTGAGGAGGCCCTGGGGAAGACCCAGGACATTCTGAATAGATTATATCTCTCAGCTGGTCTAGGAATGCTATGGAGTCCCACCAGAAGAGCTGGAAGAAATGGCTAGAGAGAAGGAGGTCTGGTCCTCTATGCTTAGGCTGCTGCCCCATGACCTAGACCCCAGATAAGCAGTAGTTAATGGATGGATGGATGGATGGATGGATGGATGGATGGATGGATGGATGGATGGATGGATGGATGGATGGATGGATGGATTTTGCTCAAATGCTACATATTAACCCAGTGCAAATAATGTTACACAAGCAAGATCTGGCTATAGATATTTTTGGGCAGTGCAATGGGATTCATAGATTGAGATTGAGTGGTGTGTAGTGTAGTGAATGTCTTGTCCGATGAGTGGAAAATGGGTTGTAAAGCAGATGTTAAAGATTGGCAAAAAGGAGTGATTGCATTTGACCATGCCAAAGGCCATAGTGTGAACGAAGCAGCTGAATGTGCAGGTGTACTGAAGAATATGCTCATATGGGTCTACCAGCAGTGGCACAAATCCCAGTCTACAAAATTATCATCTGAATTGTGGCAACTCTGCTCCATATGTTGATGGTCTTAAGTTCACTGAAGAGTGTTCTTTCAGAAATTGGTTGTGATGGACTTGCATTGATTTCTAGAAGCAATGGGATTGCTAGAAGTAATGGGACACATGCTCATTTGTTGTTTCTTCTAAACTAATTGGTATTATAAAGAGTTTATCCTGTCTCTACTGTCCAGAAAGGCTTTCTGCTAGATTTTGGTGCTTTGATTACAATCAGCAACAAGAGCATTAGTGAGGTCAGGATGTTGGATGATCACCACTTCACCACAACTCCCAACTCATCCCAGACAAACTAAATGGAGAACCATTATTTCTGATAACACAATTACATTGGTTGATGCTGGTCATTCCAGATTTATGTCTGTTTTATTCCTTGAAAATGGCATAATATCCTCACATTCTCTGTCAGGTGATTCACTCAGTACAACATATATGGGAAATCATGCTCTTGCATGTCTGGCTGAAGATACCTTTAAACTCACCTGCAAGGCAAATGACACACAGTGATGAGGACAAAAAGGCCCACCCCCAACTTGAAGCCCCTCACCAAACCAGCAACATGATTCACAGGGTTTTTTCAGCCCCTAATCTCTAAAACAGTGAAACACTATCATCTTCTACTGTTCCCTGACTTCATCACCGAGCTGACATTGCTATGCGCTAAACTACAGTTCCTTTCAGTTTCTCTAGAGAGGTCAGAGGAGATAGGGCTGCAAAACCCTTCTGTCTTATAATCAGGAAGTTGCAGTTCCAGTCATACTTCCTTCTAAGCACTGTCATTTCTCATGCTCTCACCTAGACAAAGTCTACAGCGTGCAGGCAGGAACAGCCAGGGCTATGAGTTCAGTCACCCTCCTCCAGACATATCAGGCAATGTGTTTGGTCAAACACTGTGATGAGCTGCCCATGGAGAGCCCACTCACCACTCTCCTGAATGAGGTTAGAATTGCCCCAAATTACATCCTGTGCTGCGCTGTCACTGGGCAGGGGAATGGCATTGACTTTAGTAGAGCAATGCCATTTGTGGCTGACGCTGACTGATATGCCAGATAGAGACTGTGCAACTTTTTTGGATGAGCTGGTCTCATCAGTGGCCTACTTAGTTGTGCCAAAATGGGACAGGGGATCTTGTCTGGACTTAAGAATTTTAAACAAGCATTTGAGAGTTTTCAGAATCAAAATGCTAACAATATTTTCACCATTTCCTTCATTTGGTCGCCCTGGAGGAGTGGTTAGTGTCTCCAATGGAGACCAGTCCCTTGGTGGTGGCACAGACCTGTGATCAGTTTGGCAGGGCCAACATTTCTTTGCATCCTGAGAAAACTCACACTGTCCTCTGTTATTCTTTCTGACAGACAAAAGTGTACCCCTGGCAGTGGAGGCTCTAGCACATCCATGGGCCAACACTCTTCTCTATGCATTTCCCCAGTGGAGTTGGTATTGCTGACACTGAAGAGGGTGCATCAGGGAAACTTGTCTCTCATACTTGTAGCCCCCTGCAGGCCATCAAAATAATCAGTCTCCTTGCAGGAGATACATGGGCTCTCCCTCTTCACCTTCTCCAGGCAGGGAAATAGTTCTCCCCCAAACAAAGCTGTGGTCTGTTCATGCTTATCTGCTGAAAGGTCTTTTTTGAGTGCCAGCAGTTTGCCCTCTAATGTTGTTGAGACAATTCAATCGGCAAGGGTGGCTTCATTAAGAGCCTTGTATGCTTATAAATGGTGTGCATATGAGCTCTGGTGTCAGGGTAGGAACTTAGTTCCTACTTCCAGTGTATTTTAACTTTCCTTTAGGGATTAACAGAACGAGGGCTCTCATTCTCTACAATAAAGGTCTATCTGGCAACTATATCTGCCTGTCATATTGACTTTGGTGGGTTGTCACCAGGAGTACACCCCCTGGTTATACATTTCATTAGCCTGTTTCCAGGCCTGCTGTTCCTCCTTGGGACCTAACTATTATGCTTGAGGCCCTCTGTTGTCCTACCTTTGAGCCTTTAGAGTCTGTGGACATAAAGGTTTGTCTCATATAAGACAGCTCTACTGCTTGCATTAGCCTCTGCAAAGGATGTGGATGACCTCCATGCACTGTCAGTACTCTGTTTGTACCAGGGGACACCAAGTTTACACTGCACCCTTATGTGCCTAAGGTGCTCTGCCCTGTGTGTGCATTATGAATCGTACTCGGGCTTTCCATATATGTGAACAGTTTTTTGTTTCACCCAGTATGTGGCAGAGCTTTGTTTAAACAATGTCTCTCTCACTGGGTGGTGGAAGCTAGCTTTTAACAGCAAGTGTCTGGAGTTGCCTAGGGGAGTGTGAGCTCATTCAACAAGGGGAATAGTTGCATCATAGGCCCTTTTAAAAGGCATCCCCATTAGAGACATTTGTGCTGATGTTAACTGGGCAAAAGTGCACATACTTTTGTGCACTTTTATCACCTGGATGTTGTGGTCCCTGGAATGCACTACGGTACTCTCTTGGTTTGGTGTCTGCTTCACAGGACATATGTCCCATATGTTATGTGTTGTACCAAGTGAATCAAATGTTAGGGAATGTAAAGTTATGCATATAACCACTGTTCCCTGAAGGAGAGGAATGAGGTAGAACACAGGTTTGCCCTGCTTCATCATTAGCTCAGTGAAGAGCAGCATCTTGAACTGATGAGAGATGCTGGTCATGAGGATGATGCATCTGCCTTGCAGGCATGTTTAAAGGTGTTTCTAACCAGACATGCAAGAGCATGATTTTCCATATGTTATGTGTTGTACCTCATTCCTGTCCTTCGGGGAACAGTGGTTATATGCATAACCTTATGTTTCATGTGGTCATACTATATAGTCATGGCCATTTTGGGAACTGTAAAAAAAGTGATGTCATCAATTTGCTATGCGGTTGACAAGATGCAACATAAGCTTTGGATGATGAGAGACCACAAAGATCACTAGTGCAGTGTTGGAAAAAGTGAGCACCCATGCATTACACAGAGCACTGTTTCTCAACACTGGTCCTACAGTTCCACTACACTTTCCCTTGTTCCAGGCACACCTGATCCAACTAATCAGCTCATTCATTATTGTTAGGAAAAGCATGCAGGAAAAGCTTCCAGGGCCTTGCTAATAAAGCTATGATTTGGGAAACCAAAATTATGCAGTGCAAGGTGTTACAGGACAGGAGCTGGAAAACTCTGCACTAACTTACAAACTTACATTCCATTCAAGCAGATTTTTAATCTCCAAAACAAATGAATAAACAGCTATTTGTTAGCTAGGGTTGGGATTGACACCTGACTATTTCTTAAGATATCTAAAGGACCTATCTGGACTGGTTTAAATCTGGGTTAGTTAGTTAGCTAGCTCATGTCCTATGATTTCCTATCATGATATTGACATTGTCCTTCTTTACCCACCCAGACATGAAGAGCCAGTGGGCTTCCATGCTTTTAACTCATAAAAGCTCAGAGTTTTGTGCAAAATAACAGAATCCGATTTATTAATTGAGCAGCTCATTCATGTATTTTCTTACTGTGATAAAGGGCACATGACTTGTTAAATATAAAGGTATAAATATATATTTATATGAAAACTGGTTAAATATGACATTTTCTTAAAGTATTTGGTTCAATTGGTTAGATATAAAAAATGCACTTCTAACATTAGCTGGCTGTGACTCAGGGACTGACTAAGCACACCATCATTTTGTAAATGTGGTTCAAACACATTCACAAACTGTCCTGTAATACATATAGGGTGTCCAGCATATGTCACTTGGAGATTTCATGAGGTAAAGTGATGAGAAAGTGGGAGAAAGTGCTGTAACTTTTCACATCCTTGACATGTAACTGAGACTCATTACGGGTTAAAGGCTTTGAGAGACTCTCCAGAATAGGGAGAGAGGTTGTGTATAAGGTAAAATTAAGGAAAACAGCAAATGTTTCACAACTTAAGTGGTTTAGGAGTTCGGAGGAAAATGTGTAAGGCCCGGTCTCATCTGCTACATGTGGACAGATGAATATGGTCCCAAATATGTTGCCCCCCCAAAAACAACAACAACAACAACAACAACAACAACAACAACAAAAACAACAAAAATCACAAACAAACAAATAAAAACAAACACTGACTGGATGTACAATAATGGTTTTATAGATAAAAGCACCAATAAAACATGGCTGAATCTGATATTTCATTAAAAACAGATCTGGTTTAAAAGCCCAGCAGGTGAGCCCTGGTGCAGACACTGTCACACAATGTTCCCCATTATGGCAGCAACTGATTTATGGACAACAGCATTAATTAGCTCATAACCAGTGTCCGTGCTGCTGAGCCCCTGCTCCCGCTGCTGGTCTGGGGGTGGATGGTGGACAGTGGACGGTTTCCATGCCGACAGCTCAGCCTGGCACGAGCCAGTCCACAGGGTCATTTGGGAAGGGACAGGCTAATGTGTCGGTGGCAGCAGTCTGTCAGTCCATAGTCACAGAGTGCCTAGCATTTAAGCACACTGTAGTGTCATGCACTGTAGTGTCAACACCCACTCCCTGTTTTCTGTATTTTCATCTCTGACTTCCTCTTAAAAGCAGAAACATCCTCAAGGACAAAGAGGGAAAGAAGCTCCCAGCTATATCAAAATCCTTGCTCTTTGCTCTGGTTGCTTTGACCCATTCAATCCATTCATAAAAACAGTCAGGGAGCATGAAAGAAAGTAGAGAAATCATTGTTGGGTAGTAGAGTTGGAGCAGCAACATGGGAGTGGGACATATGAAGTACAGACATATCCTACTTAATGGAAATGTACATATTTGTTTCATGTATGGCATGTCTGTTTAACACAGGCAGTTGACAGACCAATAGGAAATATATACAGTGTATCTGGAATGTATTCATAGTGCTTCACTTTTTGCACATTATGTTATGTTACAGCCTTATTCCAAAATGCATTGCCCCCACCAAAAAAAAAAAAAAAAAAAAAAATCTACCCACAATACACCATGATGACTGAGACAAAATTGCTTGAAATCTTTGCAAATTTATAATAAAATTAAATAAAACACAAAAATATAACATGTTTATAAGCATTTATGGCCTTTTCTCAATAATTTATTGAAGCATCTTTGGCAGCAATTACAGCCTCAAGTCATTTTGATTATGATGCTACAAGGTATTAATAAAATGTTTATTCTGCAATTATTGGAGTAACAGTTTCTATTGTCCAGGGAAGGTTTACTTCTAGACTATGAATCATTGCTGTGAGGATTTGATTGCATTTGTTGATGAGCATTAATGAGGTCAGGATGTTGGATGATCACCACACCCACACCACTTCTTCCCCAACTCATCCCAAAAGTATTGGATGGAGCACCGTTATTCCCAATATAGCATCCAATTTTCATCCTTCCTTTACCTACTGCTTATCCTGGGTATAATAATAGCTTGAGCAAAGAGCATCAGATCTCCCTCTCCTCTTCTGGGAGGATATCAAGGTATTCCCAAGACAGCTGAGAGATATAATCTCTCTAGCATGTTCCAGGTCTTCCCTGAGACCTCCTGGTTGGATATACCCAGAACACATCACAAAGGAAGCATCCAGGAACCACCTCAGCTGTCTCCTTTCAATGTAGAGGAGCAGCAGCTCAAATACTCTCCCAAGGCAGGGTCCAGACACCCTGTGGAAATTCATTTTATGATCTCAAGCTCATGGCCATAGGTGAAGGTTGGATTGTAGATTAACCAGTAAATTGAAAGCTTTGCCTTTGGCTCAGCTCTCTCTTCACTAAAACAAAGCATCCCAGTCCATAACACTGCAGATGCTGTGCCAATCTGCCTGTCAACCTCTTGCTCCATCTCTCCCTCTCTTGTGTACAAAATCCCAAGATACTTGAACTCCTCCACTTGAGGCAGGAGCACATTCACAACGCTGGAAGGGCATTCCACTCTTTTCCGACTGAGTACCATGGTTGCATATTTAGAAGTGCTGATTCATCCCACCTGTTTCAAGCTTAGCTGCAAACTGATCCAGTGAGACCTGGAGGTCCTGGTTTGATGAAGCAAACAGGATCACATCATCCACACCCAGCAGATCCTGGGGTCACCAAACCTAACACCTTCTGCCACTTGGCTATGGCAAAAAAAATATGCCCATAAAAATTATAAGAGAAGAGAAAAAGGACATTCCTTACAGGCTCCAACCCTGTATGTAGAATTTAGAATATAGAAATACAGGGGTTGGACAATGAAACTAAAGTCCTTTTAGTGTGGGAGGTTTCATGGCTAAATTGGAGCAGCCTGGTGGCCAATCTTCATTAATTGCACATTGCACCAGTAAGAACAGAGTGTGAAGGTTCAATTAGCAGGTAAGAGCACAGTTTTGCTCAAAATATTGCAATGAACACAACATTATGGGGGACATACCAGAGTTCAAAAGAGGACAAATTGTTGGTGCACATCTTGCTGGCGCATCTGTGACCAAGACAGCAAGACTTTGTGATGTATCAAGAGCCACTGTATCCAGGGTAATGTCAGCATACCCTGCATAATCATCTTGAATCTTGAATGCCACAGAATATTTAAGTATTGTTGCTGACCATGTGTGCCCCCTCAGGACCATCTTCACTTGGTTACTTCCAGCATGATCATGCATCATGTCACAAAAGCAAAAGACATTACAAACTGCTTTCATGAATATGACAATGATTTGTGTTTATCAGTGGCCTTCCCAGTCACCAGATCTGAATTAAAATGAAGATTTTTGGGATGTGGTTGAATGGGAGATTCTTAGCATAAAAGTGCCTTGAAAAATTGCAGGTGTGATATGTGAACATGGAATGTTTCCAACATCTTGCAGAATTTATTGACACTATTTTGAGGGTAAATGGGGCCCCACCCAGCCCCGGCATCAGCATTAGCACCCAAAAAAGTGCTTGTATTAATTATTGTATGTATTGTATTTATTCATAAACACAATTTTAACATCACTCATGCCATTGTAGTTTAATGAGGAGAAAACCTTGTTTCAAGCTCAGAAAATGTAAGATTTAACATGCCATCATTGATAAAGAGTTAATTAAGAAGGACGTGTAAATTGGTATTACTAATATCACTAACAGGTATCAGTATCCAACACATGTGGTAGATGTGCTTAGAGTGATTTGAGGATGAGCAGTTAATGTCTTGCTAATCTCTGAGAGCAATGTTTCACTGATCCAGAGCATTTGGTTATCTTACTGCACGTCATCTTTACTGATACCTTTCACTTTATCTCCCATTGATATTTGTGTTTCACACTCATTAACCCCTCTATTGATTTGCTCAAATCTTCCTTGCTGAGAGAAACTCTCTGCACTATGTACATATGTAGTTTAACCCTGTTCTCACAAAGCTGTGCATGTGATCCCACATGGCCCTTCTACACCACAAGGGCAAATGCATTCATTTCCAAAGATTTCATTGATTTCTAGATTAGAATTTCCAGAGGGTTTAAAACAGGCTATTTTCCACTTTTGTAATGCACTTTTACTATTACTAAACATAGCAACACACACTGACA
This sequence comes from Acestrorhynchus altus, assembly GCA_034509495.1. NCBI lineage: Eukaryota > Metazoa > Chordata > Actinopteri > Characiformes > Acestrorhynchidae > Acestrorhynchus > Acestrorhynchus altus. The sequence goes on from CM067515.1 coordinate 10,728,195, forward strand.
CACCTCCTTGTAATCGTCACTGCAGTGCTGAGAATAACCCACCACTCAAATAATAGGTGCTCTGTGGTGGCCTTAAAGGGTGCACATCTTGATCACACAAAATATTGACTAAAACGTATATGAATTAAAACCAAAGACAATGTTTATGGTGAAAATGTTCTACTTTGAGGTTGCTGTTCTTTAAAATGGCACATAACAAGAGGCTTAAATACAATGGCACATATACAAAGAGCCATTTCTAAGCTGTAATGGGCCTCTTAAGAGTTCATGCAGTCCATAACAGCCATAACCTTATTCGAAGAACCCATGAAGAACCCTTTTGTAAGAGTGTGGGGAAGGGCTAACACAAATTGCACATCAATAGATGGGCTACAAGGTAGGACGTTTTATAATGAAGAGGCCGTTGATTCCAGAAGTGTGTCTGTTGAAGCTGTTTCAGTAGATAAAGGACTTTGCTTTACGAGAGTTCAGGAGAGTTGAGAACTGAGTCACTTCTGTGGGTGAGCTTACCTCCGCACTCTATTAATCAGGTCTGGAAGTGGTCCTGACAGCCGGGTGACCCTGACAAGAGCAATTTAGTATCTGCCTCTCACACGACACAGCCGTGTGATCAATTTTCAGCAGTGGATGGGGGGAAAAAACCCTATATGGCTACAATTCGAGAAAGCTGACATTTATCAGAGTTCAATACTTGGTCTCTTTTGGCACCTTCATAGAGCTGCATAACTCTTGCCTTCATAATGAAAGCTCAAATATTTTATTATATACGCTCTCTCGCCTTTCTGGAGCCCAGGCTTATTAGTCATAGCCATAACCTGAGAAGAAGATGATGGCCCCAAGTTTCAGAGATATAAATAGTAGATGCCCAAAGTGCCAGTTGTGTTTATTACCAAGGTTTGAAAAGCTCTTATTTTTCCAGGTGAATATGAAAATGATGTGCTTCCCAATAAAGGTGTTGGCACCTCATGGTATTGTCTTCTGGGAGAGGGAGATGCAGAATGATTATTTCTGTCCACTCAACTATGCCATTAAGATAAATGGTGTGAGGTGGGTTGTTCTGTATTGCACTGCAATGCCAAGATCATTAAGAAAGGGACAGGTGGACCCTTTGGTACAAAGCAAACTGTTCTCTCTGCACATGTAATGTTGCACCAAACATAATATATCTAAATATTTGTAAAGAATTGTGGGAATTTATCAGATATACCTGTAATACAGGCAGGCCTCCATAAAAACTTAACCTTCTGGCTGGCTCTGAGTGGCTCCAAGGTCTAATGCGCTAGCACTATGATCCAAGAATCACAGGTTCAAAACTCAAGTCATGCTGCTTGCCAACAGCCGCCAGAGTCTGAGAGAGCAAAATGGGTCATGTTCTCTCTGAGGAGATGGGGCTTTCTCTCCCCACATCATGGGTTGGCAGAGTCAGCACAAGCTATTAGTCATAGCATTGGAGCTGGGGAACCCTATGTTTTCCACAAATGGCAGCCTCACATGTTTTGGAGGAGACATGTGCTTATCTTCATCCTCCCTAGTGTTGGGAGCATTGTAAGGGATGGGGGAGTCCTAATGAGGTCGGGTAATCTGTATTTCTAAATTGGGGTGGGCAGCAGTCCGTCTGAAATTCAAACTCCAAGTGGTAAATGTGGAGTGAGCATGCAGAGTGGCCACGCACATGCATGCAGCCTGTTACAGCCCTCCTGTTTGTGTTTTATGCTTGTGTTCTTCTTATATATGTTATTTACCGGGTTTTTTTTTTTTTTTAACTTTGCGGGTGCGGCTTATATTCAGGTGTGGCTTATATATTCAGTACATTTGTTGATTAAAATTGGTTTACGCCTTAGTTAACGTCTAACTGAAGAGGGGCAATTATTCACATCTGTTGCTGCCCCAGACCAGTGCAAATGCAGTGCAAGTCAGTGTAGAAGAGCATCAGTTAAAGCAGTAAACAGAAACCTATCATCCACTGCTATATACAGTATGCTTATATGGGAGTAAATGGGAAACAGCATTGTACATTACACCCTACACTCAAAAAAATAAAGGTTCTTCAAATGGTTCTGTGAGTGATTCCATTTAAGACCTTTTTGAAACCATGTATATAAAAAAGAGGTGTGTGTGTTTGCTTACAACCTCCACTTGGTGTTAAGGTTCTATACACGCCCTCATCTTTATTATAAACTCTTATTTGTGGAACCAAAGATACTTGTTCTATAGCAAAGTACTATTTAAGGTACCTTCATTTGATCAGTATACTATATCCACTGCTAACCAAACACAAATTAAACCCCTGGATGTACCACCAACCTGTATGTTCAGCATTTGGCAGTAGCACTGCTGTTTCACTGCCTTTGAGTTTCCATCTTCTCATTCAGCATCATCCTGAATTTTCCCTTCTTGTGGCAACACTTTCCCTGATTTTACCTACCCTGATCACCCACAAGGACTAAACGAGATGGGTACTGTCCAAACTAAAATAAAACAACAGCCAGCACCTGGCAATCTTGGTCCTGAGTTTCTATGAAATCCACTCAAGTGATCCCAGGCATTCCAGGCATCACTGGTGAGCGGAGAGAGTGGAGTCAAAGGGTAAAAGCTGTGGCCCTGTCTTAAAAGGCCAGGGTAATTAAGAAACTGTAGAGGATGCAAGAACAGACAAGGGGGCAATGGTAAATACCAGAGTCATCTCTGAAAAGCAAACTTATAGAGTGTCTTAACCAGAGACAAAAATCTAAGCAGACATATCAGTTTGGCTGAGGATCCACTGAAGCAGTTGTTCAGCGAAGCATGAAAAGGGATTTATGTAAGACTGTGGCATTTCACTTTTATTTAAAGCAATAAAAATAAGGAATAATAATGACATAAACTTACTTTTACCTAAAATGTAATCAACTTACACTAGTTTGGTGCCCAGATTTTGTTTCTGTGATTTTACCATGGAGCAACAAGACTATACAAGCTTATACCTCACCAGTTAGGATTATACAGAAGTCTTTGTAGCTCCTGCCAGTCCAACCACCATACAACATCACTGGAGGCACTTGACATTATGCACTTTGGACTGGAGGTCAAAGATAGCAATCGTGGTGAACCCCAGTTAATGAGCTCTTGGGTGGTCTACTTGCACCATCCAAGCCTGCAGTCCCTGATAAGATAGAACAATTCCCTTCGTCCATTCTCCAGGGCTGCAACAGAGCTTTATCCCTGGTCAGAACATTTAACAATGTCACACTGGTAAGAAACACAACATTCACAATATTTGAAAGCGTTGCCCAAGTTGGGAAATCAAGTTGTTTGATTTTCAGATGTTGTCTACATTGCTAAATCAAATACTGGGTCCAAACCACTCTAAGCAACTCAATTACACTGACTTCACTACTAGATATGGCCCCTGCATTACTTTCAATTGGGATTGCCCCATTCATGTTCTCAAGAAACTGGTATGCTTGCAGACCACATACAGCCCAATTACATCACCCCCTGAGTGGGTGATCAGCATAACAGCCACAGGCTACAAGCTCCAGTCCACTGTGAAAACTTAGCATTTGAGCAGAATTATTTTTTCTCACACTGACAAGCTCTCAGTTTCTAGAGCAAGATAATTCCTATCTATTGGGAAAATCAGCAACTCAGGCAGTTCCATCAGACCAGTCTAAACAGGGGCTTAATTTCCAATATTCCAAAGAAAAGTTGTCCAATTCTAGAACTCAGACATTTGGATCTGTTAACGGCTTCTAACGGCTGTTAATTGTTTCTTGCTATGGGAGAGGAATCTGCAGATGTGTTGGCACACCTACAGCTCAATGTGCTGGTCTGTGCTTTTCTTCTACAATATCTGATTTCCCCTACCCTATCCAGAGTGAAGGAGCAGGGGCTGACACTAATACTAACACTAATAGCCAGCAGATGGTCAAATGCACCATGAAAAGCAATGATAATGCCTATCCTCCCGGCTAAATGAAGAAATACACCACAATCCTCCAGATGAAGTAGCCCTGCGAGCCTGGCTCCTGATAGAACCAACCTCTATGTGATGGAGCACCCTCATCATATTGTTCCATTACTAAGAGCACATGCCCCCATCCACTAGATCCATATATGTCTGTAAGTGGGATGTATGTGAGAAGTAGTGTGACACTTACTGGCTGGTGCCTTATCAGTGTACATTCCTCAATGTACTGTGCTTTCTACAAGACCTCATTCACAATACTCTCATGCTCATTCCACTATGAGCATACCAGCATCTTGAACCATATTTCAGGGAATCTCACTTAACCTTTAGAACCCAAGGCAAGTTTTGCGGGATGTTTTTGTAGCTTGAAATACTTTTATTTGTCCATAATTTTGAAACATATCTATAGGAGACAGTCACACATGCCACATTATTATTTTCAGGTCCTAGGCTAGATGCAGAAATTAAGATAATTTATGTATTTGTTTGAGTTTGACCATGTCTTTAAAATGTACATGTGTCTACATTTGTTTATGTTTTTTTTTTTTTGGAAAACAGTTTTCATCTCAGAAAACCTGATGGAAATTGATCATATTGGGACTGTGTTTTTGAGCTGAAAATGCAATAATCTTTAATGAATTATTTTTAATTAATAAATTGACAAGGATGTTTATAATAATATATTCTTCAAATGTCTTGACAGTGAACCAAATAAAATAATAAATATTCTGAAAAAGCAATGTGATTGTCCTATATTATTCTTATTTATGTATTTATCAGTATCTCATGACTTTTGTTTTGAAATTTGAACAATAAAAGAGCAAAGAAACTTTGTAAACTGCACCTCTCTTCTGATTTTCATTCATAACTCATTATCTGGATCCGTGATTTCACTAGACCATGCAGGTTGAGCATATACAAATGGACAGAGCAGTAAACACACACTGGAAGACTCTTTTGGTATTTAAACTGGAATTTAATTCAGTTGCAAATTAGCGAATTTTAGGGATAGATGGGGCAAATGTGTAGGTTACTCTGATCCTGAGGTATAGCAGGACATATAACAGCATGTAACTGCTTGCAAAGTGTGAATCTCATGTTCTAAGAGTTAAATAATTTTAACAGTTGTAATCAAACAACTGTGAAATTGGGGGCACTACAGCTCTTTCAGCACACAACACTTTTCAGGTTCCTGCAGCTGGAAACTCTATCTAACATTTTAAAGAATTGGGACCTTATTCTGTAGTAGACCCATCAACATTTGACCCGTAAAATGCAAAGTATTCAATTATGGAGTAAATGGAAATGGATGATCACACAGGCTTGTACAATCATCCGAATGGTGATGTGTTTTAGTCATATTATCTGCCACAGTGATGGAGCCTGGAAGAATAAGCACCATTACTAGTTTAATCATGCATAACTTCTTAAACGCATTTAAGAATGCAGGCCATGCATTCTGAATCATACATTAACCTCCTCTTTCATTTTCTGATGCTATGTTTCCGGCCTACATGCTCAGTCCTCAATTACAAGGAATCCCCGAGCTTCGACCAAGCAGCATCTAATTGTGGGGGTGAGATGTTGTGGACAGTGTGAAATGACCTTGTTATCTGCACTATTCTCTAGTGTGACTGTCACTTGCTACCATTTTTTTTCATTGCCCAGCTGTTTTTGTGACTTACTGCTCAATGGACCCTTCTCTTTTTTCTGCTCTGTCTGATTAGCTCTGATTTGTGATTGTGCAGTGGGTTTGGAGACTTCCCCTGTGACTTAAGCCTCAGAGGAGGCCTTTGTATTGCTTTATCCATTGTCAGCAGGCAGGACTTCTCCAGAAAAAAGCATTTTCTTGGTCGAGGCAGAGAGTAAATTATATGCAGGCAGACATTTAGGCTTAGTCAGGCTAATCACCAGAAAGGGTAGGCCAGAGGCTAGAATAGGGGCGTGATAGGGGTGTAGGCTTATGCTGTGCAAAAGTAGCAGACACTGCAGGGAGGTATAATGCCTTTGCAGGTAAAGTTGTGTATGAATTAATCTGTGTGTAAATGAACTGAGTTAAATATGTTCCTTTGAGAATGTTTTCATACTGATGTAACAAAATCTCCTAAACAGGAATATCAAGAAATGTTCTTAATTTTAACAAGGCTGTCATTAAGATTTCTTTTTTTAAATTGAAAGCAATAATATTCCTGAGTATGAAGGGAGCAAAATAATCTAATACATAGTATTAGTGTGCTGGTGTGACCATCTCTGCAATGCCTAATACTGTATATTAATCATATTTCTCACTGTCTGCATGTACTTCTGTCATATGCAATGTCTCTGAAAAAGGACATCTTCTGCAGATCTGTCTGCTCTCTCTACCATGAACATGGAGATATCAGAACAGCTTCATCTGATCATTCACCCAATGTCAATCCAATGAAACACAGAACAGTGGCTTTTCCTATTCTAGTGTCCACAGAAAAGGACAAGCTTGCAAAAGCAGAGGGAATCTGCAGTAAACTTAACCCACATCATGCTGAGCGAACACAATAAGTGGACAGCAGCAAAATAAATATACAAATATAATAATAATTAAGGTGGTTTTGCTAAAATGTTTAAACTGGCCAATAAAAACAAATCTTACCTTTCACACCAGCCCTCTGAAAAGACATGTTTTACTGTAATGTAATATATTTTTTGGGGGGGAAACAGACTTACACTATTGCATCTGTGCATTATTTTCACAACCATAGTCACATATTTACTTAATTATTTACAAATTACAATCTAAATGCATTGTGGTACCGGTTTTGTATGTCATTGCATGGGGAACATAAGCAGACTATACAAGTCATGAAGTTAATAACTGGACTAAATCTGTATGGACCAAATAGTATGGATGATACCAATCAGAAATATCACAATAAAATACATGACAATAACAATAGATATTGTCATTGCCCACTCCTAACTGCACGGACATGGTCTTTCCCTCAAATCTATCCAAATTCGAAAGTGAGTGCATGCTTTTATTACATAAAGATTGGCTTGTCATACAGCCGATCTCTTATGTATTGCATTAGGTGTCGTTATCTTTCATACATAATGGTTAATAAGCGCTAGACAGGCCCAGCTGGCATGCACAGGATGCTTCATAAATCGAGTCCCATGAACTGTTCCAGCAAATCTGTTCTTCCAAATGAAATCATATTTTAATAAGGGTGTAGTGATGGCTGGAGCAGGCAGTGTCCGCACACAGTCGTCCTAGCAGGTCGGGGCTCATCCATACACCTGGGCCTGTTTGGGGAAAAGCCTTTCATGGTGAAACATTGGGGAAGCTCCCAAAAATCTTTTGAATGTGCTGTTTGTTTATAAAAATGTTTTTGAGGTTACGTTTGGGAGGTCATATACATGACTCTAAAATGTGGTGCTATAAACCTTCCAAATAGCACCAAACAAAATCTTATTTCAGCTTCAGTACAGGGCTGGGAAGCTCCAGGAATTTTAAAAGAGCACTGGTAATTATATTTATACTTATCTTTACCATTTTGAATCAGAATTATGTTCCATATTATGAAATCTCTGATGAGAAATTGTAAAGAGTAATGTTTTCCTTCATTTCTTCCCTTACATGTTATTTCTTGGTTTTCCCTATTATTTCTTTGTGTCTGGATTTCCTCCGGATGCTCTGGTTTTCCTCATCGCTCCCAAAATCATGAATGATATGTATATTAGCAAAATTGTACCCTGCAATGGACTGTCACCATGTCCAGGATATTCCTGCCTTGCCCCCAGTGATTTCAGGAAGGCTCCCACCACAGACCTGACCAAAAAAGAAAAGGGCTACGGAGACGAATCAATGGATACCTTTCATTACATTTGTCTTTCTATAGCCTTTCTGTAATGCATACATTACAATAATGAATATGAATAGGGTATTTAATGAATAAATAATGTCTAAACATTCAATATTCAGACCAACCAATGAAAATCCCTTATGACTAGTAATGGAGGTCTACCTAAGATTACCCCCAAAACTGGTAGGCTACCAACTGTGGCAATTATAACACTATTTAACTTGAATCGTGAAATGTTGGAAAATTTATTGAAGCCACTTGGCCATTTTTTTCCATATATTTCAAAATATGTGCCTTGCTGAACTAATATAATGACAGAGTAATTACAAATGGGCACAAGGTGGGCACTACCTAATCAAAGGATTCACATGTCCACCAAAGGAACCACAAGAGGTTCATCAAAAATTAATCTTACATGATTTGCTTGACCATTTTGAATGTGTTTGGATTTTATGTATTAAGCTGCGTTTTTTGTAGTATCTTGGCAGACACAGCCAAGCAAGCTCTCCAATTGTACAGTGTTCAAAGTGTTTTGTGAGATACACTAAGAGAGACATCATGGTGGGCAAGAAGGTGTGGCTTAAAGATACACATGTGAAGCTGTAAAAATCTGCATACAGACTGTATGGCAACTGTAGAAATCAATGAAAAATTCCAGACATTTCAAAATCTCAAAAAGAACAAAAGGGGATGTTTGATCACCCTAATCTAGAACATCAGAATCAGAATATGCTCCAGTGCATTGAGCTTAGTCCCAAACCAGACACCTAGGTTTCATAGTCAGGTTTGTGACAATATGTTACCAGTGAAGTTTGGCAGTACTCCCAGTACTATAGCGTGCTGGTATATACAAATATGCAGAACAGTTATTTACACAATTTCCTCGTGCCATTTGTATGACTGTGAATTTTCTTGTCTACTGACACTTATTGCCAGCTACTGTTTCTCTATTTTACTGTCCATTCTATGCTACATGCTACATGTCCAATACATGGAAGGAATCATAATTAAACCACTACAGTATACCATGTCTGAGCAATACTTTACTGTAAACCTTTAAGGAACTGTTTATATGTTTTTCTTTCTTGTGTACACCCCCCCTTCCCCCCCCCCCCCCCCCCACACACACACACACACACTCAACGTGTCCATCTTCTTTCAGGCGCGTCCCCTTAATGAACCACAGAGCAAGTGGGCCATGACTCCAGACCCACCACACATTCCCTGCAGTCCCTGGAGAGGTTATGTTAACACAACAAGAGAAGGCCCAGCACATTCTGCAATGCTGGATACTCCCCACACAAGTTTGGCCTAATATCTCTACACCCATCTTCAGCAAGCTGTTGCTGTAATACAGTCTGCTTTACTCTCTCATTCTCTTTCATGTAGCAGAGAGAAATCTCAGTGTTTCAGGAGATGAAGCCCAAACTGTGGTAAGAGGAATACTTATTATACATGGGCTTCATTCATATATATATTCAGGGCTGTAGGAACAAAACAACAAATATGAACAAGAATTTTGAATTAATGTCTATAATCAAGACAATATATCATTTGTGGTGGCAAACATGTGTTTACTGAGTATCTTAAAAAGAATATCCACCCTCATATCAGCATATTTGAAAAATGAAGGTAGAATGTTACATGGGGCTTAGTGTGGAGTAGTGTAGAAAGTAACCATTCAAAGGCTACTTTGCCTCTTCAGAGACCATTCACACTGCTGTGTATTATGAATTTTTAACCACTTAGAGGTGCAGTCGCTAGGTAACAAAAATGATTTGAACAAATCACTTGTTAGACAAATACCACTATATACTTTATAAATAATACATACAAAGTATGAGCGTGAAAATGGTTCAAGATGAAAAATATATATTTAGCGATTTCTAACATTTTTTTGTTGTAATGTGAATAAAATAAGCTGTTTTTACAGAGAACACATGAGGAAATATTCAGTTCTACAAAAAAACAACACTGGTAATATTCCCAACTCTTGTCATATAGAGTTGCTGTCCTCTTGTTGTGTCCTCTCAGCATGATGAGCTACTAGTAACATGGGAGGTACAAAGCCCAGGCTACATGGCTATTCATGAGAGTAACACTACATCAGCTATTGTGGACCCTGCTTGGATCCACCCCCCATCTACAGTTTTTTTGTTTGTCACATTTGAGCTCTGCTTCTTCAGACACAGGAAAAGTAACAGTCAAAAGGCCTGATTCCCACACCAACCTGTATTCCCATAACTAGCAGCATTTGGAGGTGTTCTCCAGTATCAACAACACCATCTTCTCCTGTCGTCATCATGTTCTACAGCTTTGACTAGACGACCTATGTTTGTGTAACTTTTAAGTTTAGATAAAATAGAATAAGAATGTTTTGAAAGTGTTTTGGGAGTTTTTGGAACAGGCCCAATTACTTTGAATTTTCTATGAGTGCGTTTTATTTTATTATGAATTAGTAAAACTTGTTTTACTCTTGGTTTTCTAAGAATGTTAAACAATAGATAACAGTATCACCAGCATAAAAAACTAACGAATATTAACATTTAGCATATCATAACAAAGACCATTAATACATAAAATAAATATGACACTACAGAATTCAGCCACTGTCATGGATGCACACAAAAAGGTCAGGCTTTATGAGCTGTGTCAATAACAAGAACCTCTTGTAGTTGTAGCCTGAATCTATGCTTTAACCAGAATAATTTCTTTATAGAAGTCTTGCCTTTTGATTTTCCTTCTGGATAAGTGCACTTAGAAATCAGGTGGCCTGAAAGGCACAAATGAACAGTTCTGTCAGGATGCCCAAAAAGAATTGCCATGCACCACTATCCTCTAGAAGGAAGATGAGATTTTGTTTTGCTGCTCTAATGAACATTTTAAAATAAATAAATAAATAAATAAATAAATAAATAAAAATAAAAAGAACCTTAAAAGCTGGGCATATGCTGAGGGACTGCACAACACAATGGTGCTTTATTAGGATTCAATTACATGAAGAGGATGAAAGGCAAACAAAATAAACTCTCCCCCCTTCTCTCTCTCTCTCTTTGCTCATATGTATTAATTGGGTGCATCCCTCCTGCTTTAGCTCAGAGCCGCTTAGGTAATGCATGCAGTTTGTGCTTTCTTGCTGCACTGGTTCCCCTTGAACACAGCACTCGGCTGCTGCCCTGAGACCACTCGATATGAAAGCAATTGAATCAGGATCCCTTACCGTAGAGCAAATGACAATTTATTGGAGATGCAAATGTAATTACTGGCCAACGTACAACAACTCTAAAGTACCCGACTATGACTGGAAAGCTTTGCATTGGTTGCATTGACCCTGTTTAAGACATTTAAAACAAAATACAAGATGATGAATTGGCTCTCAAAAACAAGAGAGTTCTATCAGGAGACGGAAGACAGCAGAGCATATAGATGGTGAAAGTGGGTGGCAGAGCAGAGGAAGAGTTAGTGTGTGTGCAAATTTCCCATTGTACCACATCACAAAGGTTTTCGCTTGCATTCAGATTTGGTGATTGGGAAGGCCACTGAAGAACACTCAACTCCTTGTCCCAAGAGGTCAAAACTCGTCAAATGACAAACTCCCAGAATAGCGTTTTATGTAGTGACTAGGTCATAATCTGGGATTTATCTTTTCAGTTTTTCTTCCAATGGCACAATGATCCAAAGAGCACTGCCATGAAACTCAAGGGCCAATCACATGCATTGGACTAGTGCTCCAGACGTTGCTGATCTGCAGATGCACAGTACAGCACTGTCATCCCCTCAGTGTCAGCTTCAGATCCCTTTTACAACACAGAAGAGGCTGGGAATGAAGCAAAGCAGATGTCCTGAAGCCCCAGAGTGACCCGAACTTAATCAGACTGAAACTTTGTGGAAAGAAGTTCCTAATTGCTGCCCATTAGCACTTGTCAAATAATTCAGCACAGCTTGAGCAATTTTGTAAGGAGGAACAGTTCAATATTGCTCCATCTCGACTTGATGGAAACTTCACCAGTAAGTCTGCTGACATTCTGAACTGCCAGATGTGGTTCATCAAAGCAGTGGGTCTGAAATTAAAGTATTTTAAAATTTCAGTGTTGTTATGCAGTCATTTTAATGTGCATGCATGCGTATGTGTGTGTGTGTGTGTGTGTGTGTGTGTGTGTGTGTGTGTGTGTGTGGTCTAAACTAAAGAGATTTATTTTCCCTCTCTTTTCTTCAATTTCATAGTGTGCTGTTTTTTTAATAACCTATTTGGAGGGTTGGGTGAATCGTATATTAAATGTGCCGCTCTAATGCTAACACTAAACCATGAGACTCCAAAGCAGCAAGGCAACAGATTTTAAAGTCATTTTGGGGCATGGATTTGTGTGGGTGTGTGTGTGCCTGTGATTTTTGTCTTTTTAATTCTCTACTTCAACTGTCTAAACCAGAGGTTTAGATAGAGGGGTGTTCTGTCCATATCCATAACCCATACAATTTGAGAACTATTTACTTGTTTGTTAACTGTGTAAATGTTTATTTTATCAGGCAAAAATGTTCTAATCCTTTTGGCACAGGTTTAGCAGCCCAGGGAACGCAAGGGCCAATCACATACATTGGACTAGTGCTCCAGACATTGTTCAGAAAGGTCTATTAGCAGATGCACAGTACAGCACTGTCATCCCCTCATTGTCAGCTTCAGATCCCTTTTACATCCTGCATAATTTCAGAAGAATGAAGTAATCATATAATTTAAAAAAGCTAATAAAGAGACCTTTGTTTCTTTAAGTGTAGGTTGTCAAACACAATAGAAATTTACATTCATAATAAACTCACAGTAAATGTATTCATTCTTATGTTCTTGTTCTTAAGAGTTGCACTGAACAAATATCTGAAAACAAAACTGAAATACTCATCGGATTTTGTCCATTTGAAGGATTGTTTATTGTGAATAGAAGATACATAACAGCATGCTAATGAAGTATAATAGCACCACTCTCTTTATCTGTCATAATAACACAGCCAGGTTAATGAGATCCTCCTTTGCCCAACTTTGCACTTGAAAGCAGCATTTCTATGTAATGTGTTCAATTTGGTATTTGCTTACAATTCTACAACGCTTAGGGCAGAAACAATGTGACTGAAATTCTGAAATGAACCACTTCTATGGGAATTAAAGGGTCTGACACTGAGGTGGCTTGGAGTGCTGTATTGTGGGCCTGCATTGTCACCCTGTTGTTCTGTGCTGATAAAAATAACACATGGGTCAAGATAAAAGCTGTTTTAAATCACTTTCAGGACATCTGTGTTGCGTGCAGTAAACCAGAGATGTTATAAATGAGAAGACTGGTCACTGGTTCAAATATGAATGAGAGTTTTCTCAATGCTCAACATGACATCTGTTTATGAATCAAGTCCCACCAGCTCCTGGAGAAAAGCAATAATGTTGAGCACCAGTACCAGATGAGTTAATAAGCTCTTCATTTTAAGATGCATATTTTTTCTTTACAGAAGAAGAAAAAAAACCCACATATTAACTTTCAAAGGATGCCATGATAAAATCTTTTCACCACAAAAATATGAGACAATGTGAAGAAGCCAGAACCAAAACAAACAAATATCAAACCTGGTCTTTAATTTACTGTGGAAAATTGTTGAAAATAAAATGCAATTTAAACCCCTATTGCATATCTGTCAGTGAACCTTTCAGACTCTGATCCCCTTGTGCAACATTTCTGTTAGATTAAGGTCAGAGCTTTGACTGGACCATTACAAAACATTAACACAAGCATTTGTTGGTAGAATGATGTGGGTGCTTAAGGTAATTGTCTTGCTGCATGACCCACGTTCTCTCGAGATATGGCACATGGACAGATGTTCTTACAATTTCCTTTAGAATTTGCTGGTATAAATCAGAATTCATTGTTCCATCAATAATGGCAAGCTATCCTGCACTGTCCTGCCACTGCATTTCACAAATGGGATAAGATTTTTGTGCTGGAATGTAATTTTCCTTCATTTAAATAATTTAAATCTTTCAACAAATCATTGTTCCAATAACCTTCTGGTTTGTCTATGTGATCTTTAGCAAACTGCAGATGGGCAGCAATGTTCTCTTTGCAGACCTGCCATGCACACCATTGTTGTTCAGTGTTCTCCTGATGGTGCAGTCCTTTATATTAATGTTATCTAGTGAGAGAGAGCTTTAGTTTCATAGAAGTTAAATTGGGTTCTTCGGTGAGCTCATGGACAATTACATGCCATACATACATGCATGCTCTTGCTGTGTGTCACGTATTGAGTCTTGTGTTTACAGCATGTGTCTTGTTTTGGTCTTGTCTCCTATTGGTAACCCTGCCCCTCTTGTAATCGTGTCCCAGCTGTATCTAATGTTATCTTGTGTGTATATAAGTCCCTTGTCTCACTTTGTCCTTGTCGGTCTTCTTGTTTGCCTGGTTACTTGTCTATGCGTCCTGTTATAGTTTATGTAGGTTTTCTATGTACCTTGTCAATAAATATACAACCCAGCGTGTACTTCCGTCTCCACCTACCTCTGCGCCCCCAAATGGTTACACTGTGATCTTTGTTGGTGGACCACCAGCACCTGGTGAGGGTAATAATGGTCTTAAATTTCCTCAGTGACCCTTCTTCTGAGCTCCTCAATAATCTCCTTTGTTCATGTCAACACTTCCACAAACATGTGTGAAGATCCCTGATCTTTAAATAACACAAGATGCCCACTCACACCCGATTGCCATTCCAATGATTGAATTTTGGATATGGAATATTGGATCATTTTCCTCTCTAAAATGAATAAATCTAATGTTTTTGTCTCATTTGTTTGAACTCATTGATCTGGTTACATTTAGGAATTTTCTACTGCTTCCTCTACAGTACAGCTGTAAAGCAACTTACAATGTACCTTTATTATGTCCCACCAGTCTGACAGTTTTTAAATGTTCTTGTATTTATGAAAATACACACGCAAGCACACACCTCAACAGTCAAAGGGTAATCTGTCCCTTATGACCTTATGGTTAATGGCAAATCAAAATCCTCAAATCATAATTCCACAGCAGGACAATGGTTAAGGCTTCAGAAAGGCCATTAATAAACATGAGAGCTCCTCACCTGGTGAGTGCAAAAACATAAGGCTCTGTAATGATCCACAATCTCCTGCAGCGTAATGAGTTCTTCAAGAAAGCAGCTTCACACCGGGCACTCACATGGCACCTGCTGCCTCAGGCGCGGATGCCAATCAGTGGGCAATTCACTCTGCCACCTCTATCCTTCTGCCTGTTCATTGCAACCCTCCTGCAGGCAGCAGCAGGTACAAACGAAGCAAAACTATGAAGAAGAACACAGAGTTCCTCAAAATGTAATATATTCTGTTCAATCAAACAGGCTGGATAGGTGACCGGAATGTCCGGATAGGAGCTGTGATGGATATATGGACAGACAGTCACTGTCTATAGATAGACAACACTGGAAATTGTGCAAAATGTGAAGCACAGGAAGAATGGAGTAGAGAATCTTTCCAGAGCAGCCGCAGGGCATGTCAGCTAGACATATGCAATATACAGTAGTTACCCATGACAATGACTGGCATCATCAACCTTTCCCAACTCCAAGCATATTGTGTAATTATGTCATTAAAACTCATTATTTTTTTCATTTTTGATTAAGCAGTGATTGGCTTGTGGAACTCAATATGTGGTCCTATTATAATTAGCCCACATAATCCACATGCTTTGGGTGAGAAATTATCAAAATTAAATGAAGAGAAAATCGTACACAGCTGCTATAAAACTTTCAGGACATTGTTGCATCCAGAGTAGCCTAACTTAAGAGATGCAGATACACTATAATAATAATTATTGGAACATCTGGTCATTCACTGTTTCTTCAAAATCAAAGGCTTCCCAAGTCATCACAGAAGTACTGGATGGAGCTCCATCATTCAAGAGAACACAGTTCCAATGCTCCACAGCTCAATGCTGGAGCGCTTTATACCCCACAAGTGTGTTTGTGTGTATGTGTGTGTGTTTAGACAGCATTTGAATATCTGAAAAATCATATATTAATGTTAATGAATGCATAATGAATACATATAGATTTACTTATTCACCAAAAGTGAATTTTAACTTATGTGACAAAATAAAAGACACCTTTTACATAACATGATTTTTTATCATAGCAATGTAAAAAAAAAAACAAAAAAAACTTCACACTTCACACTTCACTCCCATGCCATTCACAACTCCAGTCCAACTCACCTGAGCTAACCTGTCAGTGCCAGATCCACAGGTCTGATCCATACTGGCAAACTGAAGTTATGTTACATTATGTAACATAATTTTGGGAGATGGACCACAACCCAGCTCCTCCTCCTCTGCCCTTTATTTATTCTCCACTTTCACTTCACCTTCATGTCAAACAACATTGCACCCCCTCACTCCCATCTCCTCCTTTCTCCACTACTCTACGCACCCACGGGGGACTCAGCTTTATGTGCCCACCAATAAGTTTCCCTGGGGGTCTGCATCCCAGGGACAGCTCCATGGATGTGGTTTATCCTGGCAAAATATGTTCTGGGGCAATTTTACCAGTAATATTTGGGTTTAGTATTTTTTAATTGGACACTAATTCTTACACTTGGTAGCCATGATAGTCTCAGTACACAGGCCCTCAGCCCTCATCATAATCAGCCAACAACACCCTCATTATAAACTCCTGCTAACTGTGGCACAATGAGTCAACTTACTGATTCATATGACCCAAATTGGAGCTATTTGTTTGATATACACAAATCTCAAGCTCAGTGGTACAGAGATAAGGAACTCCACATCAGTTCATGTCCCCTGGGTGTTGTTATGGGATTACAGGATCTATCTAGCCACGGGTCTTCATTTAAGCCACTGTGAGATATGTTGGTTCAGGCAGGACGAATAATGGGCTTTCTGTTCCTCAAGGTGAAGACAGTGCTCTATGACGGTGTTCTGACACAGCAGCAGCTGCTGTCATCTCACACACCATTGAGCTCTGTGGAAGAGCAAAGAATGCGTTCCAGTCCGTCACTGCTGGATGTGTTCCAATTGCCACAATCCCATTTTTCAGTTATATTCTACAAAACAGCTCTCAGATCTGATTTTGCAAGTGAACACTATGTTCACTAAGTTGAACTCTCTGCCTATAAAAGGCTAGAAATGAATTATTATTACTCACAATCTGATATCAATTAGCTAATTCTGTTTTTATTTTTGCATGAATGCAATTTGCCATGTTTGTACACCTGAGTAGCATTATAGTGTTATAAGTAGGCCTAAGAAAATTGACTAATTGGATACAATTAATAAAAGTGGGTCTTAGCACTACTTTATTTACATGAACGGCAGGTGGGCTACAGAACTGATCATAGGGAACTTTGTTCTATGAGAAAAGTCATTACTATTAATGCAGAACCTCTCAAGAAATATCAATTCAGTATCTGAACTATAGAAAATCTATTTCTCACTTCAAAATAGCCCATTCATTGCTAATAATGTTATTCTAGACAGCTACCCCAAATTTTGCCCCCCTTGGTCCTTAGATGAGCCTCTAGTTCTTCTACATGGATGTCCAGCTTCTACGAAATCAATTCCAGCTGCTTCAACAATACTTGGTGGTGTAATTACCTAATTCATGCTTCCTGTCAGATTTGTGCTGAGCATGCACACACATGTACAAAACTGGACAAGCAGCATGGATCAGGTAGTCCCTGTGAGACAGTCAATGGATTTGGGTCACTACACGTGATCAGGAAACTCTGTAGTCATACGATGAGCCTGCTAATGCGAAAACCAAACAGCTTGTCTATTGCTACCTTTAAGGGACTTAAAAATGAAAAATAATATATTTTGCATGTATAGAGAACCTTTATTACACCCAAGTGTCATGTATTTGTTGTTTAAGTGGAAGTCCTAAAAGTGGACAGCATATTAAGTACATGTTTCAGTTTATAACATTACCAGGTTACAATATAGTCATGATTTTTCTGGATCAGGATTTGTGGGCCAAAGACATAACCCAGCACTCACAGCCCTCATCCACTGGCTTGTTATGTTTTCTGAAAAAGTGATCAGTAATTTGCAGGCATCAAACTTGAATATGAAATGCTTGCATAACTTGGTTTGCATTGTCAAAATGACAGCCGCCTAAACTGCGATAGTTGACCAGTTTTCTGGTTTCTTCTCACAGGTTTGGATATCAACAGCAGAACCCAAGGATCAATAATGCTGCCATGCAAACCGCACCAGAAGTATAGCTCAGACATTAAAGCCTAAATAAATGGTCACTAGCTGTGTTCTGGTAGTGTGAAAACATTAGAAGTAAAAACGTTTCTGAGTTAATTTTGCTGGTTGTTAGTCCTAGGGTATGTTTTCGTTTGAGTTTGAGGGTTAAGCTGGTGTACCCGCACTAACAACCTGACCAACATAATCAAATGGTCAACCAGTATGAACACCATGACCACACTAATCAACCCACGGGACCAGTCTGACAACCAGGTTGGTCCCATTAGTCATGCTGATAGATCAGCTAGTTCATCAGAATGAAATGGTAACACACTATGCAGGTAAAAAACTAAGTTGGTAAAGCAGTATGTTGGGTATGCTTTCACCTGGCCAGCTTCAATCACATTGATCATCAAACACCAGCTTAGGCCATCTGAAACCAGTTCAAAATGTATCACAGAGAATTTGCCTCAGAGCTACAAGTCATACACAGTACAACTCTTTCTGAAATGCTTTAATAAACTGTTCAATCACCTGAAATAATGACATTGAAAATGAGGAAAAAAAGTAAGAAATGTAAAGACCAAACAAGATTAAAATAAAAAAGTATTAGGTCTGGGTATATTGATATCTTCATTGAGATATAAACGGAATTAGATATGGTTTGAGGTGATATTTATATTTAGAGTTTTAGAGTTTATAAATAACATTCTCTTTCAATCGTGTGAAAAACCTTTTTTCTACTTCTTTAATCTGCTCCAATGCTTGCTCTCAGCTCCTCCCTACTCTCCTCCACTCCTTGGTAGTTTGCTGACATTACCCTGGATACTGTGGCTCTTGATACATCACAAAGACTTGCTGTCTTGGTCACAGGTACGCCAGCAAGACGTGCACCAACAATTTGTCCTCTTTTGAACTCTGGAATGTCCCCCATAATGTTGTGTGCATTGCAATATTTTGAGCACAACTGTGCTCTTACCTGCTAATTGAACCTTCACAATCTGTTCTTACTGGTGCAATGAGCAATTAAAGAAGATTGGCCACCAGGCTGCACCAATTTAGCCATGAAACCTCCCACAATAAAATGACAGGTGTTTCAGTTTCATTGTCCAAGTGAATAAAAATATAAATGCTGTTCACATTCACTTATCAAAGACACGACTGCTTAAATTCATACATTTACAAAATTAGAATGTGACTCACTCGACCCTGTATAAAGATAAGAGAGATATCTTGACAGTTTCTCTTTTCCAGACCCAACCAGACGTCTTGTGGCTTTGTAGCACATCAATGGTAATCTGACTTGCATGGCATCAGAGCACTCCACCCCCACATCATCTGGATGTGATCAGGTAACTTTATCATGTTCTAGTTAAAACTGATATGTTTATTCTTGTAGAACGTACCTCAGACACCAATACACTACACAAAGATATCATATACAGAGTGTGTTTTGTTCTACAGGTGAGAGGTGGTCATACATGTCAAATGCAGATGCATGATGCATGATGCCAGATGCCCTGTCAGCCTGGGCCTTGGCAAAAGCTCAACACTGGTCAGCCTTTACCAGCTCCTGAGGTTAAACTAAACACATAACTGTTATAAAGAGTCACAACATCTTCAGTTCTGTACAGCGTTAATAAAAGAGGAATATTTGGTCTTATAGGTAACTGGAGGCAGCACTGCAGTCAGGGAGGAACCCACTTTGCAGTATCATGGCAGCTTCTGGCAAGTTCTGTACACTATAGATAGAATTTAGTTGTTTGTATTCATTTTGAAATGAGAAATTTGCTCGTTTTCCACAGTGCCTTCTCATCATTCAGGGGATTTGGAGATTTCCTTTGAAGCTGAATGCCCTTCGCATGGCTTTCACTGTAAGTGGCACCACATGAAAGTACTTTCTCACATCTCAAGGTCTTCAGTTGTGTCTTCAGGTTTTTTTTCCCTAACATGCTTTTCTCCAGTCCTGTAGTTCCTTCTGAGCAACAAGCACTGAGAATACATCAGTGAGACCGGCAAGGCAGTTCTTGGTGACCTACCCATTCTTAACTCAGACCCTTACATGTTGTTTTCTAGGTTTCATACCTCAGGACCAGAGTAACCTACAGACATGATTCACAAGTCTCATCAGCGACCGATCCACCTCAAAAAACCTTCCAGTGCATGTTTACTGCTCTGTCCATGTGTACATGCTCAACCTGCATGCAGTCAGATAAGTGCTCCACCCCTCACATATTGACATTTGACTGAACACAACCCCACCCATATTGGTTCTGCTGCTACCTAACAACTCATCTTATAACTTAATCTGTTGCTGCTGCAGTATATTGTGCAATACCTTTACATTTACTTATTTATTAAACTCAGTTTGTTTTTCTAGCTACATTAGTCGATTTTCTATTTTCTTTTTATTTATCTAACTAATGTAAATTCACACTGTACATCGAGCCGGGGCAACTCTCTTTTGATCTATAATGTCATATGTTGAAAATTACAACAAAGGTGTGTCTGAGAGGGGCTGGGGCTGATAACCACTGATATTGGGTAAATGAAGAAATTGAAAAGGCTCTGTTTTCTCTCTTTTTTGTTCATACAGTATTCAAAGTTCAGAATAAAAGTTCTGAGAAAGGATAATACTGATGCATACATAAATAACACAAATAATAAAATGACATTCAGCTCAAGAACCCTGAGCTGAATGATCAATTTCCAACAGGATTTCTGTGGTAAAGTGTGTTTAGTCTAAGGATATTGGTTATGAAGCAGTGACCCAGGCTGGGATCTGATCTGTCCAGTAATACATTTTCTTGTTCTTACATGTTCTTTCATATTCTAGATATGAGAGTCTGCTTAGTGTGGAGCTACAAAATGGAGATTTATTATCGAAACCACTGCACAAGTTGATTGTTTTGATAGCACAATGGAACTGAAGTAGGCTTGAAAGGAACTAACCAGCATTTCTCACACCGTTACTGTTTCTCACTTTGTTGCTGATGCCAGAAGGATGTCTGGATCATTTGACATATATGATTTCCTCCTTCTCTACTACCACTGTGCAGAGCAGAGACTCTTGCTGGGTGTAAATGTAGAGGTAACCTGATGCTTCATCTCTTTGTTATGTACTTTTGTCAGGAAGGGCTGGAGGCAAGGCACGCGCAGGTTTTTAATAAAGATACTGAGCAAACAAACAAATCCAAGGAAAATCCAAACAACATAGTCTTACAGAAAAAGGGTTGATAATCACAAGAACAGAATAACACACAGAATGCTGAGTATAGCAACAAAAGGCTAATACTTGGCAAAGACACCTTGGGGGGGGGGGGGGGTACCAGTATATATATAATGGGAAACACAGGTGTCAGCACTCCGGTGATTGTGACCTGATTATGTGACCCATAATGTCACATACCCATAATGGCATTCTGGGTAGTGTAGTTTGCGACAACTTCCTTATTTCCTTATTTTAAAAAAATCCCCTCTTTGATCTGTTTTACAAGTAGTGGCACCAAGAAACACTTGGAATCCACATTAATTACTCACCGCACACATCCCCACAAAACTGTATCATTAATCTTTCTGTTTTAAATGTATATTGGACCATTTATTTTATTCATTGTTTTTAGCATTGACCTTACTGATCCATCAGCACCCCTGATCACACACAAACTTTAACACTCATTTAATGCAGAATAAGACATTACTGTACTGCTTTCATTACATTTATCTCTCCCCATGATGAACGCCTGAATTCATCATGGTTGTGATGTCACATGACCATCTTTTAAAAAAATTAATTGTGCTGTTATATACTTAAACTATGCTATTTTGGAACCACATGTTTTTGCCAAACCACTACTAAACCAGTGACCAAAGTGCTAGAATACAGGAGTAGAAACCAGGAATACTGAAACATAAAGCATTTAAAGTCTGCACACATCTGCACTGTATCCACATATGGCAATGTGACAATGATCAGTGGGAGAAAAGGCTTATTGAGGACATAGAATAAAAGGCTTAAAAAAGGATTATCAGTCTAGACTTAGGCAGCTGGTTTCCAAATTTCTCAGATAACTTCCTAGATATTATGGTGGTACAGTGGTAAGTATAATCTCTGTTGTTCAGACATTCCCCTCCCACACACACACACACACACACACACACACACACACACACACACACACACACACTTGCCACATTTACACCCCGGTCCTGCATGAGGCCGAGTGAGTTCATCTGCTGTTTTATCACTTTTGTCCATGTAAGCAAAACATCCAAGGGAAACGGTGGACTCCATATTGACTCCAATATTCCAATGGAATTCACATTGTACTGTGTACTGTTTATTTTTTTTTTTTTAAATAATCATTTGTGGAAGATTTCATTTATGTAGATTTGGTTCCTTAATATAATCAAATACTTAGTCCAATATTAATACTGATCATTAATGACAAAAGGTTCAAGATGTAATATTTAATAATGCATTTCATTCAGTGTTCCTTCTGAAATGAAGGCTTTTAAAAAATTATTTATCCGAGGCTCAGAGTGCACACACTTTATACACTAATAAAATTACAATTAAAATGATTACATTGTTATTTTAAGTTTAAAAAAAATAATTAATTGGGCTACAAAAACCTGTGACCTTTCAGTAGTGGACACAATATATAAGCTATACTATTTCTCATGCTACCTGAACCAGAAACCCTGGCTGAAAGGACAGAAGTCCGTACTCTACTGGAAGCCAGGGATGCCACCATCAGTCTGGTGATTCACAAGAACTCAGGGGGGCTAGAAGAGAGCTGACAGCAGTTATTAAGAGGGCCAAAGTCACATATGCAGAGATCTGCTCCCAGGATCCATGGAGCAAGTGAAAGGGCAATAAGTGCATCACAGACTATAACACCAGAGATTCACAATGCTCTAGTGACCCCTCACTGCCTGATGCTCTCAACAGGTATTACGCTCACTTACATCTGCTTTTAACACACTGATTCCCCAGACCCTGGCTCACAAACCCCTCACATTTGGACTAAGCTCCATTTGTAATTGTGTCCTGGACTTGAGCAACAGGTGTCTGTGTGAGGGTCTTTGAGGATCCACAACATCTCCTCCATCATAATTCTCAGCACTGTCTCCCATCAGGACTCTGTGTTGAACCCCCTGTTTACAGTGCAGGAAACAGTGATGGCAGGAGGTGACATGGGTTAGAGGGACACCACCAAGCATTTAACTGTGGAGCAGTGGAACTGTCTTCTCTGGAATGACAGCACTCCATCCAGAATGTTTGGGATGAGTTGGAGAGTTGGATATGAGGTGAAGTGGTTATCATCCAACAATGTAACTTCACTAATGCTCTTGTTGCTGAATACAATCAATCCTTTAATGATGCACTCGTGCTGTTATGGCCTTAACATTGATCCATTGGCTGACACATTCAGTAAACCAACAGCTGACCTACACAAGCACTACCCAGCCTAGTGTAAACAAGTTAAAGTGACCCTTAACCTACCATTGGGTAGAAAACATAATCAATAGTTTGTAGAGAGTATACATTCATTCCCATCTTCTTCAGAGTTTAAACTTTTACTGAATCTTGTGAGTTCATTTGATGGGTTCTTTTTATTAAAGGCCATGTTAAGCATTCCTATTCATATTTCATCCAACGTCATTTATAGTTTCATTGTGTTTAATTTGGTCCCTGGTATTATTTCCTACGTCCTTCACTATGTGGACTGCACAACATGGTGGTAGGCAAGTGGTAGGGCCTTGGTGTTAATAGAAATCTTTTTACTGCGTTCAGAATCTGAGACATTAATTTGCTGATGTGGTATTTCTGGCTTGTACAGATCTGTATTTAGCTCAAATATTAACACTCCTCTTTGCTAATATTGTTTAGTGCCCATAGCTTGTTCTGACAATCCCATTCAAGCAGTGTAAATAATCACAGTGAGACAGCAAAAGAAAGACGTCTCCAATTCCATCCTGCATTCCTCCTACAAATGTCATGACCATAGGGCTTTGAAACCAGCCAGCTTGCTCTTGTCAAGACTCATTTATTACTGGTAAATGGGTCGGTGACCTGGCTTTCTGAATGCTGATTCTCAAAATCCTTCTGCTCGTACATGTAAGCACTAACACTCTTACGCCACTTCCGCCACATGTGGCAGGATGATTCTTTGTAATCCACAAGAATGGCTGCCTCTCTAAATGCTGAAACGACCTTCGGTTCCCTAAAATCACTGCTTTATTCCCCTCTGATCTGAGAGAAATGGCTGTCTTTTGCTCAGTGCTTTCTTTCCTCAGACTGAAATGTTATAAATAGCTTGGTGTGAGGGCTGGCGGGCTTTGTGTGTGCGCATGTGACTGGATGTGTGTGCGTACTGCGCGGGAGGAAGGTGCCACAGTGCCAACTAGCAGCTTGAGCTCTTCATTAGGCTTGTATTGATTTTTGCTAGCGAGGGGTGTAAAGGTTGGGTGTTGGAATGACACTCTATACCTCTCCAAACAATCTCTCTCCTTCTCTCTTCTCTCTTTGGCTATCCCTCCTCCTCCCCAGGTTCTTGGCCCGATGTGACATTTTCATTCTCTGGGCAGCAAGTTGCGCCAGCCGTTAGTAGATTGATTGAACTGAGCTGAGAACAGATAGCACAAGAGTGAGTCATGGAGAGCATCCATGCACTACAGTTTCCTGTGCTGTGCTTCTGTAAGCTCTTTCATGCAAAAGCCAAACCACATACAGTACATTTTCTTCCTGAACTTTCATGGATGCATGGACTTTCATGAATTTCAAAATGTTCCAAAAGACATAAGCAATGGTAGAGCTGAGGTAATGAACATGGTGCTTCAGCAGTGGCACAAATGAGAACAGGATGTTTCAGACAGTGAGATTTTAAATATGTCCAAATTTCTGTGGATACCTCTTCTAATGAATACATTCAATTGCTTCAAATCCCAGTAGAGAAGTGCTGGCAACACAAAGAGACACTTTAGAGCAGATAAATGTGAGCCTACTCTAATGTCTAATGTCTGACATGGGTTAGAGGGGACCCTCCAAGCATTGAACAGTGGAGTAGTGGATCTGTGTTCTCTGGAATGAAAGCACTCCATCCAGTACTTTTTGGGATGAGTTGGATATGAGGTGAGGTGGTTATCATCTAACATTCTGACTTCACTAATGCTCTTGTTGCTGAATGCAATAAATTTTCACAGCATTGCTTTAGAATCTAATATTTCCTGGACAGTAGCAACAGTTAAATATCCAGAATTTCAGAAAAGGTTACAAAAGCATTTCTAAAGAAATCCACCAATTCACAGTCAAACAAATTGTGCACAAAGGAAGGACATTTAATACCACTATTTCCCACCTGATGAGTGCTCAACTGATAAAAATCCTGTCAAAATCCTGTGTACATGTCAAATGAGAGCATCAAGTGAGAGCATGCTTAGCAAAAAAACTTTTTTTTTGGCATTTCTCTTTTTAGCAGCTTTATCTTTTCCTCTCAGTTACATACTTCTCTTTTCTTTTCTCTTTGGATGAAAAGAGAACTAGTCATGATTTCCTCTCATTAGTCCAGTCTTATACCCCAAGATCCACACTTTGCAGGTGATTACATGTCATTTTTGAGGCTTCATAACTCAGGATCAGAGTATCCAAAGGACATGATACACAAATCATAACAAACTACAAGACTTACCCTATCTAAGCCTTCACTGTCCCTCTGATCTGCTCATTTCTAATCTTGTCCATCCTTGTCACTCCAAACGAAAAAATCTCAACATATTCATCTCCACCACCTCCAGCTCAACCTCCTGTCTTTAAGTCAGAGCCACAGTCTCCAAACCAGACATCATAGCAGGTCTTGTAGATACATAAAATACATAAATAGCAAAATAATTGACTATGATCATTGTATTATTATTATTATTATAAATATCATTGTCAAACATGTAATCATTCCAAACAATTCATCAAAATTCTTGCATTTTCAGCTCAAAAACACTCAGGATTTCTGAGATGAAAAGTGTTCAGCAATTAACAAAAACAAAAACTTGTAAGTTTACTTGAACTATTTTTTTTTTTTGAAAATAACAATTTATGGAATGTGTGACTGTCTCCTATAAATACTTTTCTCTTTTTTTGGTGAAACCTACATCAAACTACAAATGTATCTTGAGAAATTGGCCTATGGTTCTAAAGCTTAAACTTTTGGGAACACTGTGTAAATTTTAAAATAGTAAAAATCTGAGAATTTCACAACTCCACCCAATCATGAAATGAAATTAAAATGTTACACCTGGCACTCAGCTCCCAGCAGCTCTGAACATGCCATGTACACAGGTGGTGATGAAAAGATGAAAATGACATGCAGGTTTCTATAAATAGACATGGTGAAAACCTCAAGAACCTTGATGAACTGTTGGTTAAATGATGAACTGGTCTTGTTTTTGGAATATAGAAATGCAAGGTTGTAAAATTTGTGTATATATTTGTTGGATTTGTGTTGTAAACCACTCAAAAAATCAATGGAAATTCTGAGGAATTCTCTAAAGAACCCCTGAAGAAAGCAGGGTGTACGCAAGGCTAATAAAAGACCAATCATCTCCAATCCCTTACACTTGCTCTCCCATGTTTAGAAGCACCACAACAACAAACTTTTAGTATAACTGCTCCTCAGAGTGTACTTTAGTGTTCAGAGTAGTTCTTTTAGCTCTTTTTCGGGTGACTCATACACTGAAATAGTCTCTGATGAGCAAGGTTAAGAAATCAGTCAGTTAGCTCTGCACTAACAACTCTTTCCCATGGGATCTGGGCAAGGCCTTTGGGAGTTCTTCGCCAAGCTAGTACTTAACCTGGCCTTCTCAGCACCAAGAATCAGTACCATTTCCCGATGCCCTCTTTCGGTCAACCCTTGTGTACTCTTGTGTAGAAGAGACATTCTTTAATCTTTTTAATGGGGTTTTCACACAAGACCTTTCCTTAAATATAAAGAATGATTTTAAAGAACCAGATTTCATTTCAGGAATGTGGATGATGCCATTATCCAGAGTGGCTTTTAGTGCATCATGTTACATAGGTAGGTGAATGTAGTGTTAAAAGTCTCACCCAAAGACACTTATTAGGGTCATAGCACTCTAAACCATTGTCAACCAAATGACCCAGCATCCAACATACCAACCACCCACTCACACAGTGAACTACCAACGAACCCACCATCCCACCAAACAACCCACCCACCAACCACACAACCATTTTTAAAGATTTTGGCCCAGTTGTTTAATTTTGTGCCTCAATTTTAAAGTGTCAATTACCTAACCCCATTGTGACTCTCCCTCTGTCTCACACAATACACCTGACACTAGCTGGATGAAGCCAAGCATATGCTTTCTCTGATAGCCTCCTTGTAATAGACACTGTAGTAGATGCAGACATTGTGCCTGTTTTAACACTATTAAGGAATACATTTACCTGGGATCCTGGTTCCTAAAGCAGCCAGAGCATTTGACTGCAGAGATTTGTTGAGACATCAATGTTTCCAGGAACCTACCTGCCTGACAACTCTGCTAACTCAGGGTGGGGCTCCATGTACAAGAAGGTTTAACGTAGGTAAGAGGTACAGGAGTCTTTTAAGTGATTGCGTGCTGATGAGTACATGAAGTTTAGTGCAGAACTATGTTATAGGACTGTTGATTAATGCTCTGAATTGCATTACAGTCTTAATAATTCTGTTGTGTTCTTAGTCACTTCTTTCTCTTTTTCTTTGTCACTGTTGAACATTGAACTTACCTGGAGGTGTCCTTTAGTCTTCATTCAGTGATCCCCAATCTCCGTCCTTGATGTCTACAATATTTAAATCTGTAAGATCCTCTGATTTTCTGTATTCACGTGCATCCTTCAGAAGCAAGATTTTCACACGTGGTCTAGCTCTGTTGATGGTGGCCCACCTTATGTAATTTGCATGTAGATTCTTGTACCTTTTTTAAGATTTAATCTTTGCACTGTGATGAGTTGCTCTCAAGGATTCAGTTGCTGACATTGGCCTTATCTACTTGGTGGAGGACAGCTTAGACTAATATACTGTATAATTGATGTGGTTACATCTGTCCTTCACTGGTAAATGACAGCACAACCTTTCTGAATATTCCATCACTCTGTTCACGTTGAACCTTTTAACTACCACCACAGCTGTCCATATCCTGCATTTTTCTCTCAATTTACTATGGAGGTACACCTACCATATTTATGTGGCTTTGTGCAGCAAAACATCTTAATCTCTATGAATGTGAATGCTTGATTTTGGTTTATGTGCCCACAGTATGTATGTAAATGAGCTCTGTGTTGATTGTCATGTATAGTGTCAAAAAGCAGGCTGTAATCTAAAAAGTGCTACAAAAGATTATTTGATCAATGCTATAGAAGAACCACGCTTGGTTCCATTAAGAATGATTATTGCTAAATATGTAAGTGTAAAGAACCGAAACTCATAAAGAACTTTTACATTGACTGTTGTAGGCTTAATAGGCAGATATACATTATACAGTTAGGATGCCCCATGAACATGTTTGACCTGACATTTCATCTGACATTTTAACTGGACGGATGGATATTACATAACACATAAAACTAAAGGAATGTTTTTTTAACCATTTGCAAAACGTAATTAATCAAAATGCAATTTTCTTGTGAGGAAAGAAAGATTTTTCTACTCCTCCACGCAGAATTCTTTCACTTCTGTGATGTATCTGCATCAGTCCTTGTACATTTTGTCTTACATTTTCCTCTGATACAATAAGATTTTATAGTGATTTCTATGATGGAGAGCTCTCCAGGCCCTGCTGCAGCAAAGCAGACCTAATCCATGACATGTCCACCTTCAATCAACATTTATTTGTACAGCGCTTTTTACAACAAAAGGGTTGTCGCAAAGCAGCTTTACAGAAATCTGGGTCCAAGCATCAGTTGAGTAAGCCAGCGGGCAACAGTGACAAGGAAAAACTCCCTCAGGCTAGGAGGAAGAAAGCTTGTAAGGAACCAAGGCTCAAAGGGGGAACCCATCCTCCTCCACCAGTTAGCACAGACATAAAGCACATAAAGGAGTAAAGTAATAAAGAAGTATAGCTAATGGTGTGAGCATGCAGTGTATGGGTGAGAAGGAGTAATGAGAGAATGTGAGTGTGTGTAGGATACAAGCTCAGTGTTAATATTGAAGTCCATGCCGGTTAAACATTCATAAGTGGAGTCTCAAATGTGTGTCTCTACATTTGGATCCATCTAGTAAAGTTCCAGAAGTCCTGGTCTTTATCTAGGTGTTCTCTGGCGAACTTTAGGTTGCCCTTATGTTTTTCTTTTTTGACAGCAAGGGTTAGCTTGCACACCTCCCTTGAAAATCCAATTTGTGCAGTCTCTTACTGATGGTAGATGCTGCACTTTGATACCAAATGTGGCAAGAGCTACCTGTAAGCCCTGTGATGAAATTTTAGGATTGTTGGACACTTCTTCCACATCTTTGGCTGAACTTGCTAGGATGGCCTTGGTAGGATGCTTTTGATGTTTTAAATGACTGATTTGTTTTGAGACCTTTTTAAATCCCTTCCTGGATTCATATGCATTTACAGTTGTCTTTAGTAAGTCCTTGGAGAGCTCTTTGGATCTCGTCATAGATCCACTCATTTCAACAACTTTGAGCAAACCAAACTAATGTCTGAGTTTTAAAGAAGATCCAAAGTCCTCTAACGATGGTCTATTCCAGTGGTCAGCAAGCCGCGGCTCCGGAGCCGCATGTGGCTTTGAGTTTGAGTTGATATCATCTTATTTAAAAGGTTTTTTATTTATAACTTGTCAACAAAAATATATACGTCACATCACCATCAATAGCCCTGCTTTACTGGCTGGCGGCTTTTGGAGTGTACGAATCGTGCATTAGCTTAATCACGGGTGAGCCAGTGCCCAGCCAGCAACTCAGAGCACAAGGAAAGAACCCTGGACAGGGCGCTAATCCATCATAGGGCACACACATTCCCACACTAAGGGCCACTTTAGAGTCACCAATTCACCTATCATGCATGTCTTTGGACTGTAGGGGAAACCGGAGTACCTGGAGGAAACCCACGCGAACACGCAAACTCCACAGAGAAACTTCCCAGGTCGCTCCACCCAGGGATCAACCCTTGCTGTGAGGCAACAGCGCTATCCACTGCACTACCGTGCTGCCCCTCAGAAGAAAATAGAGAGTTTAATTCAGCATGGACACATTGATTTGCCTTCAGTAATCGCCACATTCATGAGAAAATATCACCACATATCGACAAACCTGTATTTGAAACATGGAGTGCCATTCCTGATATGTATATTAACATGAAAAAGTATGCATTTGGAGTCCTGTCCATCTTTGTCTCAACATACTTATGCAAGCAAACTTTCTCAAGCATGAACTTCATAAAGTCCAAACACCACTCCTGCCTCACAGACGAGAGCCTACAGTACTGTATGAAGATCAAAGTCACGTCTTACACCCCTGACATAAGGAAGATCTGCACCAAATGTAAGACACAGAAGTCACATTAAACAGGTAAGAACAATAGCATTTAATAAGCTATTATTTTTCCCAAAAAAATATTTATTTCAGACTCCGAGTTGATGTAGGTTTTTTTTGTATGCTCGGGTGCTTCAGTTAATTGCTGGCTGAGCAAAAACCACAGAGAGGATGAGAGAACACTGACATGGACTTGACAAGGACGCTCCAAATTTTATGTTCCTTTAAAAGCTGCTAAGCTGCAGCTAAATACTTTATTTCTATTTTTTTTTTTTATATTATTAAGGACTTAAATAGGCCTTCAGTTCACCATATTCAGTGGTTGTAACAGGTAAAATAAAAAAAAGATGAAGTTTACAAGCAAATATTTTTTATTTTTTACTATTTTTTTGGCAGAAGATGGGGCAAAATGGCACTTTTGATAACACGGGTTGCAGATCCCTGGTCTGATCATTTGCAGCTGATGTGCTGCACTGATATTTTATTTTAGGCATTTTAAGTGTTAAAAAATATTGGGTTGTCCTAATATTTCCTCGCAAGACAACTGCATTTCTAATAACTGTTTAACAAAATGTTCTCAAATAAATGTGTTCAGTTTAGTTGCGTTACCTCCATCCATCAATATTGCTACAATATCAAATGTCCATATGAATAAATGTTTTTTCTGAATTCAAGGTTATTAAAAACAGTTGGAATAACTGTCTCTACTGTCTTTCTACTAGATTTGGAACACTGCTGTGAGGATTTGATTGCATTCAAAGTGTTCAAGAGCATTCGTGAGGTCAGGCTATTTCATCCCCAACTCCCCAACTGATCCACCCAAAAAGTAGTGGATGGAACCATAATTCCAGAGAACACAGTTCCACTGCTCTTCAGTTCAAGACAATAGTAAAACCCCTCAGGAGATGTGACATTTCCCAAAAGTCCACCATGTGAAACGATGCTGTGCGGGAACCCAACAGTCAGTCACGAGGTCAAAATCAAACAAATTGGAGCCAACCAGATCACCTATGTAAAACCTCCAAACTCAAGCTGCACAAACTGTGCCACATCTGCCTGAGCCAGCAAACAGAGGTAAACATGTTTATTTTAACCTTTCAGTGAACACACTACTGTAGAGTACTGCAATACCACATCTGGCCAACTGCCAACATTCTGGACTGAAGCCTTTAAGAACTTTCAAGAGGGCTTCTGTGCTGTTGCCCAATATCCGCTAGCTGTTTTTGGAAGACTCCCATCTTAAAGTATGTCTTAAAATCTCTCCTTTTCTGATTAATCATTTCCCATCGGATTAGGCAACTTCTATTTGTGCTGTTCTCGTTTACTGATCATATATGGTGGGCTTAAGGCTTCTGTAATGGGCATAAAGAGGGTGAGCATACATCCTTTTTTTTTCCAGAGATGTCCTCTTCTTGGGATGTGAAAAATGAGTCAAAATTTGAAAATTATATAAAAAGTAGGGATTAGTTGAATAATTGAAAAAGGGATAATTGAAAATCAATTATTGTTTGTCAATTTTTAGTTTTCTTCCAAACTGTAAGCCTGAAGGTTGATGGAAATTCCATTTCTAAAGCTGAGAGGGTGTTTATTATTACTCAGTCTGTAGTGTCTCATATAAGGCATGTTCAAAAAATATCCAACCCTAATTATTTGTGTATAAACAAAAGAAGCTATGGATGCATGCTTTGGTGCATGTATGTAGGAGATTCTAATGTGCATTCTTACATTTTTTTCCTTCTTGCAGAAGCTGTCGGTACTGCATTACATTTTGAGTAAAGCCTGTCGATTCTGAAGTGGAGACGAGCCGAACCTGTGGGCAGTTGGCAGCTCCATCACAATAACGCACCCATCCATTCTTACATTTCCTGACCAAACACACACCTGTGCTTTGTCAGGCTCCCTACTCTCCTGACATGGCTCTGTGTGACTTCTGACTTATCCTTAAGCTGAAATTGCCCCTGAAAGGGACCAGAGAAGACATCACGCAGAATGCGACAGAACAGCTCCAGGTCACTTCAAAAGAGGCAGAACTGTTGGGAAAGTGTGTGGCAGGAGATTAGTGTATGATTGTTGTTCTTGGATATGAGTTTGTATTTCTGATGAATAAAGGTGAGATATTTTTTGAATAGACCTGGTATGTACTGGGATTTTGTCATAGAATGACCAAAGTTGTCCATAATTGGTTCTATGATGCATTTTGCAAACTTATCACCTCAAATAGGCCTCAAATAACTTCATACACTTTGGCTATGAGTACACTAGCCAATGTTCAACCTCACTCGCAGGATAACGATTCTACAACTGACAGGTGTAAGCATTCTTAAGCAGCACCACTTCCCAATCAATTTAGATACTGCT
Source organism: Acestrorhynchus altus (assembly GCA_034509495.1). Taxonomy (NCBI): domain Eukaryota; kingdom Metazoa; phylum Chordata; class Actinopteri; order Characiformes; family Acestrorhynchidae; genus Acestrorhynchus; species Acestrorhynchus altus. The sequence goes on from CM067515.1 coordinate 10,761,121, forward strand.
ATCCCATGACTTTGAAATATCCGTGTAAATTTTAAAACGGTGCATATCACTGCTGTTTTTGGGGCAGTGGGTGATTCCTGTGTTCAGCTTCGCAACATAAACAGTAAAATCATATAAATAAAGATAATAATGTTGTTTCTGTACTGACTGTACTAACTCACTTTTATTAATTTATATACAGCCGGTGGGAAAGATTCATTCAGGCAGATACTGCATTAACATTTCTTCCGTTTTGCATTTTCAGAGCTGGGCCTCTCAGACAAAGCAGTAGATCTATTTGTCAAAGATGGAAATTTGCATATCATTTCTTCGGGAAGTTGCCAAACGGACACTGTTCATGGCAATGAATTCCATTTAAATAAATTTTGTTTAGTTTGTGACAATTTGCTCACAAAAGCTAATATCACTGGGCTGTCGGCCGAACAGCCACTGAGCCTGTAAGCCCCCACTTAAATGAACGCCACCTTTGACCTTATGAGATCTGGGTCTCAGTGTCCTCCCCACCTGCTGGGTAAAATTGATGATGCATGTCATGACTTGGTAATCCAACAGCAGCTGTCCATTTTGTTGACACAAGTGAATCAATGGGACAAAGCACACAAGCAGGAAATGTCAATTACAAGACCACCGGGGCCACTTGTTAGCTTAAATTTAACTCTGAGAATAGATTGTTAATTTGAACACATTGGAAAACCACACAAATGAAGACAGATTGTTCTGGAAAGTACAGCAAAGGGTTTAATGCTCCTTTAAAGGGTCCATATCATGGAAAACGTTGTTTTTTTTTTAAGTTAACAGGATTGAAATGAAGAAAAAATTCCATTAACATTCTGTTTTAATGATGTTACAAAAATAATTGATGTATTTACTAACAGTTTAACTCCACCCATTTGAAATGCAAAGTTATGTGTTTCAGTCTGGATTTTATCTTTTAAATGAAGAAGGAAACAGGGCGGCCAAATCACAACAGATATCATTTGAAGAGATGATTTGCATGAATATTTTTAAAGGAACCAGAACCTGCAAATCTACTTGTTTGGAATGAAAAGCAGCACCAGCCCTGACACTTTATAGGTACAGTTCGAATAAAGTCACATAAAAGGTCACATAAAACTAATGTGAATTCATCGTGATGTTCATCAACATCAAAGCAGTAATTAACTCTTCATGAAAACAGACCATTCTTTTTTGCCAGACATTTAAATAACATAATAATAAATGTTATTAAAGTCTTATTAAATTCTGACCTTCAGAAAAATGGAAACATACAATTATTACACATACATTTTCAGTCACACACTTTTGCCACATATTGAAATGCTATTTAAGCTTTCTTATGCTCCTGTAAAAAAACATATAGTGAATGTAATTGGCAGGAATAAAAAATGCATTAGATTTGTCAATAACACTATCAGTAAGCAAACCAAATATGAGATATTATTGGTTTGTGAATATTAAATTGAACATATGCACTAATGCATTTCAATGTATCAAATAACATTCAAAAGGTTTTTTGTTCATAATTGAATTCAAAAAGTTAAACTATTATACATTTTGGATCTTTTAGGTTTTAATGTTGATACAGTCTGATTACAGATTTATAATATTTTAAATTGTTCTATTTATTAAATTACAAATATTAGAATAATTTAAGATTCTAGATTTCTGATTTCTAAAACTAAAAAGCTTGACGTATTTCACTTTACATGTAATAAATATATAATATGACAATCAACGTTTTTTTCTTTTGGCATTATTTGAATCTGACTGTCCTCCAGCTTTTTCCCTGTAATCTTACTATTAGATACACATTTACACATTTTTTCCCAATAGATTGTAACCAAAATGTGGTTCGTCAGAATGAAGACGATTTTATAGTTTGCAAAACTGCCATAAAATCTCAATGTTCCAAATGGGACCTTTAAATTGGAACAGTGTATCTTTATATCATTGCTTTTACCTGTTGTCCATACTATCGTACAATCCGATGGTTCTAGGAGGGACCGTTAAAGAGACAGGAAAGGTTGTTTTACCTGACTACATAGAAGAACCACTTGGAATTTTGTTTATTTATGTTTATATTTACAGCAGCACTCAATCTGACCCAAATATCAGACGTATAACCATGTTAAACTGTACAGAAATCTGCACTGTTCCAAAACAAAAGTAGCTCCCGCCCCACACAGGTCCGTCCAATCAGTGGAAATGAACGTTCTCACACGATTTGTTGTGATGCATGTGTGCTTAGACTTCTCTCTGTGTGTGAAAACAATCCAAACCACCTGGGAAATCCAAGTTCACAAAATCATTAACTGACGTTCAATGCAATGGAAATCCGAGTGGGACCCTGGGAGTGATCTGACAGAAATATGGTTAAAAACCTGTGTCTTATTTCTCTTCTTTCTGTCTTAAGAGAACCTTTTTGGTAATGTGATGAGATTTTTAGAGTTCACTGTACCTCCATACCATCTCAAGGTTCCAAGAGGTACTCTTAACCCTTAGAACCCGAGATCTGTGGGCAGTCATGCCGAAGGAGCTTCCAGTGCAGTTTTACTGCTTTGTGCACGTGTACATGCTCAACCTGCATACAGACTCTGACTGAGCAGCGAGAGAGGGGGTGGGGCTGATGATGTCACTGACTCAGATATTGGGTTTCATAGGAAAATGAGAAGGGAGGGGCAGTCTGCTCTCTCTCTCTCTTTGTGCACACTGTTCAAATTTCAGAATAAAAGTCCAGAGACGGGAAAACATTGATGCGTGCAAGTATAACAAAACGAATCGGTCGTCTCAGGTTGTTTATTTATTTATTTATTTTTGAACCCCTGTCGGATATTATGAATAACTTATTTATTATAACTTATGTTCAAATTTCAGAATAAAAGTCCTGAGACGGGATAACATTGATGCGTGCAAGTATAACAAAACGAATCGGTCGTCTCAGGTTGTTTATTTATTTATTTATTTTTGGACCCCCGTCGGGTATTATGAATAACTTATTACGATGAACCTCCTTGTCAATTTAATCACTGCAAATGATTCTTCAAAGCATTTTCTGCTCAAGAATACGCTGGATGACCAATTTACAACAGGATTTCTACAATATAAAGTGTTTTTAGTTCGTATAAGAAAATGAATACGCATAAATATACACATAAATAATAAATATACGTAATTTGGGCAAATAAAATGAAAAATAAATAAATCTCACAAAATAAGTGTAGTGTTCTGAAGGTTAAATTAGACAGTGAAGGGTATTTGAGCTTTTAACGTCATCGCTGTCAAAAACATGTATCTCCAGAATGTAGAATTTACAGGTCGTTTTACATCATCTCTATTGGTCCATTCTCCACCAAATTCTGATATAATGTAAAGGAGAAGTGTCAGGTTCATATTATGGAGTAAAGTCAAAATAGACAAAATTGGAGAGGGGTGTTTTTTGATTGGACAGCGACGACGTGCCCACCGGAGTGTGTTGGAAGCTGCTGGAGATGCTCCTCCAGGCTCTCGTTGTGGAGGGACAGAGGAGCCAGGCTTTAAGGGAAGGAGTGCTCAGGGGGCAGGCTGTCGGGAGGCGATTGCTCGGCGTGTGGAAGGAACCTCCTACCTGCGTCTTGTGGATGTGGGATTGGTGGTGATAAAACGCACTGCTCCACGGCTTCTCCTCACTGTGTGGAGCTCCAGCAGCGACTCGAGCCGGGAATAGCTCAGGAGTGGAGGGTAAGAGCAGTGAGGCTGAGGACCGGCGGGGGTCTGTGTTGTTGATGCGCTCGTGACAGCGGTGCAGAAGGCAGCGGAGCTGCTGCACGATGCGTGGAACAGGTTCCTCTGAGGTTCTTGGCTTGGAGGTGCGTTTGTAGGAGAACCCCATTCACGGCTTTGGAACCTTTAGGTCGTGTGAAACTTTCCAAAGGTTCTTTATCTATTATTGTCTTTAAAGAGAACCATTGTGGTAGATTTCATTTGTATGGAGAGCATGAAAAGTTCACAGGACCTCCATGCAATCTCAAGGTTCCTGGAGGTTGCATTCAGTTGGTAGGTTACACAAAGGTGTGCTAGAACCTTTAGGTCATGTGAAGGTTCTTTAACCCCCTAAAAGGTTCTCTACACTCACAGATCTCTTTTTTATCAAATGTATTTTTTACATGTTCAAATGTGCCTGTCATTCTCTTAAAAATGTCAGAAAGGGTTCTAGGCATTATGTCATAGCAGAGCTGTATCCCAAGTGTGTGGTTCCTTGGAGAAACATTTGTAAATGTGAGGTGTGAGCATATCTGATCCTGAGCTTTTTTTTTAATGTTCATAGAATTCCAATGAAATCCAAAGGTTCTAGATAGGACCCTTATGACTCAGTAAGGCTTCTTTGTATGATACCACAGTAGAACCTCTCCTCAAATGGATGGTTTCTTGGAGAACTGTATTTCTAGAACTGATGTGTGAGCATGATGACCTTTATTACTGTTCACAGAATTCCCATGGAATCTAAAGGTTCTAGACAAGACCCATATAAACCTCTTTTTTTTATGATGCCATAAAAGAACGATTCTCCAAGTGGATGGTTCCTTGGAAAACCATGTTTGTAAATGTGAGGTGTGAGCAGGTCTGATTGTTGTTGTGTGTTTTTTAATGTTGATAGAATTCTAATGCAATCCAAAGGTTCTGGATAGGACCCTTAAATCTCTCAGACAGGGTATTTTGTATGAAACCACAGAAGAACCTCTCCTCAAAGGGATGGTTTCTTGGAGAATCTTGGAGATGTGAAGTGTGAGCATAAATTTTATTACTGTTCACAGAATTCCAGTGCAATCTAAAGGTTCTAGGACAGATGTCAGAAAGGGTTCTTTGCACAATGCTTTTGGCAAATCTGTAAGTATAAAGAGCGTTTTTTTAAATAAAAAAAAGCTTCTAAAAAGGACGCCTGTAGATGGATGTTTTTAGAGGACCATTTTTTATTTAATGTGTGAACCATAACTCAACAAAAACACATTTGCCTGGATAAGGAGCACTTCAGGTTGATGGAGAACATTTTGCACATCATTTTTTATACAATCCAGTATATTTTGGACCACAGAGGTTACACTATTCTTATGAACCCTTTCCAGACGCATATTGACTTTTTTGTTTAGTCTAGGCTTGTTTAAAAAAGAACAGAGAGGTTATTTCTTGTCCTACAAGGTCTAAAAGTAAGGGGAATATTAATGTTGTGTCAAATAACCTAAATTTATTGAAAGGAAGGTTTGGTGAAAAATTATATTTACAGAATTTTCCACTTATCCCAAATGTAGCCAATCAGTCACGTTTGATGTCTTAATTGTGCTTCTTTAGTTTAACACCAAAACACTAGACTTTACCCAAATCTTTCCTGTAAATACGTCAGTGTGTGATTTACTGCGATCTATAAAAATGAACAAAGTCTCGCTGTGTCATGTATTATATTCACCACTATGACTCACCCTTCACATCCAAAAATGCCTCATGACTATAGCATTTCTCTGTTAATTTATGTGGTGATTTTACAAGGTCTGATATTTCCACATATGTGCCATGGACTATCTTAAAGTCACATTGGGCATGGTGATGTCCCTGCAGTAAAAAATGTAAAAGGATGTGTAGGTGTAGACCTTTCCATTATGGGAAGGTTTTTCAAACCTTCTAGCAATTTGTGAAGGGCATCAAAGGTCAGAGAAGAATCCATAAATGGGCATGAAACTTTAATTATCATCAAACAGTAGCTAAAGACATGCTTGAGTTTCATTAATATTTGATGGAAGAACCAGATCTTTTCAAGGAATGGTTCTTCAAAGAACCATTTTTGGAGAAGAATAAATGAGAAGATGCTTCTTAAAGTTCAGAGTCATTAAGTTTCAACACCCATTTGTCTTTTCATCAAACGTTTTTAAGAAAACCAAAAGTGAGGCTTTTACCATGACAACGTAATCTCCCCCACTCAGCTCAACTCCATTGCATCACTGAGTCGTACAACTTTGCACCCTCTACCTCCCAGTCTCCTTCCTTAATTCCTTTTAGATCACTGCACGGGGGTGGGGGGCACGCGAGTTCACCTCACCATTCCATTCTTCAGGAGTGTGGGACATACTAGCAAACTATGTATAAAAAGAGTTTTTAAATCTTTAATAGAAGAACCACGTCCATGAAGAAGAAAAAAGCGTTTCAATGAGTGGTTCTTCAAAGAATCAATTTTGAATTAAAGAAGAGAGAATGTGAAGTTCCTTTTAGAAAGCCTCTAATACACTCTAGAAAGAACTCTTAAATTGGTACAGAACCTCATATTATTGTACATCAATCTCTCAAATGGTCTGAGTTTCAAAAGCGTCTGAAAATGTTAAAGGGTTGAGTGAGCATTGCACTGATGAGCTCAAAACCAAGAAGCTTTTGTACTACTTATTATAGGCTGTTTATTATAGTATTTTGTATTATTCCTAATACAAATTCTTTTTTGGTTCTTCTGTGAATAGTTTACTGTCTCAAAATCAGAAATGGAGAATATTTCCTAATTATGCAACACATGCAGGACATAACATTAGTTTGCATGTGATTTCTTATTAATATGCAAATGTGTGCATGCCAGGGTACGCTGCATATCCCCATCCATCATAAAAAAATTCCACTTTTTTTTTCATTTCTGCAATATTCAGTGAGATTTGATAAATCAGGTTTGATAAACAGTTGAAGAAGAACATAGACATTTGGTTTTCTTTACATTGGTGGTGTTGGGAACCAGGAATTGCAGTGCTTACACAAAAATATCCAATTTTTGCACATAGCAAAACTTTTATAGCCATTTTTATGCACTACCCCTAATCATCAGTGATCTTCCACAGTTTTGTGTATCTCACAACACGCTGCGTACAACTCTGAGTTGCACCTATTTAAAATAATATGTTGTTAATATCATTCACTTTGATGCCTTCACTTTTTGATATTGCTTACAAATTGCATTATTATTGGACCAGGGCTGCACAATATATTGTTTCAGCATGGTAATCGCAATATGTGAACGAACAGTAGTTCGACCAACGACTTGGTTGATACAAAAGGAGAATTCACTCTGTTGTCAGTTGAGACAGATTATTGATTGAATGTCCTTTATTTTACTACAATGTTTGATGCACAGAGGGCATTATTAATGTGAGGACATGTTGCATCACTGAATTCCGGAGAATTCTGGTGAAAATTACTGTATTTAAATATTGCAATTGGAGCTGAGTACTATGGTATTATGAATATATCAGAATATCATAATATTGCACCTGTTATGAAGGTTACCATATGTGTACAAACTTAATTCCTAGAAAGTATGCGAGTGGGTCGTTCATATATATATATATATCGTTCATAATATCATTTCCCTTAAGCCTACAGAAATATTAATAGTGTGTGTGTGTGTGTGTGTGTGTGTGTATATATATATATATATATATATATATATATATATATATATATATATATATATATATATATATATACTCATTGTCAAAAAATATTTGCATAAATGGTTGTACCCAGAAGGAAGTGTGGGATTTCATTGCTATTGGGATAGAAGATAAAGGTCACCAGGAACAATACATGATAAAAAATGTAGACTGATATCAGCAGTATTTATTGAGCTACACATACAGAAGTTTTATCTCTCAGCATGGCCTCGGGTATAACGCAACATTCCAGATGCAGAATGGAGTTGTAGAGGTTCCTAATGGTTTCCTGCGATAATCCATCCCATGCAGCTTGATTATTCTCACTCAGTTCCTGCAGTTTTTGCAGTAGGGGTCGAGTGTTGATAGCAAGTCCAGTAGCATTCCATTTTCAATCAGGGATCAGTCTGGTGATACGATTGGCCATGGCGTAGTATTTCAAGCAAGCATATGAAGGAGCATTGTCCTGTTGGAATAGAGTCTGCATTCAGAAAAGGTAGATTTGTATTGTACTGTATTGAAGACCAAAGGTGATCTGGCATTATGCCAAATGGCACCCACACCATGACACCAGGCCAGGATATGTGATAAGTGACAACAAACTGCTGATCACTGTGCCTCCACAAATGGATTGGTTAGTTGTCGCCACCAAGACAAAAGCACAGTTTGTGACTGAAGATGACCCACTTTCATTCTCAGTGACTCCATGACAGTCTGGCAAGAGACCAATGCAGTCAGTTGATTCCTTTTGGGTGCAACAATTTTGGCGATATTGCAGAAAAGCAAAATCCCACAGTGTCATTTTTCCAGTATTGTACAGCCCTGGAATGGCACCATTACATAAGCAACAATATTTCAGATAGGGGTGAAAGCAGTGATTATATTCAAATGCATTTTTGGTTTGATGTAGATTTTAAAGGCGTTAAACACTTGTTTGTTATAAATGTAAGTAAGCAGCAATTTTCAAAGATTGGTGGAATTCCTCTTTAACTCCTAATGGTGACTTTGTACAAGCCTGCCTTCAACACAAATCCCTGTTTTGTTAAAGTGAGCTAAGCTTTAGATTCCACCATATTCATTATAGTGTCTAGTTATCAGTACAAAAAAACACTATACTTCACCCCTCCTTCCACCCTGAACCTATTTTTCTTGCATCACCAAACAACATGAGTTTATCAAAGTGCGAGCGTTAACTTTGAGGCGAGAGCAATGCAGTGCAGTGAAGGCTTTGATTCACATTCAGCGCCTTCACACATCCTACTGCAGAGAGTGTGAGAGACACTTTCTGACAGGAGCATTATTTCACAGCATCTCCCCTCATTATCAACAGCCAAGCCAAGCTGGCACACACAAGCAAATTGCACATTACGCAACAGCACACTAAACGGATACCAAAAGTCTGTGCATCCCTCAGCAGTTATCCATCTGATCAGATGTTCTTGCTGAAGCCTCAGAAGGCCAGGGTCTTTGAAAATTAGGATGGTAAGATATGGACAAAATATGGGAATTGTGGGGCAGTGGTGATACACAATATTCTTTATGCACACTGCTCAAATGAATGAAGGGGACACTTAAATTACACCATCTTGTGCCATCTTGTAGGAGCTGATCTACCTGTGCCACCTGAATGGGCTGCAGATACCGTACCACCTCATGCTTCCAGTTGTGACAATGAAACTAGCAAAATGCAAAACTGGAGAAAAGTCAACCAGAAAGGATAATGAGGAAGTGGCACCAGTTGCAAAACCACTAATGTTGCCTCTCTTGCGCACCAGTTGTCACTCCATTTGCACCATGGCAGGTAAACTTGAGTCACAATTGCTTATGCTTCCTAACTGGCCAAATATAAATCCCTGAAGTTAACTTACTTTGTGATCTACTGAGATGATTGTGTTCCACACACTATTTTGTCCAAATGTTTGTGGACACCGCTTCGAATGAATGCATTCAGCTACTTCGAGTTGTTTCCGTTGCTGACACAGATGTGCACATATGCATTTTGTCCTGTCTTTGTAGAAGAGTGCTTCCAATAGAGGACTCTCTGATGGAGAGCAGATAAACATGAACCCATTGGCATCATGGGTTTGGGATTCGGGGCTGAGGTGGGGTGGTGATCCTCCAACATCCTGACCTCACTAACACTATTGTCGCTGAATGTAATCAGATCCTCACAGCAAATTCCCAGAATCTAGTAGAAAGCCTTCCCTGCTTAGTAGAGACAGTTGCTCCAACAAAAGCATGATAAACTCCACTTTGTAATAAGCATGATTTTAGAAACTAAAATGAATGAGCAGGTGTCTCAATGCTTATGTCAGTCTGTTGCATCGTGGTGAGAGAAATTGCTGTTGAAACACAATTGAATTGGTTTAATGGACACGATTATTCCTTGTTACTGAGTACCTGATTACTGCGTGCAGGCTCTGATTTGAAATTGCCATCCTGTGATTGGATTATATATACATTTATTCAATTAGTGCACTAGTTTAGCTGTTACTCGATGGTCTGATTCATCATAAAATCAAAAATTCTAGTACAACGTATAGTGTGGTTTGTGTATGATTCTTGGGGTAGTATGCATAACACTTTCATGTGTAGTGGTGATTAGAATGTGACTGTTTGACCTGTAGAAAACATATTTGTTGCATATTTTATATCTAATTCATAATCAGTAATTAGTTATTGGGATCATTGCATTACTCTTGTTGTAGATTTCAAACCACAACCACATGAGTTCAGGGGAGGCATGTTCATGGGTGCCAGATGGATAGGATATTCCATTTCTGAAGTTGTGTGGGCTTTTAACATTCCTCAATCCAAAGTGTCACGCGTATAGATGGCATTTCCACCTGCAGTGGACACAGTGGGTGGTAAAGATCATGCCTGGAAGTGTCTCACTAGAACGTTCCGTGTAAACAAGCAAGGGACTGCAAGGGATGCAGGGGATGCACCACACCAACCAAAAGTGCTTTAACCTGTTCAAGGGCCCTGGGGCTACAGGGGTTGTGAGCTCCATGGTTCTAGTAAAATGCATAAACCCAGTGTTTATGCACAGTCATGGCGAAGGAACTAGTTAACATCTCCCATTATTTTTTCCAAATCCCATGGAAGCTAAAGAGCACTGCATTTCAACCAATTGAGTTTAGTTTTTGTATGTTGTACATAATGTTTCACTTTTGCTATTTATTTACTGTACCTAAGTGCATGACAAAAGAATATTGGTACACTCTTAGATCTGTCTGAACAGCTGCTGCTTATCACACCAGAACATGGGGTGGTCATATTAGCTGGTTTCAGATATCAGAATTCATTCTTTTATCCTGTCATCTGAGCATGTGATGCAGTGTGATATAATGTAGTCTCTCTCATTAATTCATACTGCTTTTTCATTCCTCAGAAGGGAGCCGACTAGGGAGTGCAACCCGCAGGTTTCCTAAAGAGCCTAATGAAGGGGGATCAGCGTGTTCCCATGGGTTTGGGTTTTAATCTGAACTATCCAGAACTGGTTTCCCAGGCAAGGATAAAGCTCCATACACTCCTGGGAGTTTTTTATTGACATACACTGATAAACCATAACATTATGGCCACCCCCTTCTTTCTAGTCTCACTTGGAACACTTTGTATTTCTATAATTGCAGACTGCAGTCCATCTGTTTCTCTGCATTTTTGTTATCCTCCATTCACCCTGATCTTCAATGGTCAGGACCACACAGTACCATCACAAAGCAGGTATTATGTGGGTGATGGGTCATTCTCAGACTACAGTGACGCTGACATGGTGGTGTTGTAGTGTGTGTACAAGAGAGTCAGACACAGAAGTGCTGCACACTGTTTACACACTGTATCCACCCACTGTGCACTTTATTACATGGACTACAGTCCGTAATTATAGAACTACATTGTACTCCTATATGGTCAACAGAACATACAGGATACAGTAGACAGTCGGTATAGAAAGAAGGAGGTGATCGTAACGTTATGGCTGTTCTGTGTATGCAGGCAATGCAATGCCTGGTTTGATTTGTTCTTCTGGCCTCTAGTGGTCCATGATTGCTCAACTGTCCAGAATTGACACTGACAAATGATGCAGCTCTCTGTGACTTATAGGTTGACAGTGTGATTGTGAGGAATTATGTTCATGCAGACACTAGATTAGCTGTCACTTGTCAGATTTAAGGAACATCAAAGTGTTGCTGTCAGCACTTCCAGTTCCAGAGTCCAGTGGATGGTTAGAAGGATTGGAGATTGGCTGTGTCTGTTGTGGAATATTCCAAAATATTGTAAAAATGTCTGAGTATTAGGGGTGTGCGATTGTTGTCTGACTGGTGTACGGTCATGTGAAAAAAGAATGCACACTTGCATGTCATTTTTAAAATATTTAAACATATTGGCATTTGATCTTTTTGAAAATATTCAATTAAATCCATCAAGGAATGGTTGAAGAAAAAATGGATAGCTCTGGGATGGCCAAGTTATAGGCCACATCTTAATCCTGTTGAGATTATTTAGAGTTTGAAATGGGTTGTGAATACCTGAAACCCCTCAAACATCACATAGTTGAAAGAATTCTGCAATGGAAGAGTGGGAAAAACTCCTAGTGGATGTCAGAGCCTGGTCGATGCTTACAGGAAACCTCTAATTGAGGTTATTTCAGCCAAAGGGAGAAATACCATGTGTTGGGGCATAAATTTTCAAATTTCAGAAGGTGTCTTTTTATTTTTTGGTTAAGTAAATCTCATCAACTTAAACGTTCTTTGTTTTTCAAAGGTAATGCAATTACGTCACCTTTATATATAGATATTGTTTCATTTTAGCTAAATATTTCATTGGTCATTTTTAGTTTTTACCAGCTTTGCTTGTTGTTTTGGAGTGATATTAATTTTGTCTAGACAGTAGTGACTCTGTTCTGGCTTCCATCCCATACAGACCAGTTGTATGCCAAACTTTTGATGTTGCTCAGACAGTGAAGTGTGTCGAGATTGATTTTCACTGATTTTTCCTGCAGATATGCTCCAAGGACTTCAGGCTGTGAACTGCAGTTTTCAAAGTTTCACATATTTTCAATTTCAGTTTCTTTAGCAGTTTATCTCTGTATGTTGCACCATTCAATGAGTTTCAATATTAATTCATGGGAAACATATCCCCACAACAAATGCTGCCACCCCCATGCTTCACTGTTGATATTGTAATCACAGAAAAATTATAAATATTTGTGAGCTCCCTCTAGTCTACAAGAAGAAGAACTGATGAACTGGCAAGAGGGCTGTGGCTCCTTGATGAGCATGGGGAGCAAAGACGAGCCCTTCTGGTCTGATCCCATAGAAGAGCCAAACACAGACTGCTGTAAAAGAGAATGCTGGTTGGGTTTGGTGGAGACCATGCCTTGACAATTCAGAGTGCTTTGGACACAAGGAGGACATACAGAATATTTGGCAAGTTGGCTAATCAGTGTAAACAAACTCTTTCAGCCCTATTTGAGTGTTTTTAATGGATGAACTGACAGCCACAAGTCACACCTTTCTCACAATCACCCTGATTTCCCTGTACGACTAACAAAGAACTAATCAGCATAACTGTTGTAGCTTTCTGTGTTACAATAAACGCTGCTTTAACTGTTTGACTTTCACATTCACATTCAGGTTCCAGCCTGGTGTAGCACATCTAATTAAGGCTGAGTGAAGTAGCTCTTCAGACCAAAAGGAAACGAGAATACAATGCAGTATGAATTGTAATGTTGAAACTATGACTTTTGGTGAATGTCTGTCTTCAGCTGGGGGGCATTTTACTAAGGTAGCCAGAATACTTGTGTAAGGGATCTGCTGGTGCATTCCTCAAAGGTTTAATCAGTTTATATTTTATAAATTCTATGTAGCAATCCATTTTCAACATTTTCATGAATGTAATTATTAGAACTGCAAAAAAAAGAGGAAAATGTTAGGACACCCTATGCCTATAGCTGGTGTTTCCTGTTAATGTCAATTAGATGTTTCCTATAACCATCTTGCAGTCTCTGACATCTAATGGAGGAAATATTTTCAAACTCCTCCAGGTAGAATTCTTTCAGCTATATGATGTTTCAGCATCAGTCTTTGTATACATGCTCTTCCATTTCCCTTAAGCCTCCTCTGATACAATAAGGTTTCACAATGGTTTCTATGATGGACAGCTCTCCAGGCCCTGCTGCAGCAAAGCAGCCCTAAACCATGGGACATCCACCCCCATGCTTCACAGAAAGAAGTTCTTATGCTTAAATGCTGTGTTTGGTTTTCACCAAATATGCCTTCTGTTACTGTGCCCAAATAATTTTAGGATTTTAGGATTGTTTGGAGACTTGTTTAGCATCTTATGGTCTGCTCTAAGGTGGCATGGTGGCGCAGTGGATAGTGCTGTTGCCTCACAGCAAGAAGGACCTGCATGGTTCAATCCCTGGGTGGGGTTTGCATGTTCTCCCTACCCCCTCTGGGTACTCTGGTTTCCCCCACAGACATGCATGATAGGTGAATTGGAGACTCTAAAGTGGCCCTTAGTGTGTGTGTGTGCCCTATGATGTGTGCCGTGTCTAGGGTTGTTTCCTGTCCATTGTGCTCAGAGTTGCCTTCTGGGCACCGGCTCACCTGTGACCCTATTCAGGAATAAGCGGTTCAGAAAATGGATGGATGGAGGGTCTGCTCTTGGGCAGACCTTGCTAGGATGGCCATGTCAGCAGTTGTTTTAAATTTTTTCCACTTATAAATCATTTATCAGAAAGTAGAACGGCTGATTTCTAATTGTTTTTGAGATTTTTTCAAATTCCTTCCCAGGCTCTTCAGGATCTACAGCCTTCTTTCTGAAGGCAGCAGAAAGCTCTTTAGATCTCACCATGATGATTCTACTGCCTTCTACAATCAAGAGCACACCAAAGTAATGTCTGAAGGAATCTGTCTTATTTAAACCCCAAAGTCCTCTCCTAACAGTAGTCCAATCAATTCTAATTTTAGACATTTTAAGAAGTAATAATTGTGGGGATGTTCTAATGTTTTCCTCACATCACATTTAAAATAATTGTTTTTCAAATGATTAAAATACATTTCTTCAGTTTTATATTTGTATTTCCCCCAGTTCCCTGTATGACTGGTCAGCACTAACATAAGTGGTTCAAGAAATGGCATCTGGTGCGATCCAAGGAGGCTCAACCTCCCAAATTGCAAGACTAAAGAATCTCCTGATAAGACCAGGTGCAGGATTTCACTCAATGCCTTTAGAGGTCTTGTGGATTCCATGCCTCCAGTGGTCACATCTGTTGTGTCAGCACAAAGTCAGTATTAGGAAAGTCATGATATCGCAGTGGGCAATATGACATTATTTTTTCATACTGGAATATATTTTGTTATTGTTATAAATGATGTGGACACTTGATCTTTATCTTAATTATATTGAGAGATGGTGGTGATCTAACTAAACTTAGGTCAGACTGGAGACATGAATTGGATGGACTTCTTTTAGGATTTAGGCATTTTTCTGTTTGATTCCTTGCTGAAAGTTGATTAAAGTTGAAGGTAGAAGGTCAAATATTTTCAACATTTGCACAGTGTGCATACAGCACGCAGTGTTGACAGCAGATTGCATGGACATGAGCTGGGAGTGTAGCGGATAACTACGTTCAATCTGAAAACAGCTTGACTGAATTTGCGATGATCCGATTCATCCACTCTGAAGGGAGACCACCTCACAACTCCCGCTTACAAGGAGTCTCCGCAGGCTCGGAGCAATTACATATTCACCAGAGAGGTCTCTAACCCTATAACGTCTGGACTTTCACTTTCAAGTGGCTCAGATTCTTACCCTTTTCCATTTTTCACCTTCTTGACAGATGCCACTGTAGATGAAGATGATCAATGTTTTTCACTTCACTTGTCAGTGGTGCTAATGTTATGGCTGATTGTTGTGTCTGTTCTCTTGTATTATTGAGTGGGATTATTCACCAAAAACAGCCATATTTCATTTTACTTTACAATTTTCTAACTTTTTTATCTCATAGCTTTAACCCTCTGTATACACCCTGTGTCCTAATTGTAAAAAATGAATCAACGTCACTAAACCCCTAAAATAAAAGCTTAATTTATTTTTAAACCCCCTAATCTACTTTGCTTGACAACCTTCATACAAGTCTTTCTTTGTGTGTTTTTGAGTTTTCTCACTTCAGATTGCAGAAAGACTACATTTAATCAATGGCCACCTCTCGTTTTTATTACAGCACACCTGTTCTATTCTTTTTCGACACTAAAGTAGAGATGTATTATTACTTTTGCTGAAGGTTCTAATATTTTAATAAGAGATGGCATTTCTATAGCTTCAGAAAGTAGCAGAAATGTGCAGAAATAGAAACAATGGTTATTTGTAACTTCTTCCAATCTTGGAGACACTTTAGGAAAAGTAATCAAATTTCATGTTGAAACAAGATAATTAAGGGGTTTTCTCTGCAATTAAATGGGGTGCAGGTCATTTTTGACTCTTAAGATGAGTTAAACCAAATGTTTTTGTTATGTCTCTTTAAGACTGGCCTTATGGGCAGTCTTCTCATTAATAAAAATTAATTAAATAAATAATAATATAAAAACAGGCCTTATTGTAAAACTGCTTATAGCATACAACATGAAAATAGGCAGGGCTAAATGTCTGTAGGCTGATTAGGTGGACAGATTGTATGTAAATATGTTGGTTTTTGTGACATCACATAAAACGACATTGTCAAAGTTTCTATATATACACATGCCTATGATACATTATGATGATACATACGTCTAACTCTTTCTTCAGAATTTGAAGGACAGTTACAGTCTCTTTAATTTATCCGCACACTGCAAAATTGGGCCTTGTGAACTGCCCCAAAGATCTCAGACTTGACTCTCGCTGTTTTCCTGTATGATTACAGCTATTTGAAAAGCCAGCTGGCCTTTGAAAGGAGGTGTCGTTATGGAGCCAGCACTATTGGCTGGCCTTTGCTCTACAGATTTTGAATTTGTTCAAATTTTCTCAAGAGATGCCACAAATCTATGGTAGATGTGTCTCTTTCTTCTTCTAAAAGAGAGAATGACCTCAGAAAGGAACTTTGGCTTTGTCTGCTAGAGATCAAATCGCCATTGTTGCTTCCTGCTTTTATTTGAACTTGCACCAAAGGCGAATCCGTCGCTCTCGCTCTCTCGGTTTGAGCCAGGCCAATCAAAGTCGCTGCATTGCCAGAAACATTTCTCTGTCTCCCACCTCTCCACGCCACTGTTCATTAACTCCCCTTTGTGGTTTGCATTGATGCTGACTGTGGCCAATTCACACTGTCTCTCTGTAGGAAGCACAATCAAAGCCAGTGCTCATGAGCTCATTAGGTGATCCGCGATGGTTCCGGCGTCTCGGAGCCCCCTGCTATGATGCTGCCGAACATGTGGAGTTTATTTATGGCCTGTGTCATGCTCAGTGCCAGCAGTCAGAAGAAATGGCTTGCACTGCATGGTGTTTGCAACAAGCTGTGGTTTGTCAAGCATGTGGACTTCTTCTGTTAAATGCATTAAGGCAGGGGACTGTGGCAGGAGTATAAAATCACAGCACGTGATTTTTACGATATAGTCGCTGTCATGTTAAAACCTTGCCTGTGACTGATATGGATCACTATTCCCGTTTTATCATTGCGCTATATACACAAAGACTAATGATGGAAAAACGAATTAATTTGGACACTTCCTCAACATTAACATGCATCAGTACCGATCATATCAGCGAACGTGGGTGACTGAGCTGTCTTTAAATTTCCATATTCAGAGACTAAATTCTGAAGATATGAAAGCACTGTGGTCTTCATGGAAGTATTCTTTGACCGTTTAGAAACATAAGCCTCCCATTAACAACTGCTCAGGGAAATACACTCCATCAAACCAAAAAAGGAAGAGTGGGATTGCAATGCTTGATAAAGGTACCTTGTACAATAAATGAGTACAAATTTAAACTAAAATGGGTAATATTAATTGAGCTACACATTCCAAAAACATGGAGATCAGGTGAATTGGCTATTCTAAATTGCCCTTGTGTGTGTGTGTGTGTGTGTGTGTGTGTGAGTGCACCCAGATTGGATTGGCACTCTCCTCCGGTTGGATGGTCATTTAAGGTAGAGAATATGCTGTATATGACTGGCTGCCACTTCTTACTGGTGTATGCTGTTTGAGTGTGTGTGATTGTGAAGAGTGCTGATTGTAAAATGTCCTTGGGTGTCTAGAAAGGCGCTATGCAGGTGTAACCTCATTCATTCATTCATTCATTCATTCATTCATTCATTCATATAACTCTCATCCACCCACCTGAACCCACTAATTACTACTTTCAGAATTTCTTGATTGGCTGATTTGGGTTGCAGTTGAATCCAGCAGGAAGCTAGCTCTGCAGGAGCAGGGTTGGTGACCCCTGTTGTAAAGCAAATCATTGTTAGGTTACATGTTTTCAGAACATTCCTGGAACATGATTTGTATACCATTACAGTGTATCTTATAAAAACATTGCTGAAAGTCCCTGTAGCGTTTCCTGCTGGTTGGGTTCTGCTAGCTCTGCATACTCTGATATCGCATCCGTTAAGAGATAACCAAGTGATTCTCCTGCGTGCACTGAAAAACTCTAGGCTGGGGAGTTTACATTGCAGCTTTAGAGAAGAACCAGGGACATGTGGAAACATCTGATTGAGCTACAGTAGCTGAGACTTGCTATACTATATATCCAAAGGTTTGTGGACAGCCCTTAAAGTGGCACTCATTGTGGACACACAGTTTGTCTAGTCCCTGTAGATAAGCATTACCAAAAGAACAGGACTCAGGAGCAGATCAACATGAAACAATGCCAGATTTAGAGAGGTACACGTCCCCCCAACATTGAGCTGTGGAACAGTGGAACTGGGTTCTCTGGGGTGATGGGAGGGGTTGGGGAGTTGAGGATGAAGTGAGTTGGTGATCATCCAGCATCATGGCCTCATTAAAAGGTTTTGTCACTGAATACAATCAAATCCTTACAACAATGCTTCAAAATCTAGTAGGAAGTTTTCCCTGGACACTAGAGACATTTACCCCAACAAAGGCAGGACAGTAATTTAAAATTCTGAAAATGAATACCATTGATTTTGAAAGAAAAAACAACAGAGCGGGTGTCCCGATACTTTTATCAATATAGTTTATGTGAACACAGCCGTTACTGAGGAGGAAGAGTCCGGTGTTTCTGCAGAGAGAGTACAGTATTTCTACATTTCTGCATATAGAGCTATTTGTCTGGAAAATACTGTGAAGAATGTGTGGAAGGGGCTTTAGTTTGATTGTCATTATCAGGATGTTAGCACTCATAGTGTCTCAACTAATCACTTTTCAGGGTCGGAGCAACCTGTAGTATAATTATTGACGAGTACACTAATGGATCTTCATATTGCTTACCCCTCTCTCTCTCTCTCTCTCTCTCTCTCTCTCTCTCTCTCTCTCTCTCTC